>CM057388.1:56001085-57201085 GCA_030015415.1 Cynopterus sphinx
TTTAATACCTATTCTCCTCAAATTCTAACAAAAACTCAAAGAGAAGGCACTACTTCCCAATTCATTTTAAGAGGCCAATATTACTCTGATACCAAAACCTGGTAAAGATAACACAAAAAAAGAAAACTACAGACTGGTATCTCTCATGAACACAGATGCACAAATCTTAAATAGGATACTAACAAACAGAATACAGCAACATATTAAAAAGATTATACACCACAATTAGGTGGGTTTCATCCCAGAGGCACAGGGTTGGTTCAACATAGGCAAATTGATTAATGTGCTACACCACATAAACAAATTAAAAAATAAGAGTCATATGATCCTATCAATAGATGCAGAAAAAGCCTTTGACAAAATACAGCATCCATTTATGATTAAACACTAAATAAAATCTGTATAAAAGGGAAGTACCTTAACATAATGAAGGCCATATATGACAAAACGTCAGCCAACAAAATACTTAATGGTGAAAAACAAAAACCATCCTTCTAAAATCAAAAACAAGTCAAGGCTGTCCCACTATCTCTACTGTTATTTAATATAATATCAGAGGACCTAGAGAATGCAATCTGGCAAGAGAAAGATATAAAAAGCATCTAAATAGGAAATGAATCCATCAAACAGGCACTCTTTGCAGATGACATGATTCTCTAAATAAAAAACCCTAAAGACTCCACAAGAACACTACTAGAAACAATAAACAAATACAGTAAAGTTCCTGGATACAAAATCAACATTTAAAAATCCATAGCATTCCTATAGTCTAATAATGAAGGTCAGAAAAAAAGAGAAAACATAATTCCTTTTGCAATTGCAACAAAAAGAATAAAATACCTAAGAATAAATCTAACAAAACATGTGAGGGAACTATATAATGAAAACTATAAAACCATATTAATAGAAATTGAAGTTGATACAAAAGAATCAAAAGATATTCTATGTTCTAGATTGGAAGAATCAACATAGTTGTAATGATCTTATTCCCTAAAGCATTATACAGATTTAATGCAATACCCATCAAAATCCCATTGACATTTTTTAAAGAAATAGCACAAAACATCATGAGATTTGGATGGAAACACAAAAGACCCTAAATGGTCAAAGCTATCCTGAGAAAAAAAGAATAAGGCAAGAGGCATCATTCTGCCCAACTTCAAATTATACTACAAAGTGACAGTAATGAAATCAGAATAATACTGGCAGAAAAGCAGACACGTGAACCAGTGGAACAGAATGGAGAGTCAAAAAATAAACCCATATTTATATGGGTAAATAGTTTTTGACAAAAATGCCAAAAGCATACAGTGGAAAAAGAAAAGCCTCTTCTATAAATGGTGCTGGGAAAACTGGAAAGACACACAAAAGAATGAAACTAGACTGTTGTCTATCACCACACACCAAACTTAACTCAAAATGGATTAAGGACCTGAATATAAGACCTAAAACAATAAAAGGCAGAGAAGAAAACATAGGTACTAAACTTAAGGACCTTGGACTTAAAGAGGATTTTTATGAATTTGACCTCAAAGACAAAGGATATAAATATAAAATAAATAAATGGGACTACATCAAATTAAAAAGCTTCTGCACAGCAAAAGAAACTGTCAAAAATATAAGCAGACAAACGTCTGACTGGGAAAATATATTTGCAAGCAATGCCTCCAATAAGGGTCTAATATCCAAAATATACAGAGAACTAATACAACTCAATAACAACAACAAATAAAAAAAGATCCAATCAAAAAATGGTCAGAGGACCTGAATAGACACTGCTCTCTTAAGGACATACAAATGGCCAACAAATATATGAAAAGATGCTCAACATCTCTAGCTATTAGGGAAATGCAAATCAAAACCACAATAAGATGTTATCTCAAAACTGTTACAATAGCCATTTTGTTCCTAAACCTTTTGTCATCCTTTCTAGCCACAAATGGGTACTTCTCTCTTAGAGATCTAAGTAAACAATAACCAAATGGAACATCACCTTCAACTCAATGACATCTCTTCATCCTACTATCCCTTTTCTATCCTGGCACAAACCATGCTGGATTGATGCCTAAATGAAGGGCAAATAACAGAATGAGGATCACTGAAAATTGAGAACCTGCTCATATCCCAAAAGGTTATTCAACATACTATAAAATAAAGCTTTCTTCAAAGTCTGCTGTCCTTCCCCTATATGATGGCTTTAAAGTTTAATTAACTGGAGGTTAATTTTTGCAGAGAATGGAAATCTTCACACCTGATACCATGCTTAACAACTGTGTGGATCTTCCAGTGAAGAAAAAAAAATTCTTAAATTTGTTCACAGAGCCAGCATTATTAAATATGATACCAGCTCTGGATCTACCTCATTAAAGTGATATCAAGTAGGAGCCATTACAGGATCCAGAAGGACAATGTCCATGACTCCCATCATAATAACAGGCACCCCAGCACCCAAGCCCTGAAAATGTGGAATATTTTGGTTCCACTTGTTCCAGTTGTGCCTTATTGGCTAGTGATTTGGATATGAAATTATATCACTTCTACTCACTGAAAAACTGCTCAGCCTCCTTTTTATTCTACTTGTTTGAAATATTCAATCAGTTCACAATTTCCCAATAAGAAATTACTCCATAACTCCTGGGGATGGGGCAAAATGCAAATATTCAGCCACTTTGCAATAATTTTTTAAATATAAAATTATACCTTAGTGTTTGGAAGATAGCTCAGGATTCGTGTGAGGAGTTCCCAGGTCCTACCGCATTAGGGTCCTTACAAGTAACATCCACAAGCCAGGAATACATGACAGATAACAACTATCATCTCAGAAATGATAGCCTCAGCCCAGCAGCCCAACACTTTCAATATGATGAGCTCTGCCCCATAGATGAACACATCTCAAGTAATGATCTCAACACAACTCATAGTCTCAGCCTTGACACTAACACTCCAAGAAGTCCTGCTACCACAATCACATGCCAAAACCCACCAAATAAAAATTCTGACCTCCTCTGTTCCCAAACTCAAACTCCTATCCCACCTGTATACCCACTGGGATTCCCTATAACTTCCCCAACTTACCTCTTTTCTCTCTCTCCTCTTACCTTATCCCTAAATTTCAATCTATGCAGGCATTTGTTTGCTATCTAGCTGATGCCAATGCCACCACGTTTATTGTCAACTGCTTAAGAAATGACTCCACACCTCCTACTTATCTATGTCTCCCTGATTTCATATCCTCTTTTACACAATGTAAGGACACCTTGCAAGGAATTAAAGCCTTTAGGCAGGCCTCATTATCTGTCCTGCTGCATCAAAGAACTCGTGATAAATTATTTAGATTTGTTCTTTCTCTTTTTTTTGTTTTTTACATTAAATTTTTTTTTATTATTCATTTCATGCATACAGTACATTGGTTAGACTTTTATATAATTTATAAAACAATCCCCCTGATTGCTCTTTCTCTCCTCTGGCTCTCCACCTAGCCATTACATAAATGCTAACTGCATTCCCTATACCATGCTACCCATTCCCATGACCATCAATCAACTACTAATTTGTACTTCTTTAACCCATCACCCCTTTCTCCCAGCTCTCCAACCCCCTCCCCTCTGTAATTCACTCTTTTTTACAACTTTATTGAAACATAATAGACAGTTGCTTATATTTACATAGTATAATTCACTAAACTTTATTCAATTATAGCTGGTATATCAATAATATACAATTTCAGTTGTATGGCATAGTGATCAGAGATCCACATAACTCACAAAATGACCACCTTCTCTAAATCTAGTACCCCTCTTCCTCCTTAAATATTCATTACAACATAATTAACCATCTTCCTCATGCTACACTTTACATCTCCATGTCTACCCTGCAACTAGCAATTGAACCTCTTAATCCCTTTGCCTTTCTGTTGTTGCTGTTGCTGTTGTTGTTGTTGTTGTCCCCCTCCAACATCCTGCCCATTTGGTAGCCCTAAAAATCCTCTGTGTATCTATGGGTTTATTTCTGCTTTTGTTGTTGTTGTTGTTGTTGTTGTTGTTGTTGTTGTTGTTTATTTTGTTCTTTAGATTCCACATGAACATAAAATCATGCAATATTTGTCTTCCTCTATCCGACCCATTTCATTCAGCACAATACTCTCTGGTCCCGACAAGTCAATATCTTTTTCCATCACCTTCCTTTTGGTCTCTGTGTGTCTTTTAAATCTGTAATGAGTCTTTTGAGGACAGCATATGTAGGGGTTTTGTTTTCTTATCCATTCAGCCACTCTGCCTTTGTTTGGAGCACTTAATTCTTTTCCACGTGAGGTACTTATTGACAGGAATATAGTTATTACCATTCTTTATTCCCGTTTTTGATACATGATTTTCTTCTTTAAAAAGTCCCTCTAACATTTCCTGTAATACTGGTTTAGTGCTAATAATTTTTTTAGCTTATTTTTTTCTGGGAAGTTCATTATCTGTGCTTCAGCTCTAAATAATAGATTTGCTGGATAAAGTATTCTTGGTTGTAGATCATGTTGAATATTTTGTGCCAAGCCCTTCTGTCCTGCATAGTTTCTTTTGAAAAATTGGCTGCCAGTCTTATGAGTGCTCCCTTGTAGATAACTAACTGCTTTTCTCTTGCTATTTTTAAGAATCTCTCTTCATATTTAACCTTAGGCATTTTACCGATGATGTGTCTTTGTGTAAGCCTCTTTGGGTTCATCTTGTTTGGGACTCCCTGAGCTTCCTGGGGTTGTATGTCTATTTCCTTCGCCAGGTTAGAGAAGTTTTCCAACATTATTTTTTCAAATATCTCTTCATTGTCTTGTCTTCCCTCAGGTACCCTTATGACACAGATATTTTTACATTTAATTGTGTCCCATAGGCTCCTTAAATTATTATTATAGTCTTGGCTTCTTTTTTCTTGCCATTCTGATTAAGTGTCCTTGGCTTCCCCATCCTCTATATCAGTGGTTTGATCCTCTTCTTGATCCACTCTGTTGATTCCCTCTAGTATACTCTCATCTCAGATAATGCGTTCTTCATTTCTGACTGGTTCCCTTTTATAATTTCCATTTACATTTTTATATTTTTTAATTCTTTGTTAAAGCTCTCACTGAGTTCATCTACTCTTCCCCTAAGTTCATTGAGCATCTTTATAACCAGTGTTTTGAACTCTGCATCTGTTAGATTGCTTTACTCCATTATTTCTGGATCTCTGTTCTCTTCTCTCATATGGTTTCTACTTCTCTGTCTTCCCACTTTGGCTGAATTTTTGTGCCTGTTTCTACGTACTAAGCAAAGCTCCTAAGTCTCCCAGTATTATTAGCATGGCTTTGTGTAATAGGTGTCCAGTGACACAGTCTTGAGAGGAGTTCAGCTGCACATCAAGTTTTTCCCCAGCCTGTACCCCTCCAGGGCCACCTTAAGATTCAGCAAGCAATCTACAGATACTGTGTTTATAGTTGCCTCAAGAAACTACACCAGAAACTGAGGCCAGCTGCCACTAGTGTGTCTTGATGCTGCTCAGTATGGAGCAAGGGATTTGCTGAGGACACACCTGCATGTGGCTTGGGTGGGGCCTCAAGTCAGGGGAGGTGGAGTTTCAGGGAATCCTCTGGGCAGAGTGACCTTCATTATCCAGTTTGATGACCTCTCAGCTATGATAGCACTGAGTCTGCACACTGGGAATTGGGAGTGCTTAACAGAGGAACAATGCATACCACCAGCACTTCTGCCTGGGAGAATGCCTTGTCTCTGGCCCTCACTCTGACAATTCGGTTTCCCCCTGTAAGTCCCTGGTGCCACCTGAGCAGCCCACCTGGTGCTGGTGCTCAGGCCAAGCAGGTCCATCACCGTGAAAGTCTGCTGATAGACATGGCTCCTTTAAGAGGCGTCTGCCACTGCCATAGCTTCTGTCCCACTCAGCCACTCGAGACCAGGCAGCTTAGCATCTTCACTCCCTCTTACCCTCTACTGTTGGCAGTTGATTAATTATTTCTCTCCCTAGTTGTAGTGCTTCTGTTCATCAAGATCCCAAGCAACTTTCCTTGCTGTGTGATCTATTTTTCTGTCACAACTTTGATTTGGTCACAATTGGTGTGAACAAAGCCTCTATCATCTATGCCACTTTTTCCCTCTCCTGTAGTTCACTCTTGATGAAACATATTAAAGATTCTTGCTTTGCCACTCAACAGGACAGTTATCAAGATTTGTTTTTGACCCACTGTGTTCATGCACTGCCCTCTTGGTGCAAGCTAGTATCCTATAAGTTAGTTGATTTACTTCTACTGGTGCCACACTAATTTTATTTTTCCTTTTGGGTACCTAAAACCTAAATTGGGGTCTTCACCTCCACCATTTCTACACAAAGTTCTAAAACTCATCCCCAAACTGTGTGTAACAATTGGGACCTAGTTATAATAACTGTCACCATTACTGCTTTTACATCACTTCCCATTGTGACTCCCACAACTGCAATAACTATGATTTCCTCTTATTCAACATCCCACACTGTGCTCTCCACTACTCCCCAGTCATCATGCCCATTTTCTACTTTCTTTGACATGCTGGACAACATCTATGTAACAACATGTCACCTAAGAGCTCAACTTCTAGCAATGCTGGATATGCTACCCAGTGCTTCAGCCTGAACAATTACTTATGCAACTAATTCCTGCCCCCTAAGAGTTATTTGATATCCATATTGACTACAAATAATCCTCCCCACTCTGGTTCCTGCATTTCTTCCCAGCATTCTCTTGACTTCATTAACTTTTCCTTTATGGACCCCACATCCTGCATGTCTCCCACCGTCTGACTATATTATTCCCAACAGTGTCCCTCCATTAAGACTATTTGGCCCTCACCTATCTGCACTGATCTGATTCTTCCCATCAGAAACTCCACCCTCCAAGCCCCCTTGGGCTGCTGGTTCTCCTGTGGTACCACTCTTGTTCAGCAGATTCACACAGTCTACTTCTCCATCCCTCCCTGCTTCTGTGCTTTGCAACCTGACATTTGTTTTGTGCATAATCAGTTCTCATATATTCCTATAGCCAACTAGAAAATCCACCCTTTCATCTGGCTTTCCCCAAAAAAGAAACACCATGCCGTCTTTTTACCTATTGTATAGGGCCACATCACAATCTTTGGTATAACAGACACAAATTTAGGTTATTTTTCATTTATTAGCACAAACTCAATTCATAGAAGCCACCTAGAGAGTGTCACAGCTCCTGGAAGACCATGTATTTCAAGCATCTCAAGCTTTAGAAGCCCTTAATGTGGCAAAAAATCTCTCTAGCTGCTATGGTAGCTAAGTTAAAAAATTGCATTGGACTAACTACTGCCATCTCAAGGTGAAGCTCTTTGCCTTAAAGGGCACCTCCTGCAGCAGGTAGGCCAATAATAAAGGAAAGGTTTCTAGAATATTTCAACAGATAGAACGAACCAAAATAATATCATGAGAGTACTATAATAGATTCTTTGGGCTCCAGGCGATTACTACTCCAGGCTGTTTCCCTCTGCCTTCAGTGACTGACTCCGTACTATCTTCCAAGGAGTTATCATAATTGCTGGTCTAATTATTTTGAGTTGGCTTTGCAATCTCTCTCAAGCATAAATGTATTTACAGGAAACATGGTAGGTTGCTGTGCTACTTTAAACATCAGGGATAAATTGTGAAGATGACAGGAAAAATTTGTATTCCCACTGATGTCTGATTTAGTGCCACCAATCTCTAAGTTACATTTCCTACTTGTGTCTGCCGCTTTATTTAGCATCCTATTTAGGCTCACCCACCCATACCCACACACTCCACAAGCTCATGCACCTTCTTGATGTCTCTTTTAAACTTTGCACTGGCCACTGCCTCTTTTAAATCGTATGCTAGCGGGGATCCCATTTTATAAAATGTCTGTACACTCTGTTCTCTCTCTTTCTTTCCCTCTCTTTCCTTTTCTCTCTTCCCTTTTCCCCACTTCAGACTTTTTCCCACAGAGCCACCCTCCCAACCGTTGCCTCAGGATTCCCCCACCTGTGTGAGTAATACATCTTTCTTTAATTGTACTAAATAATTACTGTCATGATTTTCAGTACTTGATCCTAATCTCTGAAAGAAGAAACCTTTGAAATGTCATAGGGGAGTTGCTATAACAAAGGTTTATTTACCATCCACAACAGCCAAAATAATCCAGATAGGCTATCCTTCCTCCAACTGGTCTGAGTTTGACTAAGCAAACAGGTACACATGCTAAGCTTAATCCTTCCAGAGGCTTCTGTCCCCACTTGTTGTCTCCAGGCTCCTTTCTACACCATTCAATGTGGCAAATCCAAAGAGGAAGACTACCATAATTCCATGCACACACCTATTCAAGCAATATGGGCAGAGGATGAAGAGGACATAGGAACTTTGAGAAAAAAATGTTATAATCTGAAAATTTTGTCTTTTTCAGAGAAGAAAACCAGACTGGGGAGAGGGGGAATTCTGTCCTTTTGGAGAGAAAAGTCAGAAACAGGGGAAGACTTCTGTTGTGATATAAGCAAATTCATTCATTAATTCAATATATATTTACTGAATATATTCCAGGGGTTGTACTAGATATTGAAGATATAAAGTTGAATAAGAAAGCAGTCCCTGTTCTCGGGGAATTTATAGTTTGATGGAGGAGGCAGAGAAATAATCAAGCTTACAATGCATGTAAAGAGTGTTATGAGGATATTCCAGGATGAAAGGAGAAATTCTAGATGGGCAATTACCCGAATATAAGAGATTCAGTCAGGCTTCACAAGGAAGTGACTTCTATGGTAGGCATTTAAAAATGAACAAGAGTGGGACAGTTTGAGAGTATTCTAAACATCATATTTCATAATTCAAAAGAGAGGAGCATTTGTGATGTCAGAAAGACATGTGAAAATATGGTCCATTCAAAGGTCAGCGAGTGATTGTATTTAGTTGAAGTGTCAGATATATATATAAAAGAAGCCAAAGAAAAGAATGTCAGGATTCAACTAATGAAAGGCCTTGGGAAATACACTAAGGGGTCTGGCTTTTCTTCTTGGGTCACTGGGAGCCTTTGAAAAATTTAAAACAGGAGTGATAAAATCAGATTTATATTTGAGATATATTACTTTGTCAGAAATATTGAGGGCAATTTAAGCAGGAGAAGAGAGAAGCCAGTGAAGAGAATTTAGTAGTAATCCACGGACTTTTTAAAAAATGTAACACTAGCTCGACTTAAGGTACTGACAATAGGAATAGAGAGGAGGGGGGAAATCCAAGTGATAATTAAGAGGTAAGAATTGACAGCTGAGTAGATAAAGGGGAATGACAAGAAGTTATCAAAAATGACTCTCAAATTTCTGACTTGGACCATGTGTCTGGTATTGCTGTTTGTTAAAATAGAAAATATTAGAATGATGTCAGAGCATGGCCTAGTAAGCTATGTCCCCAGATCTCCCCCCCTTGAAACAATAAACTGAACATCTAAAGTTCAACAAAAAATACCCAAGCTTCACACCAGCACAACTGAGTGTAGGATCTCTGCATAACAGCTACCACAGATCAGAACCAAGGGAGTCAGGCAGTAGACTGGAAGAAACAAAGTGCCTCTAGCAGCTGGAACTCCTTGCAGGAAGAGGAGGAGGGAAGAGGGTGTGGCAGATTCCCTGAATAACCCTGCATAAGAGAGCCGTGACCTGTACACAGCAGCAGGGACCAGGGATCAGGGCAGAAAGCAGAAAAGTGGGGACAGCAGATAAGCAATAATTGATTATTACCAGCTGCAGTTGCAAAACAAGAGGCTGAGATGCAGCCCCCAACTCCCATCCCAGAGGGGCCCTCCCCACATATCCTGCAAGGCCAAAAACTGCAGAGCCCCAGGGAAATCTCAGCAAATGCTACTGAAACTGTTGCTAACATCGACAGGGACTGAGACAAAGGGTAGTGAGAATTATTGGATATCTATTTTTAAAAAGGCATTATTAACACTTTATATAAAGCAGGGATCCAAGAGGCTTAGATGCCACCTACTGAAAACCAAAATAAAAGCACCTTCTTTGCAACAAGCTAAAGAGAGCTTTATATAATAAATTTTCTTTCTGGGAAAAAAAAAGCAAAACACACTTCCATTAATGCCCAGGCAGAGAAATAGTACATTAAACACCATGAAAAAAACCAAGATGACAAGGCAGCTCAGAAATAAAGAAAAATCTCCAGAAAATAAGCTTAAAGACATAGAAATATATGACTTAAATGACAGGAAATTCAGGATGATACTTCTGAAAAAACTCAATGAGATTCAAAATAATTCATATCAACAATTTCAGAATTGAAAGAAAATAAAGTAGATGAGCAGGATGAGTTCTTTAGCAGAGAGATTGAAACCCTCAAAAAGAACCAAATAAAACTTCTAGAGATGAAGAACACACTGAAGAGATGAAAAATAAAATACCAAGCTTGGGAAACAGAGTCAACAAAATTGAGGAAAGGATCAGTCATATCAAAGACAGAAATCTAGAAATAAATCAAAAGGAAGAAGAGAGAAACTGAAGAATCAAAAATAATTAAAGATAAATACCAGAACTAGCTGATACCATCAGGAGAGGAAACATAAGAATAACGGGTATTCTTGAAAGGGAGGAAAAGGAAAAGGGATTAGAAAGCTTATTCAGACAAATAGTTAAGGAGAATTTCCCAAATCTAAGGAATTATATGGAGCTTGGAATTCAAGAAGTCAAAAGAACACCCAATTATCTCAACTTAAAAAGGCCTTCATGAAGACACATTGTATTAACATTATCGAAAATTGATGACAAAAAAAGGAATTCTCAGGGCAGCCAGGAAAAAAGATAGTAACCTATAAAGGAAAACTCATTAGATTATCATCAGATTTCTGAGCACAAATCTTACAAGCCGGAAAGGAGTGAAATCAAATATTCAAACAATTAAATGAAACGAACTACCAGCCAAGAGTAATGTTTCCAGCTAAGCTCTCCTTTAGATATGAAGAAGAAATAAAGACCCTTTCAGACATACAAAAATTGAGGTAATTCTCCACTACAGGCCTGCATTACATAAAATACTAAAAGGTGTTAGCTCACCTAAAACAAAATGACAAAAAAAAAAATACATAACTATGAGTAAGGCAAGGAAAATAAAAGCAAAAATAAATAAATGAGACTACATCAAACTGAAAAGCGACACAGCAAAAGAAACCTTCAACAAGGTTAAGACACAACCATTCAAATGGGAAAATGTATTTGCAAGCAATGCTTCCAATAAGGGCCGAGTATTCAAAATATATAAAGAACTCATACAACTCAATAACAAAAATATCCAAATAAAAAATAGGCAGAGGACCTAAACAGACACTTCCCCCAAGAAGACATACAAATGGTCAACAAACATATGAAAAGATGCTCAACATAGCTAGCTATTAGAGAAATGCAAATCAACACCACAACAGCTGTTATAATAGCTGTTCTCAACAGGACAAGTAATAACAAGTGTTGGAGAAGATGTGGAGAAAAACAAATCCTCATACACTGGTGGTGGGACTGCAAATTGGTATAGCCGCTGTGGAAAACAGAATGAAGGTTCCTCAAAAAGAAAATTGATCTACCATAATATTTAACAATCCTTCTACTGAGTATTTACCCCAAAGACTTGAAAACTCAGATCCGAAAACTGATTTGCACACCCATGTTCATTGCAGCATTATTCACATGGCCAGGACATGGAAGCAACCAAAGTGTCCTATGATAGATGATTGGCTAAAGAAGCTGTGGTACATATATACAATGGAATATTATTCAGCTATAAGAAGACATGAAATACTAACATTTGCAACAACATGGAAAAGCCTTGAGATAATCACGCCAAGCAGAAATAAGCACGGCAGAAAACGTTGAAAACCACATATCACTTATATGTAGGATATAAATCTAAAAGCAACAAATATGACAAACAGAGACTCATGGACATAGGCAATAGACTAGTGGGTACCAGAGAGTAGGCAGGAGAGAGGAGGTAGATGGTATAAAAAGGAATATGTGGTGACAGAAATCTAACTATGAGCAGTGAACACACAATGCAAAGTATATATAACTTACTGTTTAATTGTATACTTGAAATATACTGGATTTTGCTAACTAATGTCACTATAATATAAACAAAACAAACAAACAAAATTTTAAAAGTAAATAAAAATAAAATTTATACATAAAAAATAAGCTTTGTCTATAGATAAGCCAATGAATTTTGTTCTGGGAAGAGTAACCCACTTATTCAGTGGAAAACTGTTTTTGTTTTCATTTAAACATTTATTTCAATATTCCTGATCTCTAAATGTGATGTGTTTTGGATTCTCCTTTGAATAGTTATGACATCTTCCCAACTTCTTCATTGTGAGTAAAATAAAACTTTTAAGAAGTGTTTTTATACAAGTGTATGAGAATCATGATTTTACTTTTTGGAGAATAACCCTTTAACAATAGCAGGGATGAGCTCAATGAAAAATGTGTATGAACTATAATGGAGAGAAATATAAATCTATATGGATTTCACAAGTGGAAGTATGAATAAAGTCATCAACAAGCTTTCTTGGTAAGAAGATTCAAATGCTAATTTGCCCCTGACTAAATCTGTAAAGTCAATGAAATTCCAATCTATTTTCCTGTATGAAAATTTTTAGATTGGAGATTTTTTTCTGATTTGAAAAAAAAATAGAAAAAATCTAAATTTTATTTGGAACACTACCAAAAGGAAGCAAAAAGTTCTGAAAATGTATAAAGAAGAAATTAACTAACAAATTTGGTAAACAGGTTGTAAAGTAAAATATATGTGAGATTTAGAATACGATAAAAATGGAAAATAAATTGAGAAAATATCTAAAAGCAAGAAACATCTTGAAATCATGCTGCATCTAATTTGAATAAAGACAAATCCTGTCATGTAATATTTGGGTAAAAAATATAAATTTTAGATCATGAGTATAACAAAATAGAAAAAGAAAAGAAAAAGGATAACCTTACAGGCTCACTTTGTGATTTAACACCTGTAGATCGCCAGTAAAAAGAGGCACCTCAGCTTATCATAACCTTTGTTTTATAAACTCACAGGACAAAAAAATATCTTTGGATCTGTTGACTAGGTTATTCCTAATGGTGGAGAATGTTGTTGACAGCAGGACACATGAGGATGACAGATTTAAAAGTGAGATCATAATAGGGCTGAATAGTTTCAGCAAAGAAGTAGAAGATATAAATAAAAACCAAATAGTCATTTCAGACCTGAATAATACAGTGAATGAAATAAAAATCTAAATGAACAGGCTCAACAGCAGAATCAAGAGGGCAGAGCATAATTCTACAGGTAAATAGAATAGTTTTCCTAGCAGGCTCCAAGCAGCACACTGACATTCTTTTTCTTGGTCAGACGTTTTAACCCCTTCTTAGGAGGAGCAAAATTATTACTCAAGGCATCATGACAACAACTTTGTTTTGAGAAAAGAGGTCTATGTGTCAGAGAATGAGGCAGGGTGATTACATAGAGATTGTATTTAAGTTGGTTTCAGAAATAAATGTGAATGGTAATTGATTTAGGAGCAACGGAAAAATCTCAGATAAACTTGCAACTGTCCAGGTCACCTCTGATTATATGGCAGGCTTAGAATGACATCAGCCAATTAGCAAGCAACTCAGAAGAAACTGATAGCTTCCAGATGAGAGAGATTTGGGGGGATGAATGAAAAAGGGGAAGAGATCAAAAAAATACAAATTGGTAGTTACAAAGTAGTTAAGGGAGTGTAAAGTATAGCATAAGAAATATAACCAATAAAATTTTAATAACTATGAATGGTATCAGATAGGTACTAGATTTATCAGGATGATGACTTCATAAGTTATATAAATATCTAATTTCTATGTTTCGCACCTGAAACTAACATAATATTTTATGTTAACTGTAATTGAAAAATAAATTTAACAAATAATCAAATCATATCATACCACTGATTCTTCAAAGTGTCTCCTAGTTAGAAATTTCCTTCCAAGAATGCTAGAATATTTAATACTTGAACATTTATAAACATGATTTATAAGAATAAACTAAAAGAAACATTTCCATTTCAAAAGCTGATAAAAGTGCATATGTTAATGTTTTATATTTATTATATTATCTGAGATGCTTAGAAAACAAAAATGTTCTCTTGAAAGGATAGACCTAAAAAAAGCTCAATATCATGTTTACTGAAGAAATGTCATCACTTTTAGAGTCAAAGTGACATGAAAATTTTAAATCTGCATTATTTGAAAGTACATAAAATATTAGGTAGTTGATGTTTAAAGAGATGTGACTACTGAAAAGACAAAAATTGCTCCAGATACTTCCTTACCTCAATGTATTTGCATCAACTGAAAATATTTAGTCTCTTTTTCAGTAAAAGTATGTCCCAAATATTGCATGCAACATACTAATATTAAAAAACTTATTCATTGTTTATCTAAAGTTCAAATTTCACCGGGTATTCTGTATTTTATTTGCTAAATCTGACAAACCTAATTATATGATAATATAAAATTAAAGTTCACATGAAAAACTGTATTTTCCTAAAATAAAGCAGTAAGCAGATTAACTTTGTTTTACGCATTGAAAATCTCCTTACTACATGGCTAAGTAGAAGTCAGCTGAAATTTCATGTTCACTTTTGACTTAATCTATTGACATCTCATTTATGATATACCTCTGTAAATTTCACTGTACACTCATGGAAGAATGAGGGTGAAAAAACAATATTGTTATGAAAATAATTTTAACCTTACAGAACCCCTGAAAGGCATACCTATAAAAATAACTACCAGAAATAATCTTTTAGTAAAGCAGTAAAATGAAACATTATTGGACACAATTCATTATTTTCTTCTGAACAATTTCACTACAGATATATTAAGCTCAAGATGATAATATTTAGCTCATAATAAGAATGACAGAATACTATGTCTAAAAAACAAAAATAGATTAAACTTTACTGGGCTACAGTTCCTATTACAAAAAATACACTTCATAAGATATATAAATGTCTAATCACTATGTTATACACCTGAAACTAATATAATATTATATGTCAACTATAATTAAAAAATAAATATTTTTAAAATAGGTGAATTTGAAAAAGACTTTGGTGTTTGCTATACTTGATGATGGCTTTGGCACCCTCAGACCCACTGTGATCAGCCACCTTAATGAGCAGCAGTAGGTGCAAGGCTGTTTGCATCTACCTGGGGGTGATATCTGAGCTTCTGTAATAGGCCAGGTAGGAGGTCTTATCTCTGAGATGCACTTGAAGATGTTGTCAAGGAAAGAATTTATGATGTTCATGGCCTTTGATGAAATGCCCATGTCAGAGTGAAACTGCTTCTGAACCTATAGATATAGGTGAAGTAACTCTCCATGGTAGTGTTTCTTTCACTTTTTTCTTGCTTTTTAGGGTTTTAGAGGCAGCTTTCTTAGAACATTTCTTGCTAAACATAGAAAAGTTATTAGAAACTTCAGACATGATGGAAACATCTTGGGGAAAAAAAGAATGACTGTTGGTGACAGGGTGGGACTCACATATATGCCTCACATTCAAATGAGGTCTTGGGTAAACTTGATGTCTGGTTGGATAAAATGCTATGCAGGAAAGCTGTTCATTAAACCATGCCATGTTAGTTACTGGATAATCCTCCTACTTAGAGTGACACAATTAGAAGGCAAGAAGCCTAGGAACTTCTCATGGCCTCCACCATCAGTACTTTTTAAAGATGTCCCCATAGCACCAACATTGTAGAGATATCAGCTTCATCCCCTTGAACAATTCTAACCTTCATAACCCAAGCCCATAATGCCAGAGGAATAATGGTGGCTACATTTGAGCCATTTGTCCTTTAATTCAGAATGCACCCTTGTCCTAGGCCACCTTGGATTGAGGAAGGACTTTGACTTAAGGAAGCATAATGCTTCTGGAAAACAATAGACCATGATGATCAGCCATGGCCTCTAGTTCTTATCTAATGCCTATAGTTTACAATACTGTATTGCAGCGGTTCCCAAACTTTTCAGCACCAGGTGTATTGTATATTTATAAATTTGCTAAGAGCGTAGATCTTACTTTAAGTGCTTTTACCACAAAATACATTTTAAAAAATAATAAATAAAAAGGGAGGGAAGAAACTTTTTGAGGTGATGAATATGTTTGTAGCCATAATTGTGGTGATGGTTTCATAGGTGTATACATATCTCCAAATTTGTAAAGTTGTATACATTAACTATGTACACCTTTTTGTACATCTTTTTGTTTGTTTATCATACCTTAGTAAAATGTTATGAAAAGTACATTTCAAAAAACATCACTGGATTGGCAAAAGGATAAAAAGCAATATCTAGTCTCCAAACATATAACACAAAAAAATGAAAATGTTTGTTAAAATGCAATACATCCTTAAACATTTTCCAAATCTAAAATCTCATAAAAATTCCTTTGAATTGTGAAATCGGTGAACAAACATGACAACTGTTGGTAGGAAAAAAAATGCATTACACCACTAACTAAACTCCTTAGGGAGAAAATATTTTTAAATTAATTATATATTCCCTTAAAAGACTAGAGTAATACACTAAAATATTGGTAAAAATGTATAAATTTATGGATAAAATAAATTACAGAAATTCAATACTTCCCCAAAGTCCTTAAGGGCTAAGTAGAAAGGAAGAAATTGAGGTAAGCAATGAACTATCATCACAAATGTCCAGGTTCAGGAATGTTTTCTGTCAGACTATTTAGAAATAAGTATTTCTACTGCTAATTAAATGGCTTTAAATAAGAAAGAAAAAAATGAATTTTTATTTAAAGAAAATATTAGATGATGATAATACCCATTGAGGAGGGCATATTTAAAAAGAGTTCTGAGCAGTCATATTTATAAATGAGGGCACAATAATGCAACAAAAATACTAGCAATCAAATTTGGTTTCTCATTAAAAGATGAACATCAAAGGATAAATCATAATCCATCCAAGAATACGGCGATGGCTCAGTTTTGAGTAAAATATAAGCATGATTCACTTTGTGGCATTAAAAAAATATATTTGAGATAATTTCAGTAGATATTTCAAATTCAATGCTAATATTATGCATTGGATAATGTTTGTATCAAGCTGAAATGATAACATTAGAGTTAGGATTCAAGATAGTGAACTCTTTCATCAGAATTATTATTTATCATTATTATGGAATACTAGAGAATTATTTTAAAATGATCTCAAAAATGCCCAAAGGACCTGAGAAAAACTGCCTCAAAACCATCTGCAAATAAAATTCCAGGGTGGTGCCACCTGATTACCTTAAACTTACAGAACTACATTTTGGGAAACCAAAGGCTCTTTTCAGAACATGTACATATTCAGAGAAAAAACTGTAGACAAGTTCTTTTAAAAATTAGCATTGCACTAAATCATTTAGTTTCCATTAGTTGTTTTAAAATAATATATAAGTATTTTATCAATGTTATTTTAGCATATTGTTCTCATACATTATTACATGAGAAGATATTTTAACATATTAAATCCATTGGAACAGTTGTGGGTGGTTTTGGCTATTGTCCATTTGCAAATTCAGAAAGAAAACAGAAGCATTAGTGTGTTAACTTAAAAATGCACCACATTGTTGGGCTTTGTAACGAAGACTGGGATTGCAGAGGTGATTGAGGCAAATGAAATTTGTGAAGGGGAGAAAAAAATGGGACTTGACATTGAAAACTAGGAGCAAAAAATAATATATCTGATTGTTAACTCAGTGAGAGAATAATAAAGGGATTAAGGGAGCACTGACAGTAGGTGAATGGGAGATGAGGGACTAAATGAGCAATCAAGCTCTAATGCTGTCTTATGGAAAAAGATAAAGTAATAAAATAAAATAAGTTAAAAATAAAGAAATCATCTTTATTGTAGTAAATAAAAAATATTAACATCAACCAAGTAAAACAGATTAATATAATAAATATACTCCTCATTTTTTTTCAATAGGACCTATATTAAGGAATTCATTTAGATGTATAACCAAAGATGCCCAAACAATGCATAATAGAAAATAGTACAGAAATGCCTCAAAAATTAAAAAATATAACCACCATATGATTCAGTAATCTCACTTGTAGGTATATACAAAAGGAAATGAAAAGAGGATATCAAAGAGATATCTGCACTCCCATGTTCATTACAGCATTATTACCATAGCCAAAATATGGAAACAACTTAAGTGCTCACCAACGGTTGAATGGATAAAGAAGATGTCATACATAACACACACACACACACACACACACACACACACACACACACACAACCACCACCACCA
Organism: Cynopterus sphinx; assembly: GCA_030015415.1. NCBI lineage: Eukaryota > Metazoa > Chordata > Mammalia > Chiroptera > Pteropodidae > Cynopterus > Cynopterus sphinx. Next base: position 56,019,468 of record CM057388.1, read on the forward strand.
CCACCACCACACTGGAATATTGTTCAGCCATGAGAAAGAAGGAAATCATGCCATTTGCAACACAGATGGACCTTGAGGGCACAATGCTAAGTGAAATATGCTAGATAGAGAAAGGCATACTGCATGGTATCAACTACATGTAGAATCTTTAAAAAACAAGTCAAAATCATAAAAACAGTATAGAAAAATGGCTACCAGGGACAGGTGGTGGTGAGGTGGGAAGTAGGGCGAGGTTGGTAAAAGGGTACAAATTTTCAGGTCCTAGATGAATATGGTCTGAGGATCTAATATAAAACATGGTAACTGTAGTTGATAATACTGTGCCGTGTAATAGAAACTTGCTAAGAGAGTATAACTTAAATGTTCTTATCAAAAAGAAAAAAAATAAATATGTGAGGTGATGGATACAGTAATTAACTACATGGGGAGAATTCTTTCACAATATATTTATATCAAATCACCATGATGTACACTTTAGAATTTTGATTGTCATTTATAATTCAATAAAGTGGAAATTTGAGGAGGAAAAAAAAATGGCAAAGACGATAGAGGCTCTGTTCATTTCTCTGGCAACCAAATCAAAGTTGGGACAGAAACAAGGAGCAGAAGCAAGAAAAAATCGCCTGGGATAAACAAGCCATACAACTAGAAAGAAATCCAAGAAATCACCCTGCAACAACAGAAGGTAGGATAGAACAAGGATGCAGGGCTGTCTGGTCTTGAGCAGCTGAGTGAGACAGAGGCAACAGCAGCAGCAGACACCTCTTACAGGGGCCATGTCCATGAACGAACTTTCACTGTGACAGATGTGCTCACTCTGAGCTCTAGTGCCCCTTCAGCTGCATGCAGGGGGCACCAGGAACTTAAAAGGAGATAATGTCAGAGTGAGGGCAAAAGCAAGACTCACTGGGTACAGAAGTGCTGGAGGTAGTCATTGTTTCCTGTTGAGCCCTCCCCACTACCAGTGCTTGGGACACAGTGCTGCCATAGCCCGGATGTCATCAAACTGGATAACAGAGGTTGCTCTGCCCAGGGATTCCCTAAAACTCCACCTCCCCCAACTAGTGGCCCCACCAAAGCCACATCCAGGTATATCCTCAGCAAGTCAGGTGCTCATTGCTAAGATTCACACTGGAGGAGGCAGCTGACCTCATTTCTGTTGTGGCCTTTTAAGACAACTATAAGCACAGCATCTGTGGATTGCTTGTTGAATCTTAACAGGCAGCTCTGAATGGGGCAGAAGCTTGGGCTAAATTTGGCCTGCAGCTGAAGCCCTCTCAGGACTGTGCCACTGGACACCTACTTCACAAATCCACACTACTAAGACTGGAAGACTCATAAGTTTTGCTTAGTCCATAGAAATTGACACGGAAAGGCAGCCAAAATGGGAAGACAAAGAAGCATAAACCATATGAGAGAACAGAACAGAGATCCGGGAATAATGGTGTCCAGTAATCTAACAGATGCAGAGTTCGAAACACTGGTTATAAAGATTCAGAATAAGGGCTATGGCCATGCCACCCTGAATGCACCCAATTTCATCTGATCTCAGAAGCTAAGCAGGGTCAGGCCTGGTTAGTTCTTAAATTGGAGACAATTTAGGAATATCAGGTGATGTAAGGATTAAAAAAGAAAAAAAGAAAAATAAAGATACACAATGAACTTTTGGGAAGTGTAGAGAACTCCAACAAAGAGATAAAAAACATAAAAATGGAAATGGAAATCATAAAAGAGAACCAGTGTGAAATGGAGAACATGTTATCTGAGATGAGAAGTATATTAAATGGAATAAACAAAGGAATAAACAAAATGAATAAAGAAAAGGACCAAATGCTTTATCTAAAGGATGGGAAAGCCAAAGACACACAATCAGAATGGCAAGTGATAAGATGCCAAAACTATAAAAATAATTTAAGGAGAATATGAGACACTATTAAGGGTCCAAATATCTGTCTGATCAGTGTAACTGAAGAAAATCAAGATGTTGAACAACTGTTTGAAGAAATAGTGATGGGAAACTTTCCTAACCTGTTGTAGGAAATGGACATAAAACCCCAGGAAGCTCAAAAATTCCAAAAAGTTAGGAAGCCAAAGAGGCCTATACCAAGACATCATAATTAAAATGTGAAATATTAAATACAATGAAAGAATATTAAAAGCAGCAAGAGAAAGCATAATTACTTATAAGGTAACACCCGTAAGACTGGCAGCTGATTTCTCAAAAGAAACTATGCAGGGCAGAAGGCCTTGGGACAAAATATTCAATGTGATGAAACCCAGGATCTACAACCAAAAATACTTTATCCAGCAAAGCTATTATTTAGAGCTGAAGGACAGATAAAGAGCTTCCTGGACAAAAATAAGCTAAAGGAATTTATCACCACCAACCCAGTATTACAGAAAATGTTGGAAGGACTTCTTTAAGAAGAAGAAACATGTGTCAAAAACAGGAATAAAGAATGATAACAACTACATTCCTATCAATAAGTACCTTAAATGGAAAAGAATTAAGTGCTCCAACCAAAAGATAGAGTGGCTGAAAAGATAATAAAACAAAACCCTACAAATGCTGCCTAGGAAAGATTTACTACAGATTAAGAGATACACACAGACTAAAAGGAAGGGTATGGAAAAGATATTGTTATGATGGACCTAAAAGGTATTTAAGTCAGACAAAGTAGGATAAACGCTACATGATTTCACTTACATGTGAAATATAATGAATAAAAAGAACAAATTAATCAAAAGCAGACTCACAAATATAATGGAAAATTTGGTGATAGACAGAAAGGAGGAAGATTTGGGGGGTTGGGAGAATGGAATGAAGGATTAAAGAAGTAGAAATTAGTAGCTGATGGGTGCTCACAGGGATGGGGAGCACAGCATAGGAAACACAGTTGGTTAAGTGGAGGGTCAGGGGAAAGAGGAAGCAATTTGGGGGTTTGTTTTATGAACTATATAGATGTCTAACCAATGTACTGTATACTTGAAACTAATTAAAATAAATTAATTAATAAAAGACAGATACAAAAATAATTATTTAAAACAAACAAAAGATTGTAATACTACTCACATTACTCAATGTAATCTCCATCAAAATCACAATTATATTTTTTGCAGATTTTGAAAATTTCATCCTAGAAGTCATAAGGAACTGCAAGGGAACTGAGTGTCCAAAATAATATGGAAACAAAAAACAAAGTTGGAAGACTCACACTTCCTAATTTCAAAACTTATTGCAAAACTACAATAATAAGAAAAATGTGGTACTGACACAAAAATAGATATATGAAATAAGATATTAGAATTCAGAGTCTAGAAATAAACCTTTATACATATGGCCAGTTGACTTTCCACATGGGTGACAAGATCGTTCAAAGGAGAAAGAATAGTGCCTTCAACAAATGGTACTATAAGAGCTAGATATTCACATGCAAAACAATAAAGTTGGGCACTTACTTCATACCACTTATTAGAAAAAACACAGTGGTAACTCTTCATGACCTTGAATTTGGCAACAAATTACTATAAAAATACTAAAAGCATAAGCAACAAAGGAAAAAGCAGATAAGTTGGACTTCATCAAAATTAAAATGTTTTGTGCACCAAAGTTAACTATCAAGAAGTAAATATATATCATATAGAATGGGAGAAAACAATGGCATATTATGCATCTGATAGGGGTCTACTACGCATAATATATAAGATTCTTACAACTCAACAATAAAAGACAAACAACACAATTTAAAAATGGTCAAGGAAACACCTACATAAATACAGCAATTATTGAATGAGATCAAAGAGAGATCAACAGTAGTTCACTCATAGTAGGAGACTTTAATACCTCATTGACATCAATGGACAGCTGTTCAAGACAGAAAATCAACAAGGAAACAATGAGCCTAAAAGAAACATTAGATCAGATGGATTTAATAGATATTTTCAGAGCATTTTACCACAAAGCAGCAAAATGTACATTCTTCTCAAGTGCATGTGAAATATTTTCCGGGATAGACCAAGTTAGGACAAAACTCAAGTCTTGATAAATTTAAGCAGATTGAAATCATATCAACCATTTTCTCCAATCACAATGATATGGAACTAAAAATCAAATATATGGAGGCTAAATAACATGCTACTAAACATGAATGGGTTATCAATGAGATCAAGGAAGAAATCAAAAGATAACTAGACACAAATGAAAATGAAAACACAACAACTCAAAATCTACAGGACACTGCAAAAGCAGTCCTAAGAGGGTAATTCATAGCAATACCCTCTTCAAGAAATAAGAAAAAGCCTCCTCAAGAAACAAGAAAAAGCTCAAATAAACAATATAACTACACACTTAAAGGAACTAGAAAAAGAATAACAAACAAAGCCAAAAGCGAATAGAAGAAAGGAGATGATAAAGATCAGAGAGGAAATAAATGAGATAGAGTCTAGAAAAACACTATAAAAGATTAATAAAACCAAGAGTTGGTTCTTTGAAAGATAAACAAATTTGAAAAACCCTTACTGAGAATTTTACCAAACATTCAAAGAAAAATTAACACCTGTTCTTTTCAAACTATTCCACAAAAATTCAGGAAGAGGGAGCCTCCCTCACTTCTTTTATGAGGCTATCATTCCCTTGATTCCAAAAGCATACAATGACATTAAAAAAATAAAACTATAGGCCAATAATCTCTTATGAACATTGAAAAATCCTCAACAAAATATTAGCAAACCAAATTAAGCAATACATTAGAAATATCATACACCATAATCAAGTTAGATTTATTCCTGGGATGCAAGTTTGGTACGATATCTGCAAGTCAATTAATGTCATACACCACATTAACAAACTGAAAGATACAAACCACATGATCATATCAATAGATGCAGAAAAAGTGTTTCACAAAATCCAGCATCCATTCATGATTAAAAAAAAAAAAACTCTCAATAAGTGGGAATAGAGGGAACATGCCTCAACACAATGACGGCCATATATAACAAACCTACAGCTAACATCATACTCAATGGAGAAAAGCAGAAAATGTTTCCCTAACATCAGGAACAAGACAAGGATGCCCACTTTCACCACTCTTCTTCAACATGTATTGGAAGTCTTAGGCACAGCGATCAGACAAGAAAGAGAAATAAAAATATATCCAAATTGAAAAGAAAGAAGTAAAAAGCTTATTATTTGCCAATGACATGACACTATATAGAGAGAACCCTAAAGATTCCACCAAAAAACTATTAGAACTGATCAATGAATTCAGTAAAGTAGCAGGATACAAAATCGATATTCAGAAGTCAGTGGCATTTTTATACATCAATGATGAACTTTCAGAAAGAGAAATTAAGAAAATGATCCCATTTACAATTGAAACAAAGGCAGTAAAATACCTGGGAATCTAATGAATCAAGGAGGTAAAAGACCTGTTCTCAGAAAATTATGTCATTGAGAAAAAAAATTGAAGGAGGCACAAATAGATGAAGGCATATGCCATGCTCATGGGTAGGAAGAATCAATATCACTAAAATGGCCATACTACATAAAGCAATCTACAGATTCAATCCAATCCCTATCAAAATACCAATGGCAACTTTCATAGATCTAGAATGAATAATCCTAAAATTTATATGGAGCCATTAAAAATGCCAAATAGCCATGAAAATCTTGAGATCGAAGAACAAAGTTGGAGGTATCACACTACCTCATATCAAACTATACTACAAGGATACAGTAACCAAAACAGTGTGGTACTGGCATGAAATCAGATACATTAATCAATGGAACAGAATAGAGAGCTTGGAAATAAATAAGCCTATATGTGAATTTAAATATGACAAAGGAAGTAAGAATACACAATGAGTTAAAGATAGTCTTTACAACAAATTGTATAGGGAAAAGTGGACAGATACATGCAAAACATAAAACTGGACCACATTTTTACACCATATACAAAAATAGATGCAAAATGGATTAAAGACTTACATGTAAGGCCCCAAACCATAAAACTTCTAGAAGAAAATATAGGCAGTAAACTCTGATACTGCTAGCAGTAATTTCTTCTCAGATATATCTCCCTGGGCAATGGAAACAAAAGAAAGAATAAACAAATGAGACTACATCAAACTAAAAGTTTTTGTAAAACAAAAGAAGCCAGCAACAAAACAAAAAGACAACTGACTAAATGGGAAAAGATATTTGCTTATGATACATCAGATAAGAGGTTAATATCCAAAATATATAAAGAACTCATAGAACTCAACAATAAAAAATAATTCAATTAAAAAATGGGCAGAAGATCTGTATAAGTATTTCTCCAAAGAGGGAAGACAGATGGCTAATAGACATATGAAAAGATACTCAAGGTCACTAATCATCAGAGAAATGCACATTAAAATCACAATGAAATGTCATCTTACACCTGTCCAAATGGCTATCATCAATAAACCAAAGAACAACAAGTGATGGCAAAGCTGTGGAGAAAAGGGAACTCTCATATACTGTTGGTGGGATTGCAAATTTGTACAGCCACTATGGAAAATGGCCTGGAGGTTTCTCAAAAAATTAAAAATGTATATATCTTTTGACCCTGCAATTGCACTTCTTGGTATTTATCCAAAGAAAACCAAAACAATAATTTGTAAATATCTATGCACCCCAATATTCATAGCAGCACAATTTATAATAGCCAAGATATGGAAGCAACCTAAATTCCCATCAACAGATGATGGGATAAAGAAGTTATGGTTCATATATACAATGAAATATTAGTCATTAAAAAAATGAAATCCTACTATTTGCAATGATATGAATGGACCTAGAGGTTAGTATGCTGAGTGAAATAAGTCAGACAGAGAAAGATAAATACCATATTATTTCACTTACATGCAGAATCTAAGGAACAAAAGAACAAACTAATCAAGAACAGACTCAAAAATATAGAGGAAAATCTTGTGATGGCCAGAGGGGAAGGGGGTTGAGAGCTGGGAGAAAGGGGTAAAGGGTTAAAGAAGTACAAATTAGTAGCTGGTAGATGGTCACAGAGTTGGGGAGTATGGCATAGGGAATGCAGTCATCATTAATGTAATAGCTAGGTGGAGAGCCAAAGGAGAGAAAGAGCAATTAGCAGTATCTTTTATAAACTATACAAATGTCTGACCAATGTACAATGTACTTGAAACTAATAATAAACTAAAGTTTAAGAAAAAGAACCAGGAAAAACATTTTATAAATAGTCAAAGGACCTGAGTAGACATTATTCCAAAAATGATATACAAAAGGCCAATAGGCACATGAAAAAAATACTCAATATCCTAGTCATTATAGGTATGCAACTCAAAACTACAATGAAATATTACTTCCCACCCACTCAGATGCTGTAATTAAAAAAAAAAAAACAGAAATAACAAGAGTTGGCAAGGTTGCAGAGAAACTGGAACCCTTGTACATTGCTGGTGGAATACAAAATGATGCAGTCATTGTGGAAAAAAATTGGTGGTTTCTCCAAAAGTTAAAAATATAACTACTGTGTGACCAAGCAATCCCAATCCTAGGTTTATATCTCAAAAGAACTAAAATGGGCATTCAAATATTTGTACATAAATATGCATAGCAATATTATTCATAATAACCCAAAGGTATAAACAACCCAAAGATTCATCAACTGATCAATTAATAAATAAAATGTGGTATATCCCTACTATCACTTCACCATAAATAGGAATGCAATACTGATACATCTTACAAAAATGAAAAAAATCTCCAAAACATTTATCTAAGAGAAAAAAGCCAGTCACAAAAAGTCAAATATCGTATGATTGATTCCTTTTATGTGAAATATCCAGAATAGGTAGAGTCAAATAAACAGAAATCAGACTAGTGGTTGTCATAAGCTGATAGAAGGGGTTGAGGAGTGTTACATAAATGGGCCAGAGAAGGCCTCTGTTTATTAGCCTAAAATAACCCCCACATTATTTACTTCTCCACAGCAGGCTACAATAATTAGTCTAAAGCCCACTGGTGACAACCTCAAATTTGAACACATTCAATTGCTTTAGATATATTCCATAAAAATGTTTGCTATCTATTTATATCTATCAACTTGACCTACCCCACAAGACTTCATCCAACACATAACCATGGATGAGATAAACCCTGTAAGTATAAAACGACTCCAAATTGTTGCTGCCCTTTAGAGGTCTCTGATCCACAGATTCCCCACACCACTGCAGAATGACATTACCGAAACATGTAAGCCTCCTCTCTGATTTCTCCCTTTCTCATGAGAGTTTCTTAGCCCTATTCTTCTTGTGGGTGGTAGCTTCATGCCACTGTCTCTGGATGGTGTCTTGCTAGGAGGGACTTCTTCACTCAAACCTATCCAACCACCGGCCAAATAAGGTTTGCATGTTACTGACTCTCAAGGTCCTTTCTGTTCCTTTATCAACCCCGAAATCCCCAAACTTACTACAGGAAATGATTTTTTTATTGGTTATGTGGTTTCCTTTTTGGATGATGAAAATAATATTGGTAATAGATAGAAGTGATAATTGCACAACACTGTGTACTTTAAAAGTGGTTAATTTTGTTATGTAAAACTTATCTCAATTTTTCAAAAAAGTCTCATGTTACATGCTTGCATTTATATAACATCTGGAAACAAAAAATATATATTGAGATAGAAATCAGGTTAGTGGTTGCCAAGGGTTAAAGGTGATGAGTGTGACATAAAAGGGTAGCATGGGAAATTTTTGTTGTGATAGAATATAGTTCAGTATCTTGATTGGGGTGGTTACAGAATTATACACATAAATACAGATAATTACATGTAAAAGGGGTGATAATCTGAATAAATTCTGTAGATGGTACAGATGTCAGCTTCCCAGTTTTGATATTGTACTATAATTAGTTAGAAGTTACCACTGAAAGAAACTAGAAAAAGAGTACACAGTACCTATCTGTATTACTTTTGCAACTTCCTGTGAGCATATAATTTCAAAATAAAAACTATTTCATTAAAAATAAGAATTAGGGAGTTTGAGCAGAGTAGTTGGCCATGTGGGTAGTGAGAGTGAGTAGAGATGACCAGGAGCAGAATGTTGAAGTGTAAGTGGGGTGACAACAGTGTGCATATGAAAAGGGTACAGGTATTAACCTAGGGTGGTGTGTGGAAGCTCAAACAAGAGAGCAGTGCCTATAGCTCTATCAATGCACTGGTTAGAGATGGAGTGAAATCTGCTTAATGCTCCCACACTCAACTTGCCAAAGTCCTCAGTTCTTTGTATTTTCATGCCACCTTCAGTAGTGAGATTCTCTTAAAAAAAATTCAGGCTAAGTCCAAACAACACTGAGCTGTGTTAAAAAGGATGTCATGAATGAATCACCTGCATGTGCAAGTTGGGGATATTTACAGAATTGTCTATAAAAATCACTTTTCGTTTTGTCCATTATTAATTTCTGTTGCTGTAGTTATAAGGAAATTTCATAAAAATGCTGGAGTTGCATAAATAATGATCCTTCAGAAGTTGATAAAGTGAAACTTTGAGGAAAAGTATATCTTATTTCATTCCTTAAACAAGTGTAAAGTCTATCTCATTAAGCTTCTAGAAAATGAACATAGGGAGATGTCAGAAGCATGACAGAGTGAGAGACGTCCCCAGACATCTCCCCTTGAAACAATGATAAGCTGAATATCTAAAACTCAATAAAAAAGACCCAAACTGCAAAGCAGCATGTCTGAGAATGGGATCTGCATATAATAGCTACCACCGGTCAGAGCCCCAGCTGTCAGTCAGTGGACTTGGAGAAACAAAGAAGCTGGCTCTCGCAGCTACTGGAGCTCCCTGTAGGAGGAGAGGCAGGGAAGAAGTTGCAGGGCATTATCTGAACAGCCCTGCCTGGGAGAGCTGTGAACTCCAAGCTGCCAGCGACGGTGCAGAGGCATTAAAGTAGAAAACAGAGAAGTGGGGATGTCAGAGTAGCAGGGATGGCAGAGAAACAACAGTTGATTTATATCAACCACAGTTGCAAAACTGAGAATGAGCATCAGCCCACATCTCCCAATCCAGAAGGTCCCTCCCACCATATTCTCTGAAAGCGAACACCGCGGAGCCCTATGGAATCAGAGCAAACACTAATGAAAATGTCACTAACACTGATAGGGACTGCGACTGAGGGTAGCGACCATGATTTAAAATCTATAAGAAAAAAAAAACATCATTAAGACCTTATATAAAGCATGGATCCAAGAGACTTAGATGTCACCTACTGGAAACAAAAAGAAAAATGCCTAATTTCCAACAGACTAAAAGAGAGACCTTTATATAATAAATCTTCTTTCTGAAAAAAAAAAAAGCAGAATACACTTCCATTAATGTCCAGGTGAAGTACATGAAACACCAAGTACAACCAAGGAGACAAGGCATCTCAGAAAGAAAAAAAAATCTCCAGAAAATAAGCTTACAGATATAGAAATATGTAATTTAAAGGACAGAGAATTCAAGATGGTACTTTTAAAAACTCATTGAGATACAAAATGAGTCATAAAAACGATTTCAGGAATTGATAAAAAAAAATCGGCAGAATTAGTTATTTAGCAAGAAGATTGAAACCCTCCAAAAGAATAGAATTGATCTTCTAGAGACAAAACACCCACCGCATGAGTGGAAAAATGAAACAGCAAGCTTGAGAAAGATAGTTGACCAAATGTGGGAAAGGGTCAGTGATACTGAAGATAGAAATCTAGAAATAAATCAGAAACAAGGGGAGAAACTGAAACATGAAAAATAATGAAAGAGAAATTAAAAAACTAGCTGATACCATCAGGAGAAGTAACATAAGAATAATGGGCATTCTCTAAGGCGAGGAAAAGGATCAGGGACTAGAAAGCATTTTCAGACAAATAGTTGACAAGACTTTCCCAAATCTAAGGAATTAGCTAGAGCTTGGAATTCAAGGAATCAACAGAATACCCAATGATCTCAAACCAAAAAGGCCTTCACCAAGATACATTGTATTAAAATTATCAAAAATCAACAACAAAGACAAAATTCTTAGGGCAGCCAAGGAGAAGAAAAAGGTAAATTATAAAGGCAAACAAATTGTATTATTGTCGACCTTCTCAGTGAAAATCTTACAAGCCAGAAAGGAATGGAATCAAATATTTAAAATATTAAGTGAAAGAAACTACCAGCCTAAAATATTGTATTCAACTAAGCTCTCTTTTAGATATGAAGAAGAACTTAAGACCTTTCCAGACATACAAAAAGAGAGAGAGTTCTCCACGACAAGGCCTGTACTACAGGAAATTCTGAAAGGGGTTAGCTCATCTCAAACAAAATGATTTAAAAAATAATAATTAAGAGTAAGGTGACAAACAGGTGAATAGAAGCAGAGGAGTGAAACCCTTACTAAGAACAGAACATTAGAAGCTTAAATAATAAGAGGAGAATTGCCATAGCAAGATAATAATAAATGCTCAGCATACAAAGGGACAAACTGAGATAACAGTGACTGAAAAGGGGAGGATTCAAAGGTCTAAATTCACAAAGGGGAATAGAGATAAAGTACACACAAAAGAAAATAGATGACTGTATACATTTAACTATCCTTTGCATATTCTTAATGTTCATCATGCTCCAAAGATTCATAACTGATGTATATAATATAAAATAAGAATAACTAGAGGCAAAATACACAAAAGTCAATGAAAATAAAGAAAAGAGAAACACAAGGACAAGGAAACGATGGAAACACCAAACTACCAGAAAGCAAATGATAAAATGGCTATTAGAAGACATCATATATCAATTACCACTCTAAATGTAAGTAAACTGAACTCACCAATAAAAAGGCACAGAGTTGCAGAAAGGATCAAAAAACAAAACAAACAAATAAACAAACAAAAAAACAAAAGCCAACCATATACTGCCTCCATGAGACACATCTCAGTTCCAAAGACAAATATGGACTCAAAGTGAAAGAATGGAAAATTATATTTCAAGCAAATAAATTTCAGAGAAAAGTGGGCATAGTGATACTAATACCAGACACAATAGACTTCAAAATAAAAAAGGTAAAGAAAAATATTGAGGGACACTTCATAATGATAAAGGAAATCATGCACCAAGAAGACATAACACTTATTAATAATACCTATGCTCCCAACCAGGGATCCTTGAAATATATAACACAATTAATAACATAACTAAAGGGAGAAACAGACCAAAACACTATCAGAGTAGGAGACCTAAATACCCCACTGTCAGATATGGTCAGGTCATCCAAACAGAAAATCAATAAGAAAATAAAATCCTTAAATGACACATTAGATCAACTGAGCAGAATTTACATTTACAGAACTTTCCATTCTAAAACAGTTATTTGTATATTCTTCTCTAGTGCACATGGAACATTCTCAAGAATCGACCACCAACTGGGACACAGAAATAGCCACAACAAATATAAGAGGGTTGAAATCATACCAACCATATTCTCTGATCATAATTCTTTGAAACTAGAGATCAACTGCAAAAAGAAAGCAGGAAGAACCACAAATACATGGAGATTAAACAACATGCTGCTGAAGAATAATTGGGTCAGAAAAGAAATAAAAAGGAAGATCAAGAGATACATAGAAATGAATTGTAATGATGCTACAACATATCAAAACTTTTGGGACATGGCTAAAGTAGTCATAAGACAGGCCTATCTCTAAAAACAAGAATGAGCCCAAATAAACAACCTAACAAATAAATCCAAAAGTCAACAGAAGGAAAGAAATAATCAAAATTAAGGAGAAATAAATGAAATTTAAAACAAAACATAAAAATAAATGCAACAAAGAGCTGGTTCTAAGATTAATGAAATTGACAAATGCCTGGTTAGACTCACTAAAGAAAAAAGAAAGGACACAAACAAAATCAGGAATGAAAGAGGAGAAATTACGACTGACATAGCAGAAATACAAAGGATCATACAAGAATACAATAAAAAAGTATATAACACCAAATTTAATAACCTAGAAGAAATGAATCAGTACTTAGAAAAATACAGTCTTTCTAGGCTGAAGAAGAACTGGAAAACCTAAGTAGACAAATCAACAGTATGGAAATTGAAATGACCATCAAAAACCTACCAAAATGTAAAAGTCCAGGACCAGATGGCTTCATCAGTGAATTCTACCAAAAATTCAAAGAAGATTTAATACTTACTCTCCTCAAACTCCTCAAAAAAATGAAAGAGGAGGCAATACTTCCCAACTCATTCTATGAGGCCAGTATAACTCTAATACCAAAACTTGGTAAAGATAACACATAAGAAGAAAATCATAGACCAATATCTCTCATGAACACAGATGCAAAAGTCCTAAATAAGATACTAGTGAATCAAATACAGAAGTATAAAGATTATATACCATGATCAAGTGGGCTTCATCCCAAAGGCACAGGCATAATTCTACATACACAAATAGCTTAATGTGATATACCACATAAACAAATTAAAAAAATAAGAATCATATCATCATATCAATAGATGCAGAAAAAGCCATTGAAAGGATACAGCATCCATTTATGATCAAAACACTGAAGAAAATCGATAAAGAAGAAAATTACCTTAAGATAATAAAGGCCATTTGTGACAAGCCCTCAGCCGACATTAGACTTAATGGTAAAAAACTAAAAACCTTCCCTCTAAGATCAGGAACAAAGCAAGGCTGTCCACTATCGCCATTGTTATTCAATGTAACATTGGAGGTACTAGTGAGTGCAATCTGGCAAGAGAAAAATATAAAGTGCATTCAAAGAGGAAACAAAGAAGTCAAACTGTCACTCTTTGTGGATGCCATGATTCTCTATACAGTAAACCCTTAAGACTCCACAAGAACACTATTAGAAACAATAAGAAAATACCATAAAGTTTCTGGATACAAAATCAGTGTTCAAAAATCCATAGCATTCCTATACTCTAATTATGAAGTGTCAGAAAAAGAAGTGGAAAAAAATTATTTATTTTGCAACTGCAAGAAAAATAATAAAATAACTAGTAATAAATCTAGCAAAGCATGTGAAAGACCTATATAATAAAAAGTATAAGACCCTATAAAAAGAAATCGAAGAAGATCCAAAGAAATGGAAAGATATTTCGTGTTCTCGGATTGGAAGAATCAACATAGTTAAAATGACCATATTACCAAAAGCATTATACAGATTGAATGCAATCCCCATCAAAATCCCATAGACACTTTTTAAGGATATAGAACAAAAGTCATCAGATTTCTTGGAAGCACAAACGACCCTTAATCGCCAAAACCATTTTGAGAAAAAAAGAACTAGGCTGGAGGCATCACTCTTCCTGACTTCAAAATAACTACAAAGTGACAACAATCAAAATAGCATGGTATTGACAGAAAAAATAGACACACAGACCAGAGGAATTGATTCAAGAGTAGAGAGGTGAACCCATGTTCACATGGGTAAATAATTTTTGACAAAAAAGCCAAAAACATACAGTGGAGAAAGGAAAGCCTCTTCAATAAATGGTGCTGGGAAAACTGAAAAGCCACCTGCAAAAGAATGAAACTAACTGTTGTCTATCACCACACACCAAAATTAACTCAAAATGGATTAAGGGCCTGAATATAAGACCTGAAACAATAAAAGGCAGAGAAGAAAACAAAGGAACTGAACTCAAGGACCTTGGGCTTAAAGAGGATTTTATGATTTGACCTCAAAGGCAAGAGAAGTAAAAGCAAAAATTACATAAATGGGACTACATCAAGCTAAAAATTGCACAGCAAAAGAAACCATCAACAAAGTAAGGAGACAACCATCTGGATGGGAATATATATTAACAAGTAACGCCTCCGATAAAGACCTAATATCCAAAATATGCAAAGAACTCATACAACTCAATAACAACAAAAAACAAATGATCTGCTTAAAAAATGGGCAGAGAACCTGAACAGATACTTCTACCTAGACGACATATAAATGGCCAATAAATATATGAAAAGATGCTCAACTTCACTAGCTATTAGGGAAATGCAAATCAAAGCCACAATGGGATACCATCTAACACCTGCAAGAATAGCTATAATCAACAGGACAATAATAACAAATGTTGGTGAGGATGTGGAGAAAAAGGAAACCTCATACACTTCTGGTAAGACTGCAAATTGGTACAGCCACTATGGAAAACAGCACGGAGGTTCTTCAAAAAACCAAGAATTGATCTACCATATAATCCAGCAATGCCTCTGCTGGGTATTTACTCCAAAGACTTGAAAACTCAAATCCAAAAACTGAATTGCACCCTGATGTTCATAGCAGCATTATCCACAGTAGCCAGGACATGGAAGCAACTGAAGTGTCCTATGATAGATGATTGACTAAAGAGGCTATGGTACATAAATACAATGGAATATTATTCAGCCATAAGAAGAGACAAAACATTGCCTTTTGTGACAACATAAATGGTCCTCAAGACTCATGCTAAGTGAAATAAGTCAGACAGAAAAAGTTTAACATCACATTATAGCACTTGTATGTGGGATATAGACCTAAAAGCAACAAATATTCAGGATGAACAAACAGAGACTCATGGAAATGGACAATAGACTAGTGGTTACCAGAGGGTAGTGAGGAGGTGGTAGAGGGGAGGTAGATGGGGTAAAGGGGAGTGAAGGAGCCAAAATTAACCAGATATGCTGATCTGAACTGCATTAAAATTTTAAAAATTAAAAAGAAAATGAACAGTGTCTGGCAAAAAAAAATGGAAATTTAAAAAGACATTGTTTATACCAAACAAAAATGTTACATGTAAAGAAATGTGAATTATAGGAAAAATATTTAGAATACATTTTATTTAAAAATGCTTAATATTATCTATAAATAAAGCTGAACTCCTAATATTTTTTTCAAAGTCTACAGTTACTCAAATAAGAACTATGCATCACATTCAAATATGCAAAGATTAAAGCATAAAAAGAAATTACATGTATATGTTTGTGTGTGGTTAAAAATTATCAAATTCTGAGGAAATATATATGTTCATGTTAATCTATCTCTATAGTACTATATACACAGAATATATCTGGAAAATAAAAATTTAATTATAAAGAATGGTTATCTTGCTGTTTATCAGGATGAAAGATATACAGAAGAAATTACTCCCTAATAAATATAAATTTCTATACTGCATTTATTTTTGTAACAAATACATTAATTTTGAAATCTGAAATCTATATCTTTACCTCTGAAGCCATGCTCCTTGTCTTGCCTGTTTTTCTGCTCGTCAGTGAAACTCTTTGGACCTCAATTTCCTATCCTATAAACACAAGGGAGTGTGTTTAGGTCAGTGCTATTGAATGTGGAATGTCCACACAACCTGTATCATAAGGAATATGCACTCTCTAACAGAGGGACAGGTGTCATTCTGAGGATAAAATTACTTGAAGGAGTAAGTCCCAAATACATACAGACTAGGAGTGCACAGCTCTTCAATGGATATTGATGATCAACCTGGAAGAATGGTGTACTAATTGGCATCCCACCAGCAATATTAGAGTGTTGACTTCCCCAATGCTCACCCATATTGAGTAACTATTGTGTAACTAAATTATCTCATGGTCACCATGTTTAGCTGGACATTAAGGTAATTTTTAAAATTTTTCCCTAGAATACATACAGTGCTAATCATCATTGTCATTATTTTTTAATGCAATAAAGTCTGGTTACATGCGCAGACTAACAAATACTGAGCAACAAGCACATGAGCTTGCAGTCTCTTACTGCTCCTGTCCACAGGTACATTCCAGGTTGAGTGTGTACATGAGTGTGTGTCTGTGTGTGTGTCTGTGTGTGTGTGTGTGTGTGTGTGTGTGTGTGTGTGTGTGTGTGTCTTCTGGGAGCTCCTAAGACAGTGTGTATACCTAGGAGATTACAAATATCTCTCTGTGATATAAGTTAGATTCAAATTTAAGGAGGAGCCAGATCTATAACTTCTTAAGACATTCTGAATAGCACAAGAGCTGGACCACAACATACTTCTAAGCAGACCAGAATCTCATCATCTCATCTCCATCCAGCCCCTTCTGTGGAAAACAAGCCTGTCTATAAACTCACCTGCTCAGATCAGAGTTGGACCCCTCCAGAACTTAAGGTGTAGTAGTTTCCTAAATCTGCTTCTGAATACTGAAGTTGATGGCCTTCAATTTGTAGCTATCAGTTGCAGCATCTTGAGAAACTGCATCCTCTCAGCTACCCAACACCACAGGTTCAAACATCTGCATGAAGAGCTCTGCCCTGGGGCACAAAATTCTGTATTTCCAGCACATGTGTGACACACCCTGCATGTGTGTGTGCACGCATACATCCATTGGTCCGTCCATTCATCCATCCATCCATCCACTCATTCATCCATTCATAATGTTAGCAGGTATTAAGATCAAACTACACTATCCCTTTGATTAAATTTTAGGCTCCTCCAGAATGAAAACAAGGAAGTAAAGTGTGAAAATGGTGGTGTGGTAAGCTCAAGTGTTAATCTAAGAAGAGATGGCTCCTTCCCATTCATTAAGATTTCAACCTGCTCATGTCTCTAGTCACTGGTAATTTTGAAACTTGATTTAAAGACCTGGACTCTTCTCCACATTTCTAGTTACTGTATTCTTTATGTATATTCTCCCCTTTGCACCAAAGTTCTACAAATAATTCTTGATACTCAACTCATATACCTCTCATCTCCCCTCCAACTCAGTCTTCCTCCTTTACGTAATGTGACTGTCTTCCCCACACTACACTGAAATTATACTTGACAAGGTCAACATACACCTCCTTGTCATATTTATAGGGAATGAGTGTTAAAAAATGAAGATTCAAATAGAGACAAAAGTTTCCCTCACCAAGACAGAGTTCATTTACTTGTGTGTGAACGAGGGTTTTATTGCATACTATCACTACCTAAATGTTAGAGTCGCAAAACTCCTTCCATAGTGTCCGAGTCAAATAATGGGGAAAGGTGTGCTATAGGCAATGGGCTCTCAAGTGAAGCACACATTTTTTTCTCTAAATCCCATACTTTGGCTTCATTATAAAGGACTTTGCTAATAGTCTTTCTGAATGGTAGCGATACTTTTTCATGGTCCCTTCAATAACACCTAACTTGTGCTTTTTATTTCTCTCTAAGGGGTTTCCAAGAATGCAATTAAATCCTCTGAAATTATGATGTTGTCTCATACTATACCATGGGTAAATGCATTATATAAAAACATTTTTTAATATACCATAGTTATATGGTATATCTAACTATGTAATATATATATAGATGACATAATAGCACTTGCTATCGCCTGAATGTTTGCGTGCCCCAAAAATGCATATATTGAAACTGAACCCCCTACTGAAGGTATTAGGAAGTGGGGTCTTTGGCAGGTGATTGGGTCATAAGGACAGAAAATGCCACAGTGAGAAGCTGGCAGTTGGCAACCTTCAGCAGAACCTGACCATGCTACTACCCTGAATTCGGACTTCCAGTCTCTAGAACTGTGAAAAATAAACTTCCATTGTTATCAGCCACTTACTCTGTGGTACTTTCTAATAGCAGCCAAAATGCTAAGAAATAGAGTAGGCACATGCAAAATTGTTACTATATACTGGAGAAACTCAGCAAACACCACCTTAACCCAGAAATAAAGGTCAACATCTCCAGTAATATTATGTGGGTATCTTATCCTCCCTTGTACATTGTAACATGAAGGGTAATACAATCATGTGGTATTCCTTCTGAAAACCCATAATCTTATTCTAATCATGAGAAAAACAAAAAACTAAGCCTTTTCTCCTCAAGACTGTCAGGGTCATAAAAATAGTCTGGCAGTTCCTCAAATGGTTGATGATAGTTACCATATGACCCACAATTCCACTCCTAGGCACACACCCCAAAAAAAAGAAAATATGTCAGCATAAAAACTTGTAAATAATTGTACCTCATCATTTATAATAGCCAAACAGTGGAAACAACCCAAATGGCCATCAAGAAATTAATAGTTACTGTACTAGAAAGAAGTTGTCAGTATTCCTGTACCTTGAATATGCTACATTTCACCACAGGCCCACCTTCCCACCTTCTTGCTACTAGATGTTCAAACTGAAGTTCAGGCTTTTGTCACAAAGTGGCATTAATGTACCTTCATCAGCAAACTTCTCTCTTAAGAAGTTTCTGCAGTAAAAAAAATACAATACCCTTTCTTAAAATTCAACCTATGAACCTAGGCACAGAATGATTCTAATCCTGTCTGAAAAAAAAAACTGATAGGTGTGAAAGAAGACTGTGAAATCTTACACATCAGGACCTGCATAGGGTCAAAAACCAGGTGGCAGTAGTACACCTTGGCAGTTGGTGGTGAGTGGGCTGGGGGAAGCTCAGCACCAGCAGAAGGTGACTGAGAGACCATGGGGCTTTGGAGCAGGGTCTGAGCAGCTCTGTCTTGTGTCTTTAAAAGGGAATGACAGGCAGGGAATGGGGGAAGAACTGGGCAGTATCTATAGGGGTGGCGTAATGGAAGATGAATGCCCTACTTACTGAGAGGGACTCCTCCTAAGTGTGGAGTCTAACCTACACTGACAAAAGAACATATAAATCAATGAATGCAATATAGACTTGGGATCAAGAGCAGATGGAAATACTTTTATATATATACAAATTTTCCAAACAGAACTGGTATTACAACAGAGAAAACATTCAAAGACATTTGTTATTCTTTGTAAAATGTATTTCTTTTTCTTAAAAAGAAAAATGGAGATCGATGCCACCAGGAAGCTAGATTCAGGATGTCAGCTCTGAGGGTTTCAGACCTAGTAGCTCAGCAAGTGGAGGGAGGAATAGAGGCTGGGATCTTGCCTCCATAGCATTGGTCATATTTTTATGGATTTTTTGGGCCCATAATCAGTTTCTCGTTGTTCATCATTTCATCTAGACTGAACTGAATGATAAAGTTGAACCTGTGTGCATTTGGGTGATAGGGCTAGAAGTGACATAGAAACACAAGACAACAAAGATATGCTGCCAATGCAATTCTGTATCTACTTCATTTCTGGTGAAACTGACATAATGAATGTTTCTCCAAGTAATGAATATTTCTGCACATTACTTTTCCCCACCTATTTAAAAAGTATGTTGTTTTCAATTATTTTCAACATACTATTTTGTGAATATAAAAATTTTAAAAGCATACAAAAAATGTATAAATGAAATTATCCCATACCTGTTACCAGCCCAACTCCCACCCCCTTCCCAAAGGTGTCTATTGTCATCAAATGATGCCTCCTCTGCAGATGGGCCCCTATAGGTGAGGGATACATGAACCTGGACACACTCATAATCTTTTCCAAGAGATGTCATACCTCACCTTTCTTTTCATCTTGTCTTTTCCACTTAATATGAATTTCAGGATTTGTCTTTGCATTTCCCTAGTTCTTGTTTGGAATATTTTGACATGTTGATTGTTCTGTATATTTTTATTTAAATTCTCCATTGAAATTACTTGCTAATTTCTTTACTGTTAGTAAGTTTGCTTCACCAACCATGGACAACAACTCAATATCTGAGATGAAGTTTTAAAATATTTTCTCCCTGGTTTTCACAAAATCTTTCATTGTTTTTTTTTTTCCCAATTAGAATGCAATTTTAAATTTGAATATTATAACACAAAACTATACAGGTCATGGTTTAAAAAATAATATTGATGGGTGACTCCGCAGTGTAGTGGTTAGCATGTCTGCTTTACAATCAAAAGGTACTGGGTTGATGGCCCAGGAGGAGCCACAGACCATACCCTGGGTGCACCAGGCCCCGCTCCAGTGCACCAGCCCTCCCCCACTCCAGTACACCAGCCCACCCCACGCAGTGCCCCAGGCCCTGGGTGTGCGCCTGGGTGCACCCTGGTGTGCCCAGGAGCGCATCGGGGGAAATGTCCCACCTTCAGAGATTCAGTTCTTAAAAAGGGAGATGGCAACATCTACAGGTCAGAGGTAGAAATAGGGGTTGGGAGGAATAAAAGAGGGGAAATTTTTAAAATTTTTAAAAAAGTAATACTGAACAATATTTCAGGAGTACTCTGCCAATCTCCAGAAAGATTAGAGCATTTGGCTCCCAGGAGGCATCAAGGAAAAATGGGGAAATTCTTAGAGTAATTCCAGAGTGAGATACTGATTAGGAGACAACAAAAAAGTATTTCTCAGAGTTACATGTACTCCTCTAATGTCAGTGCCCTGGTATGAGTAATGGTCATAATGATGAGTAACTTGAGCAGCTGTTAGGATTAAAGGAGATGAAATATAAAGTACATCTTGCTTAAAGCAGTTCCAGTTCTACACATATTTTCTTTCCCTCTAGATCGCCTGTCCCAAGGACAACAACTGAGCTTCTTGCTAATCCCTACTCACCACCTTCAGGGATCAGCCAAAGGATGTGGCCCAAACCCAAGCCTCTTGCCACAAGGGGTGGTATTTCGTCTCCTCTGTCATCTTCATAACCATAAAGGATTGTTGAGAGAGAACCCATGGTGCCGCAAAAGCAGGGATTGTGACTGGCCATTTCTCCAGTCTTCTAAAAGGGAGGCTGCTCTGTGTCCTCTCGGGAGGGTGAGGGATGGAACCTCATTCCCATCCTGCCACTCATTGGGGAGATGACCTAAGCTCTGGGAACCTGATCCTGTGTGATCACGTGTGAAATGGAACTAAGGCTAAGCTCTCCTGAGGTGTAAATAAGAAAACCCACCTGAGTATACACCATGTGGCAGGACTTAAATGGCCTTTAAGTCTTGGGACACAGCAGTAGGGGCTGGCTGAGACTCAGGGCTAAGGTCAGCATTGTAAAGTCATTTCTCATTGTTTCTCCTAATGAGAAGATATCTTTATGAAGAAAGTACTTATCTCTCTATATGCCATGGGTTCAAAGTTTTCGAGACTCAGGTTCACAGGCTCTGGAGCATGAGGTCAGGGTATAAACCTAAGCTGTTCTACTTCCTAACTGTGCAGTCCTGGGCCAAGCCCTTCTCTCTGCCCCTCAGCTTTTCTTCTTTAAAATGGGGAAGGGCAACAGTATTTACCTTATTGGACAGGTGGGGGTGTGTGATCATGAAATGAAACAATGCAAAAAAATTACCATATAAAAAATTTAGCCATAGTCATTTTTCTTATATATCTTTATTGGCATTACTATCTCCACAGACATGAATAAACAGGATACAGACTGATGTTTATTCATAGTCAATGATGTGGGGTATGTGGTAGTGAGTATACTAGTTTCCTAGGACTGACATAGCTAATTACCAGGACCATCACAGCTAGAACAACAGATATTATCTCATAGTTCTGGACACCAGCAATCTGAAATCATGGTGTCAGCAGGACCACCCTCCCTCTGAAGCCTCGAGAGGAAATTCCTTCCTTGCCTCTTTCCACCTGCTGAGAGCTACTGGCTTTCCTTGCTTTGTGGCAGAGTGACTCCAGTCTCTGCCTTTGTCTTCAATGGTCTTCTGCCCTGTGTGCATAAAATCTCCCTCTCCCTTTTCTTCTAAGTACACCAGTTGTTGAACTTAGAGAACATACTAAATTGTTAGATTTAGGGACCATCCAAGATGATCTCTTCGTAACATCTTTAACTCAATTATATCTGCAAAGACCCTATTTCCAAATAAGTTATGGGGGAGGGTGGTTAGGATATGGAAATATTCTGGCAAGACGTCGTACAAAATTCAACTCACTACAGTAAAACAAACGAGTTACAAAATTAAATGTAAGATGAGATCTTATATTTTGTATGTAAATATATAAATGTATGTATACGTGCATAAATATATAAATACCTGCCTAAGAATACTTCTGGAAGAATATAATGCAGATGAAAACCTTAGAAGGGGTTTGCTTTGGCCGACAGACTATAAGGTATTGTTTTATTTCCCTTAAAATGTCATCTATTTTTAGCTATAATAAAGACCGATTGTTCTTACAATTATTTAAAATGGCTGGGAATCATAAGCATTTTCTGTCCCAACCATAGGAGAACCATTCACTTCAGAATGGGAACAATCCTGAGACCTAGAAAAGGAGACAAGATGATGTAGGAGCACTTTCACAGTGTAAGAGGACACAGTATCCCAAATTCTAAACCACACGGATAAAGTCAATATGTTAAATTTTGCACAGTTAAGTGATAAAAATACATGGGACCTTTGTTTTATATTGCTGTGCCCTGCGAACAGTAAGGTCAAAGATCTTATCAGATGAGAAGCAGTAACATATCCTGATTGCATCTGGGGGCCCTGCAGCCACATAGAATCTGTCCACATTTTAGTCTTGTGACAGGTTAGCCCTGCCCTCTCTCTGTCTCAGTTCTCTGATGGTTAAAGTCGAGCATTGGTACCTCATCCTCATAGGCTGTGGTGAGTATTAAATGAGTTAGTGTAGGTTTCGTATGTACAAGAGTATGGGACACTGAGGGAGTTGACAGTAAATATTAACCATTCTTATGATTATTGCCATATCAGAAGGGACCATTAGGAATGAATATATATATTCATTCCTAATATATATATATATATATATATATATATATATATATATATATATATATATATTATGTAGATTCATTTTGATTGACTATTTCAGTGGCTGTTATATGTTGAATCATGTCTCCTGAAAAAGATAAGCTTGAGTCTTTGCCCCTCAGAATGTACCCTTATTTTGGACTATGGTTGTTATAGCAGTAATTAGTTATGATGAGGTCATTCTGGAGTAGAGTGGGCCTCTGAATTAATGTGACAGGTCTCTTATAAAAAGACATCCACGTGAAGATAGAACTACAGGGGTAATGCCCCATGATGAGGCAGAAGTTGGAGGAATACAGCTGCAAGCCAGAAATGCAGACTGTCGGAAAATCACCAGAAGCTAAGAAGCAGCACAGAGATTCCCTGACAGGCTTCAAAGGGAGCATGGTCCTGGCAACAACTTGATTTCAGAATTCTAGCCTCCAGAACTGTGAGACAAGAAGTTTCTATTGTTTAAGCAACCTGGCTTATGTTACTATTTCATGGCAGCTTTGGGAAATGAACGCAGTCTTGCACATATAAAATGCTAAATAATATCGCTGAAAATGAAGAATGGTTCCCTTTTTGACCTACTGGAATCAGAAACAAATACTTAAAGCTAAGATATAGGAGAAACTGTCACAAAATTAGACATTAAAGAATTCAAAATTTTAAGAACACCATGGTGCTTTTCACATTTGGATGAATAACAGCAACCAACAGGAAAAACTGTTCAAATAATGCGGACCTCTCATCCCACCTCCCTGTTTTGGATGTAGCAGACCCAGGGTGGGCCCAGGTATCTGCTATTTTAACAAGCACCTCCTGAAGATTGTGATAAAATGGACTATGACCCACACTTGGAGAAATCCTAACCTAAACAGCTGACATTCATGTAGCATTAATTTAGTGTCTACCACACAGAGTTCTATGGCATCTGCGGTGTCTCCGTTAACGTAATTACTCAAAAGTGCACTGGTCCCTCCCTCTCACCTATAAGCACAGATAGATTTCCCACATGGGAACACACCTAAATGACACAATATTCCTGGGAGGTCGGGAGCATTGGGTATTGTTATCCAGTTGCGTAGATGAGGCTGCAGGAAGCAGAGTGACTTACCTGAAGTGTCCCAAGATGGGACTCTTCAATCTAGCTCCAGGAGCCTGTCTAGCACACTCAAGATCACACTTGGTTCTTCTCTATGAGCCCCTGTTTCTGGGGCTCAGAGTCCACATCCTTCTCTGAGTTTCTACCAGAAGGGCGAGCCAGGGGGTAAGATAGCACATGGAAAAGAGAGGAACACGAGAGAATGGGAAAACTACATGAAACACAGGAGAAAGGGGTGAAGGATGTGCTTGCCTGTCACCACTCAGTTCACTGAAAGCTGTGCAATGACACTTTGCCTCTCCCCCAGCTCCACCACAGAGTCCCCTCCCCTCACAGCAGTGACACTGAAGCTCAGATATCATGGAAATGTGGGCTTATCCCTGCTTACTGTTACGTGTCCAAATATTCTCTCTGGTAGTCAAGTTATGATGCCAATTTCTGCTGAATCTCACTGATAGCATGAAGGAGAAAAAAATAAGAGTGGGCAATTAGCATTTTGAGGGCCTATGGAATGCCATATGCTGTAGGTCGTCATGTTCACATTTTTTTTTCTATTTAAATCCTCAAAGCAATGCTCTGCCATGGACATCATTACCTTCTTTCTACACGTGGGAAGATGCTCAAGCGCACAGAGCAAAGTACACACTCAAAGAACTCTAAGAAGGCATCAAATGGACACAGAACCCAACTCGATGAGGCTAAAATGGTAAATTCTGTGACAATATGAACATCAAAATACAGAATCATAGTGTCAGGTAGTGACTCTTTGAGAAAACTAGGAATCAATGAGTCATACTAACATAAATAAATAAATGAATAAATAAATAATTGATGGAGAGAAAGGAAAGAGCTCTACTCAACATTTGAATGGCAATTTACAAATCTAGAGGGAATGACAGAATTATAAAAGCAACAGTTGACAGATATTATAGTAGGGCATGATTCAGGCAAGAATCATGAACTAATTTTCAGTGTATGCCAAAGCAGTCACTGAGTCACCATGGTAACCATGCTACCCAAGGAAACCTGGGGAAAACCCAAACAGTAATAGTCCTGATTAGTTTACAACACGTGCTAGGGATTGAGCTGACCAACATAACAGACAGTAATTAAACTCAAACATCCCTCATGATAAGTACTCTTCACAGCCTCACCATTACACACACACACACACACACACACACACACACACACACACACACACATTCATATATGTTCTCACCCTCTTTTCCTTACCATCCAAGAACCTAGGATTCATCGAGGTGGATGTGTTTGAGCATAAAAAAGAAAATTCCACAATTCGATTCAAACAACATAAAGTTTAAAGTTGCTAAACTATTTTATTTTAGTGGCTGACTTTCTCTGGGACATTTTTTTCTCCCTAGTTTTAGTATCTTGCCAATGAATATCTAAAAGCTGATAAGGAAAATGAAGCAAATGAAAATTGCATTTGTAAATTTTGTCAACACGACAGAACAAAAAAGAGATGACCTGGGTTGGGATCCTTTGGTCTCTCCACACTCCGAGGCGGTTCAGCCCCAACCCCAGAGACAGGTCCAGCATCACTACGCTTTACCGGTGCGACTATGTGCCCGGCGCCATGCTAGGCACTGGGTTAGTGACAGTGACACTGAGGCCAGTGAGTAGTGATCCTGACAAGCAGATGCTACAATGGGCTTCTCGCCAGGGCCTTTTCTCCTTTCCTCTTCTGTCCTCTAGCTTAAAAAGTTGAACAGGAATGAGAAGCGGCCTGGGTTCGTGCAAGCATCCCGATCTCGCGATAACCGCAGGGCCAGGGGTCTACTCGCGTCATCGCCGCATGTTCACAGCGACCCTGTGGGTTAAGCATCCTCGTCCCCACTTTACAGAGGGGGAAACTGGGCTGAGAGTGCCGTTGCCCGTCTTCCCTCCCGCGCCCCTGCCTTTAGATGGAAAGTAGCCCCGGGACACCCACCCCTGCAGCAGGACGCCACACTCACTGGGGCCTGCCTGGCGGGACCACGGCGTTTACCTGCGCGACCGCCGGAGCGGCGAACACCAAAGCGGGAAAGCGGCGGCTTGGATCGGGCCCCCTCGACCTCCCTACGCCCCAGGGCAGTTCAGCGCCCACCGCGGGGACCCACAGCCTCGGCGGAGTCCCAAAGCCCTGCAGGCTGGGACCTGCTCTACTACCAGACTAGGTTAGTCTCTGCTGAAAAATTTCAAGGTCGCTGGATTAATGTCAGGTGTCCATGGCAACTGCGAAGTGCATGCTTATGCTCCACACTGGAATCACCCTCGCAAAGCTTATAGTCCCCTTGCCTTTTGCTAAAAGTAAAACATTTTCGCTCTTCAGAGAAAGCTGATTAGAGGCACTACATGAGGACACTGGCAATTGTTGGAAGCTGACCAGTCACTGGAACGAAGCACGCTCATGTCATCAGGAATTGCGTTTGCTTTAAAGAGACAGGAGGGGGGTATTATCAGTTCGAGGATCCAGGGAAGTATCCTAGGGGTCTTGGAGATGAGCTAGCCTGGAAGCGTGAATGTATAAAATCACACATAATGCTAAACAGTTAGGCATCTGTGGCAGAGAACTAAGAACTGTTTGTAATCATGTGATGGAGTAATATAGGCACATACACGAAACAAAAATGTAATTTAAGAAATCTCATTTATTGCAGGGAGGCAGGCCTAAAATATTACAGTCATTCAGTAGACAGCAACCATACATTGGTTTGTCCTGGGGAATTCTTATCCTTTTCTTCCATGTGGAGGGACATTCATGACCAAAACACTACCAGCCCTCTACACACTCACTCTCGCTCTTTTGCAAGAATAACTTCCCTCATTAGTGAGGCTGGAAGGAAAAACAGGGGTTGCATAGCCCAGATCCTCTCCTTTCAAAACTCTTAGTAGTAATCTGTGCTTAGGGGGCCTATGTTCTGCTCTGCCCCACGGTTGGGACTTACAATGGGCTCACTACCACTATCCCCTTTTCTCTGTCACAGCAGCTCCCCTACTTTTCCTAAAGTCTTGCTCCAAAATACTTGAGTCACTTAGGAGCTCCCAAAATACACCCCTTCTCCACATCTGAGATCTGAACCAACTAAGAAATAGGACAAAAGAATAAAGAATGCAATTCATCAGTTCCATCCCTTACAAATGTGATATTAGAGAAAGTGGCTTAGATCTGCAGGCAAGGTGCTGCTTCTTAATTAACCCCAGAATGGGACAGATTTGTCCGCCTAGCAGTCCAGGACTGAGACAGTGACAAAGCTACAGACTGCACTGTGTATCTACCTGCTGCCTAATGGAGGAGCCCTGTCTACAAGTGCCCAAGGAAGGTGTCTTTCTTGCAAGGCTATCACTGAGCAACTGAAAGCATTCCAGGGTGCCTTCTTTGAGGAACACTTCTCAAAGTGAATGACTAACTACCCTGTGTTCTGATTGCATACTCAGCAAGCCACATTCTGAGGATATGGCTTTCCATGAGGCTCATGGAGCCATTTGTTGTACCGGCCTCTCAATTTCTTAACATGTGTGATTGCACTGAAGGCTCGTGTCACGGAGGGAGATTGGGATGAGTTTCTAAGTTCCGAGAGTAGGGTGAAAAGCACATCATAAAAAATCCGTTGGCAATCCTTTCAAGAAGAAATTGATGAAATGGTCAGAAGTTGATACCCACACATAGCAGCCAAACATAACAAACACCTACCAAGGCTTCAAGGACAAGAGAATCTCTGTTTTAACCAATGATAAAAGGCCACAGAAAAAGAGGAAGACTGCACCCAGACCGCAATCTCGGATAGCCTTTTCAACTTCACGAACAATAGCCACTTACTATCTTTCAGGACTATGTGAGTTTGACCAGGCTCAACTGGGTGGTTTTCTGCTCCATGTGGAATTTGTCACCTGGGGCTACAGTCATCTGGAGGCTCCACTTGGCTGGGACAGCTCACTCACATAAATGATTGGTGCTGGTGTCTGATGGGAGCTCAGCTGGGGCCGTTGACCAGAGCACCTTGGTTCTCTTCTACATAGCCTGTCATGGGTCAGGCTGCTGAAAAGAATATAGGACACCCAATTAAATTTGAATTCCAGATAAACAATAAATAACTTTTATGTACGTATGTTACATGCAATATAATATGGTCTATCTGAAATTCAAACTCAGCAGGCATAACATATTTTTACTTGCTAAACCTGGCAACCTTAAGAAAAAAGCCTACGAATCTGTAGGTTTAACGACCATCTGCGGTGACTTCCAATGGGGTGGGTCTGGGGAAAATGAGCAGATCAGATGATAAATACAGACAAAAGCTCATATTAACACAGAAAAGGTGGCAATAGAGACAAATCTGGTTGAAGGAATGAAGTGGAAATTAACACTCGTATACACTGTTGGTACCAAACAGACATATCTGTTTCTAGGGCCCATGTTATTACAACTTAGAAACGTGAATGGCCTTTGATACAGAAGTCCTGAGTCTATCAACAGGAGTGTTTCAGGTGAGGCCTTAGGCAAAGATCGTCAAGGTAATTCTGATGGGCATCGAGCTTAAGGGGCCCTGACTGAGGGGAGGTCATGTTGACACATGAGTTTCTTGTTCCAGGAGCAAAGACAGCTACTATGTATGAAAGAGCATGTTTAGAGGGGCCCAGCTCCAGGTTCTGTGTGTTACTGGCTGGATTTAATCCTCAAGACAACCGTGGTGGCGAAGTATCCCTATCCTCTCATAATGGATGTATGTGACTCCAAAGCATGGGCTCCTGAGCACACAGATGGCCAAGAGGTTGCCTGCTTCCCATGCCACTGCCACAGCCAGGGATGGGACCTGGCAGCCTAGTCACTTTTAGTTGCTGGTGGAAGAGCATTAGCAACAGGATCTGGACACATACTGCTGAGGTGGTTAAACTCTACTCTTTCAGTGTTTACCCATCCTGCAGCAGGGAGCCAGCTTTGGTGCCCTTTCCCCTTCCCTCAATGGAGGTTTGTGGCAGGGTTGGAAGCAGAACCTGTCCGAAGTCCATGTTTCTCCTGTCCTTCATGAAAGCTTAATCTCATGTGGAAGATAGGGCTGCTTGTACCTGGCGGGCAGGGAAGGCCCCTAAGGACACAGAATGAAGACAGGAAGGGAAGGAAGTACAGGTTCCTTCAGGAGTAGGGACCTGATCACTGCTCCATAGCAACACTTAGAGTGGCTCTGTGGATGGTCCACTGAGTCTGGGCATCTAGCTATGAGACATCAGATTTTCCTGGTTGGAACAGGAGGGATGCCACAGGGTCAGGTGGCCTGAAGACACTAGGCAGCTAGGCGAGAGGTCACCTCAGCCCTGAGTAGTGTAGACAGATGAATGACGGGGCCTCCCTGGCTGCATCTGGAGAATATATTCCAACAAGTGGGACTGCTTTGTTAAAGAGCGTGAACATTTAACAATTTTAATGCCATCCGTTGAACTTTAAAATTTCACTGCTAATGTGTACCCAAACAACCACAAGATGAAAGCACCTGTTTCTCTAGATCTGTGCAAATAATAGTTTTATAACATTGTTTTCATATTTGGTAAAGTGACATCTTGTTGTCCTGTTATTAGAAGATTAGAATCCTTTTCATTGTCCATTTCTCATTTCCCTATAAATGGCATATTT
Source organism: Cynopterus sphinx (assembly GCA_030015415.1). NCBI lineage: Eukaryota > Metazoa > Chordata > Mammalia > Chiroptera > Pteropodidae > Cynopterus > Cynopterus sphinx. The sequence goes on from CM057388.1 coordinate 56,049,796, forward strand.
CACATATGCATTTCTTAATATGCCATAAATGCCTGCTGATGGTTCCATTTTATGCCTCAGCTTATGCCCTGGAATAATTCTAGAGTTTGAAAGCAAAATCTGGTTAGTGCCTTTCTGTTTATACTACATCCTGTTTACACGGAAGTGGTGGGGGGCTTGAGAATGCCATACACTGCTGAGGAAGAACTAATTGGTACAAGCTCTTTGCAGAGACATTGCATAACTTATGTTAGAGAAGAAGGTGAAGCCCCTGATAGCTGCTCCCACTACTGTTATTTGTAGCCCACAGAGCATCTGGAACACCTGTGCTGCAGGAAACTACTGTCATGGCAGCGTAACTAGTCAAATCAAAAGAGCCCCATGGTCATCTTATTAAAGAAATCTCAGAAACACTATTTTACACAGAAAACAACTTGCAAAAGCCACTTACACTATGATATCATGTATATATTTATGGCTGAAACATGCAAACAATTACTTGTTTTGCATTATTCATTCACAACTCACTGACGACAGCGTCATTATTCCCATTTGACAGATGATAATGTCAGACTCACTGATGGAAAACCCAGAGTCATCTATTAAGAAACGGGAATGGGATTCCACCTTTTGCCTTTCCCAAAGGTCACCAGACCATCATCTCCTTGATATATGACGACCTTCCAGGAATTGAGAACTTACAGTTTCACACATTTCTAATATTGTGGCCACATGGGTACTCACACCCCAATCCCTCTCTTTGAAGAAGCTGGTGATGCAGATGAGATCGTTCGTGGTGCATGGGTCTGGTGTCAGAGTTAAAGGCCTGTGATTCCTGCTTCCTCTTTATCTGCATTCTGCCTTCATTTGGGACTCAGTGGTAAAATGTTTTTCCAATATCAATCTAGAAGTCAAAATAAGGGGACAGAAAATGGTGAGGAAGTAAAAAAAAAAACGATTTGATGATCTTTCCCTGTTCCAGATCACTCAGCAGGGCCGTCCTGCAACACAGCAATGAACCCAAGGCTTCATTCATAATGTAAATTTGAGTATGTGCTACTTCTGACCGTCATATCGCTAGCTGGTCTCTGTGTCAGTGATGCTGTTTGGTTTAGGTAACAGTCATCACTCTCTGGGAGAAGAGAAAGGTGGGCCAGGACTAACGTGTTGAAGTCCTAACATGTGCCATCTCCTCTGTAGAGGTTTTCCCACTTATCTCTCCTTACATTTCTTTAAGGGAAGGCACTGTGGGTCCCCTTTTACAGATGGCAAGGGCAGGCTACCAAGAGGCCAAGCAAGGATTCCAGATGGGATCACACATGAAGTAAGGGTAGGATGGGGTTCCAGTTTTTGCCTTCATCACAATATCCCACAATAGGGGTCATATCATGACACATGTGCCCCTTCCCACCAAGGGGCTGAACTTAAGTTTTTTAGGGTAAAGGGATGGTAGACACTAGAATTATTTGTGGCACTCAAAGGACCACAGTACAGAACAATTAACACTTTATCTGTGGTGTCGAAATTTTGCATTCTAGGCAGGAAGGGGAAGATTGGGGGTGGGGGGAGTCTAAAGGACTGCCATAAAGGGGACAATAATGGAGAAGTCTGAGTTAACTCTGCATAGTCCCATTAACTTATGTAGATGACGGGCGACCAGGGCTTGGACACTATTCATTTTTACACTCCTTCATGCATGCTCACTCAACAAAGCCTCTTGGTGATGAGTATGATGATAACAGTGGTGGTAGTTGAAATGAAATCCTCCACTGGGACCAAGAGACCTGGGAACGAGGACTATATGAAATGAATATTTTTTAACATGGTAGACAAACAGGGGCTAACTCAGAAGAGCAGGTGTTTTCTCTGGGAAAGATGATCTCAAAGGTAGGATATCAATGTTGACAAAACTCATGTAAATGTGTGGAACTCTAAATTACCTCCTTTAATCTTAACTTTTATTTTAGTAACTAATTGTTAAATCCATAGTTTACGTCAGGGTATGGGAAGTTACGAGGGGTTAGGTAAATTGGAGAAGCACTGACATTACTTCTCTGTGTGTGCTTTTCTATGTCTCAAACTTCTTCATCATAATTATTCACAACCAACTCACACAGCTTTCTAATCAGTTCACAGAGGAGCTGGACTTCCAGGCCAGGGCCAGGGCCCGAAGATCCCAGGATAGGAATGAATTTAGCCAGATTACCAGGGTATTGAAAGGTCCAGAAAGCTTTGGCCTATGCAATGGAATCCAGGCACCTCTCTCACTATCCCCAAGTCTCCTACCCTTTGCAAAACCCCCGACTTTCATACCTGCAGTTTTGACTCGGATCATCTGGTGGCATCTTCCTCCACTTTCTAGAGGTTATTTTTTTCCTATGAAAAGGTACGATATTTATAAACAGAAACAACAAAAAAAAACAATTTTTTTTCTCAAAGTAAGTACTGAGTACTCACTACTTTGTTTATAAATTCATATGTTTATAAAAAGACTGAGAGCGTATGTACATACTTTCCTGCTTATTCCTGTATCTACATCTCATGAATGTATTAATGTATATTAGGTGTTTACTGTATCCAGGCACTGTCAGTCCACTTCGATATCTGCATCCCACATTTTCTCTCTCTTGATCTCTAGACCTACAGGAGTGGAAATGCCCATAGGAACATGTATGTTAGTGCTCACCCATGATGAATGATTTAGACTCCATTCTATGCAAGTTTAGTTCAAGCTTACCTTTGAGTCCTGGAAACCAAGCATCTGAAAATGATACAGTTGAGTGGGGAAAACTAAGGGGCTGTAAGGCACCCTGTAACCCACACTTGCATCCTCTTACATAGCACTGATATACTACCTCCTCCTGACAGGACCTCATTCAAAGAGGGAAAGACAGGGCAAGCCTGTGTGTTTTCAGTCTTGGTTCTCGTGAGAGCGAATGAAAGGGTTTACTTTACTTTTTTTTTATGCCTACAGCACCTGGTCTTCCTTGGTGGTCTCCCATCCAAGTACTAACCAGGCCCAATCCTGCTTAGCTTCCGAGATCAGAAAAGATCGGGCATGTTCAGGGTGGCATGGCCATAGACTAGGTTTAACTTTTCTTTTAGCTCTTCACAAGGTCATAACAGTAGACTTTGAAACTGGCATTGTGTCTGTCTTATCACAAAGAGGGTGGTTACTCTCATTTAATCATCTAAGAGAGCGGTCCCCAATCTTTTGGCACCAGGGACTGGTGCTCCTATGAGAATCTAATGCCTGATGATCTGAGGTTGAGCTGAGGCAACGATGCTAGCACTACAGGAGCAGCTGCAAATACAGATGAAGCTTCACTCACTCATCCACCTCTCACCTCCTGCTATGTGGCCTGGTTTCTAACAGGCCATGGAACAGTACCAGTCTGCAGCATGGGGTTGGGGACCCCTGATCTAAGAAGTCCATCTGAGGTAACACAGTTTCTGCTTCATATAAGACCTCCACTGCTCTCCTCTCCTCCTCTGTGTGGCTGGACCCATAGCCACAGGAGGTAGAGGGGAGTAGAGGCAAATTCTCAAAGACAAGCACAGGACGTGGACCCCGAACTGACCACAGAACTCCTGATTTAATGAAGGGGTTTGCACAGATTTATCTCATGACGTTCACCTCCCTGCAGTGTTCCTTGGATAGTCTCTGAGGAAATAAGCATGGCCATGCATTGCTGGAGGTAGTGTGAAATGGTACAAACCCTATAGAGGGGATTTGATTTAATGCTATTCAATAAAATTACATGGGTATTTACTCTTGAAATCAGCAATCTCTCTTCTAAGAATCTATTCCAAAGGTACAATGCAAAAAGACGTAAGCACAAGACCATCCTGGAAGAATAATTCATTATAGCAAAAGAATGGAAACAAGACAGATGTCCACCATAGGGGTCTAGTTGAATTATGGACAGCATATCTACTTCCTAGATATACTATGCAGGTATAAAAGGTGACGAAGACTCCCCTCTCTAAAGCCATGGAGTGATCACCAGGATGTTTTAAGTAAAAAATGTAAGGAGCAGAAAAATGTATAGTTCTTGCTGTCCAGTATGGTAGCTACTAGCCACACAGGGCTATTTAAATTTAATACATTATATAAGTTATTTATTTAATAAATTAAATGGAAATAAAATTATGAACTCAGTTCCTCAGTAGCACTCAAGATGTTTCAGGTTCTCAACAACCACAGGTAGCTAGTGGCTACCAAGTTGGTCAGCATGGAATCAGAGCCTTTCAGTCAATGCAGAAATTTCCATTGGATGCTGATGGTATAGAATGTGCCACCACTTAACTGTGAATGGGAAAGGAAATAAATATACATATACAATTTGCTTATATTTTTAAAAACTGGAAAGTTAAAACAAAAACTGACAAAAATTGTAACAGGATAGAAGAGCAGCCCAGGATGGAAGGAGATGATGCATAGTCTTATAAAATATAATATATAATCACTAGCTCCATGCACTGAAAAGGACAAGAAGCAGTGACCAAACCAATGGCAATGAGCAACTCTAGTCCCTCCACTGCAAAGAACCGGATGTCCTTGGAGAAATGGCTGATTCTAGGTCGGGATAGGGATTGCACCAGATGAGTCTGGAAAAAATCTCTCCTACCATAAAGCGTGTGAAAAGCACAAAATCAACTAGAAGAGGCTCCTGTAGGCCAAAGACAGAGCAATTTGACATCAAATAAAATAATGACTACAATGGACGAAAACACAGCAAATAGACAAACATGTATGAGTCGTGATGATACTCTAAAGGAAAAGCAAAACAGAAAACAATGTCAGTGTGCATGTTTGGAGAATCTCAGAATCAATATTTCCAGTTTTCATTGTTATGCAAAAGACTTAAACATTCATCCATTCCTTACTGTGTGTACTATACTTCAGTGAAGCCCAAAAGTTGACGGGGCAGGGGAGGGGTGGAGATTTCTTTTATAGGAAACTTCTAGCTTACAAATGCAGAAGAAATTATAAAATTAGAACACCATTTTTTTCAACTTTTAAAGGAATGCAGATCTAGGCAATGATCTTCAGAGGCTTCCCAAGACTTCAGGTGAAAAGCAAATGAGAAATTTTATAATGGATGGATCAGGCTAACAGTACCTGAACCCAGTGATTAATCTCAACATCACGTAAAAGAAGAAAACCAGACATGTTGAACCTCCTGGGAGAACACTATTGGAAGTACATAACACCACATAGGAGGTACTCTTGTTGAAAAACCTGGGTTAGATCAAGCCTCTAATTGCCAATTTAGAGGAAACGGCCATGGTCAGAGGAATATAAAGAGCAACACAGTAGGGATCCAATCAGCAAAACTGAGAATATTACAGCAGTCAAAAGTCTGCATCTTAAGCAAATACATTCAAAAGTTTAAGAGAGAAAGAGAGAGGAGAGAGAGAGAGAGAGAGAGAGAGAGAGAGAGAGAGAGAGAGAGAGAGAGAGAAAGGACCTTCTTTAGATTAAATGAGACTTTCAGAGAGAATTTAATTAAAGAGAAATTGAAACAAAGACAATTAAATTAAAACCACAATAAGATACTACCACATGCCCACCAGAACAAAAAAAGAAAAAGATAGAAAATGAAAAGTGTTGGAGAGGATGTGGAGCAGTGAGACATTCACACACTGCTGGTAGGAAAATAAATTAGAAGAATGCTTGGAAAAACTGGCGATATCTACTGAGCTTAACATACACATTCCCAATGACTCAGAAATGCCACTCTTAGGCATCTGTGGCAGCGATATGCCGAGATAAATGAAAAGATTTCTCCAGCCAAAAAGATCATGTACGTGACATTCTCAGCACCATAATTCATAATAAGACTAAAACTGAAAAATAACCAAATCCTTACACAATTATTGTGAAATATCCGAACAATATAATACTATACGTCAATGAGAACAAATGATCTACAACTATAGACAACAATAATGTAAATCTCACACACAATAAGCTGACTAAAAGGAGTCAGACACAAAAGACAACACGATATATGATTCTAGGAAATTTTCTTCTAATCTCCCAATACAGTTGGGGGCTGGATAAGAAATTCAACATCCAATTCCTTTCAGTTGAAGGTACTTCAGTGCCTGCTTATAGCACCTGCACGGTAGGTAACCTCGGAGAAACATGTATCCTCTGAGCCCTAGGAAAGTGATTCATTACACATAGGACCAAGGGTAATGCTGTGTCTGATGGACAGAAAACTGAGTGCAAGACAGGCGACATACCAGGCTCCAGGACCAGACCTAACCCACTCACTTTAGGTGACCTCAGGTAAGTCACCATACCTCCTCTGGCCTCACCTGCCAAAGGAGTCTGAAGCCCCGCCTTCCAAACAGTGAAGCCTAGGGCACAGAACAATGTGATGCTCATCAGAAAAACACTCTGAGTTCCTAAAAGAGAGAAGAATTCACCATGGAAGTCCAAGGAATTATCGTAACAGCCAAGTTGTCTAATGCATAGTAACTGTGATCTGGTTAGCAGTGTTGGCTATGGAGACAGACGAGGGCTAAACCCCTAGTTCTACCAGCTCCAAATTGTGTGCCTTTGAATATTAAAGGTATTCTTCACCAAAGAACACTTCATCTTATAGTCACTAAGTAGTCTCATCTGCAAAACCAGAATTATGACTGTAGAAGTAAAAAGCTGAAAAACATGGACTTGTCCTGGGAGTTTTTAAAAGATAAATGGTTAGGAATCACATTATTTAAAATTTAAAATTTTAAACTGCACAGATGTTGTGATAGTTGGCTCTCTCTGACCTTGGGAGAAGGAAAACATGTCTCAATGAATCAGTTTCCTCTTCTGCAAAGCTGCGAAAGCACTCAACCTTACCTTACGGGTTGTTGCTTTGAGAATTAATTGAGTTGATTATGAAAACCCTGAGAACAGTGTGAGGCACATAGTAACAGCACCCAAAAAAGTTCACTATTTTTAACAGAAAACTTACAAGTTGAGATTTTTAGTTTGGAAAATGTCACAGTTTGCATGTATCTTTAATAAAGCTTAATCATTTACGGCTGAATCCTATTCATCAACTGATGCATGTTTTAAATAGTTAACTTTCACTGTAACCACTGTTGAATGCCTGACTACTTATCACGAGGATATCACTAAAGCACTTGGAACAACTGATCTCAGGAAACAGCACCACCATTCCTGCAAGGCATGTGGCCAAACAAAAAGCCGAGGGATCATCCAGGATCCTGCCTTATTATCACAACGACCAACTGCAGGTCCCACCAGCCCTAGCTCCAACATGCCCCGTCCAGGCCACCCCTGACCTTTGCACACTGCTGCAGCTCTGGGCCCATCCACCCTCGTCCCTCCCCTGGAGTCCGCAAGGTTCTCCTAATGGTCATCTCCACAGCTCTCTTGTCCCTGTCCAGTCCATTCTGTACACAGCAGCCAGAGTCACCTTCTGAGAACATGAATCAGAGCATGTCACTCCCACACTCTAACCGTCCACCCTCGGAATAAACTCCCAACTCTTTACAGGCCCAAAGATGAGACTTCGACCTCCTTCGACCTCCTCTCCTACCATCTGCACGTTGTCTGCCAGGCTCCAGCCGCTGAAGCTTCTTGTCTGACCTTGGAACAAGTGGCGTCACGCACGTCACAGGGCCACTGACCAAAAGACCTTTCCAGGCCTGCTTTCTTCTTCTCATTCAGGACTCAGCTCCAATGCACTTCCTGAGCAAGAGCTTCACTGACAACTCCACCTATAAACATCACTGTCCTCGCCATATTCTACTCTGTCTACATGTTCGCTTTCTTCGAAGCGCTCACACCCGAATGGAATCGCCCCACTTATTGATGTGTTTATCCGCTTGTCGCGTTCATTTTGTGAAACGAATGCAACACCAGAAACCCTGCCCGTCTCGTTCTCTGGGCTGTGTTCCCAGTGCCTAGTTGTGCCTAGCATATAAACCACTGACTTCATTTTACACAAATGAAGGGATTGCTACCTATCTGACACTTCAGAGATGACACATATTTACAGCTGAGTAGCAGGAGAATTGGCAAAGATGTTAGACATTAAAGGATTCAAAAATTTAAGAAAACCTTGGAGTTAATCTACAGCAGTACTTTTCAAACTTAGATGAGTACGTCGACCAACTGGAAAACTGTTCAAATATAGGTACTTCCCACCCTACCTACGTGCAGTGGGTCCAGGAATCTGCAATTGTAACAAGCACTCCCTGACAATTTCAGTAAAGTGGCCCAAGGACCACCCTGCAGAAATCCTGACCTAAACAGCTGACATTTGTGTAGCATTAATTTCATGTCTGCCAGGCAGAGTTCTGTGCCATCTGGGGTGTCTCTGTTAATGCAATTACTCAAAAGTGCACTGGTCCCTCTCTCCCACCTATGACCATAGATAGTTTTCCACTTGAATCACACTTAAAACTCCACAATGTTCCTGGGTGGTCGGGAACACTGGGTGTTGTTACCTTGTTGTAGAGATCAGGCTGGAAAAAGGGAGGTGACTTTCCTGAAGTGTCTCAACGACGGGACCCTGATCTCTTCATTCTTGCTCCAGGAACCTGTCTGGCACCCTTGACATCATACTCCGTTCTTCTGCATCTGCCCTTTTCCTGGACCTCAGAGTCCAAACCTCTCTGATGTACTACTACAAGGATGAGATAGCACGTGGAATAGAGAGGAACGTGAGAGAATGGGAAAAGCACATGAAACGCAGGGAAAAGGGGTGAGGATGTGCTCGACTGTCTCCACTCAGTTCACTGGAAGCTGTGTAATGTCACTCTGCCTCTCCCCCAGCTCCATCACACATCCTCCTCCCCTCACAGCAGTGACACTGAAGCTCACACATCAGGGAAACGAGGGCTTATCCCTGCTTGCTGTTACATGTCCGAATATTCTCTCTGGTAATCGTGCTATGATGCTAATGGCGGAGGTATCACACTGACAGAAAAAAAAGAGTAAAGTAGGAATGGAGAAATAAAATTTGCTGAGGGGTATACTAGACGCCACACGTGGCATATTATTATTTTCAGACATTTTCTCTCTAAGACCTCAAGGCAATACTCTGAGGTGTGCATCATTCATTCTACAGATGGGAGACAGCCTCAGAGAAGAACGTACATGCTTAAGGAAGTTGAGGGAGGTGTCAAATGGGCGCAGAGGCCAGCGTGAAGGGCAAATACTGGCCAATTCTGACAACATTTGAGCATCAAAACATAATTTTAATAAACCCTTTGAGAGAAAATGGGACTTTAAGGGTCACACTTATATAAATGAAAACAATTAATTAATTAGTTATAATTAATCAGTTAACGAGAGGGGATCGGGAACGCTCAACCCTACAGTCAAATGCTAACTAATAATTCTAGAAGGAATGACAGAATGGGAAAAGCAATTCTTGACAGAAACCGTAGTAACAAGTGACTCAAGCAAGAATCATAACTGGATGCTCAGACCACATCAAGTCCCACTGCAGTAACCGAGTCACCATAGTAACCATGCTGGCGAGTAAAGCTGGAGAAAGATAAACAATATCCACCCTGATTGAGTTCCAATATGTGCTAGAAATTAAAAGGACTGGCATAACGCACAGTAATTAACTTCAAGTATTCTTCATAATAAACATTCCCAGCAATCTCTCTCTCCTGCTCCACCTGCTCTCCCACCCACTACTTTGTCTCCACCACCCAAGATCCCAGGAATTCATTGAGGTAGATTTGCCAGAGTGTAAAGAAAAATCCCCATAATTCAACAGATTCATTTCTGACCACACACATACATTTTCAAAGCCACTAAACTGTTTTAGTGATGGATTTTTCTGGAGATGACCTTGTAGAATTGCCTCTGGGACATTTTTCTCCCTAGTTTCAGTAGATTGACAATAACAGATAAAAGCTGACCTGTAAGTACAAGCGGATGCATGTTATGCATCAAATACTTTTTCCACCCTAGAGTACCTTGTGTTTTCAACCGAAAAGATTTCTCAGCAGCTTCTGTCGAACGTTTATTTGGCTTCTGACAGTTTAATGAAAATAAAATACAAGGATTTTAATTAAAGATACTGCCGTTAACAATAGCAACAAGAAGCATGAGATACTTAAGAATGATCTGTCCACAGATGTGCAAGCCCTGTACATTGACTACTACAAACATTGCTTAAAAAATTAAAGGAGACAAATAAATAGAAGGACGTACCGTCTTCATTGTTTGGAAGACTCTGTCTTGTTAAAATACTAATTCTCCCAGACTAGTCTATAAATTCAATGGAATCCTATTAAAAATCCTAGCTGACACGTTTTTAAAGAAATTGACAGGATGATTGTGATTCAATTGTCACATCCATAATACAGCCAATTATGTATCCTTTAAAATGGTATAAAGAACAACACAGAGATGATTTTTTTTTGTTTCTGAGAGCAGTAAAGATCGAATATATTGATACTGAGTGTTGGCAAGTATATAAATAGATAGACATTCGTGCTCCATGGGTTGAGAGGATATGTTTTAAAGGCCAGTTAAGTAATATATAACGAAATTTGTAAATGTCCACACGAAGAGGAAAAGCAGCCCCTGACATTCAGGAGCTGGCCTGGCACTCACAGCTACGCCTTGGTGATTTCTTGTTGAATAAAAACAATTTCACAGAACATTAACATCTGATAAGGCCACTACATGACTTGATGTATCAAGACGAAAACAGGACCACTCTGTAGCCATGTATAAACACAGAGAAACATTGTCTCAATCACAAAAATGACCAAATATCTCCCTAATGTGGCTGTTATAAGTGACTGCTAACTTCTTTACCTATCACTTTTGCTTTGGTCTAGTCTTTCCCGTTTGTAGAGTAAGATTGATTTGGATAACAAATGATAGAATTACTTCTGTTTCCTGAGAGCTTTCTATCAACAGCAAAGCCTCGATTCCTTAAATCCTCCCCTAAAATCACCTAACACAAGTCCCAATCCTATAATAAGTCATCTCTAAGCCCTTTTATTGAAGCACTCCATGATTCCCCATGGTGTGTGTTCCCCTCTTCTGTAACTCAGTTTGTTCAAATACAAGCATGTTCCTGGCGGTTTTTAGCTGGAGAACATTGCCTTTCATGACCTTGGACAAAGCAGTTCCGCTTCAAGGAATTTATCATACAGCAATATTCAAACAAGCATAGAGATATCAACAAGGATGCATCAATTTGCATGGGGAAAATATATGAATATGTTAAAGAATAGGAAAGAATATGCTAAAAAGTATGTTGCATGGAAACTACAAAATGCTGCTGAGAGAAAGAAATTAAGGAGACCCAAATCAGTAGAGATGCATTTTGTTCATGGGCCAGAAGAGTCAACATTGTTACGATGTCAGTTCTCCATTAATTGATCTATTGATTCAAAGCTATCCTCATCAAAATCCCAGCCAGAGTTTTTGTAGAAATTGACAAGCTGACTCTAAAATTCATGCGAAAAAGCAAGAAAAGGAATCAACGAAATAACTTTGAAAAATAATAGAGGACTCACACCACCTGATTTCAAGACATCATAAAGCGACAGTAGTCAAGACATTGTGGCATCATAATCAAGATACAGAAGTATATCAAAGGATCAAAGGAACAGAACAGAGTCCAGAAACAGACCCGTAGATTTAGGGACAACTATTTTTTAATTAAAATTATCGGGGGCGGGGGAAAGCAGATAGGGGTAGGAGTCAAGTATTTGGTGACAGAAGAAAATCTAACTTTGGGAGTGCCAACTGATGTTTGACAAAGATGGAAATGTAACTCAGTGGAGAAAGAAATCTTTTAAGCAAGCGGTGCTGGAAAAATTGGCTATCACTATGCCAAAGAATGAACTTCAACTTATATTTTATATCATACAGAAAACACTCTAAATGGATCATAGTCTGATATGTGAAACCTAAAACTATAACTTTCAGTTTATAGGATAAAAATCTGTGTGACCTCGGTTAGGCAATGATTTCTTACATATAACACCAAAACACAACTGGTAAAAAAATGTTCTTCATCAAAATTAAAAACTTCTGCTCTTCAAAACACACAGTGTTGAGAGAATCAAAAGATAATTCACAGACCTGGAGAAAATATTTGTAAAACATATCTGATTAATAGACTCTTATCTGGTATATATAAGAAACTCTTGAAATCAACCAGAAACATGAACCACCCAATTTTTTAAAGGGCAGTAAGTTTTACACATACTTCGCCCGGGATATCTGGACGGCAAATGTGCATATGATGTTCAACATCGTAATTTGCAAAATGCAAATTAGCATTTTGCAATGATATATAGCTAAATTAAAAAGACTGACCATACCAAGTGTTAGCAAGGATGTAGAGAAGTCAGAACTCTCATACACTGCTGCAGGAACGTCAAATGGTACTTTGGAAAATGTAAAAGTTAAACATATAACTTACCATATGATCCAGTCATCCCACTCCCAGCTATTTACCGATAAGCAAAGCATGTCTACAGAAGCACTAGGACGCAAATGCTGATAGCACCTTTAATTCTCCTTGCCCAAATCTGGAAACAATCCAAACAGCGATCAATACTTGAATGGATAAGCAAACTGTAGTATAGCCATATAGTGAGATACTACTTGGCAATAAAAAAACAATGACTATTGATACATGTAATGTGGATCTCAAATAATTATGGTGAGTGAAAGAAGCTGGACTCCAGCCAGCCCGCTCCCAATATACGTTGTGATTTCATTTATATAAAATTACAGAAAATGGGAATGATTCTATATTGTCAGAGCCGTGGTTGTCTGGGGGCAGGGAGACATAGGGCATGGTGAGATTACAAAGGGGCATGAAGAAACTTTAAGGGGCAATGGATATATTCACTACCTTGATTGTGATGGCTTTAGGGATGTATACATGCCACGACTTATTAAATTGAATACTTTAAATATGTATGATTTAATGTATGTCAATCATATCTCAATAAATGTATAATACTAAATTGGAAAGATAATTGGAAAGACGAAAAGGCAAGTTGCAGATTATCGTCCTATTTTCACAAGAGAATAAATTTGTGCATGTTGCTTATTAAGAGGATATGCAAGGGAAGATTAGGCACTATGCACCGTTAACACACAAAAAGCATAGAGTGATTCAAAAATGTTGTAGAAGCATATTTATTAACATGGAAAGACATTCACAACAGTTAGTGGGAGAAAGCAGGTTACAATACAAACAGTATTTACAGGATATTATTTTCTTAACTGTTTAAAAATCTCAAAGCACATAACCCAGTATTTTCACACACCGAGATATTCCCTTCAGCTCAGACCAGGAGCTGTAAATGCTTACCAAGAGCCTCAGAGAATACAGCCATAGCCCAATAGTCCTGGGGATGCTGAACCACATAGACTTCCAGGAGTCACTATCATGTTGGCTGAGGCAGCAGCGTCTCTGCTAGCTTTACTGTTTTGTGTTGATGAAACTGCAGTTCTGGGTCTAAATTTCTCCAATGAAGTTTATCTAGTACAGTTTTAGCTGGCAGAAAAGCAGGAAGTGGGCTATCCTGCTAAGTAACAGATAGAGCCTTCTGGTCTTTCATGTGACACATATGAAGTTATCAATGATAAAAAAAAATAAGTTATGATTTTGCAAGGGGGAAAGAAGCAATTATCTTTTAAAACATAATGCATGACAACATACAGAATGAGCTATTATTTGGGGGGAGTACATACAGATTGAAAAAGTTAGGAAGGATATACAGCAAATTTCACTTGCCGATGACTCCAAATTTACATCTTACATTCAACAATTTTGGGCACCTACTATTTCCAGACACAACCAGTTCAAATCCACACACTCGTTCCAGAGAGGTAAAGCCGAATCCCTGATGGACGTGTGAATTTGGAGGAAGTAAAGAACTGCAAGTCTGGCAGGGACAATATCAACAGCAAAAATAATCATTAAACCCAGTCTCTGAGCCTCCAAGGCCACCACCTAAAAAAGTAAGGACTGCAAGGTAGCGTAGTGAGTGGGTTTTGGTATCAGATCAATCAGCTATGCTACCTGCCTGCTATGGGAATCTAGGAAAAAGCATTTAACCTAATTCTCTTTGGAGGTGATCCAGAATAATTAATAATAATAATAACAATAATAATTAATAATAATAATAATAATAAAAAACTCCCAGTACCTAACTTGCAGGACCACTGTGAGATGGGAGAAAAAAAAAAAAAAACCTGTAAAATATAGTACCAACACAGTACCTGACAAAAGAGCAGATACTCGGGAAATATTTCCTCCCTACACTTACCTCCTTTCTCTCCTGTCAGATGACTGACATAAATGTAATAGTCTAACAAATATGTTATAAATGTAGTAACAAAATTTGTAAAACTGAGTATTACATTTTATCTAGGACACAGGGTCATTCCTGTATTGTAGAATGAGTTATCTGATGCAGGTAGTGCATCAGTATGCACATGCCTTACTTCTGCTACCACACTGTATGTTCAAGGACATTCTTTTTCTGCGATATGAAGCCACAAATGATCTAAGCAGATACTAATGAACAAATAAGCTTACGTAGGATGAACTGGTTAGGTCAAATGTTAAAAAGCACCCCTTTTTATATTTACGTAAGATAAAAATCAACAGATGTTTTCAGCTCACGATGTGATATTCATTTGAAAAATGGTCCAAGCTTAAACCTAGACACTGTCACAGGTAATACTGTTAAAGATGAAATGTATTATGTATATACTGTAATGAACAAGACGTACGTGCAAGGCTCTCAGAGGACAGACAGCCTTTTAGACTTTGGAGATCGTTCAAAGTGTTCTGTTTTTATTTCTGGATCATTTTACATCGTTTCAATAATCACTTTAACTTCACGGAAAATGGCCATGAGTGTATTATAACCCGAGTGATCGACAACTACAATTGAGCCCTTTCTGACATGCTCCTTTATGTTAATAAATATGGCCACGGCACTAACGAGATTGGCTTTTGCTTCTTTCTGGTTAAAGATAAGTTTTAATGCTGCTAACGCTTCTGTATTCATCATGTCTCTGGCTGCAGCTGGATTTTCAGACAAATTCAAAAATACTTTCAAAACAAGATTTCTGGTTTTACAATTTCCCAGGGATAGCACATGAAAAAGCTCTGAAAAGTAACTGGCGACAATATGGTGATGGTTAGAGTCAGCAGTCAGTTGCCCCAGGATCTTCAATCCCGACTGCTGTCCGGGTGAGTTCAAGGGAAAAGACACGGTTTCCTTACACATATGCTTAACATGTAATTCAATCTTGTGTTGTCTTTCATTCCCAGAAGGGGGATTCAGGGTGATTATGGCCTTTTTTCTCCTTTCAGAGGGAGGAAAACTGAGCAAGCTTTCAATAAGTGTGACTACACCCACCTCATTAATGAACTCTTGCGCAAACGGATCAACATTATTGATCCCCATTGCGGTCTGAGCTATTTTATGAATGAACGGATCAGTAGTTGACTTAAGTAAGGTAACCAGTTTTTCAAATTCCTCAGAATTCATGTAGCATTCCATTTTGCAAGGGCAAGCAAACGGCTTAATCCCATTCATCTCCCTGACCCTGATTTGGCGTCTGATCTCCTCTATGGTCTCAATACAAGGGTCGGAACCAAATGGGTACTCGGGGCTAGGCTGTGAGCATGAGGGGGTGCTCCTAGAAGAACATGCTGTTGCCACAGGCAAAGAATGAGTATTTCCCTCAGCTGAGGCCAGAACAATGTATGGAGAAGGCCTTGCCTCAGAGGGGACTTGGGATCTAAATCCTAACACTGCTGGAGTGACAGCAGGGGCTTTGGGCCAGATAGTTACCTCAGACCAGTCCTTGGGCCTATTTTTTTCATTAATTTCATCCACAGGCTGGGGCCTAACTATCCTACTCACGGGTCGAGGACTAGGGTCAAAACTAGTTTCATCTCCATCCCAAAACCAGTTCCCAATAACGTTCTCTTCCTCCTCCACCTCCTCCTCCACCCCTGGCCTAGCCTTGCAGCTAGGCCCAGCCAACACAGGCTCCAACTTCCCAGCACAGGCCGGGGGACCAGTACCAGCTTGACCTTCATCGTGAGCAGTGGAACCATCGCCTGTCTCTTCTCCATTCCAGAACCAGGAACCAACACTGGTCTCGTTACCAGACTCATCTTTACACACGGACCTGGACCCAGCACTAGCCTCAGCTACAGAACAAGACCGAGATACTCTTGTGGCCTTGTCTTCAGCTTGGGGACTGAAACTTGCCAGGGACCTTTCTTTCATCTCAATAGCAACCTTGTTCTTAGACACTGCCTTCATCTCTGCCACTGCATCTGCCGGAGACCCTGCCTTGGCTATTGCTTTGGCCTGGGTCTTGGCTACAGGCCTAACTATGACAGCAACCTCCCGCTTCGCTTCAGCTTTTACACCAGCCTCTTTTGCAGTTTTGGCCTTATTTCTACCCCTAGGCATGGCTGAAACCCAGTTATATAGACAGCCTTGGCTCTGATTCTCAACGTGTCCCAGGTCCGTGTCTTGACACTCTTTCACTAGGTCAGAGAGAAACTCTGTAGCAAGAGGCAGAGCCAATCGTCAGTTCAGCAGCCCCACGGTCCTTTCCAAACACACAGCCTGTCAATGATGCAGACAGAGGGCAGAAGTGCTCAGGCTGAGCAAGATGATGGTTCCGAGTGGAGACCTGTTGAAAGTGATCATCTTCCACTACTCCAAGGCCCACAGCCACTGCTGGAGATAGACCTGAAGTAGAAGAAGAGAATGGGCTTTGCGTCTCTTCCAACTGTGCTTATCTATGCAGACAGCCACACAGGCTATGGGAGAATAGGGATGGACTGTGGGGTAGAAGTAGAATCACAGAAAACTGTTACCTCACTTTATCCCTTCCACACTCCCACTAATGCCCAACAATGTCCTCCCCAGGCACTACTGCACTCTTTTATTTACAGTAAATAGTAGCAGGGATGACAGGAGAGCTTTCTGAAAGTGGTAAACACCATTATACTCTATAGGTCCATTCAGGTCGGCCTCACACCAACCTGCATTGAACTGGTACAATTTTCTCCTTCCTTGCTTCCAGTGTTGATAAGCCCTCCAGCTGAATCCGCAAGCAGACCTATGGACAGAAACACAGGGAGGACTGGAATTCTGAGTTTTGATAGACAGATATGCACTCTGGTTTCTAAACCCAATACCTGTGCCTTTCCAAATCTAGAGCTTTGGTTATACAGTTGACCCTTGAACAATGCACGGGGTAGGGGCACTGACCTCCCGTGCACTTGAAAACCCACGTATAACCAAAGTTGGCCCCCTGCAAACATGGATTCCCAACCACAGAGGTGAACCTCGAACAATCTGGGTTTAAACGGCAGTCAGTAGAAGTGCACCCGTCAACCGAACCGTGGTCAAATGAAAACAATCCACATATGTTCAAATCCATATCATTCAAGGGTCAACTGTGTAACATTTCTGGCCTTGGTCCTCCTCATGGCTTCCCTCCCCATTTCCTTGGTATCTTTCAATTACCTTACAGGCACAATCCAGCCACACCCCACACCCATACCCTAATACACAAACTTAAGGGCAGCGGTGGTGTCTAGAATACTGGACGACAATGGCTCCAACACATGACCTGGTCTCACCCACTTGCCGACAGCCAGTTCCCACCCCAAATCAATAGGGGTACCATGCTCACACTCACCTTGGATGCAAATGAATTGTCTTTCTCTTTCTTAATTAAATCCAAAGTGAACAGCTACCTACGGATTTCTACAGGAACCTGCGAAGGAACAGACCTGCGGACAGGCAGAACGACAGAGAAAAGAAAACAGAGGAGACTGAGATAGCTTGACACTTAAAAGTGTTGTAACGTATGCTTCTGTATATCCAAGGTCATGTTAAATGTCTCCCACCTGCCTGCAACTCCAGATGAGTCCCCTTACATTCTTCTAAGACCTGAGGCTTGTCTAATTACACCTCCCAACTCCAAAGTCAGTCATTTTCCCAGCAGCGGCCATACCCCTTTCCCTGAACAAAAATATGAGGCACAAGAGTGAGTAGTGGAAAATAGGCAACTGTATTTAGAAAGTAGGCAGTAACCACAATGGGGACAATTATTTCAAAAGCGGCTTTGCACGCTCCCATCCTTTCTCCTTCTCCTGCATACACAGACACTACACCTCATTCGCCACCTACGCCAGCCGCCCCTCAGAGCAGGGGCCATCGGGAGGCACTATCCTTCCCACCAAAGAACAGCCCTATAGCTGGAGAAAAGTCACGCCCTACAGAAAGAGGGAAGGGCATTCATCAAAACACAAGAAAATATGTGGACGACGGTAGAAAAACATCAGGTAAATGGCCAGATACCTACAATTCAGGTCCTAACACCTCCTTTTCGACAATCAGGGGACAAGTATGAAAAATGTCTCCCAACTCCCATGGTTCCTCAGGTAGCCGCCCTCAGGAACTCCACAAAATCTGTGGGACTCCCAGTGAAACCAAAATGAGAGGGACAGAGAAGGGTGGCTGGAGACGGAGTTTAGAAATTAAAGAAGCAGAATGGCTCCATGCGTTCTAAACTGACTCTTCAGAAAGCTTTTTCCTCTATTCTGAAAGGCCATTACCTCAACCTAGCAAAGTGGGCAGGGATGTTGAGAAAACAGATCCCGAAATAAACAGCACACTATTTACACAGATTCTTCCTGTGACAGTCGACCGACTCCTCGCCCTGTCATTTGCCTGCCTTCGGTTGCAAGCAAGATCCAAATACAGACGGCGATGAGACTTGTATTAAGAGAAGGGTAAACATTTCACTTTAGTGTCTTCTTAATCTACGCACTCAGGCCCCCTTTTGCTGAAATCGCCAGCCTACCGCGCAGACAGGAGACTTGGCATCAACCGGGCGCCTGTGGGAAGGGAGATCACCCAGGACGCGGGGCCCAATGGGCCCCTTTCCAGAACCGGGGCCCGGAGCGGCCGACGTCGCCCCACCCCCCCACCCCCCGGCGGCCCCCAGCCCACCTCCCGCTCCGCCATTTCTGCCGCAGCTGCCCGGCCCCCAGGCTCTCACGGCACAGACACCGTGGAGGGCGGGGCGCGGGCAGCGGGAAACAGCCTGGGGAGCGGCCGGCGCGGTGGGGTCCACAGGAGCCCCGGGGGCCTCCCCCGCCACCCCTGCGCCCTGGGCCCGGCCCGCGCCGGTCGCCGCCGCCTCCTCGCCGGGGACCCGCGGCGCCGCGCACCCCTCAGGGACCGGTTCCGATCGGGTCGCCTCCTCCTCGCCAGGCCGCAAGCCGACCGAGTGCGGGACCACCCCCGCCGCCAGCGCACCCCGACTTGCCTGTGCAGGCTCGGGGCCCCGGTGGTCGGCCTCCCCTCCGCTCGGAGCTCCTCGCTCCTCGCTCGGATTCCCAGCGCCCTCCGTGCGCACCGGACCGCAGAGAGGCGTCCCGGCCCCCGCGTGAGGCGCGAAGCCGAGCAGGGGCTGCGCAGAACGTGGCACGAACCGCCGCCGACGAGGGTGTCGGGAAGGAGGCGGAGGGATACGGCGCGAATGGGCTCGACGCCCCCTCCCAGGCCCGCCGTAGTTCCGACCCCGAGGGGGCGGGGCCCAGAGGAGCCCCCGCGCCAGGCACGGGTTAACGCCAGCCCGCCTCGCGGGACCTGCGCGGCCCCGCACGGGGCGACCCCTGCCACGTTTCCGGCTCTGCGGTCTATGCCGTGGACCCAACGGGTCCCGCCGGCGAGGGGCGGGGCGAGCAGGATCGGAGGGCGGATGGAGCCGCGCTGGAAGCACAGCGGATGGATACAACGCGCCCCTCAGCGAAAGGTGCGCGCGCGCGCGCGCAGGACCCCCGACTGCCTAATGCCCGCGTCCGCCTCCTCCCCCTCCCGCCCGCCTCCCGCCCGCCTCCCGCCCGCCATCCGTCCTGGCCGCTGATGGGAGAGGGGCTGTGAGGATGCAGGCTGGGAGGGGAGAGGCGATCTAAAGCCAGACCGCCCGGAGGTCCTACCCACCCCCAAGTTCTTAGTTCACGGGGCCACGGCGGGGAGAGAGGGGGGTGGGGGCTGCTCTGGAGGCCTCACCGCTGCCCCTCTCTGAAAGGCACACCTAGATCCCTAACCCTAGGGAAGAATCCACTGCTCTGTACCCAGATTCATTCTTTCTGCCACACGCGAAATGGTAACGCCTGTTGCCATGTTGTGGTCCCCACGGTTGTCCAAGAAAGAGGGCCCGGCCCTGTCAGGACCCGCACCGGGTCACACAATCGTCTGTGTCTGGTCCCACGGCCAGGTGTCGGGCACCGGTTAGGGCCGGTCCTGCTTCCTCCTCTTCTGTTCTGTCAAGGCTTCCGCAGTCACTTCCAAGCTCTCATGAGCACTGGCGGTGTGGCAATGTGGCAGGGACAAGAACCGGCCTGGGTCTCAGCCACTTGCCATTCACACCTGTCCAGTTTATCTATTAGAGCTGTTAACATGTTAATCACACATATTTTAAATCCCCTGATAATGGCCAAATCTGCCTTACATCTGCATCTAGTTCAGTTGTTTGCGTTGTATTCTCAAACTGCTTTTTCTTGTCTTTTAGCATGCCTTGTACTTTTGTTGAAAGCTGGACATGATATATTGGGTAATGCGAATGGAGGTAAATAGACCCTTAGCGAGAGGTTTTATGCTGTGTGTAATGTTTACTGTAGTTGTACGTGCCAGAGTCTTCAAATTCTAGTGTCCTTATTTTTGTCTCCGCTCTTATCTTTGGGCTTCCCTAATTACACTTTGCAGAGAGAGTCCGCATGTTGCAGCTCTTTCAGCTGTACGTACTCCACTCCTGTTCTTCCGCAGGCTTGTGACAAGGTGAAAACCGTGTGGAGAAGTGTTCTGTATTCTTCCAATTAAATTCCAGGGTTCTGTGGGCTGTGACCTTCACGAGTGTTTTGTAGCTTCTTTCTCCCCTTATGTGAAAATGGAAGACTAGAGTGGGCTGGGATAAGGCTCTGGGGAAAAGTTTTTGCCACTGTAGAGTGGGGCCTTTCTCATGGAGAAGGCTCTGGGTATATTTCACAAGAGCACAATTCCGGCTCACTGCCAGAGCTGGGGGGATCTTTCTGGGATTTTCACTGTGAGAACCTGCTGGAGTTCCTGGATTTAAAGCCCACTAAACCTCTTAAGACTGCACATGAGGTTTCTCGCTCTCGTACTGTTCCACAGTCTCCAGTAATTTGTCAAAACTACCATTTAAGTCTTCTCTCCTCTTTATGCCTCTAGCCTTTTCTGCTTTATGTCTGGAGAGATAGGCTGTGACTCGCCGGATTTGTCTTTTCTCTAGAATAAGGGGGTGGTCACTTGCCCTGTGACCTCAGGTCTCTGAAGGGTCTAAGGTAAGTCACTGATTTTCAGTTTGTTCAGCTTCCTTTCTGGTTATAAGTACAGGAAGGATGAGTTCCAAAACTGAAACTGGGAGTCTGGCCTATGTTTTTTAACTGGGTAGCTAAAGACCAGTGAACAGTTTGGGTCCTCTTCTTTTCATCTGAACTTCAGATCTGGGAATAGAGTTGTCCTTGAAAACCTAGCTGTTCCACACATTTTAGGTCTTTTCCCTCCCAGGTATAGAAAATTTACGTGGCTCCCTGAACCTGGCATCTCAGCTTCCAAATACTTAATGTGGAGTGCAGATTAGAATTCAGACTTCCTGAATCAACATTCCTTGTGAGGTTTGAGCAACTGTGACTTAACCCAAGAAGAAGGAAGACATCTCTGTCACCACCACCACCATCAAGAGGCCCTTCACTATACTACTAGGTGCTTGTTTAGAGTAGAGTAACTATTTTCTGAGCCCCGGGAGCGCGTTCTAGAAGGAGACTGCATGGTCGGTCCAATTGGGACTTTCTCCTCTGGGCTCTACTCCGGGACTTGGCCGGATTTCAGAGCCAGGCAGTAGAGACTTTGCCACTATTAGTGTCACTTCGGAAAAGGCGCTTCATGTTTTTGTAACTCAGTTAATTCATCCCTCAAAGGGAGCTGGTAATAATGACCTCACGGGATTCTTGTGCACACTAAATGAGAAACTATCTGATACACTGAAGCACCTGCATGTATCAGGTCTTTCTAGTTCCTTTTAAAATTGTGAGCTAGTCATATTATGGGTTAGGCTGGGGTAAGTAGGAAGGAGTGGATGAGAGCTCCATGTGGCTTTCAGAGGTCATAACTGCTAAGACATTGCCACCGTGCTCCTCAGTGCATTGTATACTGTGTTTTGCTTGCCATCACCAACACGTATTGAAAAAACTTCATTTTTACATAAGTATGTCTCCCTCCTCGTGGTCCTGTACCACAGGGAGGCTGATCCCAGTTCCGGGGTCATCTTCCTGGTCTAGGGGTAATCCATCCCCTTGGTACTCTCTGGTTCAGGAAGGGGAGATGATGTAACTCTGCTCAATGAGACCTTAGAAGAAGACCGCAGAAGGACTTCTGAGGGAAGTGCCTTCACTCATAAGAAAAGGCCATCAAGAAAGATGATCTCCTTTTCTTCCTCAGGAATTTGCTTAACTCCTAGAATTGTTGCAGCCATCCAGCTTCCAGCCTTAGGATGGAAGCTAATACTGTGAGTGGCAGGAGGAGGAGATGGCAAAAAGCTGAATCCTTAGCTGAATCAAACAACCATCAAGGCCTCAGTACTTCCCATCAGTGGATAACAAATTTCCTTGTTAATTAGTTTTAGCTAAGTTCCTTGTTATACAAAAATGGAGCAATCATAAATGACGTGTGTGTTCAGGCACAGAATAACTCTTCGCTGAGTAAACATTCCTGACTTTTGTCTGTCAGTAAGCACCTGTTTCTTAAAACCTGTGGCAGAACTCATGTTTCCACGTGAAAGGAAAACGGTAGGTTCTGAACACCTTGCCTAATGATTGCTGGAGGTCTGACAACTCTGATGGGCCTCTGTTCTAGCCTGAAAAGGACAGTTTCAGGCAGACCTTTACTTATCTAGGGCAGGGGTTCCCAACCCCCAGGCCATGGGATGGTACCAGTCCTCAGCCTGTGAGGAGCAGGGCCGCACAGCAGGAGGAGAGCAGTGGGCCAGTGAGCAAAGCTTCATCTGTATTTGCAGCCGCTCCCCAGTGCTAGGATCACCATTGCCTCAGCTCCACCTTGGAGCATCAGGCATTAGATTCTGGTAGGAGCACCAGTCCCTGGGGCCAGAAAGGTTGCGTACCGCTGATCTAGGGGGTTCAGAGGCCCATTAAATACTTGAGCTCATAGATAAGCCTGGTTTCAATTCAGAGAGTCATTGTGTGAAAGTGCACCTTTAGGAAATGTCTGTAATGTAAAGATATCCGAGGTTATCTGTTTCCAATTCAGGGGGCTATATTGAGGTTGAGAAAGATAAATTCACAGTGTCAACAGTTGGAAAGGTTTAGTTAACTTTCCCCCAGTGTACTGCACTAAGCAACACAGGTATCAAAAGAAGTGGATATTTGGGATTTATCACGAGTGGGGATTTTGCCAGGACAGCGGAGCCAGGCACCAGAGGATAAGGTAAGAGAATAATAAAAATGATGGACCGTGACTGGCCATCACGTTGGGAGGGAGGGAAAAGCTGGAGGAGGCTGATACACTGGGAGAAGGGGAGAAGGGGCAGGGGGTCTAACAACACTCAGGGCTAACGTCATAAAGTACTTTGCCTCAAGCTGGGAGGAACAGAAAATCTGATGAAGATACTGACAGCGATGATGACAGCTTTTAGTGATGACCAGCACTAGAGGGATGTAGACACAGCATAATGGTAATGCACACCAGCTTCAGATCCAAACTACAGAGGTTTGAATCCCAGCTCTTCTGCTAACCAACTCAGTGAGCTTGGCCAAGTTCCTTACCAGTCTGTGCCCCAGCTTCCTCACATGCAGAATAGAGACACTAACAGCATCTATTCCATATGTTTGAGGATTAAATAAGTTAAACATTTATAACCCTTAGAAGAGTATCTGGTACATATAAAGCACCCAATACATCTTAATATTAACAATAACTACTATTATAAGTAGTAAAAGGCTCAGGTGTTGCAGTCAGACAGATGGGTTTGATTCACACTTCCAGGGCCCAAGTTTCTTCCTCTGTGCTACCTGTCCCTCAACACTAGTTCTGTCTTATTCAGAAAAAAAAGACTCCAGTCCATGGTATAAAGAAACAAATGCTGAAATAGGGGCAAGTAAAACACGGTGTCATTACACAGGACAGGGGAATTACTTCCTACCATGGTACCAAGAGTAAGGGTGAGGGTATCCGAAAAACTTCAAACACATCCTAGCATTTGAGCTGAACCTAAAAGGATGAATATATTTCCCATAGGCAGAGAAAGAATTGTGAGAGCACTGAAGACCGAGCCAACAGTGTGGGGAAAGGCAGAAGTAGTAGAGCACAGGGTACAGTTGGGTTGGGGAATAGCAGGAAAGTCCAATGTGGCTTGAATACAGGCAAAGTGGATTAGGGCTTGGACAAGGGTGAGGCACCTGAGAGTGAGTGCCTCCTTAAACTGTGTCCTTATCTCATTCTAGTCCTGACCTTGACTTGGAAGCATGTGTTGGGGGATGGAGATGGAAAGGTGGAATTGTATGGAAGGGTGCAAGGCCCGGAAACCCTGCCTGAAGTACTCGGTAGTATTTTATAGATGAGATCCCATTGAAGGTAGTCCTTTTGAAATTGGGGCAGAGAGTGTCAGGGGGTGCCAAGAAGTCCAGCTGTGCCGCAAGATGATACCTTTTTTTCATTCATGACTGGAGGGATAACAAATCCACTCTAATTTTATCCCCAAGCAGCAACATTTGAGGTCAAATGACATCTGAATGGACCCTGATATTTCTTACGGGAGATAGATAGCCCATAATATTGATCCAGAAAGGGGACAGAAACAAAAGGACCATATGAGTGATGAGGTTTTTTACTTCAATTACACCCCAGAAAAAATTGAGGGATGATCCTGGCCAATGCGTGATTGGAACAGATATAACCATCTTCATCCTTGGTGATACAGACACCCGACTTACCCTGCCCTTTGGCAGAGATTGAAAAAAATCCACCGGTGTGAGTCAGTGAAGTGTATGCTTTGAGATGCGCATGGGACTTAGAGGTATCCTGCCGGGCCACAAAATGAAGTTTCCCAAATATAAATACAGTACCCCTAACAGGAATGCTAGGCGGAGGGAGCTCTGATAAGAAAACAAAATTATAGAGAACTTGAAAAACCATCTAAATGCAGGCACATGTCACAAATACATGCTGCTTTTTCACTCGTAGTGTACTCGTGGGCTCTGCCTCCTTCATTTTTAACTTCTCTATGTATGATGCATAGGATCAGAGGTAGGGACGCATGTGACCATTGTTCTGACACGAACTACCTGAAGTTAGCATCAGACTCTACAGATTTAAAGGTGCAGTCCACAACAATACTGCCCCCACTTCAGATAAGATGCCAGCTACAAGTCTTGAGGGGCCACCCGTACGTCTGACTGACAAGTTATAAATTCAGGGGCTCCCCCCTCAGGTTTGATATTTACTGGAACAACTTTAACAGAACACATAAAAGTGCGACACTTCGAGTCACAGTTTTACTATAAAGGATACACTTAGGGCAAGGTCTGGAAGGGTCTTAGACACACAGTTCCCATGCCCTCTTCCCATGGGTTCAGGGTACATCACCCTCCCAGAAAATCAGTGTGTTTCCCGACCGACCAGGAAGCTCCACAAAGCCCTGAGTTTCCATTGCAGATTTCTTACATAGGCACGATTAAATCACTGGGCACCTGACTGAACCCAAAATCCAGCCCTCCTTCCCCCTGTGGCCTAAAGTTCCAACTCTAATCAGGTGGTTGGTCCTTCTGGTGACCAGCCCACATCATGAAGCTATCTGAGGGCTCACCATAAGTCAGTTCATTAGCATAACAAAGACACTTCTATCACTCAAGAATTCCCAAGGTGTTTTGAAGCTCTGGGCCAGGAACCAGGAACAAAGGTTAGATAGATATAGTCTATCTAACTATTCACTACGTTTACTATGTTTGAAATAGTCTCTTTTGTCAAACTCTACAAGACACACACAGACCAGAGACCACAGAGCTTGAGTGGAAAGACCATAACCTGAACACTGGCCCCTACACTTATATCTTCATAGTTCTAAAGGGTGGAGGAGAGGATAAGAAAGTTGGAGAAGGTAGTCCTAGCCCTGAACCTCTGTAGTTCTACCCCACATACCCACTGCTGAATCCCCCAGCTTGTAAATGTTAACAGGAGGGCCCAAAGCAGTACAGCAGTTTCAACTCTATACCGAGAATAAAAATAAGAAGGGTGAGTAGACTTGGGAAAATTAATTACTTTCTAGTGACACTTTCCTTGGCATCCAGCCTTGGGGCATTAGGAGGAAATATTTTGTTAGAAAGAGATCAAGGACTACCAAGGGCCACCAGCTAGGATGAAACCAA
The DNA here is from genome assembly GCA_030015415.1 of Cynopterus sphinx. Lineage (NCBI taxonomy): Eukaryota > Metazoa > Chordata > Mammalia > Chiroptera > Pteropodidae > Cynopterus > Cynopterus sphinx. The sequence goes on from CM057388.1 coordinate 56,076,270, forward strand.
AGGAACAAGTCCTACGAAGTGGGCAGAGAACAAAGCACATGGAAGAGAACAAAGTGTCTGCAGAAGGGGACCTATGAGACCACCCAGAAAGTAGTCTCTGCAGTTGTTTCCCAGAAAGATCCTACTCAGGCCCAGGACTGAAAAGACGAGCCTCAGCTGGAGTAGCAACTTTTGTATTCCTAGATGGGAGGGAGTTGCTGCCTAGAGCCGAGATCAGGCGACCCCCTGGGGGTTGAGAAGCTTGGCTGTATCCCAAAGAGAAATCCTTTGTGAAGGGCCCACAGCATCTAGGTTCCCTCCTCCCGGATCTGTCTACCTCCCCCTTTGCTCGAGCTGCCCAGATTGGGTTTCCTTCCTTTCTTGCACCGCCAGGTAGCTGGAGCTTTGGAGCCTAAAGCACAGGCACTCCCCGCCCCTTGTTCTCTCCTACCCTTCCCCAATTTTGAGCTGGTCTCGGCCATCCCCAACGTCTGGAACAGGCAGACAGAAATTAGAGGGGGAGTGGCGAATAGGCGGGCTGGGTGGTGGTGGTGAACGACAGGGGTGTTGCTCATCCTCGCACTGCTTTTCCACAGCCAGCATCACTGGTTTACACCAGTCGGGTGTTCGCGAATGTCACACCACCGTTTCCTCTCTCTGGGCTCCCCTGAAGCCAACTCCCCGCGTGTGTCTGCCTCCCCCACCTACACATGCAAACACGGGCTCAAACAGCGCTGGATGGGGAGCTTGGGGGTGAGGGGAGGGCTGTTCAGAGGGCCGGGGGAGCAGGAGGGTCCGAGGCACTTCTTGCCCCCCATCTATTGTCAGCCACACCTCCCGCGGATGCCATTTCCGGGCCTCGCACCCACCTCGTCTGCCAGCGATCCACTTGTGCCTGTCGCGGGACGACTTCCTGCCTCTCGAGCTCCTGGAGACAGACAGTCCCTGCTAAGACTCTCGCCACTGGCCGCGCGGCCGATCGCTTCCTCCACCCACAAAAGCCGGAATGCTGGCTGCCTGAGGGACTGCTTTTCGGGCTGGTGCAGCACGGTGAGACAGCAGCCTGCCAACCCAGCCTCCCTAAAGATCTACCACTCCTCCGCGGCAGCCTGTCGGCCGTCAGGCGCGCGCCCTTCCGGTCTCTCTTCCGCGGGACACACCTCTAGACCCGCCCAAGGGAGCGCGTGGGCACGTGACGCGCTAGCCCACGTGACCACGCAGTCCACCTGCTGGCCGCAGCGCCGCAGCCCCGGGGGCAGGACCTTCTGCCTGTGCCACTGAGCAGTTTGCCGGCAGAACCTGAAGCTCCTGACTGTGGCGGAGAGGGAGCTGAAGGCAGGCTGGATTTGGAGCCCAGGCGTCCATGCCGCGCGCGGCCTGGGCCTTGCTCTGTAGGCGCCCCCAGGACTGGCGAAGAACACTCGGTGAGGAGTGTGGAAACGAACTGACTGAATATTCTAAAACTCCGGCGACATTTGACAACACAGGATCTGTTCTGGAAAATATTGATGGCAAAATGAATGTTGAAAACTCCAATTTGCACCACTAGTATGGTCCCTGTTAACACTTGTGGTTTGTGACGGGGAGGCAAAACTGCTACTTTGCACCAGTTTCCATAAACCGTGCATACTAGAATGGCCGGGTGCGGGGGGGCAAGCATGTTGCACTGCCAGAAAAATTACACAAAACTTGGGTAAAGACAACGTAGGTTACTGGATATTATTGCAGGGCAATGCTGAGCTTCACTTTCTATTGATGGGACAAATTTTCAACCCTGAGAGGATGCTGTTAACTCAGATGTTTTGTCCAATAGATGTGGAAATGATTTATGTCCAGTGGAACGGATGACATCTATGGTGACAATTTATTGCCCTGAAGATATTGAGCAAGTTTGTATTTAAACCAGCAAAGTTATTCTGACTTTTTTCTATGTGTGTATGAAGTTGAATATGCATGTTCTTTGTTTGAGTATATTGGGTATACTGTTACACACCTATCTCCTTCAACCATTTTCATAACCTTAGTCGTATTGAAACATCTTTCACATGTTCATTTCTAACTTATGACTCATGCTTTTACCTTTTCAAAAACATTAGCAGCGTCCTCGGACAAAACAAGTAATGTTTTCACCATGTCTAAAAATAACAAAACAGTTCTCACAAGTCTGGATTCCCTATCCAAGCCATCTCTATCCCTGACTTCTGCAGTTTCTATCTGAAAGTATGGCATGATCTTTTTACTTATTAATGTGGAAAATACACATAAAACCGGTTTCAAGTGTTCAATTCAGTGGCGTGAAGTACATTCACAGTGTTGTCCTACCATCACCACTATCTACTTCCAGAACTTTGTCAGTCACTCCAAAAGGAAATATGATCTTTTGAACTAACAGTTGTGTAAAAAGGTGGCCACCTCTGTAATCAAGAGACTAATGTAAACTTAGCAACCTCGATCATTTATTTTTCTTTAAAACATTTCATTTAAAAAGCTGTTTTCTTAAGTCTCATTCCTTTCCAACTCTTCTAAGTGGTTTTGTCTCTAAAAGTTCTAACACATGTAGTTTATTCATTTATATAACTGTATCCTTTCCCACATCTACTCATGACTTGAGGCACTAGATATAAACATATTTTTAAAAAGCCCTGTCTTATTAACTTTTGTATCACCCTAATGTCTGTCTCTGAAGACTTTTCTAGCATGGTAGATTTTATTCTGGGCTATGGAATATATGAAGTTTCTTAGAAAGCCATTTTGCAATTGCACAAAAATTGTGTTTATTGACACACATTTTTAAAATGGGAACCTAATTTTCCATAGGTGTCACATTATGTTCTATTTCACCAGCATCCGTGCCATTTCATGCCAATAAACAGATCATTTTTAATGGCTGCACGGTATTTCCTCAGTACTTTCCTTGGACTAGGATCGCAAAGAAAATCTTACTCCTAACACCATTTAATTGGTGTGCCATTTTGCTCTTTCATTCTTCAGGTGGCAACTGAAGCAACCCCTGCACTCTTGAGTTGTACAATGTGAAGATTTGGCCGACTCAGTTCTCCAAACTGGCCTCATCCCAGCTGCATCCCTCACTAAACTTGTCTCACCAATTCCAGGCAGACCGGGTACACACACGCTACTGCAACAGATTTTCCAATTACACACTTTTCTTCATACCACCATGCTCACTTCCAAAAATGACCTAATGGTTTGTCTTCAACAACCACAGGAATGAGATTTTCCAATGAGGGTATGTTTGTCATACTACTGATCACCTGTTTGTTAAGTGTGCACAACGTATCTGCACCTGGATTTTAAACTGAAGGAGGGTCACTTCTGCCAATTTTCACACACACAACTTTATTGAAAACAGAGACTCAAATAAGAGAACCACGTGTAGACAACAAATAGCAGGGTAACTAGCTTACATAGGTGACTCAGTTCGTTTGAAGCTCAATACTGAAAAATACTGCAATCTGGACAGCAAGACAGGTATCAACAAATACGTTTTCAGCTCTAATGTTCATCTGGTATCCACAGAATGATCCAGCTCAAACCGACAATTGGACAAAACTGTTAACATCAGCATCAAAAATACAAGTAACAACATAAAACCAGACTGAAAAACAAAGCACTACTCACTCAGGACTCTGGGAACATAAGGCTCATCAGAGGCAGGTGGTTAATCACATTAACTTTCTTTCCCTCCCTCGGGATCATTTTGATTGTCTATTTGGGATTGTAGTTCTTTAGCTAAGTTCTCAAATTCATGGAATGCAGCAATAAGTGGCTCAAGACTGAAATCATCATCAATTAAGGCCATTGTTCCATTTCTTATACTATGATTGATATTCCGAAACATTCTAATAACAATTTGGATATTGTCACTCGACTCTTCTATGTTAAAGAGACCCACAAATATTGATAGAGCTTTGGCACTGAATAGTTTTTTTGCCACCACAGCATTTCCAGACAAATTCAACAGCATTTTCAGGACATGAAATTTTGTTGTTGCATTGCCTGTGACTAATAGGAGAGAAACCCAGACATAAAATTGGCAACCAGTGTGTGATAGTCAGGAGTAGTAGTGAGGTATCGAAGCAGCCTTAATCCAAGCAGCTGCTCGGGGGGATTTACATTTTGTGCAAGGGTTTCCTCACACACTTGACATATGAATGTCTCAATCATGTTTAGATTTGGATATGGTGGAGCCATGAGAATTATATTTTCCAAAAACCTTGTCCTAACTCGGGAGGGGGGATAATTGAGCAAGGTTTCAATAAGTGAGACAACACCTGAACCCCGAATGAAATCTCGCGTAAATTGAGACGCACTTCTCATACCCATTGCGATTTTAGATATTTCCTGAATAAAAGGATCTCGAATTTTGTCCATTAACAGAAGGAGTTCTTCAAACTCTCCAGAACCAATTTTAAGCTCACACTGTATGCAGTTGCAGAACCAGCTCTCGGCCTCTGCATTCTCCCTGGTCCTAAGATGCTCCCGAATTTCCCTGACTGACCTGTAGGAGGGTTGATACTGAAATGGGAACTCAGGGTCTGGCTGACTGGCCTGAGGCAAAGATTCCTGATCTCTCCCTTCTGGGGCAAGTTCTGCACTCTGGGACTTTCCCTCAAGCATTTCAGCGAATGCAGCTGCTGTGTCTTCAGGAATTCTGAAGGGGCTTGGGGATGGGAAGCCAACCAAATAAGGACCAGGTTTGAATTCAACAGTGACCTCATCCCAGGTTTTGGGCCTGGATGATGTATTGAGTTCCTCAGCTGAATCTCTGAACCTGGGACTAGCTTTATACACAGGATTGGGATTTAGGTCAAAGCAAGCCTCATCCCTGTCCCAGAACCAGGATCCAAATATGGCCTCTTCTTCAGAGTCTGGCCTGGTCTCGTCTCTGGCCACAGCCCCCAAACTGGACTTTTCCTCAGTCCAGAACAAGGATCCACCAGTGGCCCCCTCCTCAGCCTCTGGTGTGGACTCAGGGAGACCAGAAGCCCCAGCCTCCATACCAGCCTCATTCTCTGCCCAGAACCAGGACCCAATAATGACTTCCTCCTCAAACTTGGGCTCTTGTTTGACTCTATCACCACTGTTAACATCTTTCTGGGCCCTGGGCTTTAAGACACTAGTATTAGGCTCTTCCTTGTCTCTGGGCCTGGATCTACTAGTGGCCTCTTCTCCAGGCAGAAACCAGGACTCCTTGTAATGCTCTTCTTCAGACTCAGGTTCAAAAAAGTCCTCTCTCTTTGTCCTGAGCTTGGACCTAACACTTGCCTCATCCCTGACTCTGGGCCTGAATAAGTTATGGGTATTTCCTCCAGCCCACAAGCAGAATGGGTTGCCAGACTCTTCCTCAGACCCAGACCAAGAATCAATATAGGAGTCTTGCTTGAAGCTGGGCCGAGACCTGGGGTTGGGCTGGTGTTTAGCCCTGTGCCTAGACCTGGTACTGGCCTCCTCCCTGGGCCATGATCTGATACTGGCCTCTTCTCCAGCCCAGAAAGTAGACATCGTAGAAGTCTCATCTGCTGACCAGAATCCAGGTTCATTAGCGGCCTCCTCTCTGGCCCTGGGCCTGGGATAGCACCAAGACCCCGTATTAGTTTCCTCCCCTGATCCAAACCAGGGTTGGATTCCTGACTGGCCAAGCGAACCAGGAAAGGTTTCAGCATCCACACTGACCAGTTCCCTATCTACAGGCAGGGTCATAGGTTTGGCAACTGGCCGAGACTCAGTACTGACCAGCGGCCAGGCTACTGCATTGATCTGGGGCACTCCATCCGTTTGGGACACTGCCTCAGCCCCAAACTCAGTCTGGGCCCAAGCCTGGGCTTCATCTTTGAGCCTTGCACCAGGGATTGCCTTGGCCTCAGTTTTAGGACGTGCCCTACCTACTGCCCTGGCCTCCGGTTTAGGCCTTTCCCCAGCCATTGAGTGGGATTCGCTTTTGGGCCTTGCCCGAGCCATTGTCTGGGCCTCAATTCTGGGCCTTGCTCCAGTCATTACTTGGGAATCAGTTTTGGGCCTTGCCCCAGCCATCACCTGGGACCCTGTTTTGGGTCTTGCTCCAGCCCCACCTGGGACTCCGTTTTGGGCCTTGCCCCAGCCATCACCTGGGCCTGGGTCCTGACCTTAGGTCTGACCACCATTGGAACTTCGTTCTCCCTCTCAGCCCCACCCCCAACCTCTTCTCCAGCCTTCTTTTCAGGCTTGGCCTGGGCACCAGTTTCAATCTCAGCCCCAGTCATAGTACCAGTTACAGAGCAGATGTGGTTAAATACCAGCACCACAGTCTCAGCCTCCACCACAGACCCGTCACAGTTCTGTATCTTCACGCTCTGGTCTTTCAGCGATTCAGGGGATACAGTTGGAAATAAGACTAAGAGTCAATCACCAGTCCAGCACTCAATCAGCCTCCTTCCCAAGAACAGCCTCAGCCAATATTACAGACAGTTCAGAAGAGACACAACCAAGCTGAGGAAGGATGGATGGTTCCCAGGTGGATGCAGACCTATTGAAGGTGGTGGTCAGTAGCAATTCCAACACCACCAGAGATGCCACTGGAGGTGGATCTACAGACAAAGAACATGGGGCTTTGAGTCCCTTCGGATTGTCACTCCATGCGGAACCTCACACACAGAGACTGGACCGTGAATTCTTTTGGGGGCTGTTGGGTTATTAGAAAGTCCCCCTGTCACCCTCACTTTGCCCACAGTTGCCACACTACTTGGCCTGCCACAAAACGGGTGTGAGGTTGGTGGGAAAGTGTGTTGGCAACGGGACAGGCTAAGGAGCCCCCAGACTACACCTTAATTAATCCTGAACGTGTGTTAGTCTCCACTACCCCACCCAAAGCTGTACCTACTGTCATACCAACCTGCTCTGATGTGGTGCGATTTCCTCCTCCTTGCTTTGTTCCAGTGGTATTAAGCCCTTCAGCAGATGCAGGCCATCCTGCGGACAAGTAAATAAACAGGAGAAAATGGAGTCCAAGTGCTTGGCAGACAGACACTGATCCCTGACGAAAACATCTTCCTGTTTAAGGGTCCAATTTGTCTAACGTCTCCGGTTTTCTGACCTCAAATCTTCTCCTCCCGCTCACAGCCCAACCTACACCTACCCCAAATATTCCTCGTATCTCCTGTAGGAAATAGACAAGGCATGTTGGGGCAGTGTGCAAATCTGACAGTGTAGGAGAGACAGATCATGGAGACCTGCCTGTCCCCTGCATTTCCCCCTTCCCACCGACCTCCAGAGAATTGAGCCAGTTTCTTCCTCCTTTCCTTCCTTGCAGAAGTGACAGGCCTTACTGTAAGCCTACGGAAAAACAGATGAAAAGATAACGACAGAAGACCATGGTGATAACCGAGCACTTGGTGGACAGGCTAACACCAGTAACCGGACGCCACATGTTATTTATCTTTCTAAATTTATGGTCTTCTTGGTAGAACATTCTTGTTTTACTAAGGCTCTCTGTTTTAAGGTTCCAGATAACGACACCTTTTCTTGCAGTCAGAGCCTTCCGGTTGCTCCCTTCTCCATTCTGCGGTTTCACCACTAGGTGCACCGCATCTCTTGGCCTTGCACAGCATAAATTGGGGGAAGGGCACCCGCATATTCCTTGAACCACGTTAAGTATTCGCACTTGTAACTAAGACTTCTGTTTCACCCTGGCCTCCAAGCCCGTTTGTTCCTATCCGCAATTGTGGTTAGAGGTAAGGGAAGAAGTCGCAGGAAGTGCCTAAAAGAAAGTTAGTACAAAGGCCTATTTTATATTTTAGGATTTGTTCCTGGAAGCCTGACATCCGGTCACAGTCACCAGCAATTCGGATCTCTAGTCAATGACTGCTAACCACACGCATCCCCACACACCTCCGGAAATCCAGGCTATTTGCCTGCTCCAACTTTTCCTCAAGCCGCTCCTCAGCTGATGCACACTGCCAACTGAAATCGCCAGCCTACCGCGCAGACAGGAGACTTGGCATCAACCGGGCGCCTGTGGGAAGGGAGATCACCCAGGACGCGGGGCCCAATGGGCCCCTTTCCAGAACCGGGGCCCGGAGCGGCCGACGTCGCCCCACCCCCCCACCCCCCGGCGGCCCCCAGCCCACCTCCCGCTCCGCCATTTCTGCCGCAGCTGCCCGGCCCCCAGGCTCTCACGGCACAGACACCGTGGAGGGCGGGGCGCGGGCAGCGGGGAAACAGCCTGGGGAGCGGCCGGCGCGATGGCTTCCTCAGGAGCCCCGGGGGCCTCCCCCGCCACCCCTGCGCCCTGGGACTGGGAAACTCCAGTAGCTGCCTCCTCCCCTCAGTCCTCCCACCCCCATTCCTACCCCACCCCACCCCCTGACTCTACACACCTCTTTCAGGAACCAGCCTACAACCTGGTCTCTTCTTAGTCAGACTGCCATGGGCTGGGAGTGAGCTATAACCTCGTCTAGAATAGGGTGTCAATCTCCCTGCCCCCACCACACCCCCGCTTGACTTTCCAATCTCAGGGTGCCAGTGGTTGGCCTTCCACCTCCCAAGCGCCTCACATGGATTTAGAGTCATGGTATTATGTTAATTTCTGAGGCATCACATTGATAGCATGAAGGAGGAAAAATAAGAATGAGCAACTACCATTTTGAGGGCCTATTGGATACCACGTGCTGTAGCTTGTCATTTTTACGTTTTTTTTTTTTTTTTCTCTTTAAGGCCTCAAAGCAATGCTCTGACTTGGACATCGTTATCTCCTCTCTATAAATGGGGAGATACTCAGGCTCACAGAGCAATGTACACACTCAAAGAACTCAACTTGATGGGGCTAATACCGGGCAATTATGTGACAACGTGAGCAAAAAAAAAAAATACATAATCACAGTGTCAGGTTAATGTAGGGAGGAGGCAAGAGAATTAAAATGTTAATCAAGCCACAATTAGAGACTGTAATTATACTGATCAGCCCTGCAGTCAGGCCAGGGCACCTTCAGAACAAAGGAAGATTTCTACTGGGATTTCTAACAAACCATTACCCACACCTGTGAAAGGGAACTAGGAACCAACAAACAAATTCATTCCCTATGGCTAAAACTATGGGGGGAATGTAAGGATTAAAGGTTGGGAACTGCCAGTAGACCTTTCATTCTACATATCCTTACCTTTTCATGCTATATATTCTTCCCCTTCCTCACTGTATGTCCGTATCAAAGGAAATAGGAACTAAATAATAACATAACTGAATTCCCTGGACACTCAGGGTACCTCTCTGTGCCTTTACTCTGTCTCACTGTCTCTCTCATTGTCCCTATCACTCTCTGCCTCTGAGAGGACACCATATTCTTTGAAGTGTTATCCCTTTTCTAATAAACTTTCCTTTGGACCCTAACTTTGGTGTGTGTGTTGAATTCTTTTTACATTCTCCACCAAAGGACGTTCTTCTTCTCTCAGTACAGGACTTGGCCTCCCCATCACTTGGGGAAATTTGCTCTGTCCTGCATCAAGGCAGTGACCCTTGGAGAAAAATAGAAATCTGCAAGTCATACTAATATAAATAACTATATAAAAATTGATAGGGAGAAGGAAAAGCCCTACTCAACATTTGAATGTTCACTTGTAAATCTAGAAGGAATGATGGAATTATAAAAGCAACAATTGACAACCACCATAGTAATGAGTGATTCAGGCAAGATTCATGAATGAATTTTCAATTTGCATCAATCCCCACAAAAGTCACTGAGTCACCATGGTAATCATGATGGCCAAGAAAAGCTGGGAAAAAACAAACAGCAACTGTTATCCTGATTAGTTTCCTAATATTTGCTAGTAATTGAGCAGGATTGAAATAACACACAGTAATTAACCTCAGTTATTTCTTATGATAAATATTCTTCACAGGTTACCATTACACATACTCAAGGCAGACATACACACACACATTCATACAAGCTCTCTCTCTCTCTCTCTCTTTTCCTTACCATCCAAGAACCTGGGACTCATCAAGGTGGATTTATCTGAGCATAAAGAAGACAATTCCACAATTCAATTCAAATCTCACAAATAAAGTTAAAAGCTACTCAACTATTTATTTTAGTGACTGATTTTCTAGAAATGATCTGTAGAACTTTCCCTGGGACATTTTTTCTCCCTACTTTCAGTGCTTTGCCAATAATATCCAAAAGTTAATTTGGAAATAGAAATCGATGAATACTGTGTCAGTAAATTTTGTCAATGTGGCAGAGCCACAGTACTTGACAATTGGTCAAACGTTATTTTGGATATTTCTGTGAGAGTGCTTTTGAATAAGATGTACATTTAAATGGGTGGACTTACTAAAGCAGTCAGCACTCCATAATGTGGTAGGCCTCATCTAATCAGTTGAAGGCCCAAAAGGAACAAAGGCCTGAACTCCTGTGAGCCAGAAAGAATTATTACAGGAGACAGCCTTTGGACTTTTCCTAAAATGTCAGCTCTTCTGGCCTCACCAGTAGACTGCCTTCAGATTCCAACTGTAACTCTTTCCTGAGCCTCCTGCCTGCCATCAGGTTTTGGACTCACCAAGCCTCCACAATCTCATGAGTCAATTCTCTAAAATAAATCTCTATCTCTATATAAACATCCTACTGGTTCTGTTTTTCCAGAGAACTCTGACTAGCACACCTATTAAGTGTAAACTATCCTTTCAGTCCTAGAGTAACCTGTGCTTTTAATCAAACAAGATTCCCCAGCAACATTTGGCTACTGACAGTTCAGTGAAAATATAATACCTGGACATTGTAATAGAAAACACTAGCATTGACAATAGCATCAAAAAGTATGAACTAGAGATAATCTATGTTTCACATCTATGTCCACAGATGTTCAATGGCTGTACCCTGAACACTGCAAAACACTGAAGAGATAAATCAAAGAAGGTCTAAATAAATGAAGGGACATCTGCCTTCATGTTTTAGAAGACTCAGTATTGTTAGGATGTCTATTCTCCCCATACTGATTCAATGCAATCCTAATAAAAATCCTATCATTCATATATTTTTAAATGAAAATCAACCGGCTTATTCTCAGTCATGTGGAAATGCAAAGAGCCTAGACTATAAAAAAACTTTAAAAATGAACGAAGTTACAGGATAAGCACTATATTATTATTATTATTATTTGATTTAAAAAAATTAATTAGTTTCAAGTATATAGTACATTGGTTAGACATCTATAAAATGATCCCCCCAATTGCTCCTTCCCTCCTGTGACCCACCACCTAGCTAACATATTAATGCTAACTGCATTCCCTATGCTGTGCTCCCCACTCCCATGACCATTCATCAGCTATTCATTTCTATTTCTTTAACCTTTCACCCCATTCTCCTAGAACCCAACCCCCTGGCCCCTTTGTCTGTCACCAAATTGTCCACTATATTTGTGAGTCTGTTTTTGATTAGTTTGTTCTTTTTATTCCTTAGATTCTGCATATAAGTAAAATCATATAGTGTTTATCTTTGTCTGACTTAAACACTTTCTGGTTCCATCAAAGCAATATCTTTTTCCATCTCCTTCCTTTTCATATGTAGGGGTCTTGTTTTCTTATTCTTTTAGCCACTCTATCTTTTGGTTGGAACATTTAATTTATTTCCATTTAAGGTACTTATTGATAGGAATGTAGTTGTTACCACTCTTTATTCTAGTTTTTGATAAACATTTTTTTTTCTTAAAGAAGTCTCTCCAACATTTCCTATAATACTGGCTTGGTAGTGATAAATCCCTTTAGTTTATTTTTGTCTGGGAAGCTCTTTATCTGTCCTTCATCTCTAAATTATAGCTTTCCTGGATAAATTATTCTTGATTGTAGATCCTAGTCTTCATCCTGTTGAATGTTTTTTTGCCAAGCCCTTCTGTCCTGCATAGTTTCTTTTGAAAAATCAGCTGTCAGACTTCTGGGTGTTCCCTCATAAGTAATTATTTCTTTTTCTCTTGCTGCTTTTAGTATTCTTTCTTTGTATTTAACCTTTGGCATTTTGATTATGATATGTCTTGGTGGGAGCCTCTTTGGATCCCTGATTTTTGGAATTCTCTGAGCTTCCTGGAGGTTTATGTCCATTTCATTCACCAAGTCAGGGGAGTTTTCCATCATTATTTCTTCAAACAACTGTTCAACATCTTGATTTTCTTCAGTTACACCAATCAGATGAATATTTGGAGCCTTAATAGTGTCCCATATGCTTCATAAATTATTTTTATAGTCTTGGCATCTTTTTTCTTGCCATTCTGAATGAGTGTCCTGATTGGCTTTCCTGTCCTCCAGATAGGGCATTTGATACTCTTCTTTATTCACTTTGTTTATTCCTTTGTTTATTCCATTTAATATACTTCTCATCTCAGATAATGTATCATTCATTTCGACTGGTTCCCTTTTATAATTTCTATATCCATTTTTATGTTTTTTTTATCTCTTTGTTGTTCTCTACACTTCCCAAAAGTTCACTGAGCATCTTTATAACCAGTGTTTTGAACTCTGCATCTATTAGATTACTTGACACCATTATATCTTGATCTCTGTTCTATTGTCTCATATGGTTTTTGCGTCTTTGTCTTCCCATTTTGGCTTCTTTTCTATGTCTGTTTCTATGTACTAATCAAAGCTCCTAAATCTTCTGGTCTTATTAATGTGGATTTGTGAAGTAGGTGTCCAGTGGCACAGTCCTGAGAGGGGTTCAGCTGCAGGCCAAATTTAGCCCCAGCCTCTAACCCTCCTGGGCCACTTGCTAAGATTCAGCAAGCACACTGCTATTCAATATAACATTGGAGATCCTAGAAAGTGCCATCAGGCAAAAGAAAGATATAAAAGGCATCCAAATAGAAAATGAAGTCAAACTATCACTATTTGTGGATAAAATGATTTTCTACATAGAAAACCCTAAAGACTCCACAAGAACACTACTAGAAACAATAAGCAAATACAGTAAAGTCTCTAGACACAAAATCAAAATCAATGTTTAAAAATCCACAGTGTTCCTATACTCTAATAATTAAGTGTCAGAAAAAGAAGTAAAAAAATAATTCCTTTTTGCAATTACAACAAAAAAAATACAGTATCTAGGAATAAATTTAATGAAATATGTGAAGGACCTATATAATGAAAACTATAAGCCCCTTTTTAAAGAAATCGCAGAAAATAAAAGAAATGGGAAGGTATTCTGTGTTGTTGGATTGGAAGAATCAACATAGTTAAAATGACCATATTACCTAAAGCATTATACAGATTTAATGCAATCCTAATCAAAATCCCATTGGCATTTTTTTAAATAAATAGAACAAAAGATCATCAGATTTGTATGATAGCACAAAAGACCCCGAATTGCCAAAGCCATCCTGAGATAAAAGAATGAGGCTGGGGACATCACTCTGCCCAACTCAAATTATACTGCAAAGTAACAATAATCAAAACAGCATGGTATTGGTAGCAAAAAAAGACAAATGGACCAGTGGAACAGAATTGAGAGTCCAGAAATCAACCCATATTTATATGGGAAAATAATTTTTGACAAAAAAGGTGAAAACATACAGTGGAGAAAAGAAAGCCTTTTTAAGAAATGGTGCTGAGAAAACTGGAAAGCCACCTGCAAAATAATGAAACTAAACTGTTGTCTATAATCACACATGAAAATTAACTCAAAAAAGATTAAGTACCTTAATATAAGACCTGAAATAATAAAATGAATAGAAGAAAGCACAGGAACTAAACTCAAGCATCTTGGACTTAAAGAGGATTTTATGAATTTGACCTCAAAAGCAAGGGAAGTAAAAGCTAAAATAAATGAATGGGACTACATCAAACTAAAAAGCTTCTGCTCAGCAAAAGAAATCACCAACAAGGTAGAGTCAACTATCTGAGTGGGAAAATATATTTGCAAGCAGTGCCTCTGATAAGAGCCTAATATCCAAATATACAAATAACTCATACAAAACAACAACAACATCAACAACAACAAATAATAATAATTCAGTAAAAAAATGGGCGGGGGACCTGAACAGACACTTTTCCCCAGAGGACATACAAATGGCCACCAAATATTTGAAAAAATGCTCAACATTACTAGCTATTAGGGAAATGCAAATCAAAATCACAATGAGATACCATCTCACACCTGTTAGAATAGCTATACTCAACAAGACAAGTAAAAGCAAATATTGGAGAGGATGCAGAACAAAAGGAACCCTCATACACTACTGGTGGGATTGCTAATTGGTACAGCCACTATGAAAAATAGTATGAAGGTTCCTCAAAATCTAAGACTTGATCTACCATATGATCCAGTAATCCCTCTACTGAGTAAGCAAGCACCCCAAAGACTTGAAAACCCATATCAGAAAAGTGATTTGCACACTGATATTCACAGCAGCATTATTCACAGTGGCCAGGACATGGAAGCAACTGAAGTGTCCTATGATAGATGATTGTCTGAAGAAGCTGTGGTACATATATACAGTGGAATATTATTCAGTCATAAGAATAGATGAAATACTGCCATTTGCAATGACATGGATGGACCTCGAGATAATAATGCTAGGCTAAATAAGCCAGGCAGAAAAAGTTGAAAATCACTTGATATCACTTATATGTGGGATATGAACCTAAAAGCAACAAATGAACAGGACAAACAAACAGAGACTCATGGACATGGATTATAGAGAAGTGGTTACCAGAAGGTAGGGGTTATGGGAGGAGGGGAGAGGTAGACGGAGTAAAGATGGTCAAATATAAGGCAGTAGGGAGAGAGTGAAGTGGGTAGAAAGGATAAAATATATGATAGCTGAACGAAACTGGACTTTGGGTGGTAAACACACAATAGAATATACAGATGTCAAATGATAATGTACACCTGAAAATTATATATTGTATTAACTTATGTTACCCCAATAAACTTAATTAAAAAAAAAAAAGATTCAGCAAGCAATCCATAGATGCTGTGCTTATAGTTGCCTCAAAAGGCCACACCAGAAACCAAGGCCAGCTACCTCCAGTGTGAGTTTAGGCATTACTCAGCAAGGAGCACCTGACTTGCTGAGGATATACCTGAATGTGGATTGGATAGAGCAATGATTTGGGGGAGGGGGGTTTCAAGGAATCCTCTGGATGGAGTAACCTCTATTGTCTAGTCTGATGACTTCACAGCTATGGCAACATACTGGTAGGTGGGAGGGCTTAACAGGGAACAATGGATACCGCCAGCACTTTTGTACATAACAAGTTTCGCCTAGACTCTCACCCCGACAAAGTCTCATTGTAAATCCCTGGTTTCCCCTGTGAGCAGCCGAATTGGCATCGATGCTCAGAGTGAACAGATCTGTCACTGTGAAAATCTGCTTGCTGTCAATAGCTCCATTAAGAGGTG
This sequence comes from Cynopterus sphinx, assembly GCA_030015415.1. Classification (NCBI taxonomy): domain Eukaryota; kingdom Metazoa; phylum Chordata; class Mammalia; order Chiroptera; family Pteropodidae; genus Cynopterus; species Cynopterus sphinx. The sequence continues at coordinate 56,091,626 of CM057388.1, forward strand.
TCTACTGCTGCCACTGCCACTGCCACTGCCACAGCTTCCATCTCATTCAGCTGCTAGAGACCGGACAGTCTCACATCCTCACTCTTTCCTACCTTCTGCCATTGCAGGGTGATTTCTTGGATTTATCCCTACTTGTATGGCTTGTTAATCCCAAGCTATTTTTCTTTGCTGCTGCTCCTTGTTTCTGTCACAACTTTAATTTGGTTGCCAGAGGGATGAACAGAGCCTTTATCATCTATACTATTTTTCTGCTAAGCACTACCTTAAGACTCATAGTAAATCTATAGTAATCAAGACGCTGTGGTCTTGAGATAAAGGTAGAAATGTATATCGAAGAAATAAAATACAGTCTAGAAATATATATATATATATATATATATATATATATATATATATATATATATATATATATAGAACTGATTTTTGACAAAGCTACAAAGGCAATTCAGTGGAGAAAGGATAGTCTTTTTAACAAATGCTGCTGAGACAAAAAAATAAACATATCCATGAGCACAAACATAAACTGATTTATCTATCATACCATATACAAAAGTCAAATCAAAATGAATCATAGACCTAAATATAAAATCAAATACTATGAAATGTCTAGAAAAAAAACACAGGAAAAATTTCTCATGACCTTAGGTTAGAGAAAGATTTCTTTAATATAATTCTCAAAGAAAAATCAAAACCATAAATGAACAGATGAAACAGACTTCCTCATCATTGAAACCTACTATTCCTCAAAGACATCATTGAGAGAATTAAAACACAAGCCACTAAGAGAAAATATTTATAAATCATACATCTGATAAAGGACTTGTGTCCAGAATAAAAAATTTCACAAAGGTCATAAATTATATAAATGCTTAACAATTGTGCCGTATACCTGAAACTAATTTTTAAAACAAGAAAGAAAGCAGAAATACTTGTAAACAGATTCAGAAAAGTAATGTACATGTGCATTCATTACTTTGGAAAATCATGTGTTTTATTCAATTACATTGAAAAATGAAGTAGGAAAAATAAATTTAAAGTCGTTTCTGCCTGCACATGTGTGTTTCTAGGTCTTTTCTAGCTCTATCATCCCAGATACTCGCACTCATCAGTGCAGATTTCTCTTCAGTTCAAACCAAAACTGGACTTCCAATCTCAAGTGGATTTCCCAGAAAATGATGGATACAGCTGGAGGGATGCCAGGAGGTTGATAAATTTAATAAAACTCTGGCCAAAATAATTAGTCCAATATCTGAACCTCTATCCCTCCCTCCCTTTTACTGAGCTCCCAGGTCTGTGATTCAGAGCTGACATCCTGTATCTAGCCACCTGATGCAACCATCTCCATGTTTCTTTTTCTAAGAAAAAGAAGTGCAGTTTCATTTTGTTTGGTTTGGTTTTTGCTCAGATACCAATTGTTTGGAAAATTCATATGTACATTAAAGTAATCTATCTGCTGTTGATCCCAAATCTATATCACGTTAATTGATTTGTCTCTTTCCTCTTCAGTATGAGTTGATGTGTCCATGCTGTAGAGGGGTCTATCCCAGAGAGTAGGGTGTTCACCCTCCCTTATCCCACTTGTGTGCAGGCTGCCCAGTCCTTCTTTCACCCCGTCTGTCGTTCCTGTCCAGGACAGTGGACGCAGCTGCTCAGACCCCGCCGCTTCCAGGCTCCATCATCTCTCCCCAGCCCCTGCTGTGCGCTGCCCTAAGCCCTTCCGCAGCCCACTGACATCTGCTGTTTTAACATGTGCAGGTCCCAGAGTACGTGTGTTTTCAGTCTCCTTTTACATCTATCCTTTTTTGTTTGTTTGTTTTTTTCAGACAGAATTAGAATCATTCTGTTCCTAGGTTCAAAAGCTGTGTTTTGAAGCAGGCTATTGTTTGCTCCTGGCTGACCTTTTATGTAGAGACGTTTGATGATGAAGGTTCGTTGGTGCCACCTCTTGACAGAAGCCTAAACTGCAGCTTGAACGTGGCAGAGCCGGAAGGTGGAAGGGAGAGGCTGTGGCCCAAATCCACCAGACAGAGCTTTCTGGAAATCTAGATGGAAAGGGGACCTACCCAGTGTACAAGGATACTGAGATATCCAGGTAGAAAGTATAATCTCTTCCTATGTTGACGAGAAAGCTCTATGTGAACAGAAGTGAAGGATCATTTCTTATTTTTACTCTTTGAGACCTCTAGATAAATAGCTAGAGATCTACATTAGCGAAAATGGATCAAGGCCACTTATGATCTTTGTAATCTGCTTGTGCACTTATTAGATCTATCTTTCCACGTAAATATATTTTTACGATGACATTTCAAATATTTTTACAAAGTTTCAATCTCTTTATATGGATTGTTTCATCACGTGATGCTCCAAATTATTTTGGCAGTGCCCAAGTGATAAAAATTTAGTTCCTTACTATATTTTCTGTTACAAACAATAGTATACTTAACAGCCTTGCTCATATATACGTAAATATCTTTGCTAGCATTTATAAGTTCTTGGAATTGTTCATTATAGCCCAGGGAAAATGTAATATTTTATACTGACACAGCATTGGACATACTTTTACTAATTTATATTGCTAACGTTGTTGTAAGAAAGTGCCTGTTTCTCCACACATTAGGAATAATGTGAATCATTGCTTTTCAGATAGGCCACAAATCATCTCTCCTCATTTTTTTGATTGTGACTTGTTTTAACTGCCTGTCTAGGACTCCATCCTATAGATGTGACATAATCGATTCTCATAACTTTGTGTTATCAAGAGTGTTTCTGATATTACCTAATGTCAACGCCGAGCCAATCAAGAATGAAAGGTTTCAGTGGTGAGATGCCCAGTTAAAAGAGGGCACGAGGAGCCAACATGAGAATGGAACAGCAGGCACCAGCTATATTTCAGGGAGTGCACTTCTGCACTAGGGGACCGTATGAGCTTTTTATATGTCAGAGAACAATAGTGGCATTCTGCCACACATGTATACAATAAGCTGAATCATACTTAAGTTAGGTGCAGGTGCCCTACTACAATAATGTAACATTCTAAACCCAGAGTCCTATCTTTAGCCACAAGCCTGTATCACAGCCAGGCCTGGGATGCACACTCCACTCCTACAGGGTTGTGGTGTGGGATCTGGCCCAGAGGGCACAACCTTGAGTCCACAATCCACAACAACATGAAGAACGACAAAATACTACCAGGCTACAGGCTACAAGGGCTAGGACGGCTACTGTCCACTGCCAGGCGGACCCCGGGGAATTCTACCAAGTTGTCGAGGGGTCTTCTCCCAGAGCATGGATGGCTTGGGCTTTAGCATCCATTTCCCGGAGGGCTGTCTGTGTCTGGTTGGCATGATCAGGAATGTAGACAAGTATTCTACATGGAGTAGGACACAGGTGCCTCCCTGAGCAGCATTTAGGAGGTCAAGGGCCATGCAGTTTTGCAGAACTACTTTCCAATTTGTGTGGTATCATCCATTAAAAGGGTTATAGCCTGATGCGTAGCGTTCAATGCCTATGTGGTGTGCTGGGCTAAAGCTTCTACTTGCAATTCTGCATCTTTGGATCCCACCCCTGGAATGAATAAAGTCAGGGAGAAGAGCTACTATGCAGCCCGCTTCTGTCGCTGCCAGTGGTGATATACAGGATCCCAATTACTCGGTAATTGGGGCAAGGTGGATAATATGCATCCTGCTAAATATGGATGTCCCAGGTACAAAGGCCAATCCAATCAGTGGGCCAGCCGTAGTGCCCACAGACCCGGTGATACCCTGCAAGTAGCCAGTCGGTAGGCTCTGCACTGACATAACATTGCCCATCCCACTGGACCTTGGAAAAATTAGCAAGGGTGGTGTTAGCACACAGCTTGGGGGGTAACCACCCCATGATACAGTTGGACACAGATCTTACTTGCTCTATGCAGTGAGAGGCCTGCTCCTGCAAGTCCACATGTTCTCCTGCCAGCCACCGCACCCATTGAAAATGGCACAGCCTGTGAGGGGTGGGGGACTGCGATGGTCATGGCAGAGTAGCGCTTCTGTGGCCCATCATCACTGGTCCCATTCAGGTGTGATGCTCCAGGTATGCAGCCACATCCAATTCTCAGTTGCAGCCAGAGTAATGTGCCACAGCAGTCCCTTGGCCGCTTCCACTGGTAGTCAGTACACACCCAGCAGCAGGAAGCATTGTGGACAGCAGCAAACACATGAGCCCAGGACCTGACACTGTTCCCTGTTGTCAGCCTGGGTGATAGGATAGAGTAGACAAAGGGACGATTAGGGGCAAGGCCCTTCTTTCCAGGAGGGCACAGGCCACCTGCCTATCTTGAAATAAAAGGGTGGCTGGGAGAGGAGCTGCCTCTGGACTGTGGTACCACTTTCTCCGAGGGTGGCAGGCGTAGGGGTCTCCACCAATGTTACAGTATAGGGAGGAATGGGTCAGACAAAACTCCCTACTAACAGTGAACCTTCAACAGTCATCAGGGGTAACATTCGCAAGAGCGTGAGCCAAATAGGGTTCTACCCACAACCTAATGCATAAACTCTGTCCCCAGGGCTCCACCAGGGTCCCCCACAGTTCTTGTTACCTGTATAGTACGGGGCCATGACCAGGCGGCCTGTTTACCTGCTTCCAAAGGTCCTGGGGCCAGCAAGAGAAAAGCTCCCTGGTAGGCCCAGGGCAAGAACTGTTTAGCAGAGGTGCCTGGGCACACTTTGATAGCCTGAAGCAAGCTGCTACAACCCTGTCAAGGGGAGACAACCCCGTTCACTGGGGCCGATCATTCAGAAGGCCTATAGCCTGTGGGAGGTTAGTGCACCAACAGCGCTGGCCCGGGCCTAAGGTGTGCAGTTTGTCCTTCAGCAAGCCGTTGAATCACTCTACCATTCCAGCTGCCTATGGGCGATAAGGAACATGTAACTGCCACTGCTCATCATTGATGCGGGCCCAGGCCTGCACCTCCTGTCCAGTAAAACGAGTGCCTCTGTCACTGATGATTAAAAAGAGCCAGCCATAGGCGGTCACAAAGTGCTCCAATGCAGTCACGGTATGGTTTTGATCAGCAGCTGCCACTGGCCATGCACACCCTAGACCGGTAGCGTGTCCACACATGTGAACACATAGTGGTGACCCCAAGCTGTGGGCAAAGGCCCTATGTAGCCCACTTGCCATTCCTGGAGTGGCTTAGCCCCACGGGGTACCACCCCCAGGGTACTCTTTACCACTGTCTCTCTGGGTGCTGCTCAGTACATCAGGGGCATTGTGACAAGGCAACCTGTGCTTGTGCCAGGGTCAATGATATTCCCCATTGCTTCGCTACCTGTTTGTTCCATGGTATGGATTCCTACATGCCCCAGTTTTTGGTGGAGCCAGGAGCCAATGTCCACCGGAACCGGTGGCACCCAGGCAAAGCAGACTTGTGCCAGCACAACGGCTACATGGCTACATCATTGCCCGGGGCTGTAACAGCCGATGGCCAGGGACATGATATATGGTGGCACCCTGCTGAAGACCCTGCTTTCAGAAGTCTTCCCACAACCCCTGGTCCCATAGGGGGCAGTGGCCTATCATCCACTCCTGGGCAGCCCATTGGGGCAGCCACAGAGTTAGACCTCGATACACAGCCCAATCGTCAGTGAAGACATGCACTGGGCCAGTTTCATTCATGAGGATCAACCATACAGCATGAAGCTCGGCCCATTGGCTGGACTGCCCAGCATCAGTCTCATACCAAAAAGTTTCTGTGGATGGCTGTAATGTCACAGCAGCCCATATCAGGGCCTCCCATGGCACGAGACATCTGTGTACCAAGCTTCTTCAGGGATGGGAGTCTGACCCCTAAATAGGGACTCAGTATGTCGCCTATCACAGGAGCTCTGCTGGAAACTGCACTTGTTCCAATAAGAGAGTGTTGTTGATCTGATAGGGGGCTCACAGAGAATTGTGCCCACTACTCCAGGTACGCCTCTCACTTGGTCAGTGTAGAGTCTGTGCAGTTCCTGTACTGGGAGTCTTCACCTGAGACTGCAGCCACCCCTAAACAGGGTATGTGGACTGCACGGTGACAGGATTAGGGCTGGTGATGGCTTCTCACTGACCAGAAGGGCTGCATATATGGCAGCCAGATGCTACTCTGTCAGAGAATACCTCACTTCTGTGCTTTTCCAGAACTGGGAACAGAAGCCTGTTGGCACCTTCTAGGAATTGTGCTTTTGCCACAAGCCCCATCCCAACCCTGCATCATCCAACTGCACCATAAGCAGAAATGGGAGGGCTGGATCTACTACGCATAGAGTTTGGGCTTGTGCTGCAGCATGCTTTATAGCCTTAAAGGCCTCTTCTATCTCGGGGATCCAATCCTACTGGGCACCCCATCACACTAGATGATGCAGAGGTCATGTCAAAGAGGCCAAATGGGGGATGAACACTCTCCCAAATCCTAGCAGTCCTAAATAGTTTGTAAGTGCTTCACAGTTTCAGGTTGGGGTTATGCCTATATCCGATCAGTCACCACCTCTGGCATCACTTTCATCTTACCTGACCAGACAACTCCCAAAAATTTAACAGAGAACCCAGGTCCCTGGACCTTGTCCTCGTTGACTTCCCAACCCCATTTGACAAGAGCTTCTCACAGGCTGGTTGCTGCTGCTTCTAGTTCTGTAAGAGAATCAGAGGTTAGCATTATATCATCAATGTAATGATACAAGTGCACTGCAGGTAGTCATTTCCACGTGGCTAAATTTTGAGCCATGAGACTATGGCACAGGGTAGGGCTGTGCAGATAACCCTGGGGAAGAATGAGGACTATCTACTGTCACCATTCCAGGAAGGCAAACTGTTCTTGACTTTCTGGGGCTGTGGCAATAGCGAAAAAGGCGTTTGCTAAGTCCACCACATAATGACATCATCCAAGTTCACATGACATCTGGTCCGTGATGTCCGTGATGTTCAGTACAGTGGCGTACAGGGGTGGCGTAACCTCATTCAGCTCCTGATAGTCAACTGTCATGTGCCAGGAGCCATCAGGCTTCTTCACTGGCCACTCGGGGGAGTTGTATGGGCTATGAGTAGGACAAATGACACAAGCTTCTTCCAGCTTCAGAATGGTGTGTCCTATTTCCTAATGGCCTCCGGCAGGTGATACTGTTTTGTGTTCACTACCCGGATAGCCTAGGGCAGCACCAATGGGGCATGGTCTGGATGTCTCCAGGTAAGTTTCCACCACCCGGATATGAAGGCGAAATTCACCAGTAGTGGTATTTACAGTCAAGCCTCGCAAAACGTCAATCCCCAAAATGTACTCCTTTTTAGGGTATATGTACACTTGGTACATCTGAGGAGGCAATCTGCCAATACCCAGTGTCACAGGGATCTGCTGCATGTGAATGATTGACCCCCACAGCTTTCTATGGTTGCAGTGGGCCCGAGAAACTTGTCCAGATTCCCATAAAGCATGGTGCTGTGTCAGTGCCCTTGTTCACAAGGTCTAATACCCTCTGTACATTGCAGGGGGACCAATGTATAGTCAGTTCCACATGCGACCTCAGGTCAACTGGCTCCCTCACCAACCAGGTGTACCGGCCAAATCCCTTATCAGGGAGATAATTGGCCAGTTGTACCTCAAGGGTTGTGGCTTTCCTGGGAATAAGAGTGAATTGCTGGTCAGTGTGCAGCTGATTCCATAGCACCAGCAGCACTTCATTAGGTTGCTGCTCGTTTGTTTTTTTTTTTTTCTGAAGTGACCCCTGTAGTGCGGAGATCAAACCATATTTGCCTGTGGCTCACTTTCACAGTCGATTGGACTAGGTGCTGCTCTGCCTTCCCTTTTTCGGCCAGGCCTCTGTCCATGCACTGGCCAGTTTGGGAGTGCGGGGGATGGTATAGCACACACTTGGGTGGAACGCTCCTAGTGTTTCACTTCCACATCCCCCAACCTAGCCATGGCAGAAAATACCTTGTGGATCTACCTATCCACGTAAGGGGCCAGGAATGCTGCCATGGTGCCAAAAGTACCAGCTGGGTCAGAGGTCAAGATCGAGTCCTTCATATGGATTATAAGTACCTCTTCATCAGGGCTATTGTAGTAGAAGTGAAACATCATCTGTTGCATGCCAACTTCCAAATGATCTAGACCAGATCTCAGTACGTGGTCCATCTGCTCACTGATTCTCGCAGCTCCTCACGGTTGGCCCACACTGACTAGGCAGCAGACATGAACCACATGTCCTCCACCTGGGTATCCTCCATCCAGGGACCATCCAGAGCTCTGGGAGCCTTACTCACCTCATCCTGCCAGCTAGGCCACATGTCAGCGCCAAGCTGATCTAGAAGGGAAGGTTTCAACGGTAAGACATCCGGTTGAAAGAAGGCATGAGGAGCCAACGTGAGAATGAAACAGCAGGCACCAACTTTATTCTGGGCAGCACACTTCTGCGCTAAAGGACCTCATGGACTTTTTTATATGTCAGAGAACAACAGTGTTATTCTGCCACACATACGTGATACAATAAGCTGAATCATACATAAGTTAGGCACAGAACGTAACATTCTAAATCTGGAGTCCTATCCCTAGTCATGAGCCTAGATCACAGCCAGACCTGGGATCCGCAACTAATATCAACACTGTGGATGGCATCTTTTCAGTGCCTGTACACTGCTAAAGGACTCCATTCAAAGTATATTTCCCATGGGTACTCGCACAGGCAAGCCGATTGTGTTCTCTTTGGGTCTAGAAAACAGCCTTGGAAGAATGCTAGTATTGTGATAACAGAACTTATTTGGCATATGAGTGTGTGTGTATGTCTGAGTGTGTGCTGCCAATCACAACATTTCCCTCTGTATCCTTCTGCCCCATCATGGCTTTGACTCCCCTTTGGACTCCTTTCCTAAATTCAGACCCAGAAGTAAAACTAGGGAATTGTCAGGGTAGCAATCCACATAACCAAATCCTTACCAACATCCTTAACCACTTCTTGAAGATAAACTTCTAACAGGGAAGCTGTTGGTGCAAAGTGTGTGCGCCTATGTAGCCCTTTGAGAAGTCCTGCCATAATGACACCTGGAAAGGTAGTTCCAGTGTACTCACCCCAATGCAAAGTCATGTAAGAAAAGCCACAGAGGAGTGAAGAAAGAAGTAATGCTGATATCATGTCATTGACTGAGAGAAAATATTTGCAAATCATGCATCTGCTAAAGGTCTTGTATCCAGAATTTAAAAATCTCACAAAGATCACTAAGAAGAAAGGAGACACTCCAATAAATAAGTGTGTGAAGATCTGAAAGGACAGTTCACCAGAGAAGATATGCAAATGTCAAATAAACATGTAATAAGGTGCTCAACATCATTGATCATTACGGACAAGTAATAACACTACACCCCTCTGAGAGTGGCAAAAATTAAAAAGACTAACCATACCAAGTCTTGGCAAGGACGTGGAAGGTGGAATTCTCAAACACTGCTAGTGGCAAATAAAAATGGTGCAACCATATCTGGAAAACAGTTAAGCAGTTTCTCACAATGCTAATCTTACGACTACCATATGACTGTGCCATTGTGTGTCTAAGTATTCACCTGAGAGAAAAAAGCATATATCTAAGCAAAAACTTACACAAATGTTCAATAGCAGCTTTATGCCCAAGAGCCCCAAATTGGAAACAATCCATATATCCATTGCCAGGTGAATGGATAGAACAAATGATATAACCATAAAATAAAATATGGATCAACAATAAAAACAAGGAGCTATATTCATATATGCTAAAACTGGATACATCTAAAAATAATTAGATCAAAGTCAAGAAGACTGGCAAAAAAGAATATACACTGTATGAGTACATTCACATAAAATCATAGGAAAAGAAAACAAACTATGCTATAGGGAAAAAAGATCAGTAGTCACCTAGGAATGGGTTAGGATGACATGGAGATGGAGAATGGAAGGTAGGCAAGGGTACTAAAAAGGGAATAAAAGATGTTTTGAGGTGATGAATATGCAGTATTGGATTCACAGATGTAAATATATATAAAAAATTATTACAGCAAATACTTTAAATATGCACCATGTACTGTATGTCAACCATACCTCAACAAAGTATTGGGAATATATTATATAATGATAATGTATACAAACTAATAAACTACATACAATTCCCTGATACAACTAATCAAGGGTCCAATTCCAACGATTATATTCTTGTAGTATTAACATCCACATGACGCCTTATCAAATTGGTTTATGTCACATTATACCAAAATAGCTAAAACCCTTCGTAATGATATAGGTCCAAATACTTAGAGAAAGATGATGTTCATGTCCTTATGGAGTGCATAAGTAAAAATACTATATCCTGCGGAAATAGTCATAATGATATCTAAGAGAAGCTGGTTATTTTGGAGAATGTGGCTGAGTATCAATACAACAGCAGAAACTTCAAGGTAAGAAAATGTTTTAAAATATTAAGTTCTAGTAATTGACATTTTAAACTAAGACTTGGAAAATTTCTGACACTAAAAATGTCCTCTATTTAACAGGGGAAAAAACATGATTATCATGGAGGAATCCATATTCCTTTTTAAATTGATAAGAAGTTCTAATAACTGCATATTCACAGACCTCTCTGAGAGACAAAGTAATCTGTGATTACTGATTATCATGTATACAGTGAGAACAACTTGTGTATATTTATTGAAAATCTATCTAAAAGACCAACTTCTTTTTCCAAATGGAAAATTCATTTGCTTTCATGCCAAAATAAATAAATAAATAAATAATTTGTTAAAAGGCTTCTTTAATATGAGGCTCAGGGGTATTACAAAACATGTAACATCTGATGGAATGACACTCTACCTCCTAAACCTCTACCTCTGCCTAAAGATAAAATTAGGTTTTCCACTTTTACGTTGGTATGTGACCCTCACAGGAGCAATTCCATGACCCGTTATCATTTAGATCAATGAACTCACTTGAGCCAGGCATCAGATCGCACCAGGGTTGTGATGTGTCGGGGTCTCCTGAGGACTTCTATATTTGAACCTGGAGTGGGAGCCTCGGCAGCCAGCAGGACAGAGATCCTCAGAACTTACCTGCTTCAGACACGTGGTATGAGCTCCGCCACCGGCATGAGGAGCTGCAGAGGGACAGAGAGGTCCAGCATCACTACGCTTTACCGGTGCGACTATGTGCCCGGCGCCATGCTAGGCACTGGGTTAGTGACAGTGACACTGAGGCCAGTGAGTAGTGATCCTGACAAGCAGATGCTACAATGGGCTTCTCGCCAGGGCCTTTTCTCCTTTCCTCTTCTGTCCTCTAGCTTAAAAAGTTGAACAGGAATGAGAAGCGGCCTGGGTTCGTGCAAGCATCCCGATCTCGCGATAACCGCAGGGCCAGGGGTCTACTCGCGTCATCGCCGCATGTTCACAGCGACCCTGTGGGTTAAGCATCCTCGTCCCCACTTTACAGAGGGGGAAACTGGGCTGAGAGTGCCGTTGCCCGTCTTCCCTCCCGCGCCCCTGCCTTTAGATGGAAAGTAGCCCCGGGACACCCACCCCTGCAGCAGGACGCCACACTCACTGGGGCCTGCCTGGCGGGACCACGGCGTTACCTGCGCGACCGCCGGAGCGGCGAACACCAAAGCGGGAAAGCGGCGGCTTGGATCGGGCCCCCTCGACCTCCCTACGCCCCAGGGCAGTTCAGCGCCCACCGCGGGGACCCACAGCCTCGGCGGAGTCCCAAAGCCCTGCAGGCGAGAGGTGATTTTCCGCCAGGCCAGCTCGGTCTCCTTTAAAATGTCGTCACGGCCGCCGTGGTGACGTCCAGTTTCTATGGCAACCGCGGCGCTCAGCCAGGTCCTCCGCGCGGGAGGGAAGCCTCGGCACACCTTCCGCCCCGCTGGCCCTCAGGTGAAAGCCACACACCCTGGCTCTTCAGGCAGCCACGTGAGAAGGCATACCGATTAGAGGCACTGGACTGCGACCTGGGCAGTTGGGGGACGCTGACCCGTTTGGAGGAACAAAGCATGTCCCTGTGGTCAGGACTTGTGTTCGCTTTAGAGACAGGAGGGGAGTATTATCGGTATGGACACGCAAGAAGGTATCCTCCGGGTCTGGAGATGGGCTAGCCTCGGGAAATGTGAATTTGTGATATCGCAGGCCATGCTAAGCAGTTTACCATCTGGGGCAGCGACCCCAGAGGCTGTCTATGGTCGTGTGACTGAATGGTCTGTGTACAACCACAAAAAAATGTCATTTAAGAACTTTGAGAGTTACTTCAGGGAGGCAGGCCTAAAAAATTACAGTCAGCCACTAGGCAGAAACCTTGTCAGTTGAAGCAGATGTTTTGTTCCTGGGGAATAATTAATTATTCCACGTTCCCTATATTTTCTTCCTGGTGGAGGGACATCCATGACCAAACGCACATAACCTCTCTATCCACGTTCTCTATCTACAGAATCATTTACCTGATTAGTGAGGCTGAAGGACCAGGGGTTACACAGTCCAGGTCCCGTCCCTTTGAAGCTCTGGGAGCAAGCTGCCCTTATGGAGCACATGTTTGATCCTGCGCTGGGGGGTGAGCCTAGAATGGAGTAGGTGAAGTGAAAGTAGGTACTGTGCAGTGGAGAAACTCAGAAGCGTCACCTAAAGCCAGCGATGAAGGTCGACATCTCCACTGACCCAGTGGTGTCACTTGGGTATGATGTCCTCCCAATATGATGTGACAAGAAGGCACTTCAACTCTGGTATTCTTTCTCAAATTCCATAATGTCCCTCTAACCACAAGAAAAATAACAAACCATCTGACCTCCTGAAGATTGTCAGGGTCAGGGAAAAATTTGAGTTACCCAAAGGTTAAACAAAGAGTTATATGGCCCAGCATTTCCCCTTCCAGGTACACAGCCAAGAGAAATTAAAACACATGTCTACATAAAAACTAGCATATGAATGTGTGAAACATCATCATTCATAATGGAGCTGATAAATTCCTATCACTAGGTGAAGTTTTGAAGTCAAAGTGCAATGCATTACTCACATGTTTGTGGTTATGCTGGTATAAGCAAACCTACTGCACTGCCAGTCATATAATGGCTGGAACGTACAATTACAGTAGGCTATTGCCATCTAGGTTTCTGTAAGTGCACTTTATGATGTTCACACAATGAAGAATTTGCCTGATGATGTATTTCTTAGAACATTTCCACATCATTAAATGGTACACGACAGGGGAGTATGGAGGAAGATGGCAGACTAGGTAAAAGTAGGGCTCGTCTTCTCCCTGGTCCGCATTAAAATTACAACCAAATTATAAAATAAGCAACTTGGAGAATCACCTGAAGTCCAGCTGATTGTAATACCTACATCTGATAATGTAAAGGAGCCACATGGAAGCCAGTAGGAAGGGCAAAGTCACTAATCTGGCTGGCCCTGCACCTGTGGGTGGGGGACGATCACCAGGAGGGAAATCGAAGATATAGAGACTCTCCTGAAGGAGAGAGGGGTCCTGGTCTCATTTAGGGGCTCCTCAGCCCAGGGTCCCAGCCTAAGGAAGAGGAGATTCCATAACTCTGACTGTAAAAGCCAGAGGGGATTCCAGCCACCTGGGTGAGACAGAAGGAGGCAGAACTCCTAGGCACCCCTTTGAAGGACCCACTGCACAGGGTTTAGACCTATGGACACTCAACTGGGACACCAGTGGTGGGCCAGAAGCTTGCGTGGGATCCATACTGAGAAAGTCTGCATTACTTAGCACCATAATGAGGGCTGTAAGGGCAGCCACCATTGTGTTTTACTCCAGCCCCACTACTGGGCAATCTACAGACCAGGCCAGCTTCACTGGGCAGACCCCTCCCACAGGGCCACTGGGAAGGGCTGGCTGGAGGAGATCAGCCCACCTCACACAACCTGCAGGTTGCCTGGGGCTTTTGTTGTTGGATGGCTGTCACGCCCTTGGCTATTGCAGGGCCAAGCATCTGCAACTGGCAGCCAGCCCTGTGAGTGTGCATTTCTGAGATAAAGTCAGGCAGATAACTGCTGCCAACATGAACTTGGGTGAATCTCGGTGATCTGCGTGCCAGTCACAGGCAGCAACTGGTCTTGCTGTGCTCTGGGACTTCTGTGGGAACATTGGATCTGTCACAAAAGTTGCAGCAAGACTGAGGCTATATTGATCCAACTGCCATTGTCTCCTAGAGACTGCCCTGCCATAACCACAAATTGCCCCAGGAGACCCATTAAGAGTGAACTGCCACAGCCTTGCCCTCTATCCCCAATCCACCCACCCCCCACCTCCCAATCTACACAGGCAACAAACTATGGCTAGCATAGGGTGGGCACTGCATGGAAATCAGTGGCAGGCAGAACTCTGCTGCCTGCAAGAGTTTCAATATTGAGTCCAGGGAACACAGGGGTCTGTGGGATTGCCCCAGATGGCAGTTGGTCTCAATGTGATGGGTGACTACAGCGGGAATGCTCAGGCATGGAAGCTGTAGCAAAACTGAGGTTGTATTAGCCTGAGGGTCCTTTTCTCTCTGAGATCTCACTTCCCCCAATCCACAAAGTGCCTGCAGCCCATTGACAGGCAGCCCCCCATGCTCTGCTTTGCTCTGGGAGTGTACAGTCTACTCAGGAACAGACCTTAGCTAGCACAGTAAGCATACTTTGGGGAAAACAGCTGTGTGCAGACCATTGCTGCCTGTACAAGCTGCAATATCTCTTGAGCGGATTACAGGGGTCTGTATTGGCCTGACGGCCCTTAACTCCATGAGCTTCTGCCTCATCCAATATACAAAGTGCCCACTTCAGGTTGATAGGCAGCTGACCCTACGTTGGGGTGGCGCTTTCAGGCCCAAGGTGGCCAACAGCTGACCTTGCTATGACTGAAAACTTGTACAGGGAGCCACAGAAACAGCATTGGCAGGTAAACTGACACTGCAGTGGTAGGGAAAATTTACTAAATAGACCCAAGAGATTTCCAGGGTCCCTGTGCCACCCAATATGCATATCACCCAGAAGCTCATCCAGTTTCAGAGACTTACAGGAAACTGACAGGTAATGTCAGGCCTTGAGGAGCACTTGTCTCTCTGCTAAACTGCTCTAGGTCAGGGACGAGGGATAACCAATGGCTGCCGATAGTTTTGTCTCTTCCACTTACCTTAGATCTAGCATAAGTAGCAACCATCTGTGGATCACTTTGTAGTTTCTACTGGGTATCCCTGAGTAATCAAAAGCTGTGGCTGACCTTGCCCTGCAAAGGATCCCCTCCCAAGGGGCTATAAAACTAATGCATACAGAGGTTGGTACCAGACCACAACAGAGCAATGCCTGACTAATCCCATTAGTGGTACACACAAAGGGTGGTTGCAAAAAGGACACAAGTTTGCTATAGAAAATTACACTCAGTGGGGTTAGCCCCCCACACAGCAACTCTAACCCTGTGGGTTCAGCCAGTTTCCACAATTAGTCCACCTGAGTGTTAATTCCATCCACTGATGTACTAACAACAATAAAGGTGTGGCAACAACAGATCACACACAATCCACACAAAGATCCCATTTACAATCTCCTGTATAGGGGATCAGGGAGAGTGTGCCACTGAGCCACACAGGACACCTCCACATAGGGCATCTGACTGAGCCTGAGAGATGAAACAAATATTCTTGACACATAGAAATGAACACAGAGAGGCTAATGAAATGAGAAAATAAAGAAACATGCCATAAATGAAACAACAGGAGAAAACTCCAGAAAATAAGCTAAACGAAATGGAGTCAAGCAATCTACCAGTGACAAAGGATTCAAAATAATGGTTATAAGGATGGTCAACAAACTTATGTGTAGAATGAATGAGAACATCAACAGAGATATAGTAAGCATAAAAAATGACATAGAAACCAAAAAAAGAACCAGATAGAAATGAAAATACAATAATTGAAATGAAGAATACACTTGAAGGATTCAATAGTAGATTGGATCAAGCAGATCAAATCAATGAACTGGAAGACAAAGTAGCAGAATACACCCAATCAGAACAACAAAAAGAAAAAAGTAATTTTAAAAAATGAGGATAGTTTAAGAGACCTCTGGGACAATGTGAAGCCTAACAATATCTGGATCATAGGAGTACCTGAAGAGGAATAGAGAGAGCAAAGTATTGAGAATCTAGTTGAAGAAATAGTGACAGAAAAACTTTTTTAACCTGACAAAGGAATTTAATATACAAGTTCAGGAAGCACAAAGAGTCCCAAACAAGAGGAATTTCAAACAGACCTATGCGAAGACACATCATAATTAAAATGTGAAAGTTCAAAGACAAAGGATATTAAAAGCAGCAAGAGGAGGGCAGCTAGTTACTTACAAGGTTACCCCCATAAGAATGTCTGCTGATTTTTCAATGGAAACTTTGCAGGCCAGAGGGATTGGCAAGAAATATTCAAAGTTATGGAAAACAAAAATCTACAGCCATGAATATTCTACCCAGAAAAGCTTTTGATGAAAATGGAAGGTGAAATAAATAGCTTCCCAGACAAGAAAATGCTTAAAGAAGCCAGTATTACAAAAAAATATCAACGGGACTTCTGTGAAAATAAATGGATAAAAAAGAAAATAGAAAAAACAAATACAAATAATAAAATAGCAGTGCATATGCTGTCTACAAGAGACCCACTTAAGATCAAATGACACTCACAGACTGAAAGTACAGGAATGGAAAAAGAAATTTCATGCAAATGAAAATGAAAATTAAAAAAACAGGGTAACAATACTTATATCAGATAAAATAGACTTTAAAACATAGGCTATAATAAGAGAGAGGAAAAAAGACATTACATAAAGATAAATGATCAATAAAACAAGAGGACACAATCATAGTAAACATATATGCACCCAACATAGGAGCACTTACATACAAAAAAGCAATTATTGACTGATCAGCAGTAATACACTCATAGTAGGAGACTTTAACACTTCATTGACACCAATGCACAGATCTTCCAGGCAAAGAATCAACAAAGAAATAATATGCCTAAAAGATACACTAGAACAGGTGGACTTAAAAGATATTTTCAGAGCATTTTACTCCAATGCAGCAATATATTTATTCTTCTCAAGTGGAACATGGAACATTTTCTGGGATAGATCACATATTAGGATGCAAAACAAGTCTCAATACATTTAAGAAGCTTGAAATCATATCAACTGTCTTCTCCAAACACAATGGTATGAAACTAGAAATGAACTAAAAGAAAAAAAAACTGGAAAATACACAAACACATAGAGGCTAAATAGCATACTACTATAACAAAGAATGATTTATTAATGGGATCAAGGAAGAAATCAAAAGATAACTAGAGACAAATGAAAATGAAAACACGATGACTCAAAATCTATGGGACACAGCAAAATCAGTCCTAAGAGGGAAATTCATAGCAACACAGGGTTACTTTAAGAAACAAGAAAAAGCTCAAATAAACAATCTAATCTTACAATTAAAAGAGCCAGAAAAAGAACAGAAAACAAAGCCCAAAATGAATAAAAAGAAGGAAACAATAAAGATCCGAGTGGTGAAAAAATGAAATAGAGTCTAGAAAAACACTACAAAAGATTAATAAAACCAAGAACTGGTTCTTTGAAAGGATAAATAAAACTGACAGGCCCTTAGCCAGACTCATCAAGGAAGAAAGAGAGAGGACTCAATAACTACAGACTGCAAGGAAATACAAAGGATTATAAGAAAATACTATGAGTAATTATGTGCCAACAAACTGGACAATCTGGAAGAAATAGACACATTAATAGAAACTTACAATCTCCCAAGACTGAGTCAAGAAGAAACAGAAAATCTGAATCGACTGATTACCACCAATGAAATAGAATCAGCAATCGAAAACCTGCCCCAAAACAAAAGTCCTGGACCAGATGGCTTCATAGGCAAATTCTACCAAACATTCAAAGAAGAATTAACACCTATTCTACTCAAAGTATTCTAAAAAATTCAAGAAGAGTGAAGGCTCCCTAACTCCTTTTATGAGGCCTCCAATACCTTGTTTTCAAAACTAGACAATGACATTACAAAAGAAGAAAACTATAGGCTAATATCTCTTATGAACATTGATGTAAACATCCTCAACAAAATAAAAGCAAACCAAATTTAGCATTACATTAAAAATATCATACAACATAATCAAGTTGGATTCATTTCTGAGGTGCAAGTTTGGGATAATATCTGCAAATGAATGAATACGATATACCACATTGACAGATTGAAAGATAACAACCATATGATCATATCTATAGATGCAGAAAAAGTGTTCATCAAAATCCAGTATCCATTTATGATTAAAACTCTCAACAAAGTGGGAATCAAGGGAACATACCTTGACATGATAAAGGCCATATATGACAAACATACAGATAACATCATACTCAACGGGGAAAGGCTAAAAACATTTTCCTTGAGATCAGGAACATGACAAGGATGTCCAATTTCACCACTGCTCTTCAACATTGTATTGGAAGTCTTAGCCACAGCAATAAAACAAGGAGAAATAAAAGACATCTCAATTAGAAAGGAAGAAGTAAAACTCTTGTTATTTGTTGATGACATGATAATATATATAAAGAACTCTAAAGATTCCACCAAAAAAACTGTTAGAACTGATCAATGAATTCGATAAGGTAGCAGGTTACAAAATAAATATTTAGAAGTCAGTGGCATTTTTATACACCAATGATGAACTTTCAGAAACAGAAATTAAGAAAACAATCCCATTTCCATTTGCATCGAAAAGTATAAAATACCTGGGAATCAAATTAATCAAGGAGGTAAAAGACCTGTTTTCAGAAAACAAGTTATTGAAAAAAGAAATTGAAGAAGATACAAATAAATGAAAGCATATACTATGCTCATAAATAGGAAGAATCAGCATCATTCAAAAGGCCATACTGCCCAAAACAATTTATAGATTCAATGCAATTCCTATCAAAATACCATGTTTTTCAGAGCGCTAGAACAAATAATCCTAAAATTTATATGGAACCATAAAAAAATCCTGAATAGCCATGGAAATCTTGGAAAAAAAAAAAGAACTAAGTTGGAAGTATCACGCTACCTGATATCAAACTATAGTACAAGGCTACAGTAATCAAAACAACATGGCACTGGCATAAAAATAGATACATTGATCATTGGAACGGAATAGATAGCTCAGAAAAAAATCCACACTTATACATAGGCTCACTTAATATATGACAAAGGAAGTAAGAATATACAATGGGGTCAAGACAATCTCTCCAATAAATGATGTTGGGAAAATTGGACAGATACATGTACAAAAGAAAGAAAGAAAAAAACTGGACCACCTTCTTACATTTTTTAGAAGAATAAACTCAAAATTAATTAAAGACTTAAATGTAAGAGCTGAAACCATAAAACTTCTAGAAGAAAACATAGGCAGTAAACTCTCTAATATTACTAACAGTAATTTATTTTCGGTTATATCCCCTGGGCAAGGGAAACAAAAGAAAAAATAAACAAATAGGACTACATCAAACTAAAAAGGTTTTGTACAGCGAAGAAAACCATCAACAAAATAAAAAGAGAACTGACTGATTGGGAGAAGATATTCGCTAATGCTACATCTGATAAGTGGTTAATATGCAAAATATATAAAGAGCTCATGCAGCTCAACAAGAATAAAACAAACAATCCAATTAAAAAATAGGTAGAAATCCTAAACAAATACTTCTCTAAAAGGGAAATAGATATAGGAAAAGGTGTTCAAGTTCACTAATCATCAGAGAAATGCAAATTAAAACCATAATGAGACTTCATCTCATACCTGTCAGAATGGCTATCATCAATAAATCAAAGAACAACAATTGTTTCAAGGATGCAGAGAAAAGGGAACCCTCATACATTATTGGTGGGATTGCAAATTGTTACAGTCACTATGGAAAACTGTCTGGAATTTTCTCAAAAAATTAAAAATGGATATACCTTTTGATCCAGCCATTGCACTTCTGGGTATTTATCCAAGGAAAACCAAAACAATAATTTGTAAAGATCAATGCACCTCAATATTCATGGCAGCACAATTAATAATACCCAAGATAAGGAAGCAACCCAAATGCCCATCAACAGATGATTGCATAAAGAAGTTATGATTCATAGATACAATGGAATATTATTCAGCCTTAAAAAATGAAATCCTACCATTGGCAATGACATGGATGGTCCTGGAGGTTATTATGCTGAGTGAAATAAGTCAGACGCAGAAAGATAAGTTCTACATGATTTCACTTATAAGTGGAATCTAAGAAACAAAAAGAGTAAACTACAAAAAAAAAAAACCCTAGACTCACAATATAGTGAATAATTTGGTGAAGGACAGTGGGGAGGGGAGTTGGGGAGCTGGAACAATGGGGTGAAGGGTTGAAAAAGTACAAATAAGTAGTTGATAGATGGTCACAAGGATGGAAGGCACGGCATAAGGAATGCAGTTAGCATTAATATATTTTCTAGGTGGAAAACCAGAGGAGAGAAGGAGCAATCAAGGGATCATTTTATAAACTATATAGATGTCTAACCAATGTACTGTATACTTGAAACTAATTAAAATTAATAAATTAATTTAAAAATTTTTGCATGACTGTACACAAACTTAAATGGTAAGGGTGACAGTTTTTAAAATAAAAGAAAATTATGATTTATCCAAACTGGCCTCAATAGAGACAAAAAGTCTAAATAGGCCAATTACATCGAAGAAACAGTGAATTAGGTTAAAAAATATCTCCATGAAAAAAGTGCCAAGCTAAGACCTTTCCAAGGGAGATTTCCAGGAAACCTTTAAAGGTAACATATTCCCAATGCCACTTCAACTGCCCAAGGACATAACAAATATTTCAGATGATGAATTTAAAAAATGGTGAAAATGTACCAAAAATGAAATCACTCACTAATGTCATATAAGATCATGAAGGAATATTCTTAAATAAAATATTATCAAACACAATTGAACAGAGAATAAAAAATAAATAACAACTTTATGAATCTTATTCCAAGAACACAAAGGTGTTTCAATATCAGGAAAGCTGTTCGTATAATTTAGTGTGACAATAGAGCCAAAGCAACAATTATATTATCACGTCCATATGCAGAAAGTTATTTAACAGCATAACATCTATTTGTATTTTTAAAAATGTAATAAAATAGGAATTGGTAGATACTTTATCAACATAGTAATATATATACACACTTCAGACAAAAAGCTAGCATTATACTAAGTGGAGAATCGCTAGAGGCATTTCTGCTGAAGATAAAAACAAGACAAGTGATCATTTTTATCCTTACTATTTGACACTGTGTGGGAGGCATCTTGCCATTCAGTTGACAAAATCAAGCAATTAGAAGCAAAGAAAGTGGTAAAATCTCTGTATTTGTTGTTGATATGATTACAAATTGGAAACTCCCACTACATTACTATAAACAAGAGAACTTAGTAAAGTAGCAGGTAAAACCATTAACATTAGAAACCAAAGGTCTTAATATGTACATACAAACAAAAAAATGTGATGGAAGAGATGAAAATGATTGAACAAATAAAGAAAAAATGTCTAAACTTATGTAAAACAAAAAAAATAGACTTGAACAAATTGAAAGACATAAGATAGTCTTCTGTAAGAAGACCCAACATTATAAAGATG
This sequence comes from Cynopterus sphinx, assembly GCA_030015415.1. NCBI lineage: Eukaryota > Metazoa > Chordata > Mammalia > Chiroptera > Pteropodidae > Cynopterus > Cynopterus sphinx. Next base: position 56,113,305 of record CM057388.1, read on the forward strand.
TCAATTTTCCACATTTAATGTAATCTCCATAAAAATATTACTTCTTTTTTTTATTAAGTTAAACAAGTTTATTTTCAAATTTATTGGCAGAACAAATCACAAGAACAGTCAAATAAACTCTGACAATGAAGAGTGATGGCTGTCCAAAACGGGTGGTAGTAGGCTCTACTAGATATTAAAACATATAATAAAGTTTGTACAACTTAAGAGTGTAGTTTGGCCCATGAACTGACAGAAAGACTAATGCAACAGTCTAGAAGATACTGACATAGGTTAAATTACATTTAGAAAATTAGAATATTATGAAGGCAGTATTTTAAATTATTGGAGATATGATGAGTGATTTAATAAGTTGTCTTGTGATAACTAAATGACCATTTGGTTAAAAAGGCAAACATAGTTCCATTTATATGTCTTAAATCAGAGTATCTTCTAAACAATTCAGATTTAAAAGTAAAACAAACAAACAAACAAAACGAAACCATTCAAGTATTACAAGAATCTTGAAGCTATAAGGGCAAAGAACATGTTCTCTCCTTTAGCCACCAAATACAGCATGGCCCTGATAATACCTATAATGTGGAAGTGGAGAAAATTTCCTAACGATGAATAAAATCAAGGAGCATAAGAAAAATATTAATACATTTGACTACATAAATATAGAAAACAATTTTGCGTAGCAAAAAAAAAACATTATAGACAAATAAAAAGACACTGGGAAAATGTCTGAAACTAACATCTTTAAAAAAGTGTTCATTTTCTATTCATATATAAGCCTATAAATAGAGAGGCATAAAGAAACCTAAAAATTCTGTCAAAGACATATAAGAACTATAAACACTTACCAGGGGAAAAATGCAACTTATCTTTAAACATACAAAAATAGGCACAAACTTGCTTTTAATAAGAGAGATGCAATTAAAACTACAGTGAAATACTATTTCTAAATTATTAGATAGGCAAAGTTCCAAAGGTCTGTCAAGACACTCAGTCCATAAGGATGTGAAAGAACACATGTTTTCATACACTGCTCATGGGGATTCAAAATGGTATGATCACTGTAATGAGCTTATTAAAGGCTACCAGAGATATTGGGTCCTAATCAACAAAACTTGTAAATCGTACTTTATATGGAAAAAGGGTCTTTGTACATGTTATTAAGTTAAAGATCTTGAAAAAGAAGTTTCTCTTAGATTAACTGGGTGAGCCCTATGTGCAGGCTCGGGTGTCCTTGTGAGGGAGGCTAGATACTTCTGGTCAAGACTGCCTAGAAGGTGGACACTGTGCTCACCTCCTCTTACAGCCACATCAAAATTACAACAAGACTACAGAACAACCATCATTTGGTGTTGCCTGAGGTCTAGCTGAACAGAAGTCCTACAACTAGGGACATACATAAGTGGCCACCTGAAGACTGGTAGGAGGTTTGGAGACACAATATGGCTTATCTCACAACCATCTGAGGTAGTTGAGAATCAGGAGGGTTATATTGGCTGCAGAAGTTCCCATGGAGGATTGAGTTGTTCCAGCTCCATCCTAGGATCCCTAGCCCAGGGTTTCAGTGCCAAGAAGAGATGTCCTCATAATCTCTGGCTGTGAAAACCAGTGGAGACTGTGGCTGAATGAGACAGGATGTGGGAGTTGCAGATCTTCTTCTTAAGGGGTCCACATGTGGACTTACTCGCTGACAGACTCACTCGCTCTGTGTTCCAGTGCTGGGGCAGCTTCTCAAGGATTTCCAGGGACATATGGGGGGGGGATGGGTTGTCTGGTTTCAGGACGAAGGCTGGAAGGGTGTCTTCCTTTGAATAGTAGTACTGGAGACAACCACTGTCTATTTATTGAGCCCTCCCTCCTCCCGAATTGCAGACACAAGCAACTGCAATATCTGAGTCTCCATCAACCTGGCTAACACAGGTCGCCCTGCTCAGGTGATTCCCTGAGACTCTGCCCCTCCCAATTTGTGGACCCACCCAAGCTTCCTCCAGTGGCTGTTCTATACAAACAGCCTGTTTTGGCTTATGCTGTGGACTTTCCTAAAATCTCTCAATGGCTCACAAATCCCAGAGAAATAGCATGGCCTCGGCAGTCCCAAGGCCAGCACTAATGGCAGCTGGTTTTGGTTCCTGGCTTGGCCTTTTGAGGTGCCTCTAAGCCTAGCACAGGTGGCAGCCATCTGCAATTGCTTGGTGACTCTTTCCAGGTGGCTCCAGAAGTGCATGGGCTATAGATGAACATGGCCTGTGGCTGGGCCCCTCCCAGGAGGCCTTTAGGCTCGCACAAATAGTGGCTGGTCTAACCTGAGCTGGAGCCAGAGTACCACCCAGGGCTACATTTGAGGAGGACACACTTGAAAGCAGACTGGGCAGGCACCAGAGCCGTGCTAATGTGAATCCAACTCTGTAGGGTCAGCCCCTCACAGGCCAATCCTCATAACCAATCAGAGCAAGGATCAATCCCTTCATTGATATGCAAACAGCAACAAAGTCTCAATTACAACAGGAGGGCACACACAACATAAAAAGGACATACCTTGAGCACCTGTCTCAGCTGACAAGGGAAGACTGCTTCACTGGGCCCCACAGGATACCTACTATGTAAAGCTACTTCACTTAGACCAGGAGGTTTAGGAGCCCTACCCAATACATAGAAACAAACACAGGGTGGCAATTTTAATGAGGAGGTAAAGAAATGTCCCAAATGAAAGAACAGAAAAAAAGCTCCAGAAAAAGATCTCAATAAAATGGAGACAAGCAATCTGTCAGATGCAGTGTTAAAAAAACTGGTTACAAGGATTCTCAATGAACTTAGGGGAAGAATAGATGACTAAGTGAGAACTTTAACAAAGAGATAGAAAACATAAAAATGGAGATAAAAAAAAACATAAAGAAGAGCCAGTCAGAAATGAAGAATACAATAACTGAAATGAAAAATACATTAGAGGGAATCAACAGATTAGGTTAAGCAGAGGATCAAATCAGTGATTTAGAAGACTAGGTAGCAGAACAATAACAACAAATTTTTTTTTAAATGAGGATAGTTTAAGGGGCCTTTGGGACAACATCAAGCATAGTAACATTCACACCATGGGGGTACCAGAAGGAAAAAAGACAGAGCAAGGTATTGAAAACGTATTCCAAGAAATAATAATGGGAAACTTCCCTAACCTGGTGAAGAAACTAGACATACAAGCTCAGGAAGCTCAGAGAGTCCCAAACAAGATGAACCCAGAGAGTCTCATACCAAGACACAGCATTATTAAAATACCAAAGGCTAAAGACAAAGAATGCTAAAGGCAGCAAAGGAAAAGCAATTAGTTACCTACAAGGGAGCTCCATAAGCTGTCAGCTGATTTCTCAACAGAAACTTTGCTGGCCATAAGGGGTTGGCATGAAATATTTAAAGCGATGAAAAGTGAGGACCTACAACCAAGATTACTCTCCTGAGTTCTTTATCTGAGCTTCATAGACGAGAAAAAGCTAAAAGAGTTCATCACCACCAAGCCAGTGTCACAGGAAATGGTGACTTCTTTAAGAAGAAGAAAAAAGTAAGTATAACATATGAATAATAAATGGCAATAACTATATATCTATCTATCAAAAATTGCTTTAAATGTAAGTAGATTAAATGCTCCATTCAAAAGATAAGGTGGCTGAATGGATAAGAAAAAAAGACTCATACATATGCTGCCTATAAGAGACTCACTTTAGTTTGGAAGACACACACAGATTGTAAGTAAGGGGATGGAAAATGATATTTCATGAAAATGAAAACAAACAAACAAAGAAACAAACAAAGCTGGGTTAGCAATACTTATGCCAGACAAAATAGACTTTAAAATATAGGCTATAACAAGAAACAAAGAAGGACACAGTCATTCTACTTCTGGGTATTTATCTGAAGAAACCCAGAGATTACTTCAGAAAGACATGTGCATCCATATGTTTATTGCATCATCATTTACAATAGCGAAGATATGGAGGAAACCTTTTCCATCATCATTGGATGAGTGGATAAAGAAGAAACTATACATATATACAATAGAATATTACTCAGATATAGAAAAAAATGAAATCTCGCTATCTCCAAACAACGTGGATGAATCTAGAGGATACTGTGATGAGTGGAATAAGACAGAGAAAGACAAATGCCATATGATTTCACTTATATGCTGAACCTAAAGAACAAAATAAACAAACAAAACAGAAACAAACTCATTGATATGGAGTACATTTTGATGGTTGGCAGATGGGAATGTAAAATATAGCATAAGGAATATAGTCAGTAATATTGTACTAACTAAAAAGAAATTAAGGTTATAACCCCTGTTTTCTTTTGAATTTTAACTGCTGGATAAACGTTTACCTATTTTTAAACTTAAATTATCTAACTATCTTTGTTATAGAAATAGCTCTTGAAAAAGCTTTGTTAAATTCCACTTCAAAAAGCAATATGATATTTTTTCTTTTTACCAGTGAGTTAAGCCTATTTACATATATTTGATATAATCAATATGTTTGGTCATTTGGGCTTAAACTAATGTCATTTAGATTATATACACATATAAATTATATATATAATTGTGTATATGTACATGTTGTACATACACATTGTGTATGTATACACAGTGAATAGATAGGAAATGATATCATAAGATAATTCACTAAAAAGCAATATAAAAACTCATAAAACTTTCTAAAATATACAAAATTACAATAGTTAAATAAGGGTAAATTAATATCCTAAGCTATCATGATGAAGGAAATGGCAAGATGCTGAAACTTATGTATATTGTGATTTTAATGTTGCAAAAGCTATATGTATAATCATTGTTATATAAATGCACAGACACAATAATAGGAGAAAATTCCAGATATAATACATTTTTTCAAAAAAAGTGGCTGGTGGTGTTATTTATTTCTGGGCTTTACTACATTTTCCACATTTTCTAAATTAGTATGGATCATTTTAAAAATCAGAATTAAAGCTAATAGAAACATTATTATTAAATATTTTGTATATTTTAAAAATTATAAGAATAATAAAACAGGTTCTATATTCTCAACTTAAGAAATAAAACATGTATGCAGTTAAAACTCACTTTGAAGTCTTTTATGATTGCATTAGAACAGTCTTCAGAGGTAAAGAATTTGGATTTTTCATTCTTAGAACCTTTTAAAAATATTTTTTATTACATATGTATACACAATATGGTATTTTTTTGCATTTGTTTATCTGTAGATGCCTGGATAAATTATGGAAAAAAGGGAAATAGATTAAAAAAGGGAGAAGTACACATAACATCTCTACAGTGTTACCTGCCTTTTGGAGCCCGCCGGCCAAGATCTAATAGTCCTGAGGCGGGGAGTGAGGATTAAGGAAAAAAGAGAGAAGACGAGAAAGAATCGGGAGGACCGATAGTCAGTACTGCAGTCCTGAGTTTATTTAGCATAGCATATTTATAACATCAGGATTCCATGGGAAACTCAAACCACAAGTATGCGCAAGCAATTAGTGACATTTGCACAAGAAGCCTGTGCTTTCTCAAGGTTTCTGTCTCCCTCCTTATTGCAGTCATAAAAAATACAGATCACTCTCTGGAGCCACAAGGGCGCTTCTCAGCCATTACAAGATTAGCAAGGCATTTGTAAACTATGTAAATCTCCTGCTGTAGACCTGCTGCAAACCTGCTGTAAAAACAATCCTTTGTCCGCTTTAAGGGGCAGTCATCAATCACACGGCTCCCAACACTTGCCCATATACCTTCTTTGCAATGCACATTCTCTTTCAGAGCTGCTAAAATGGATATGTTCCTCCTTCAGTTTACATGCTATAGTGAGCACGAATAGAAACTGTACATACTATTTTCAATCATCATTTCCTCTAATGTGTTCAAAGTCAAAGAGTTTCTCTGGTACTAGCTGGGGAATGTCTCAATATATCCTTAATGTGAAACATCCTTCTCTTTGTCTAGCCTAATGTTTTGTCTCTCATTCACACTGTTGCTCATCTAGGCCTGTAAATCTAGAACCTAATCTGGGTCATCCTAGTGAAAGAAAACAGTGATTGCAGGGAGTTTTCCTATGTCCAGACTAACACCCTTAACCCTAGGTTGGTATAGGGATGAGTCCCATTTTGAATTTGAGCTTATTTTGTATTACAAGTGCTAGGCAGGTATATATTTTCCTTTCCTTTTATTAGTTTTAATTGCACAAGGAAGTTACTTCAAAGGAGTTTTCATTCATATGTGTTGATTGCTTCTGGTGTGCTTGGCTGAATGAGCCTGTAAATAAACTTTTCTGCTGAATCCCACTATTGAAACATTCTTTCCTCTGGAAGCTGTGGGGCTCAGCACTGGGAGATCTCATGCAGGCCTTCACACTTTCCCTCTCCTGTGGCATTCACTTGCTTGACTAACTGGGTGGTTAAACCCATAAGCCTGCTTTCAATTGAAAAAACTATTTGGAAGAGTACAGAAAGAAGCATGCTGTGAAACTACTTTCATCATGTGACCTCAATAGAATTCAAGGAAATGGAAACATTGTCTGACTGTTGAAAGTTAGATTTATTTGAGATGCTTGTGTTTGCTCTTCCTCTAGACACCTGTAATTTCCCTGAAGCTGCCAAATGAGGACTTTCATGTGGAAGATTCATAAATTAATTCTGAAACCATCTTAGTAACTAATGCCCTTGGCTTAGGGATGTTCTCTATTCTGACATTGAGCCCCTTTCCTATGAAAAAGGCTGGGGCTAAAGAGTTTTTTTGCTTATTTGTTACTTTAAAAATCAAGACACTTTTATAGTAGGTAAAATGAAAATGCAGGAAAGAAGAGAAGCCCTTAAAAGCATTGAAAAAGTATTGTTACCATTTAAATACACATTATTTTCAGAAATTCTATACAATTATAACCACATACATTTAAAAGTAACAATGAGATGATATCCTGTAAAGTAATTAATTTATTTTTCATTTTTTTGTGGTGACATTGGTTAACAAAATCCAATAAGTTTCAGCTGTACACTTTAACAGTAACACACACACACACACACACACACACACAATGTAAATATATATTCAAAGTCAAAGAGTTTCTCTGGTACTAGCTGGGGAATGTCTCAATATATCCTTAATGTGAAACATCCTTCTCTTTGTCTAGCCTAATGTTTTGTCTCTCATTCACATTCAATATATTTACATTGTGTGTTCACCTCCTATAGTTAGATTTCTTTCTGTCATCACATATTTGACCCCCTCCATCACATATTTGACCTACCTCCTCTCTCTCTCTCCTCCCTCCCCTCTGGTAACCACCAGTTTATTGTCCTTGTCCATAAGTCTCTGTTTGTACTGTTGATTTGTTGCTTTTAGGTTCAAATCCCACTTATATGTAATATCATGTGATTTTTCAACTCTTTCTGCCTGGCTTATTTTGCTTAGCATGATTATCTCCAGGTCCATCCATGTTGTCACAAATGACAGTATTTCATCTCTTCTTATGATTGAGTAATGTTCCACTGTATATATGTACCACAGCTTCTTCAGACAATCATCTATCATAGGACACTTCAGTTGCTTCCATGTCCTGGCCACTGTGAATTATGCTGCTATGAATATTAGTGTGCAAATCACTTTTCTAATACAGGTTTTCAGGTCTTTGGGGGAAATACCCAATAGAGAGATTGCTAGATCATATGGTAGATCAATTCTTAATATTTTGAGAAGTCTCCATACTGTTTTCCATAGTGGCTGTACCAATTTGCAGTCCTACCAGCAGTGTATGAGGGTTGCTTTTACTCTACACCCTCTCCAAAATTTGTTATTACTTGTCCTGCTGATTATAGTTGTTCTCAAAGGTGTGGTTTTGATTTGTATTTTTCTAATAGCTAGCGATGTTTAGCATCTTTTTATATATTTCTTGGCAATTTGTATGTCCTCTAGGGAGAAGTGTCTGTTCAGGGCCTCTGCCCATTTTTTTTAAGTTGGATTTTTTAAAATTATTGAACTGTGTGAATTCTTTTTATATTTTGGATATTAGGTCTTTATCAGAGGTGTTGTTTGCAAATATATTCTCTCATTCAAATGATTGTCTCTTTACCTTGTTGATGATTTATTTTGCTTTGTAGAAGCTTTTAAATTTGATATAGTCCTATTCATTTACTTTTGCTTTTACTTCCCTTGCCTTTGATGTCAAATTCATAAAATCTTCTTTAAATCCAAGGTCCATGAGTTTAGTACCTATGTTTTTTTCTATGCATTTTATTGTTTTAGGTATTATATTTAGTTCCTTAATCCATTTTGAGTCAATTTTGGTGTTTGGTGATAGATAACATTCTAGTTTCAACCTTTTGCAGGTGGCTTTCCAAGAACCATTTATTTAAGAGGTTTTCCTTTCTCCAATGTATGTTTTTGGCTTTTTTGTTGAAAATTATTTGCCCATATAAATATGGGTTGACTTCTGGACGCTCAATTCTCTTCCACTGGTCCATGTGTCTTTTCTGCTGCCAATACCATGCCATTTTGATTATCATCACTTTGTAGTATAATTTGAAGTCCGGCAGAGTGATGCCTCCAGTCTCGTTCTTTTTTCTCAGATGGTTTTAACAGTTCAGGGTCTTCTGTGCTTTCATACAAATCTGATGATATTTTGTTCTATTTCTTTAAAAAATGCCAATGTTATTTTGATAGGGATTGCATTAAATCTGTATAATGCTTCAGGTAATATGGTCATTTTAACTATGTTGATTCTTCCAATCCAAGAACACGAAATATCTTTCCATTTCTTTGTATCTTCTTTAATTTCTTTTAATAGGGTCTTGTAATTTTCTTTATATAGGTCTTTCACATTTGATTAAATTTATTCCTAGGTATTTTTACTCTTTTTGCTGCAATTGCAAAAGGAATTATTTTTTTCTACTTCTTTTCCCGACAGTTCATTATTAGAGTATAGGAATGCCATGAATTTTTAATGTTGATTTTGTATTCAAAAACTTTACTGTATTTGCTTATTGTTTCTAGTAGTTAAACTGATGTATTTAGAAAATATAAATGTCAGTCATGGAAAAACTTATGATCAATTTGGGTATGGAAATAATGATAGTAATAGTTATTATTTACTGCTGACTCCCTCACTGTCCAACACTGCAATAAATGTTAAACTTATGCTTTCTTACTTAATGCTTACCACAATTTATGAGGAGAAACTATTGTTACTCAACTTTAAACATAAGGAACTAAGGACAGAGCTAGCAAGTGGCAAGGGTAAAATATGTTGTGTGGCCCCTGAACCCATTCATCTAACCAGAATATGCTACTGCCTTTCATAGGACAAGACTTTCAACCTTACTGTTATTTAGGACAAACCAAAATAAAAGAAGCTGAGGTACCATGTTTTTTATTCTCTTAATTTAATTAATTTATTCATTTCCCCCCCTCTTTCTGCTCCTGGCCTATGGATGTTGCTGTTTCCCCCCTTAAGAACTGGATCTCTGAAAATGTGGCATCTCCTCCCACAGGCTCACAGCGCACCTGGGCCTGGAGCACTCAGCACACTTGGGAGGCCTGGTGCACCCAGGGTATGGTCTTTGGCTCCACCTTGAGTGCAAATTTATGACTTTCTGTGTGTAAAGCAGACATGCTAAATGCTGCACTATGGAGCCACCCTGAGGTACTAAGTTTTTATCCTAGTTCACTAGAAATAAATTTAAAATATTGATGATAGGCAGTGTGGTTGAATTTGGGGGAAATGTGTCCCATTATACTATGAAAGTTCTTCCCCATCTTATCTCCTTTCCTGTGCCTTTGAGGTATTCTGCACGATAAAGCTGAATAACTTTCCTACTATAGAACTGAGAATATTTATGTTTCCATATCATTTTATTATTTTGTATTGTTGCAAGACAAGTGAGTGTATATTATAAGATATATAATATCATAGAAAGGAAATAAAATAATATTACCTTTAACATACCACCCAAAGATAAGTCCTGCTGAATTAGTTTCTTAAGGTTGCTATAACACAGTACCACGATATAGGTGACTCAACAGATTTTTTTTTGTCTCACAATTCAACTCAGAATAACCATTAAAGTTTTCATTCAAATTATATTCTCCCAGTAGTTCACTCTTGCAAATACAAGATCGCATCTTACATTTAGCTTTATAACCTGCTTATCTTACTAATAACATACCTCAAATTCATTAACCATGAATAAAGATCAGTTTATACTATAAGGATAATAGGTATACTATAATAAAGATATAGAAAAATAAAAATGACTAAAACATTATGTGCCAAGTACTTTTTATGTATTGAGTCATTTAATGCTCACAGCACCATTGTAAGATAGATACAGTATTAATCAAGATCTTATAGGTAAATAACTGAGGGACAGGGAGAAGAATTAAGAGACTTAGCCCAGGGCTGGACAGAGAGCAGGACAGTTGGGGTCTGTACCCAACACCTTATGTTCCAGAGCCTGGGAACCTGTCAAAGTTTCACTCTTAAGCAACAAAAGCAGTCTGCACAAATATGCATATTTTAGGAGGTTATTCAAAGAAACACTAAGCATGTTAATGTATTCATTCAAAATAGCTGGACCTAGTGGCAAAAAGGGGCCTTGTGATCATTGTAAGAGTGTGTTTATTGCAATTATGGGGACAGAAGCCAAGTGCAGTGGGATAATGTTTCAGTAGGAAATGAAGAATTTTAATAGGAAATGCAGAAACACTTCCTGGAATGTTGTCTTTGAAGAGTGAGTGAGAAAGAGAGAGAGAGAGAGAGAGAGAGAGAGAGAGAGAGAGAGAGAGTAGAGAGTTTGGAGGAGAGAGAGAGAGAGAGAGATGCTGAGGCTGAGTGGGAATAAGGGGGTCCAAAGAGGTTTTTTTTTTTTTTTAATCTTCAATTCCTTGAAACTTGAGCAAGTTTAAAAGTTAATGTAAGAGCCATCCATGTCAGATTGAATCTTTGAATTTTCCCCATTTATTCATTTCCCTTCTTACCCTCTTATTTTCACTCCAGAGTCAAGATACCTTTAATGGAATACTATGGGTTTTAAACTCAATGCATATTTATTTATTAGTGAATAGAAAAGTGAGTATTTGTGTGTCAAAGAGATGCTAGTAATTCTTGGCTCTTTGACTCTCAAGGAGGCAGCAGACGGCTGAAATCCTGGTTAATTTGGCTAAATAATATACAATTTGAGGACTCTTGCACTGATTATTGTGAGAAAGTTTAGAATTTTCCTGTAAATATATGAAAATAGTGAGCAGTCTAGGAGCAGCAGTTTTGCAAACATCACACCTTCCTGCCCTGTTGCTATCTCTCACTGAGTTCACCAAGTGAGTCAAATACAAGCCTGTTTTCCCAGCGTGGGAACTGGGTTAGGGTCTGCTCAGAGGAATGTGGAAAAGCTCTTATGAGTTTCTTAAACACCTAAGAAAGTAGAGAACCTTTTCCCCCAAACCTTTGAAGTCAAGATAAATCAGAAAGACATTTTCTCCCTTTATTAGAATTCCTGTATTCTCATTATGAGAAAACAATGGGAAATGATTTTTAACATCAAAAACTGCCATCAATGAGAAAATGACACCCCGTTGTATTTGTCAGAATGGGCTATTTACATAGCATACAATACTAATTTTTCCTTGGCTTAATAGAAGTTTATTCTTCTCTCATAATACGGTCTAACAGTGGTGTTACTTGTCAGGTGGTTCTCATAAAGGCCTTTCCTGCAAGTGAGGATACAGGAACCCAAGGACTTTCCTCTTGTGGTGATGTCATTCCCCTGAGCGTCTGAGTTCTGTGATCAATTTTCTACCAGAAGGGAGTGAGGAAATGAGGTATTGCTTGGGAGGCTTTTAAAGGTCAGGTGTAGGGGGTGGCTCTATAGTGTAGTGGTTATGACATCTGCTTTACACGCAGAAGGTCCTGGGTTCACACCTCAGGTTGAGCCATGGATCATACCCTGGGTGTACCCATATCCCAGATGTGCCAGACACCCCCACCCAGGGTGCACGGTGCAAGTGTGTGGGAGGAGACACCCTGCCTTCAGAGATCCAGTTATTAAGGGGAAACGGCAACATCCATATGTCAGGGGTGGAAGTTGGGGGAGGGAATTAAAGAGGGGAAAAATAAATCAAGGTCAGGTGTAGAAGTGGCAAACATCACTTCTGTCCACATTCAATTGGATAAAACTCCATTACTCAGTGTATTAGCTTGGGTTCCCCCCAAAGCAGAACTTGGGTGCTGGTAGTTTATTTGGGAAGTGTTACAGGAAGCAATAGTGAGGCAGGAGTCAGAATGGTATAAAGAACGAGTTAAAGCCAATATAATGGTGCATTATTGACATTACTGCTGTAGGTAGGTAATGGGGACTAGGGTTAGCTGGGACCTTTGAGAAGCATATAAAATGTTTCCCAGAATTATCTGCCCAAAAGTTGGAAGGCCAGAAGGTTTATGAATCACTCTGTGTTCTGTTAGTTATAAGTTGCTCCTGGGGGCATTAATTCCCCTGCAATTTAGAAATGGGCCTGTGTGACAGTCAACAGGGCTGCTTGATGCTAATGAGAAGAATCTGAAGTAGGTAAGTTAATGAAGGTAAGACACTGCTGCCACTCATGTAAGCTCACAGGGAACTATTCATGTCAACTGTTTATGTGTGACTAGGAGATGTGATAGGAAGCAATAAAATTGCTTGGTACACATGGCCTTCATCTAATTACAAGGGAGGCTAAGCACTGTACTATAGCTAGGTACTGTATAGGAAAATAAATTGGAAACAATCTAAATTTTCATAAAGAAGTAGAATATTTAAATAAATTATGAAGCATTTTAGTTAATGTAAACTCCTCTAAAACATATTTTAAAGTGAAAAGAGTAAGTCAGAAAGTGTTACCCTGCATTTCTGGAGTGAAATCTGGACTTGGGGAGTCATACTCACATGGATTTCATAAACTACTTGAAATCATTTATCAAATAAGATAGGAAATTGGTAAGGTACAAGAATTAAAACCTGGGCCCTCTAGTCAGAGGAAGAGTGGGAGGTGGGGGGGAGAGGGAAAAGGAGAGAGAGAATTTTTGGACTGCTTTTTGTCATATCCCTTTTGTTTGCTTATTTTTATTTCAAGCAACGCTGCAGTGAATATCCTCTTACCAGCTTGATTTTGTACATGAGAGAAAATTTCCCTACAGTACATTCTTGCATATGTATTCCATAGGACTACATTTCAATAATTTAAACTCTCAACAAGCTATAGAATTCTCATTTCTTTACCCCACTACTATACCTGGTGTCATCAGAGTATTTAAATTTATTTCTGACTGATAAATGTGTTTCCATTTCCTTGATTTGTATTGAAATTACAATACAATTTCAATCTCTCTCTCGTCTCTCATCTCTCTCTCTCTCTCTCCCTCCACATATACACACAGAGCCAATTTTAAACATTTCCTTCAGTGAATCTTTTGTCCAATTTATTAGGTTCTTTCTATAGTTAATTTTTGTCAGATGTTAGTTGTTAAAAGATTGTTTAGATGCTTTTATTTGCATTCTTCAAATTATTACTCAGTTAGAACTTTTCCTTGTGATTATTGACCATTTGCATTTCTTTGTGTGCTGTTTACAAATTTGGTCTATTTTGCTATTTTTTTATAAGATCTCTCAAGACGTTAAGGCTAATACCCTTCAGTGATACACAGATTCCTTATTTCAATAGATATTTATTGGGTGTTTATTATTTGCTAGACACTCTGGCCAAAATTCATACCCCAGATCTTTCTTCTGAGATCTATATGCTTATATTTACTAAAGGTGTCCACTTAAAGAAAAAAAAAGTTATTTTTAAGTATTAGTACTTACAATTCACACATCGTCATGGAAAACATATGCAGTTTAAAAACACTCTTGTCTTGCATGACTATAAAGTAAACAGCATTTAATGTATTATATGAGAAGAACAGTGGCTTAGAATTAGTCTCTCTGAGATCTATATTTATGGCAAGATTTTTAGAAATTACAAAATGTTTCTGAGTTTCCATTTTCTCATTTGTAGAAAGGGAGTAATTATATCTATATCAAATAATTATTATGAGGGGCAAAAATCATATTCAGTGTCATACACGGTATATGGTACATTTGGTGTTCAACAGATGTTAGTTCTCCTTTCTCACATCCATCCTTCATTTTAAGGAGATTTCTTTGACATAATGGAAATAGTATGATTACATGATAATGTTAAATGAAAGAGAAGTGGACAAATTTCTGTTATGCATTAACTTCAGTGTTATTTCTATGTACTGGAGTGATTTCTTCGATAATTTATGAAGAAGAAAAACAATCAGTGAACCAGTTCCATAGAGTTTGTAAAAGAAAATCATCACTCCATTTTATTTTATTTCATATACTTCCTCATTCCACTTTTTAATTCTGTTATTTCCTCAAGAAAAATATGTGCATTGTGACCCAATGAAAGAAGAAAGAAGAGGCTTTGCAGAAGAATATTTCAATAGAATATTGCGAGCCACACATATCATGGAGCCTTCGGTAAGTCATTTCTCCTATACTGGCCATGTTTTGGATGCTTCTCAGATAGATGTAGGGTTAATGAGATTGCATTTGGGAAACACATATGTGAAATGTCACATAACTAAATACACACAACTCAAATACAATGAGTGCAGTAAAATGGTAAAATCTGAATAAGGTCAGTGGATTATATCAACATCAATTTTATGTTTGAGAAATTGTACTGTATTATACAAGTTACCATTGAAAGAGAATGAGTAAAGGGCATAAGATAGCTCCTTCTATTGTTTCTTACAACTACATGTAAATCTACAATTATCTACAAAAATTTTTAAAACATCATGGTTCTCATACAGGGAACTAAGAAAACACCCAATTAAATCCTTGCCATGTGCCAGGCACTGGGTAGGTGGTTTTATCTCTAAGATAAAAAAGCTTCCTGGTTTGCCCTCCACAGAAATGTTGCCTATTGGTCTGGCACCCCATCTAGTTTAACATTTGTCCAAAAATTTTTATTTTAAAACAGTGCATTGTTATTATATATATTTACATTAAAATAAAGTAGAATAGTTTTAGTATTAGACCTTGTTTACTTGCATTAGTTTTCTAATGTTGTTGTGATAAATAACCACAACCTTAAAGGCTTAAAACAATACACATTTATTTTCTTACAGCTGTGAAAATTGATAGTCCAAAATCAGTTTTACTAGGCTGAAATCAAGGTTATTGGCAGGGCTGTGTTACCTCTGGAGGCTCTAGGGGAGAATCAATTCCTTGCCTTTTTGTTTCTAGAGCTGTATTCCTTGCATTCCTTGATTTGTGGCTCCTTCCTCCATCTTCAAAGCCAGCAGCTTAGCATCTTGCTTCAGTTGTCACATGGCCTTCTTTTGTAGCAAAATCTCCGTCTCACATGGCCTTCTTTTGTAGCAAAATCTCCGTCTCCCTCTTTTAAGGATCCTTGTAATTGCATTTATGGTCCACCAGATAATTCAGGCTACTCTCCCCATCTCAAGATTCTTATCTTAATCATATTTTCAAAGTCTCTTTTTAAATTGAATATAATTAACATCCCTTTCAAGGACAATATGCAGTGTACTCACTGTGAAAATGAAGTAAGCTCACTCAGGAGCAGCTAGAGAACTAGCTCTTTTTTTCTTGAGTGGTAATGAAAACAAAAACATTTGATTCTCCTACTTTTTCTGGTTATGTGTGATTAGCTAATTGGGCTATTACCCATACCAAAGACATTCAAAATGTCAAATTGCCAGATCACCAGATAAGATTAGAAGAAAACATGGAATGTTAAAGGGTAAGTGTATGTGAAATATGTGTGGGAAGTAATGGCTGAGCTGTCCTGCTCTGGAGCATAAACATTCTTGCTGTAGTAATTTTCTCATTTATTATTTGGAATAAACAAACAAACAAATAAATATTTTATTATTTAGAATGATTTGTTAATTTTTCAATAAGAAACAAGAGTGCATATTGAATGGAAAATTCTGTAACAAATTTCATTTTCTTAAGAAAGTTGATGATAAACATTTAACTTGCACAAATGTTTGCCAACATTTACTCTGTACCAGGAGACTATAGTGGTATTTCTGAGCTCATGAAAATCCAAATCAATAAACCTGCCATAGAAATATTTGCATCTACTTCAGAAGTAATAGTTATTTTAAGAAAAACGTGTTAATTTAGTACAGATGCAAAAGTTGTGTTGACTTCTCATTCCATAAATAAAACTTCTAATTTAGATTATTTTTCTTCTAATTTAATTTTACTAATTTTTAATTCCAAATTTTGTGTGCAAGTTCAATAATAACAGTGATAGTGTTAATATTTGGCTCCATTAGCAAAAGAACTTAGCAATTATTGATGATGGTTTAAAATAAACACCAGATATTAAAACAGAAAATCAGTTAATACCAACTGTGATTTTATATTACTTGCATAAAATTCATGGAATAATAATAGTAAATATTTTTGGAAGTTCATACTGATAAAAGGGAAAAATACAGGCATTTTTTTGAATGGCATTGTGAATTCAGCTAAAAAACTTCTGCATTAAGTTAAATTATTGTTATGTGGTGATGATGTGAATACACTTTTGGTGGAACAAAAATTTGTAGAAAGATCAGTATTTTTAAATTAAGAAAAATGTAGCAGAAATACAATTAGAATGATTGTATCACAGACATAACTTGTAATTGTGTAAAAAGATGGGATGTTTGCAAATTAAAATAGAAATGGTGGTTTTCATATTTACATATATGAACACTAATACACACATATACACTCTGTGTGTGTATTTGTGTATGTGTGGTTAGATTGTAGAAGCTATAACATTGGTAATTTTCCAGTTCTCCAGTTGGGTGCTGGTATTACCAATGTGAAAGAAAAAAGAAAGGAAGGGAAGAGAAAGAAGACATGTAAGTCTGGTTTACCGATAAGAGTGCTGTGAACCAAGAATCCTGATGAATCTGTTAGTCTGTGGTCCACATAAAAATGTTTTAATGCTTTCTTTTTTAGCTGTCTGACATTCGCTCTAGATGAGAATAGGTGAAATGTTAAAGTGTAAGTTCCGAATGTGGAGAAGGCGAGAAAAAAGTTGGCGAAATCAGTTTGGGGTGCGTGCATTTTGAGGTCCTTCAGAGACATTCAGGCAGTGGTGTCCAATAGACAGTTGGCCAAGAGAGCCTGGAGACATAGATTTGGGAATCATATGTGCTTAGAGGGAAATGAACAGGGGGAAAGAGAACATGTGGACTGAGAAGAGAGGAGGCCCTGGAATACCCTACTTAAGGTGGCAGAGCAGCTTCCCGGCAGGCATCACTATCTGGGCTTTGGAGTCAGGCAGAGCTGGTCTCGAAAGCAGGCGGCGGGGCTCGGTTGCGGAGCGCTCTTGGCGAAGTTGGGTACCTTCCCTGTGATCAGCTGTCACACCTGGAGAAAATGGGCATCTCAGGGGTGCTGGGCGAGGACCTGAGATGCACCGGATAAATAAAGCACCTGGAGTCAGGAAGCCCCCCGCCCCCTTCCTGCTCCTTCGGCGACTCTCCCATTGCCACAACACTTTCCACCCCATTCCGCAGCTGCCCAGTCCCTTGGGAATGGGGCTGAGGAGCCGGGCAGGGAGCTGAGCTCAGGTGATGAGGCGCTCACGTGACCCGCCTGGCGCCCACGTGAGTAGCAGCCCCCGCGCCCACCTGGCAGTCCAGTCCCAGCGACGTCCACTCCCGTCGCCCGTGCGGAGCCAGCGCCATGAACTGCTCGGGTGGCGGGTGGCAAACGAGGAGCGAGCGACAAGGGGCGAACGGCGAACGGGCTTCCGGAGCCAGAGGAGTGCGGGCCTGGTCCTGGCAGCAGGTCAGTGTGCAGAAGGGCACTGCCGGTGGCCGGGGCAAAGGTGGAGGCGGATGTGAGCAGGATCCTGGAGCAGCGGCAGGGCTGGGCGTGGCGAGGAGGGCGTCGGTGGGTGGAGAAGAGGTCCGGAGAGTGGGGAGGAGGTGCTGGTGTGGGCAGGTGGTTACAGACCTAGCCACCTCCTCGACGCCCCACTTCTGTGCCCTCCATCCATTTTCAAGCCTTAAATGTGGGGCGGGGCGCCCCCGCAGTGCGACAGTGAAACGTAGGCATGTTCTGGAAATTACTTTCCTTCTCACATGCTGCGCCTGTGAAGAAATATTGACTTCTGCCAAAAGGGCGTGGGGGTGGGGCAAATTACCTGTAGGGGAGGGGACACAGAAGCCCAGTTTGGAAAGCATCCTGGTCTGGTGCCTGAGGGCTAAAAACAGATATGGCGACTGGGGTGCAGGAAGGTGGGGGAGGGAAACGTTGGATGTGGAGGGCTGGGATTCAGGAAAGGGACCTGAGTGTGGATTCATTGAGCTCCCCAGTCCCTTCCCTTGTCTGTCTGCAGGTCTGCGTGTCTGTCCTCAACTTACAAGGCTAGAAAAAGAAAAGGCACCTGTCCAAATCGCTGCAGGTCAGTGAAAGCGGGGAGAGACATTAGACAGAGACTGGGGGTGGAGTGTGGAGGGGACAGCTTGGGCAGAATTTGAGGGCCCCACTTCCCATCCTACCTCCATATATAGTGTACACACACCCCACTACCCCAAAGGATAGTGCAGAGGGTGGTAGGGCCTGCTAGGGAAAAGGCTGGCTCAAATGTGTGGAAGGAATGGCAAGGGGAAGGGTGGCAGAAGGCCAGGTGAGGGAACTCTGACAATGAGCAAGATGCTAGTACTATCTGGACCCGCGTTCCTTATCCCAGTCCTCAGTCTTCCTTGTCTCTTCTTCTCCTCACCCCACCCCACCCCACCCCACTCCCCAGGACGGGAAAAGGAAGGGACGTCTCAACATGGAAAAACTGTTCAATGAAAATGAAGGAAAGCTGGAAAATGAGGGAAAGCCAGAAGATGAGGTAGATACAGAAGATGAAAGTCAGATGAGGAAGAAAATCCAGAAGTGGAGGGGAAGCCAGAACGCAAGGGAAAGCTCCAGGATGAGAGGCAGCCAGATGTTGTAGGGAAGCAAGAAAAACAGGACAAGTCTGAAGATGAGGGAAAAGCATGCAGTGGGGCAAAGTCAGAACCCCAGGCAAAGCCAGAGAGAGAGGTGTGGGCTGCTGGAAAGTGCCAGGCTGAAGATTATGTGCCCCAGAAAGCAAAGCGAAAAACAGACAGGGGGGATAGATGATTCCCTTAAAGACTATCAGGAGGACTTATAGGAAAGGCATTTGAGCAGTGAGGAGATGATGAGAGAGTGTGGAGATGTGTCAAGGGCTCAGGAAGTGCTAAGGAAAAAAAATGGGTGGTTTTCATTGGATGCAAAGAGAGGTACAGGATCCATTTGTCCAAAGAGACCAACAAGATGTCAAGGGAGTGAGGGGCAGAGGTAGGGGCCAAAAGGGCTTACATGATATCCCATACCTTTAATGCCATTGGAATTCAATTCTAATTTCTCTGGTGAGAATGTTGTCGACCCTGCTTTCCCTGGTAAACTTTTTCCAGGCCATGTGCTTTAGGTGTTACTCTCGTTACCATCAGGCTTTTGACCCAACTACAGTGGTCTCTGTTTCAGTGAGGGATTTTCATTCATGTGCATGGAGAGATGTTCACAGTACATTGGAAAACAACAATAAAAGGAAAAGTTTTCAGAACTGTATATTCAGTATCAGCTTATTTTTGTAAAAATTTTAATGTTTGCATAATGCACATGTGCACAGAGAAGATGAAAAATGTATACACTGAAAAGTAGAGGTGGTGGTTTTTCCTGTATGGTAGCCAAAATTAGATCTTGCCTTATTAAAAATGAGTCCAATCACCTGATATGAGGTACCTCCATGCCATTCCTTTGCAGCCATGCCCATCCCCATGTTGTCCCCTAATTGTAACCATATTAGTGGGCACCGATGTCTCTTCTCCTGGGTCCTCTACCATGCTATGGCTCCTATCATGTGTGATTCCTTTCCTTTGCTTTTTTCACTCATTCCCACTTTTTCCTAAAGAATATATGGATTACGTTCATTAAAAAATAAAAAATAACTAAAAGCAGAAAATAATACATGTCCAGCAATTGAACTGTTCAGTGAGTTTACGAGGGCAATGAAGGCACTTAAAATTCCTGTTGTCAGAACGTACAATAATATGTAAAACACATTACCTCTGGGACTTATAGCCAGAAGAACTAACCTGGAAGTCATAACAGACCCACTGCTGTAAGGGTCAATGTTGAAATGGGAATATTACTTGCTTCACAAGACTGCTGAGTGGATCAGATAAGGTACTGTGTATGTGAGCTGTGTTGTGACCCTGTCCCCCAGGTACTTGAGGGGTGAATGGTTTCTACACCACTCCTATGCAGTAGAAGTTATGTGGATAGAATCAGACACTTGGAGGAGGACTGAAGGAGGTCTCACCTGTACCCAGGAATAAGTCCAGGCAGATGGGAGATGGGTGTTTCTCTCTCTTGGATACTGCCATTTCTCCTGGGCACTGTGCCCCTTCTCCTGGGTCCTTTATTCATTACTGATACTGTCTAATGAACTGGAGGTCTTAAGGTGTAAAAACTCTTATCATTTTCTCTGGAGCCAATGTCCACTCATCCTTGACCCCTATAGAAGTATAGATAAGGTCTTCTTCCCACTTTAGAGTTACTTGGTTCACAGCACACCCCTACCATTGACTCCTGCTTGTCCGCTGGGTCTGGCCCCGACCCACCTCTTTTACACTTGTGAAACAACCACTCTACTCAGAGAATAGAAAACTGCCAATATTATAGTTGCTACAGTGTAGTGCCATATATTTGGTTTTGAGGAATTGACCATAATGTGTCTTGGTTTGATTCTCTTTAAATTTATCCTGATTGGAGTTGATTGCACTTCTTGGACACATAGATCAATGTCTTTCCTCTAATTTGAGTAGTTTTCAGCCATTGTTTGTTTAAAAATTCTTTCTTCCCTTTTCTATTTTTCTTCTCCTTCTGGATTTCCATTCATGCTTATGTCAGTATGCTCGTTGATGTCTGATGGGTCTCAGGTTTTGTTCATTTTCCTTCATTCTTTTCACTTTCTGTTCCTCTGACTGGATAATCTCAGTTGAGCTATCTTTTAGTTAACTGATTGTTTATTTCTGCCAGCTCAAATATGCTGTCAAACCTCTTTAGTGAACTTTTCATTTCATTTATTGTACTTTTCAGCCCCAGAATTTCTATTGAGTTCCTTTTTGTAATTTCTATTTTTCTCTCTCTATTCTCTCTACTGATATTCTATATTTGTTGAGGCATTCTTCTCATTTTCTTTATTCCTTTGTCCATGGTTTCCTTTCACTCTTTGAGGATATTTAAGACAGTTGATCTAAAATCTTTGTGTAGTTGCTTCAATACATGCCCTTTCTCACAGTAATTTTCTAATATTTTTTTTCTTTTCTCTGAATGTACCATACTTTCCTGTTTCTTTATGTGCTTCAAAATTTGTATTGGAATATGGATGTTTTGAGTATTAGAAAGTGTCAGCTACAGAAATTAGATCCTCCCATTTCTGAGGTGTTGTTACTGCTCTTTGTTGTGGGCTGTCCTTTTCTTTTTCCGAGACTTTTAAAATACTTTTGTACGTTCTGGATTTTTTGTTATATGTAGCCACTGACATCTGTGTTTCATTAGTTCAGTGGTCAACTGTAGACAGAGTGACTTAAAATACATACAGCCAAAAAAAGTAAAAGAAAAAAGAAAGAGATTGAGAAAAATACTTTCCCTGTCTTTGCTGATGAGCTCTGAGTTGGAGCACTTTTTATAATGCTTTACTTTCTGCTTGTGCAGAGACTGGAAGCCAGTCTCAGTTGAACGCTTAGGGTCTTCTCTGGCCTTTCCTGAGCATGTGTCTTACCTTGGACATGCATATGGACTTCTTTGTTCCCCAGTATATGTGAGTTTCTTTAAGTGCTTGTTCTCCCATGTATTTCTTTCCCCCAGCTGTATCTTACTAGGCTTTTAAGTTGGTCTGTTGCTTGTCCCAAATGTTGTTCCTTGCCCCAAGCTACTGTGGCCAATAACTGTGATTTTAAATACTTTTGACAAAAGGCACCCAGGAAGTTGCCTTAACTTTAGTCTTGGGAATGTTTTCAGTCTGGTGTGACATAGGGAAGTCTTTGTGCTGGTCCTTGAGGGAACCATGAAACAGTCCAAGACCCACAACCACAATTTCTGAGAGTAGGTCCTGATTTCCTCCCTCTAGTACTAACAATCTGAATCAGGGTAACAAGCTGTCATCAACAGATAGCTGCTAATCTGGGCCATGGGGGATTATAAATAGGCAGTTTAAAATTAGTTACCGTATATGAATGAAATTTATCATTTTTATTCTTTTCCATCTGACTTATTTCACTTAGAATAATACACTCAAGGTCCATCAGTGTTGTCATGAATGGCAATATTTCATTTTTTTTGTAATTGAATAGTATGCCATCATATATATGTATGTGTGTGTGTGTATACACACACACATACATATGTATATATACATATACACATGCACACACATCTCCACATCTTTATCCATTCATCTGTTGATGGACACTTAGGTTGTTTTCATACCTTGACTACTGTAAATGATGCTGTAATGATCATAGAGGTACATATATTTTTTTAAATTAGTGTTTTCATATTTTTTAAATAAATACTCAGAGAGGAATAGCTGAATCATATGGTAGTTTTGGTTGTTGTAATTTTCTTTACCAAATTCCAGAGTTCTTCAAAGTTGATTCTTATTTTATTTTTTATTTTTTTTGTCAGCTGATTAGTTGCTGTTGGGTAGGAATAAAGTCCTGGAGTTCAATACCCTACCATTTTCAGTAATGTTACTTTTCTTTGTATTTCTATTAGTCAGTTTTGGTAGTTTGTATCTTTATTGGAATTCATCCATTTCATCTATCTTGTCTTATTTGTTGTCATATAATTGTTAATAGTATTACTCTACAATCCTTTTTAAATCTGTAGAGTTTGGAGTGATGTTCCATCTTCCATTCTTGATCTTAGTGATTTGTTTATTTTTATTTTTTATTAAAAATGTTGGGTGACATTGGTTAATAAAATTAAATAGGTTTCAGGTGTACCAATCAATAATACCTCATATGAATATTGTGTTGCGTGTTCACCACCAAAAGTTAAGTGTTTTTTTTATCATCATATATTTGACCCCCTTTACCCCTATCTACCTCCTCCCCTTAATTCTGGCAACCACTAATCCGCTGTCCATGTTCATGAGTCTGTTTGTCATGTTTGTTGCTTGCAGTTTTATTTTCCAAAATAAATGAAATCTTATGATTCTCAACTTTTTATGTCTGACTTATTTCTCTTAGCATGATAATCTCAAGATCCATCCATATTGTTGCAAATGGCAGTATTTCATCTTTTGTTGTGTCTGAGTAATATTACATTTTATATGTTTACCACAGCTTCTTTATCCAATCATCTATCCAAGGACACTTTGGTTGTTTCCATGTTTTGGCCACCATGAATAATGCTGTTACGAACATTGGGGTGCACGTATCTTTGCAGATAAATGTTTTCAAATATGGGGGGTAAATACCCAGAAGGGGATTGCTGGATCATATGGTAAATCTATTTTTAATTTTTTGAGGAACTGCCGTACTGTTTTCCATAGTGACTATACCAATTTATATTCCCACTGGCAGTGTATGAAGGTTCCTTTTTTCTCATGACCTCTCCAACACTTATTATTTGTCCTGTTGATGATAGGCATTCTAAGACATGTAAAGTGGCATCTCGTTGTGGTTTTGATGTGGATTTCATGAATAGTTAGTAAAGTTGAGCATCTTTTCAGATGTCTGTTGGCCATCTGTATGTCTTCTTGGGAAAAGTGTCTGTTCAGCGCCTCTGCCCACTTTTTAAGTTGGATTTTTAAAAATTATTCAACTGTGTGAGTTCTTTGTATATTTTGGATATTAGGTCATTATCAGAGGCATTGTTTGTAAATACCTTCTCCCATTCAGATGGTTGTCTCTACCTTGCCGATAGTTTCTTTTGCTGTGCAGAAACTTTTTAGTTTGATATAATCTCATTCATATACTTTGGCTTTTACTTCCCTTGTGTTTGATGTCAAATTCATAAAATCTTCTCTAAGTCCAAGGTCCATGAGTTTAATACCTATGTTTTCTTCTATGCAATTTATTGTTTCAGGTCTTATATTCAGGTCTTTGATCCATTTTGAGATAGTTTTTGTGTATGGTGACAGTTAGCTGTCTACTTTCATTCTTTTGCAGGTAGCTTTCCAATTTTTCCAGCACCATTCATCGAAGAGGCTTTCCTTCTCTGTTGTATGCTTTTTTGCCCTCCTTTGTTGAAAATTATTTGCCCATGTATATGGGAGTTTATTTCTGGGCTCTCAATTCTGTTCCATTGGTCTGTGTATCTGTTTTTCTACCAATACTATGTTGTTTTAATTATTGTTGCCTTGTAGTATACCTGGAAGTCAGGTAGTGTGATACCGCTAGCCATGTTCTTTTTTCTCAAGATTACTTTGGTTATTTGGTGTTTCCATACACATTTGATGATTTTTTGTTCTATTTTTTTTAAAGATGCCATTGGGATATTGATGGGGATTGTACTGAATCTGTATAATGCTTTGGGTAGTAAGGTTATTTTAACTATGTTGATTCTTCCAAATCATGAACACAGAATATCTTTCCATTTCTTTGTGTCTTCTTCAATTTATTTTATTTAGTTTCTTTTTTTTTAATTTTATACCTTTACTTTTTCAATTACACCTGACATACAATATTATATTAGTTTCAGGTGTACAACACAGTGATTAGAAATTTATATAACTTATGAAACGATCACCCCAATAAACCTAGTTCCCATCTGACACCATACATAGTTATTACACTATACTGACGGTATTCCTCATGCTATACTCTACATCCCCATGACTATGTTGTGAATACCAATTTGTACCTCTTAATCCCTTCCCCACTTCACCCATTTTCCCACCTCCCAATCTGACAACCATCAAAATGCTCTCTGTATGTATGAACTTGTTTCTTTTTCTTTTGTTTGTTTTTCCTGTTCTCTAGATTCCACATACATTTATCTTTGTCTATCTGACTTACTCCACTCAGCACAATATCTTCTAGGTCCATTCATGTTGTTGCAGATGGCAAGATTTCATTATTTTTTTATGGAAAGAAATATTCCATTGTATATAATACCACCTCTTATTTATTTATTCATTCATTAATTAACACCAAGGATGCCTCCATATCTTAGCTACTGTAACTAATGCTGCAAGGAACATATAGATTCACATTTATCTTCACAGTAATGTTTTGGGTTCCCTTAGATAAATACCTAGAAATGGGATAACTGAACCCTTCTTTGTTTCTTGTTATAACCTATTTTAAAAATTCATTTTATCTGGTATAGATATTGCTACCCCAGCCTTTTCTGTTTGTTTTCATTTTCATGATGGTGCCAGATAGTTCTTGTAGAGTTTGTTCATTTTTTTTTTTTCACTTACAAGTCTCTTCCTCCTTCTGAGTTATTTCCAGATTTCTCTCTTCAGTATTACCAATTCTTTCCTCCATCTGGTCAGCTCTGTTTTCTAAGGTTGCTATTTCATTCTTCATCTTCTTTTAATGAGTTCTTCAGTTCCAGAAGTTCTATTTGTTTCTTTTTTTTAAATTTCAGTCTCCTTGGTACAGTATTCCTATTCATTGATTTTCTTTCTAAGTTCATTGGATTGTCAATCAGAATTTTCTTGCATCTCATTGAGTTTTTCCAGAAGTTCGATCTTAAATTCGGCCATTTAAATCACATATTTCTAAATCTTTAAACTTATTTTCTCAAGATTTTTCATTTTCTTTCTGAGCTGCCTTGTCATCTTGATTGTTCATGGTCTTTAATGGACTGTTTCTCTGCCTAAGCATTAATGGGAATGTACTCTTTTTTTTTTAACAGAAAATTTATTATATAGCAATCTCTCTTTAGCAGATTGATAGGAAGAGGTTTTCTTTTGTTTTCCAGTAAGTGATGCCCAAGCCTTCTGCACTGCCCAAGCCTCCTGGATCTCTGCTTTGAGGTTTCAAATGCCCTTAATTTCTGGGGAGGTGTGTGTCTCTTCTGTGACCAGGTCGCCTCTTTCCCTGGGCCCCTCTCCCATGAGAGAATGTGAAGGGGATGTGGGTCTGGGCCTCTGAAATGTCCTTGAAGTCCTTGTACTGTCTCAACAATGTAATGCTCCTCTGCTTCCTTCTGAATCAGCCTGACTGGGTGGGGGTGAGGTGGATTGGGAGAGGCCAGCAATGTGTGTGTGGCTCTTTACCTTCAGATAAATACTAGCCCACAAACTTCAATTGATTTGCTTCTATGTCTCTACCCCTGTCACTGGGACAAGCTGGAGTGCGTGTTTCATTTCTAGTTATTGCAATTTCTCCTGGGGCAGTGGTGCTAGCTCTGGAAGGGTGAGAGTCACACTGTTGGGATTTTGGGGACAGGAAGCCAGGCTCTGTGACTCAGCTTTCTTCCTGGCAATGGCAGTTGCTGAGACATAGATTTCACCCCTCCACATTCAATCTCTGCCCTGATCTCTGCCCTGATCACTGGGCTGAGCCACACGGAACATGCTGATTGCTCAGGCAGGACTGTTCAGGGCTTCAAAGGTTGAGAACCACCACCTAACTTTCCCTTTCCACGTGTGGCAGGGAGCTCCAAGCTGCGTTTACAGGACTGGTTTCCAGCGTTGTCCCACTCTCCTACATCTCATTCTCCCTTTCTCGCCGGATTCATCTATGTTCAGATGTTCTGATGTCCAGATCTCTCAGACATGTCTGTGTACTAGGCTGTGTGTTATCTGTTGTCTCTTGGATTGTAGTTGTTCAGTTTGTTGTAATTTTAAGGGGAGAGATCAGGGAGAGGTCTCTTATAACATACTGATATCACCTCGATTTTGGTAATTTGAATCCTCCTCTTTTCTTTTTTGTTCAATTTTGGTTTAGGTTTTTCAGGTTTTTTTTTTTCAAAGAACTAACTTTTGGCTTTAATAATGTTCTCTATTTTGTTTCTATTCTCTATTTCATTTATTTATACTTCGATCTTTACTACTTTTTTTCCTTCTGATTTCTTAGGGTTTAAGCTGCTTTTCTATTTCTAGTGTTTTAACATGGAAATTTAAATGATTGATTTGAGATTCTCATCTTTTTAATGTAAGCATTTACAGCTATAAAGTTCCCTTTAGGCACTGTTTAATTATATTCCATAAGTGATGGCATATTGTGTTTTTGTTTTCATTCATCTCAGAGTACTTTCTAATTTCTATCATGATTTATCCTCTTAAATGGAAGTATATTATTTATTTTCTACATATTTGTACATTTCCAGATTTTCTTATATTATTGATTACTAATTTTATTCCATTATAATCGGAGAATGTTCTTCATATGACTTCGATCCTTTTAAATTCATATATCATATTTTATGGTCTAGTATGTGGTTTATCCAGGAGAATGTTCCATGGGTACTTGACAGGAATGTGTATTCTGATGCTGCTTGAAATATTCTATAGATGTCTGTTATTCTGGTTGGTTTGTAGCTTTCTTTGAGTATCCTTGTTCTTTGGTGATATTTTTCCTGCATTTCTATCCAATTTTGAAAGTGTTGTTTTGAAGTCTCCAGTTATTGTCATCAATTTTTTTTTCTTTTTATTCTGTAAATTTTCACTTTGTGTATTTGATGTTCATATGTTTAAATTTTTATATATTTATGATGGATTGACCTTATCATTTTAAAACACCCTTTTCTCCCAAAACATTTTTTGTCCAATAACATACAATATTTAAAGTCCAATTTCTTTAATATTAAAATAGCTACTCTTCTTTTCATTACCCTTTGCATGCTATATATTTTCCATTTTTTCTTTCATTCTATTTGTTTTTTTGAATCTAAATGTTTCTCTCAAAGATAGTATATAGTTGGATCATGCTTCCCCCACCCTCCCCACCATTCTGCTAATTTTATTTAATGTAGTCACAGATATGGTAGGCTTTTTGCCATTTTGCTATTTGTTTTCTATGTTTTCTGTATATTTTGTTCCTCTATTTCTCCACAACTGTATTCTTTTTAAAATATATTTTTAGTAAGCCATTTCAGTGTTATTGTTATTTATTTTAAAAGATTTAAAAAATTATTTTCTTAGTGTCTGCCCTTGAAATTAAAATTAACTAAATTTCAATGAGGTAAAAAGTTTGTTCTAACATACCTCTGTTGTGGCCAACATTAAATAGACCAAACCAGGTATGCTCTCAAAGGCTGTTTATTAGCCGGTGGCTGTCCTTGACAGGAGCAGCCCCAAAATGTAGAAGCACAAGGTTTTGAAGCTCTAAATCCTATTCTTCATTCTGTCTGCATACAAAGATCTACTTTTTTCTATTCACTATCTGTCAACCCACTTGCCAGGTGTGCAAGCAGGGGTACAGAAGCAGAATGCTTATTGTTAGTAGCCTATGTTCCCATGACAGTAGCCAAGCAGTAATTTCTAGCTTATATACAATTGATTGTTTCTCATGCCATGCAGGTAAGCAGAGTCACTCAGGCAGTTAGTGTTTGAGCTCACTGTTGCAAGTTTCATGATTAACAGAATGTGGCTAAGGCTTCCAGGAGGTAGGCGTTTGTCTAGTTTTAGGTTTTAACTCTTACCCTTACCACATTTCAGCAGGCTGTCACAACCTCCATGCCTTCCTTCTTTCATTATACTATTATTGTTGTAGAAACTACTTTTAGCCATAGTAAGCTCATAAACACTGTTTTATAATTATTGTTTTTTATAATTTCCTTTTAAAAATAACAAATTAGAGTTACAAACAAATATACATTTATACTATCTGTATTAATTTCCTATTCTGCTGTAATAACAGAAATGTATTCTTTTACAATGCTTGAGGTCATAAATTTGAAATACTTTCACTGGGTTTAACAAAAAGTATCAGCAGGGCTATGCAGCTTTTGAAGGCTTTAGAGGACAATCCATTTCCCTGCCTTTTCCAGCTTCTAAAGCTGTATTCTTTGGATGTCTCCTTCCTCCATCTCCAAAATTAAGAGTATAACATCTTCAAATGTCTCTGCTTTCATCAACACATTGCTTTCTTCCTCTTGTGTATCAAATATATTTGTTTCTCTCTTTAAGAACATTTGTGACTACATTTGGAGCCCAGCCAGACCATCCAGGATAATCTATCTCAATATCCTTAATTTAATCACACTCACACAGTCCCATTTTTTCTGTATAAGGTAAAGTTCCTAAGTTATAGGGTTTAGATATGCATATTTTTTGAGAGGCCATTATTTAGCCTACTACTCTGTCTTTTATATTTACATATTTAGTTATCTAGCCAATGCTCTTCATTTCTTCATGTGGGTTTAAGTTATCATCTAGTGTCTTTTATTTCAGCCTGAAGAACTTCACTTAGCATTTATTACAGAAGTTTTACTATTTAAAATTTCTTTCAGTATCTGTTATCTAGGAATGTCTTAATTAATTCTTAATTTTTAAAGATTTTGCTGGGTAAGAAATCTTGGTCAACAGTCATTTTCTTTCTATACTCTGAAGATGACATCCTGCTGTCTTCTGACCTCCATGATTTGTGATTAAAAGTCAAATTTTATTAAATTTGAAAAGTTTTGGTTATTATAATTTCAGATGTATTTTTATGCCACTTTCTTTTTCTCATCTCTTTCTGGGATGCCCACAAGTCTATCTTGATATGTTTGATGATGTCCCTGGGTTCTTTGTATCTCTATATACTTTTCTTCATTTGTATTTAATTTTTGTTCCTCAGACTCAAAATCTCTCATTACCCATCTTGAAGTTTACAGGTTCTTTTATCTTCAAACAGCTCAAATCCATCATTGAGATGCTCTAGTAAATTTCTCATTATAGTTATTTTCTACTCAATGGGGAAAAGATGGTATTTTCAACAAATGATGCTGTGAAAACTGGATATCTAAGTAGAAAAAAATGAAACTGGATCCTTACCTTACACTATTATAAAAATTAACTCAAAGTAGATCAAAGATCCCTTCATAAGAACTGGAACTTTGAAAATCTTGGAAGAAAAAAATGGGAAAAACTTTATGCCATTGGATATGGTAATGATTTCCTTATTATGATACCCAAAGCATAGGCAACAACAACAAAAAAATAGGTAAATTGGTGCTATGGACTGAATGCCTGTGTTGCACTAAGATTTATATGTTGAAACATGCTAGAAAAAGCCATTACTGCCCTGAAGGGACTGTTAAAGTTGATTGTGGTGAGGGCTCAGAAAGGAAAGAGGATTGCTGGAGACAAAGTTTTCCTCTTTTTAGAGAATAATACATAAATAATAATATACAGAATATTGGTAGAAATATGGATGGTAAAGGTCTCAGATGGAATGGGGCCTCAGATGGAATGAGGAACATATTATTGGATAGTTGAGAAAAGGAAATCCTTGTTGTAAAGTGGCAAATAACTTGGCTGAATTGTGTTCATATTCTAGTGTTTTGTGGAAGATAGAAGTTGCTAGCATGAAACTTGGATATTTAGCTGAGGAGATTTCTAAGCAAAGTATTTGAGAAGCCAATTGGTTTCTCCTGACTGCTTATAGTAAAATGTGAGAAAATAGAAACAATTGAAGAAGTAATTGTTAAGTTAAAAAGAACCAAAACTTACAGATTTGGAAAATTCTCAACCTTTCTGTATTGTGTGTGTGTGTGTGTGTGTGTGTGTGTGTGTGTGTGTGTGTGTGTGTGTGTGAGAGAGAGAGAGAGAGAGAGAGAGAGAGTTAGTTAGGTAGTTAGTTAGTTAGTTAGTTAGTTCTAATTGTGTGACAAAACTATTTAATTAGAAAATCAGTATGGGTGAGAACCACAGACCCAATCAGCCACCCTAGCAAGAATTTTTGAATTGAAGAGGACAGAGATGAGATGGGATGAAGGAACTTTTGAATATCTTAGGTTCTACAGCACTAGTCTCCAACCTTTTGGCAACAGGGACCAGTGCTCCTATGAGAGTCTAATACCTGATGATCTGAGGTGGTGCTTAGGCGGTGATGCTAGTGCTGGAAAGCAGCTGCAGATACAAATAAAACTTTGTTTACTCACCTGCTGTTCACCTCCTGCTGTGTTGCTTGGTTCTTAATAGGCCAAAGAATGGTACCAGTCTGTGGCTAGGGAGTTGGGGACCCCTGTTCTACAGGACAGAATGATAAAGCTATTCAACTATGAACTTGCACTATTCTTCAAGAAAATGGAAAAATGGCCTTGAAAGTGATTCAGAGATCACCAGGGCCACCATTACAGTTTCAATAGGCCAGATAGCCTCTAACCAAAGCCATGATGGTGGGACTATCCAGAACCAGGAAGCATGACTCCCACCCAGCAGAGCCTTGGGGATGTTACCTTCACCGGGAAGAGCTGATATATAGGTGGGGCCCCTGTAGAGAGCTGCTGGTGGGAAAGGCTGCCGCAGAGCTGTGATGTGGGCAGTACTCTGAGGAACTGTGGAGGTAACATTGCCATAACATAGGACCTGAAGGGTGTAGCATTGAACCAAAGAGGATTATTTGCACTTCTTAAGATCCAATGGGATATGTCTTGCTAAGTTTGGGACTTTCTTGAGACCCATCACCCCTTTATTCTATCCTGTTTCTCCCTTTGGAATGGGAATGTCAATCCTATGCCTGTCCCACCATTGTATTTCGGAAGCACATAACTTAATAGTTTCACAGCTGGAGAGTAATTTTGCCTCTAAGGATAAATTACATGTAGAATCCCGCCCACATCTCATTTAGATAACATTGAGATGAGATTTTGGACTTTTAAGTTTAGAGTTTGTGCTAGAAGGAGCTTAAACTTTTAGGGGTATTGGAGTGTAATGAATTCAACTTGCATGTGAGAAGGACATGAATTTGAGGGGTGCAGGGGTGGAATAAAATGGACTGAAAGTGTCCTAAAATTCATACGTTGAAGCTCAATGTGATGGTATTTGGAGATGGGACCTTTGGAAGGTAATTAGATTTAGATGAAGAGTCATGTGGTGAAACCCCTATGATGGGATCATTGTCCTTATAAGAAGAAAAGACTAGAGCTCTCTCTCTCTCTCCACTATGTAAGGGTACAGCAAGAGGTGGCCATCTGCAAAGCAAGAATATGGCTCTCATCAAACACTGAATCTGCCAGAATTTTGATCTTGGACATTCTAGCCTCTGGAACTGAGAAAAAAATATTTTGTTGTTTAATCCACTCAGTATACAGTATTTTGTTATAGTAGCCAGAACTAAGACAATTTGAATTTATCAAAATGAAATACTTTTGTGCATCAAGGAACTCTGTCAAGAGAATGAAAAGGAAATCTATGGAACTAGAGAAAATATTTGCAAGTTATATATCTGATAAAGGGTTGAAATTGAGACTGTAGGCTCAATTAAAGGACTTCTACAACTGAACCAAAGCAAAAAAATAGGCAAATAACTGGAGTAGACGTTTATTCAGAAAAGATATATAAATGGCCAAAGTATATAAAAAGATGCTCAACATCAAAAATCAGTAGGAAAATGCTAATCCAATCCACTGTGAGATATGACTTCGCACTCATTACGATGATGGCTATTATGAAGGCACAACTCAGAAAATAATGTATTGGTAAGGATGTGGGGAAATGGGATCATTTGTACACTGTTGATGGGAACATAAAAAGGTGCATTTGCTATGGAAAACATTATAGTGCTTTCTCAAAATGACCCATATAATTACCATATGTTTCAGCATCTTCACTTGTGGGCACACGCCCAAAAGAACTGAGGGCAGAGGCTTAAACAGATATTTGTACTTCCATGTCCATAGCAGTATTATTAACAATAGTCAAAAAGGAAAAGCAACCCAAGTGTCCACTGAGGGATGAATGGTTACATAATGTGGTATATCCATTCAACAGAATACAATTCGGAATGAAAAAGGAATGAAATTCTGCTACATGCTATAATATTGGTGAACCTTGAAAACATTAAGCTTAGTTAAATAAGCCAGACACACACACACACAAAACAAATACTGTATTATTCCACTTGGATAGAATAGTCTAAGTACTTAGAATAGTCAAATACTATAGACAAAAAGTAGAATAGTGGTTACCGGGGTTTGTAAGGAAGAGGAAAATAGAAATTATTGTTTAATGAGTACAGAGATTCAGTTTGGAATGGTAAAAAAAAATTTCTGGAGATAGTGATAGTGATTTCACAACAATATGATTGTACTTAATGCCAGTGAATTATAATTATAAATACATATGTATATTTTGTATTATACATACTTTTTCCACAATTAAAAGAACAAAAAGACCATTTCAAAGTGAACAATTAAGTGGTATTTAGTACATTCACAATGTTGTGCAACCACTACCTCTTTCTAGTTCCAAAATATTTCTTTTGCCTCAAAGTAATATATCTTACTAAGCAATTTCCTTTAGGCTTCCCTGCGGCCCCTGGCAACTACCAATCTGTTATATCATGTATTGGTCTTCTGGGTCTGCCATAACAAAATACTACAGTTTGGGTGTTTCTCACAGTTCTGGAGGTTGGAATTCCAAGATCAAGTTGTCATCAGGTTTGGTTTCTCCTGAGGCCTCTCACCATGTCTTGCACACAGTTGTCTTCTCCCTATATACTCATAGCTTTATTATTTTGAGTGAACATGCTTCTTCTTCCCAGGACATCAGGCCTATTTGATTGGGGCCATGCCTTATGACTTAATTTAACCTTATTTACCTCCTTAATGACTGTATCTCCAAATAAGGTCACATTGGGGGTTAAAGCTTTAACTTATGAAATTAGACGGCACAATTCAGTACAGAATTCCACCCTCTACCTCCCCCCAATATTTATGTTCTTCTCATATGAAAAATACAAACTACATTCATCCCATCACAATAGCCCCCAAAGTCATAACCCATTCCAGCATCAACTCCAGTCTCATCTAAATATTATCTAAATTGAGTCTAGCTAAGACTTAAGGTATGATTCATCCTGAGGCAAAACTCCTTTCCAGTTGTGAACCTGTGAAAATAGTTATGTTCTTCCAAACACAATGGTGATAACCATAAGACAGACATTTCCCTTCCAAAAGGGAGAAATCCATTATCATGAAGTTTACCCCATTTTCTCCTAAGAGTTTTATAATTTTAGCTCCTAGGTTTAGATTTTTTATCTATTTTGAGACTTTTTTTTGTATATTGTTTAAGGTAAGGGCCCAACCCCATTCTTTTACATGTGAATATCCAATTTTCCCAGCACCATTTGCTGAAAAGACTATTCTTTCCCCATTGAGTGGTCTTGGCACTCTAATTGAAAATCATTTGACCATATATGTGTATTTATTTCTGGGCTGTCTATTCTATTCCATTACCCTACATGTCTGTCTTTATTCCAGCACACTGTTCTGATGATTGTGGCTTTGATAGAGGTTGCATTGCAATGATTAGATTCTCCTGTAGAGCTTCCAGTTGGAGCAGGCTCTGTCCATATGTTGATTTCTGACTTCTGTCCCAAGAACTGTGAGAGAATAGATTTCTATTGTGGTAAATTTTTTACAGTAGCCACAGCAAACCAATACTATTAGTGAGTAGTAGATTTTGTGGCAAATTAGTATTTATTGCTACTTTCACCTTGCCACATTTCCTGAGACAAGTAAAAAAAATTCTATACTTATTAGATAAATCCAAAATGGTTAGGACTCTCACAATGAAGGTTTTAAATGGGAAAGAGGAATGTGATATTTATTCATTTTATTGTTTATCTGTTACCCACATTGAAATGAGAGTGAGAGGCATAACATGGTCTTTGGTTGAGGGAATACATTTTATTAAACTGATAAGAATTAAGACATACAGTCCCTCCCCTTGAACTTTTATTTACAGTCTTGCTTTATGTTACAGAAGATCTAATATTTTTTAAATAGTAAATATCAATATTTCCTTTTATGGTTTCTTTTTTTTTTCTAATGCTCAAATTGGCCTTCTCTATTCTTTTCCCTGAATTTAGATTAACATGTCTATATTTTATTTTACTTTATTTGTTTTTCCTTAGTATACTTAAGTTGTATGCACATGTAATTCTCAAATTCCAGTGTGCATCAGAATCACCTGGGAGCTTGTTAACAATACAGTTACCCAAGCATGGTTATCAAACAGTGGATTTTGGGTGTGGTGCAAGGATTCTGTATTTTTAACAAGCTCCACATGCAATTCTGAAGCAATTGATAGGCTGGCGAACTTAGGGTAATACTGACATATATCACCTTAAAAAGGATTTCATGTGTTGATTTTTCGGGTGTAATTCCTCCTCTTTGATATTCTTCTACAAGATATATATTGTAGAGAAATGAAATGATTTGGTTAGGGTCATACAATCAGGGGTAGTGCAGAGAAAATAAACCAAAGATATTGTAGTCACAAATTATAACCAATTATTCTCAACTTTACATAAACATGAGAATCACTGTGGGAGCTTTTACAATATAATTACCCATAGATCTCACTTCTAATGAGTCTGATCCAATTGGTTGGGAGTAGGTCCTGAATTCTACTTTAAAATCTCATGTAATTTAAACCTGCAGCCAAGGTTAAGGGCAGTTGAGTGGGAAAATAAAGTCTGATGTACTTAGGGTAATTGAGGCACTTAAAATATGTGTGTGTGTATAGTACAAACGTATGTGTGTATTTCCAAAGATGTCTGATAAACTTGTAGGATGTAGTGGGTATGGAGTAAAACTTAGTTTCCTGAATTTTTATCCAATTTCTCAAGTGATTCTGACACAGGTGGTCTGTATAGCACATAATGATAAACACATATATAACATTACAAAAAAATCCATCTGTAGAAATTGGTGTATAATGCTTTCTCTGTTCTCCTTTAAATTACAAGCTACAACCTGTAGGAAAAAGATGTTACTCACCCATAAATGACCAGAGGCAAACCTGGGCCCAGACAGCAGAACTCTTGACCCAGTTATGATTAACTGTTGTGCCCTACAACTTACCAGACCCTGTGTTAGAACTGAGTATACCAGGACAAATGAGACAATATATTTAATTTGAAAAGGGCATAGTCTAATTTGGGAGTGGTGATAACTGGGTAATTGAAAATATTCTAAAACAATGGTCCATCTACCAGGTTCTCAGTTCTGGCCAGTTCCCCATTGATCTGTGATTACAGGTTTATTGGGCACAGCAAAACTCAAAGCAAAGGAAAGGGGAAACTGCTCTGAATCCATATAAGCTAGTGTGAGTAGAGACTGTTGTAGACTCCTGGGGTGAGAGTGGTGCAGACCAGAACAGTCTTAGGGAGATAAAGCCACCCTTGTACCACCTGTGTATGCTCAGTGAAACTTGTAGCAGTGTAAGCACAGAATGGGGAGTCAAGGAGACTGAACCACATTCATCAAAAGATAGAAGGAATAGTCCAGTTGTGAGCACACTATTATGAATGTCACTCAGATTTATCTGGGATGGGGGAGGAGTGAGAAAGAAGGTCTAAGAAAAGCCATAAAGGACTATTTGGATCCCTAAGCAGCACTGGGGAAAGTTCACCTGAATTATGTATAACTCCAAAGCAGAAAGGGGGCATTCTCTATATTTCAAAAATGGAGATTCAGACCACTGAAGGTTCCAGAGAAATCTGTGGGTCTTTGTCACCTTTAGGACTCTCCAAAATATCAGCAGTGGTGGGGACCAGTAGAGGAAGTAAAATTGAGCAGAAGGGGAAGGAATGCCTAGAAATCATGGCATTATTCAGGGAAGGGAGAGATGGCATATATATAGAAAGGTGTCACCCACCTGGCTATCAACTGTATTTGCTGGTAAGCATACCCCTTGGGCCCTTTCTAAATACAAAGGGCATCAAAACAGATGAAACCTTGCATTTGTTGATAAAGCCAGCCAGAGTTTAGTCATTATCTCATTTGATTCCCACAGTAGCCCTGTAGGCATGTATTATGTTCATTTTATAGATGAATGGACTGACTTTAAAGAAATGTATTTGTAATGATTACCAGGCTTGTGCTTCTAAATAAGAAACCCAGAGATAATATAAAATTCAGGTCTTTAAATTGTGCCTCAAGTATTTAATTGTCTCCATTCCCTTTATAAGCTGATTGGCAAAGTACTTTGCTTCTTACTTTTTTTTCTGACATACACACACACACACACAAACACACACACACACACACGTGTATTCAGTTTGGATAAAATTATAAAACAGATAAAAAACATTCTGATATATTAATAATAATAAGCATGCTTTTAAATGAGATAGTATACCTATAGACTGCTTTTAAAACTGCTTTATTAACTTTATAATATTTGTTAAATATCTTTCCATGAAATTGATGAAACTCCCCTGCTGACAGAAAAAGTTACAAACTAAGTCAAAATGAAATCTTCAATCAGAAAAATGACAGAACATCAAGGTTCACAGTAATAAGTACATCAAGAAAATGCAAGTTTAGGAAGCAGGGAGTTTATAGTTATTAACCTCAGCATTCAAGGCATAAGGCAAAGCTCATCATGATGGTCATGGTGTGGGGGATCTCCTATAAGAATACGCAGACTGTACCTCAACTGAAGCTCTCTAATTTTCCTCTTTAGCTCTCTCATCTCTTCCATGAACCGTTCCATATCATCTGCATCTCCATCTATCATGTCAATGTTATTGACAAGCCTCCTGGGTATATGCTCTCTAAAATCCTGGGCAGATGGAGCCCAAACCTCTCTAAAATTTCCTCTGGGCTCCTGGCCTTCATCACCTCCCAAAAGGTGAGCATCTTCTTCACTCTTCACTGGAGCCTGCTCTCCTCCTTTGATTTCCTGAGGGATATTTTCCATGTTGATTTTTTTTCCTGCTTTTACTTCCTAAGAGATAAAAAAGCAAGAAGAGGGATTGAATAAGTTGTAACAAGATTCAGAGTTCTGTAGGCAAAGGTTTTCCCATCTGACAGACTTTGTGCGCCCCCTAGGGGAAGTTTCGGACTCAGCTCTGCCCCAAAGTCCACTATTTTCCCAGAAAAATCTCTAAACCATATCTCACATCAAAACCTAGGTCAAGGGATCCAAATAAGCCCTTCAGGGGCGCTCCAGAGGTTGCCACTCTACTCCTTTCTTTGCTTACCAGCCATAAGCCCATTTTCTAAAGACTTGGCTAGGTTTCTCATGAACTTGACTCAGGCAGGGAGAGCTGAGTCCCCCATATTCTGGTCTGATCTCTGATATCCCTACACCACAGGGCCCCAGGCACCCCCCTACCTGCAGAGATCAGAAGTAGTCTTCGTCTCTTCGGCCCATTCGATTGCCTCCTCCGCAGAAGCGTCCTATTTCCCAGGTGTAATCCCTTTCCCTATCCTCTGCCACAACCGTCAACCTCACCCTCTGCCTGATTCTTGCAACCCACCATTTCCGACTCCAAAATGGGTGGAGGGGGAAGAGATACTAGAAACAGAGACCTACACAAGTTGTAGAGTTTGTCATCCCCAACCCGGCTCACCGGTTACATCCCACTCCTGTCGCCGTGCAGGTTATCAGGCTGATTCCTCGCCATCCCCTTCTCTAGTTCTTCCCTTCCAGAGGTCATCCAATTGCCCACTGCCTAGGAGGTCCTAAGTGGTACCCATTCTCAACTCTTGGCCCCTCTAGATCTCCTCCCACTATGCCCTCCATTTCTTACACCAAACGTCTAGGCATCTGGAAAGAGATAGAGAAAATCCAGTCCTGGACCCGCTCTGGTTTTTGCCTTCTGCCACCTCCACCCCAGTCAGTGCCCACCAACCTGTCACAGATCAGGGTCAGCTTCTACGACTTCCTCCTTTCTTGGGCTGCAGTGTCGCCCACTTTCAAGGCAATAGTGTGGCGACACACGACCATAAAAGACTCGCAGACCGCAACTAGGAGAGACTAATCCACGCGTCAGCTCTATGTCTAATATGGGCCACGTCACTGTGAGCTCATATCCCCAACTACGGATCATACCAGCAGTGCGGCAGGACCGGAGGCGTGGCAGTGGGCGGTGCCACGTTTCTCCTTTTTCTCTCTAACTCTGCTTCCCTAGCGCAGGCTACTTACTGCCCATCCCTTGTTATTCCGCCCCCCGCCCCTCCTCATTTAATAATTTTCGAGACAAAACAGGCCATGATACTTTGTAGTTTGTATTTACCTTTCCCCCTGATTTCTGCTGGAGCTTTCCCCTCACCAGGAAGTAAAGGCCAGAATTTCTCCTAGCAGACTTGATTTTGTCCCAGACAGAAACCAGAACAGGGAAGGGGGGTGAGGCTAAGAAGTCTAAAAAATAGGTAGAAAGTGACATTTAAGAATAAGTTTCACCTTAACTATTTCCCTTTCTGTTTAAATTTTGAAGGGGGTGATTGTTTTTGTTTTGTTTCCCATCGACATATATTCATTTTATTGTTCGTTATAACTAGACAACATTATTATTTTCAATTGAAAAATAAATTTCGAGTTATAAAAACTTGGCAACCAACCTGTTTCTGCTGCTGAATCATACTATAATATAGGCCCTCCAAACAGCACCTGCTCTCCCTTTTAAGGACATGAAAATATGAACCCAAGCTGATGGTTCCCCTTATGACAAGTCTCTCTGTGTGACCTATGAGGTAAGGCAGCAATCTAAGAGAGTCTTGCTGATGGATTTTCAGATCTTGAGAGCCTGTGACAAACTTATGATCTCCTCTAAATTATATTAGAGCAACTTTACAACAAGACTTTAGCATGGTCTCTAAAATAAAGCAATACTGAGGTCTTCCAACAATTCAATCAGAACAATGATTTGAGAAAGTTATGTTGACAGATAAAAAGTATTGTTAAGCTACACTATTAAAAATATTATGCCATAATAAATATACAAAAAATGAAACAGAAGAGGGTAATTGTTAATACCAAGTAAATTTGGGAAATACTCTGATGGGATTAAAACATCATTTCATAAATTTGCTGATTTATTTTCTTTAATTCTTAGTGTAGTTCAAACTTTTATATTTAAATACCTTTATTGTCCTTAATGTTTGGGTTTTAACAAAGAAAGTAATATAGATATGTATAAAGAAGGAAATGAATGAATTTGATGTAATTATTTCAGAAACCTTAATTTGTATGTATTTACATGTAGGAATGCTTTCTTAGCTCCAGCAAGGATTTAAAAAATTCTTAAAATTGTTCTTTGATATTTAAGATGTTAAAGAATAGCAGTTAAGAACAAAATTTTAGGTTGAAGGGAAAAATTTCAAACTGAATACATTTCTCTAAATTTTCTAGCAAATAATCTATTTTGGTAAACCCTGAAAATGGTTAATGTATGCGCGTGCACATGCATGCACGCACACACACACACACACCCCTCATTTATCTGTAATTTCATTCTATTTTTATTTCAGTCTCTGTTCTTTAAAAATTTTATTTTAATGATTGATTTGTTTTTCAAAAATAAAACAACCCATCTAGTTCGGTGTATATTATTGGAAGTTATTTTCTATGCATATACTTATGTAAAGGAATACTTTATTAGGTCAGGGAAGAATTATATCATAAATGTGAATTTCTCCTTTATGGCTGGAATAGAATTATGCTTCAGAGCAAGATGCAATTTTGAAGAAAAATAACGTTTTAGAGTCTCTAATTTTTTTTTCCATTTACTCTGCTCGAGAAACTAGTGTTCACAGCTCAACTAATTTTTTTTAAATGAACACATTATTTTTTACTAATGCTAAAATTTGTAACGATTTCATGGTCATAAAT
Source organism: Cynopterus sphinx (assembly GCA_030015415.1). NCBI lineage: Eukaryota > Metazoa > Chordata > Mammalia > Chiroptera > Pteropodidae > Cynopterus > Cynopterus sphinx. The sequence goes on from CM057388.1 coordinate 56,154,169, forward strand.
GATTATTTGTCCTTTTTATTTAAAATGTTTTAAAATGCTAGAAATGTAACAAAAAGTCATACAGCAGTGACTAGTGGGAAAATTATTGTTTTACAAATTCTATAAATTAATGTGAAACATCCCTTTGTTAAACTTAGTAAGATTTTGTTAAAGAAAGCTGTGTATTCAAATGCTACCAGCACTCAGTTTTTGTTGATAATATTAATAATAAAAGCTTAAGATAAATCTCCCTTCTGTAGTAGAAGTAAAGTAATTCTAATGGCTTTCTTAATCTTAAACACGTTACAAAAGCTGTTTGCTTTATTACAATGTTACTAAAAACAATACAGAATACTTTATACATGCACATATTTTAATCAAACCATACATGCTTTTCTGAGACTTTTTTTTGTCCTAACATATTTGGGCATATTTCCATGTCAGTAAATATAGCAAAATCTGAATTTGTTTTCTATTATTATATAACAAATTACCACAAACTTAGAGGCATATACAACAAAATTTATTATCTCATAGTTTCTATAGTTCTATAGGTCAAAAATCAGGAACAGCATGACTGGGTTCTCTGCTCCAGAGAATCACAAGGCTAAAATTATGATTTTGGCTTGCTGTGTCCTCATCAAGTGGTAAACCTAGGGAAAAGTCTGCTTCCAAGCATATTTTTGTTATTGGAAGAATTCAGTTCCTTGGGGATGTAGGACTCAGGTCCAGATTCCCTTAATAGCTGTCAGTAAGGAAATTCTGTAAGCAACCAGAGGTTGCTCTCATATTTTGCCACATCGTCCCTTCAAACCCAGCAAGAAAGAATCACCTTTATTTCAAATCCCTGTCACACTTAGAATTTCTCTGACTTCCACTCTGCTTGAGCTGGAGAAGGTTTTCTACTTTTGAATGGCTTGGGTGATTAAGTCAAATCCACCCAGATAATCTCAACATTTTAAGATCCATTCACTCGGGACATTAATTACATGTGCAAAATTGAACTACAGGAGTAACTTAATCAGCATTTGATTGAATAACTAAGGGTCTGGAACCTTGTGTGTGTAAAGGAGAGGAGGGGACAGAACACTTAGAATTCTATCAACACCTACATAATTTATTTAATTGAGATAGAATTTACATAACATAAAATCAAACATTTTAATGATTTGAAAATATACAATTCAGTGTCACTTAATACTTTGGCAATGTTTTGCAACCATCACCCTGTCTGGTTCCAGAAAATTTTATCACCCCCAAAGAAAACCTCATCTCTACTAAGCAATCACTCTCCATTACTCCCTCCCAACAATGTCTAACATCCACTAATCGGCATTCTGTCTCTAAGGATTTTCCTATTCACAATATTTCATAAAAATGGTTTCCTTCAATTAACAATGTTTTCAAGTTTCACCCATGTTATAGCATGTATCAGTACTTCATTCCCTGTTACAAATAATATTACAGTTTATTGATATGTCACATTTTCTTTATCCATGCGACAGCTGATGGACATTTAGATTGTTTTCAATTGCTGTCTATCATGAAAGTGATTCTATAAAAAAGTCATATACAAATTCTTGTTGGAACACCTGTTTTTAATTTTTGATGAGTATATATCTAGAATTGGTGTTGTGAGGTAATATGGTAATTCCACTTTGAAGTTTTTATCAAGATTGACTTATAGTCACTATTTCATATATTTTCAATATAATCTTTATTATTATATTTTTTATTTTAATTTTTTATTAAGTTTATTGGGGTAACATTAGTTAATGCAATTATATAATTTTCAGGTGTACTTTATAATTTTTTAATATGTCAAATTTTTTAATTCAAGTTATTTGATATTTAATGTTATTTGTGATGAACACTGATGAACAGAAGTTAAACATCATAAATATTAATGTTATTATTATTATTATTAAGTTTATTGGGGTAACATTGGTTAATACAATTATATAATTTTCAATGTACATTATAGTTTCACATCTGTATATTCTACTGTGTGTTTACCACCTAAAGTCCAGTTTCCTTTAGCTACCACATATTTGATACCCTTTACCCACTTCACTCTCTCCCTACCATCTTATATTTGACCATCTTTACCCGTCTACCTCTCTTCTTTGCCCACACCCCCTACCCTCTGGTAACCACTAGTCTATAGTCTATGTTCATGAGTCTCTGTTTGTTTGTCCTGTTCATTTGTTGTTTTTAGGTTTATATCCCACATATAAGTGATATCATGTGATTTTCAACTTATCTGTCTAGCTTATTTCGCTTAGTATGATTATCTCAAGGTCCATCCAGGTTGTCGCAAATGGCAGTATTTATCTCTTATTATGGCTGAGTAATATTCCATTGTATATATGTACCACAGCTTCTTTAGCCAATCATCTATCATAGGACACTTTGGTTGCTTCTAGGTCCTGGCCACTGTGAACAGTGCTGCTATAAACATCAGTGTGCAAAAATCTTTTTGGATATGGGTTTTCAAGCCTTTGGGATAAATACCTAGTATAGGGATTGCTGGATCATATGGTAGATGAATTCTCAGTTTTTTGAGGAACCTCCATACTGTTTTCCATAGTGGCTGTACCAATTTGCAGCCCCACCAGCAGTGTATGAGGGTTCCTTTTTCTCCACATCCTCTCCAGCATTTGTTATTACTTGTTCTCTTGATCATAGCTATTCTAGTAGGTATGAGATGGTATCTCATTGTGGTTTTGATTTGTATTTTCCTAATAGCTAGTGATTTTGAGCATCTTTTCATATATAGGCCATTTGTATGTCCTCTGGGGAGAAGTGTCTGTTCAGGTCCTCTGCCCATTTTTTGATTGCATCATTTATTATTTTTTTTTATTTTTGAGTCATATGAGTTCTTTGTATATTTTTGATATAAGGCCCTTATCAGAAGTGTTGCTAAAAAATATATTTTCCCATTCGGATAGTTGTCGCTTTACCTTGTTGACAATTTCTTTTGCTGAGCAGAAGCTTTTTAGTTTGATGTAGTCCCATTTATTTATTTTTGCTTTTACTTCCCTTGCCTTTGAGGTCAAATTCATAAAATCCTCTTTAAGTCCAAGGTACTTGAGTTTAGTTCCTATGTTTCCTTCTATGCATTTTATTGATTTTGGTCTTATATTCAGGTCCTTAATCCATTTTGAGTTAATTTCGATGTGTGGTGATAGATAGCAGTCTAGTTTGCAGGTGGCCTTTGAATTTTTCCAGCACCGTTTATTGAAGAGGCTTTTCTTTCTCCACAATATGTGTTTGGCTCTTTTGTCAATTCTGTTTCACTGGTTCGTGTGTCTGTTTTGCTGCCAGTATCATGCCATTTTGATTACTGTTGCTTTGTAGTATAGATTGAGATCAGGCAGAATGATGCCTCCAGCCTTGCTCCTTTTCCTCAGGATGGCTTTAGCAATTCAGAGTCTTTTGTGCTTTCATACAAATTTGATGTATCTTTGTTCTATTTCTTTAAAAAATCCCAATTGTATTTTGATGGGGATTGCATTAAATCTGTATAATGCTTTAGGTAATGTGGTCATTTTAACTATGATAATTCTTCCAATCCAAGAACACGAAATATCTTTCCATTTCTTTATATCATCTTCGATTTCTAGTAATAGGCTCTTGTAGTTTTCATTCTATAGGTCCTTCACATGTTTCATTAGATTTATTCCTAGGTATTTTATTCTTTTTGTTGCAATTGCAAAAGGAATTATTTTTTCACTTCTTTTTTGGACACTTCATTATTAGAGTATATGAATTATATTTAATTTTGAATGTTGATTTTGTATCCAGAGACTTTACTATATTTGCTTAAGAGTGTTCTTGTGGAGTCTTTGGGATTTTCTATAGAGAATCATGTCATCCTCAAATATTGACACTTTTACTTCTTCATTTTCTATTTGGATGCCTTTTATATCTTTCTCTTGCCTGATTGTACTCTCTAGGACCTCTGATGTTATATTGAATACCAGTGGACAGCCTTGCCTTGTTCCTTATCTTAAAGGGAAGGGTTTTATTTTTTTACCATTGAGTGTAATATTGTCTGAGGGTTTGTCATACATAGATGGCCTTTATTATGTTAAGGTACTTTCCTTCTATACTGATTTTGTTAAATGTTTTCATCATAAACGGATACCGTATCTTGTCGAAGGCTTTTCTGCATCTACTAATATGATCATATGATTCTTATTTTTTAATTCGTTTATGTGGGGGTATCACATTAATCAAATGGCATATGTTGAACCATCCCTGTGCCCCTGAGATGAAAGCAACTTGATTGTGTCATATATTCTTTTTAATATGTTACCATATTCAGTTCGCTAGTATCTTATTTAGAATTTTTGCATCTGTGTTCATGACAGATATTGGTCTGTAGTTTTCTTTTTTTTTCAGTTATCTTTATCAGGTTTTGGTAGCAGAGTAATATTGGCCTCCAAAATAGAGTTGGAAAGTATTGCCTTAACTTTGATATTTTCAAAGAGTTTGAGGAGCATAGGTATTAAAACTTCTTTGAATGATAGAATTCACTGGTTAAGCCATCTGGTCCTGGATTTTTCCTTTTTTGAATGTGTTTTTGATGACTTAAAATTTCCATATTGCTGATTAGTCTATTTAGATTTTTCAGTTCTTCTTCATTCAGTCTAGGAAGGTTGTATTTTTCTAAGTACTTGTCCAAATCTCCTATGTTATTAAATTTGGTGTTATACACTTTTTCATAGTATTCTTGTAAGATCCTTTGTATTTATGCAAAGTCAGTCATAATTTTCCCTCTTTCATCCTTGATTTCATTTATTTGCATCTTTTTATTCTTGAACGAGTCTAGCCAGGGGTTTGTCAATTTTTTTAACCTCAAAGAATCAGCTCTTTTTTTGCTTTTACTTTTTATATATATTTTTTCATTTGTTTTTAATTTCTTTTATTTCTGCTCTAATTTTGATTATTTCTGTCCTGCTAACTTTAGGCTTCATTTTTTCTTCATTTTCTAGTTGTTTATGATGTAGCATTAGGTTGTTTATTTCGGCTTGTTCTTGTTTTTGGAGATAGTCCTGTAATGATATGAACTTTCCTCTTATGACCCTTTTTGCTATGTTCCAAATGTTTTCATATGTTGTACTATGATTATCATTCATTTCTATGTACTCTTGAGCTCTCTTTTTATTTCTTCTCTGACCCATTTATTCTACAGTAGCATATTGTTTAATCTCCGTGTATTTGTGGTTCTTCCTGCTTTCTTTTTGCAGTGATCTCTAGTTTAAAAGAATTATGATCAAAGAATATGGTTGGTATGATTTCAGCCCTCTTATATTTGTTGAGGTGATCTCTATGTCTCAGTATGTGGTCAATTCTTGAGAATGTTCCATGTACACTAGAGAAGAATGTATAAGCAGCTTTTTTTGGGATGGAAGGCTCTGTAAATGTCAATTGTGTCCATTTGGTCTAATGTATCATTTAAGGTTGTTATTTCTTTATTGATTTTCTGTTTGGATGATTTTCTATATCCGACAGTGTGGTATTAAGGACCCCCACTGTGATAGAATTTTTGTCTGTTTCTCTCTTTAGTTCTGTGAGTATTGCTTTATATATTTCGGGTCTCACAGATTGGGAGCATAGATATTAGTAAGCATTGTCCTCTTGGTGCATAATTCCTTTTATCATTATGAACTATCTCTCAGTATTTTTCTTTACCTTTTTAAAAATTTTGAAGTCCATTTCATCTGATATTAGTACCGCTACTCCTGCTTTTCTCAGAATGCCATTTGATTGAAACATCATTTTCCACCCTTTCACTTTGAGTCTATATTTGTGTTTAGAGCCGAATGTGTCTCCTGGAGGCGGCATATGGTTAAGTTTTGTTTTTTGATCCATTCTGCAACTTTGTGTCTTTTTATTGCTGAGTTCAGTTCATTTACATTTAGTGTGATGATTGAAATATGAGGTCTTCTTATAGCCATTTCATCTTTTGCTTTCTGGTAGCACAGTGTTCCCATTGCTTCTTTGTCCTTATGTTTCTGTTTTATTGTTTTTTTTTGTTTGTTTGTTTTTTTGTTTTTTTAATTTTGGTTGGCTTTTGTTAGTTTTGCCTCTGGTTCTTGTTTTGTTGTTGTTGTTGTTTTTTGTTTTGTTTTGTTTTATAGTTCAGTTCTGAATCTTTGGTGTGTGGTTAGCATTACGAATATGTAAAGGATAGTTAATATATACAGTCACCCATTTTCTTCTGAGCATGCACTATCTCATTCCCCTTTGCGAATTTGGATGTTTGAATCATCCCCTTTTCAGTCATTTTTATCTCCATTTGTCCCTATATATGCTGAATATTCATTATTATCTTGCTATAGCAAATTTTCTTATTATTTAAGCTTACAGTGTCCTATTCTTAGAAAGGATTGCACTTCTCTGCCTCTTTTTGCCTGATAGTCACTTTAGTCCTAATTATGTATTATTTTTGTCATTTTGTTTTAGGTGAGCTGACCCCTTTCAGTATTTTCTGTAGCACAGACCTCATAGTGGAAAATGCCTTCAATTTTCTTATGTCTGGAAAGGTCTTAATTTCTCCTTCATATCTAAAGGAGAGCTTAGCTGGATACATTATTCTAGGCCACTAGTTTCTTTCACTTAATTGTTTAAATATTTGATTCCATTCCTTTCTGGCTTGTAACGTTTGCGCTGAGAAGTCCGAGGATAGTCTAATGGGTTTACCTTTATAAGTTACTGTTCTTTTATTCTCCCTGGCTGCCTTGAGAATTCTATGTCATTGATTTTTGATAATTTTAATACAATGTGTCTTGGTGGAGGCCTTTTAAGGTTGAGATAATTGGGTGTTCTGTTGACCTCCTTAATTCCAGGCTCCAGCTCTTTCTTTAGATTTGGGGAATTCTCATGGACTACTTGTCTGAAAATGCTTTCTAGTCACTGGTCCTTTTCTTCTCATTTGAGAATGCCCATTATTCTATATTTCCTCTCCTGATGGTATCAGCTAGTTCTTGAATTTCTATTTCATTATTTTTAATTCTCCAATTCCCTCTTCTTTCTGATTTATGTCTAGATTTTTGTTTTTGATACCACTGATCCTTTTTTTCCACTTGGTCTACTCTGTTTCCCAAGCTTGCTATTTCATTTTCCACTATTGTAGTGTGTTCTTCATCTTCAGAAGTTACATTTTTTTTTTTTTTATTTCGGAGGGTTTCAGTCTCCTTGCTCTGCTCATCTACTTGTTTTTTCAATTCCTAAAATTGTTGCTGTGGTTCGTTTCAGAACTCACTGATTTTTTTTCAAAAGTACCATTTTGAATTCTCTGTCATTTAACTCACATATTTCTATGTCTGTAAGCTTATTTTCCGGAGATTTTTCTATTTCTTTCTGAGATGCCTTGTCACCTTGGTTGTTCATGGTTTAATGGACTATTTCACTGTCTGGGCATTAATGGAAGTGTGTTCTGTTGTTTTTCCAGAAAGAGGATTTGTTATATAAAGGTATCTTTTTAGCCTGCTGCAAAGAAGGCATTTTTCTTTTGGTTTCCAGTAGGTGGTATCTAAGCCTCTTGGATCCCTGCCTTATATAAAGCCTTTATAATGACTTTTTAAATTTTTTTGTAGATTTTTAATCTTGCCTGTTACCTTTAGTTTCAGTCTTTGTCAGTGTCAGTGATAATCTCAGCAAAGTTTGCTTAGATTTCCCTGGGGCTCCGCAGTGACCTGTCTTGGATAGTTTATGGGTTAGGACCCTCTGGGTTTGGAGTTGGGGCTTCAGTCAGCTTCGGTTTTGCAACCGCATCTGGTAAAAATCAACTGTTTTACTGACATCTGCTTCTCTGCATTCTGCCCTGATGATTGGGCCTTTTGATGGCTGCGTGGAACTCATGGCACTCCAAGATAGGGTTGTTCAGGAAAGTCGCTGCACTTTCTCCCCTCCCACTTCTCTTGCAGGGAGCTCAGGTGGCTGTGAGAGGCAGCTTCTTTGTTATTTCCAGGCCACCTCCCAATACTGGGGTTCTGACTTTTGGTAGCTCTTATGTGCATATCCCATGCTCAGACATCCTGGTGTGCAGTTTAGATGTTTTATGTTTTGTTTAGTTTTTGAGTTTTAGATGTTCAGCTTATTGTTGTTTCAAGGGAGAGAACTCAGGACATTTCTTACTCTGCCATGTTTCCAAAGATTCCAATATGATATTTATTATTTCCTTCTTTCTGCCGTTTTTTTTTTTTTTTTTGGTTTAATATGCCTTTTAAAAATGTACCTGTTTACAGCTATACATTTTCTTTTGTGCACTGCATTAGCTGCATCCCACAAGTTTATAATGTTCTGTTTTTATTTTCATTCTTTTAAAGGTAGTTTCTAATTGCCCTTGTGATTTATTCTTTGACCCTTTTTTTTGTTTATGAGTGTTTTTTAATTTCCTCATATTTTTGAATTTTCCAGTTTTCTTCTATTATTGATTTCTAGTTTCATCCATTGTTACTGGAGAAGGCATTTTGTATGATTTTAATCATTTTAAATGTATTGAGAGTTGGTTTGTGGCTTAATATATGATCAATACTGGACAATGTTCCATGTGTACTTAAGAAGAATGTGCACTTCGGTGGTATTTTATAGCGTTCTGTATATGTCTGTTGGGCCTGCTGTGTTTATAGTGTTGTTTATGTCCTCTATTTTCTTACTGAGTTCAGTCTAGCTGTACTATTCATGAATCGAAGTGTAGCATTGGATTATTTAACTTTTATTGTATAACTGTTTTTCTCTTCAATTATCAGTTATTCCTCTTTATGTTTAGGGGTTTTGTTAAGCTGTATATGTTTATAATTATTATGTCTTCCTGATGGATTTATCCTTTTATTAATATATTGTATTTTTTGTCTCTTGTGATTATTTTTTTACTCAATGTCAATTTTGTCTGATATTAGTATAATCACCTAGCTCTCTTTTTGTTACTATTTTCATGGAATATCTTTTCTATCCTTTCACCTTCACACTATTTGTTTTTGTACCTACAGTGAGTCTCTGGTAGAGAGCATATAGTTGGATCATGTTATTTTATTTATTCTTCCAAAGTCTATACTTAAATGAAATGTTTTGTTCATTCACATATAAGTAATTACTAATAAAAACTTCTCTTATTTCACTGTTTTATATATCTCTTATATTTGTTATTCTTCAATTCTCCCATGAATGCTTTCTTTTATGTTTAAAAGTATATATTTATTCACAATGGAGATTATAATTAGTATCTTCAATTTATAACAACCTGGTCTGAATGAATATTAACTTAGTTTTGACTGTTTACATAAACTTTGATTCTATACAGTTCCATTCCTTCCTTTTTATGTTGTTTTGTCACAAATTATGTCTTTATACATTTTGTGCTCTTTAAAATAGGTCTATAATTAGAATTTTTTTGCATTTGTTTTTAAATCATATAGGAAAAATGAAGAGTTGCAAACCAAAACTATAATTAAATACTGACTTTATTTTTATGTATGCAGTTACCTCGACTAATGTTCTTTATTCATATGGCTTTGTGTCAACATTTCTAGTGTATGGGGATATGGAGTACAGTATTTTATTGGTTCAATGGTCTAGTTGGTGGGTATTTAGGATGGAAGACTGATGAAAGGTATGTGAGAGATGTGATAAGGCCACTATGTAATTCTTATTTTTTTTTAAATCTTAGAAGTGTTTACTATATGATCTTTGAGAAACAACTAAAATAATAAAAAGTGTGTGAAGTGACAATGTAGAAACTGTCTTCATCACTTCCACTGCCTCCCTTAGCCAGTGGACATCACTTGCAAAAACCCTATTAGCCAGGTAACTTATCTGCTTCTGCCAGCCTCTAGGTATGACATCTGTCTTAGTCACACTGTCTCCAAGGCTCCTCCCCAGAAACAACATGTGTTCCCACTCATCAGGTCTTATTTACAACTCTCCAGGACTACACTAAAATGTGAGTGTTAGGGACTGTCTTGATTTGAGTGGTGAGGAAGGAATTTTCAATCCTGCTCCTGTTGGCTCATGGTTGAAAAGAGTAATACAAGATATACAACTTATAACATCACTTACAAAACAAAAAGCTTCAGTATTTATTTTGAAAAGAAATAGGGATTCTTGGTGGGACAAATACACAGAACAACTTGTCCTTTGTTCCTTCGGGTGGATGAACATTGGCTCTGAAAGGTAAACTTTAGCTTCCTGGACAAACTGTACCTCTCACATCAGTCATAGGCCAGAAAAGAGAAAGATTAAGATGATGACAAGTCCAGTGGCTCCTTTCAGAGGTTTTTTTTTTTTTAAGTCAAAAGGAAAGTTTATTGGAGAAGGAGTAACACTCCATAGACAGAGCATGGTCTCCTCTCAGAAGCAGATCATGAGAGAGCCTGAGAGAGAATCAGAGGGACAGAGACAGTAGAGATGAGGATAGTGAGAGAAACAGAGTAAAGTCACTGAGAGGACAGAATAAAGACAGTGAGAAGGCCCCCCACCCTCCAAAATACACCGAGAGAGAGAGATCAGCTCCTTTTAGAGTTTTTTTTTTCAGGACCATGAATCACTTCATGAAGGCCTCTTCTGGAACTTTAATCCAGCTTATAGGAAGTGAAAGGGAAGAGTTGGGAGATCATCAGGGCCAGGAGCCCTGAGTTTCATTTCTAAGCTGCTCAACTTCTGTTTTCTTGCCATGGATCCCCAGATATCACCTTGGGCAGAGGAAGAACCTAGGTGGCTCTGATTTGGTCCAAGTGGTTGTCATAAGGCATTCGGAATGTATGAGAACAAGCAACATCCATTAGGACCAAAGTGGAGATATTCTGACTACAAAGTGCCATTTCCTAATCTATGTGACAAAAGTACACCTTTAAATTTGCTGCGACATATGCCCCAGAATGAGCAGTGTGGGACATTCTGTATTGGGGAAAATCACTTATAAATCTAAATGTCAATAATGAGCCAATATTCAGAATATTACTATATACCTATTCAGAGCACAAAGGCAACTTAATAGGTACTTACAGAGAAAGATGTTTCTGGGTACTGAGTGTTAAAAAAGGAATAAATATAGTATTATGAATAGTAGAACATTTTCAGATTTAGATTTGCTTACATGCATTATAACTTAATTAGGATATATTTACAGAGATTTAATAAATAAATTACCTATGAGTTTTCATTATTTACTCTCCTGCTCCTCTCAACTCACTCTTATCTCTGCATATTCCCATCATTCTCTTTTAACACCAAATAGGTTTCATCTTAGACTCATGGAGAATGCATGCACCATTTCTAGCTGCTCCCGGGAGACATAAGGAATGGAGCTGGAAGAGGTTATGGGTGCTGCCTTGGAGAAAGGTACTTTGTGTTTCTTCAGGGCTGGTACTTTTTTATTACCAACTCATTATTGCAGATATTTGACCTTATACAACTGTGGGAGTTGAGTAATTTCTGTAAGTTTTTTTTTTCATGATATCTAATGCTGAAGCTTGAAGAACAAAATGCAGGCAGTCAGAAGATGAGATAGATTTAAACTGAGGAGAACAATAACAAGCTATAATGCATAAACACAAGCTGTAGCTTTTGATGAGTTGGTTCTCAGAGCCTCCATAGTTACTAGCATGAATGCCATCAAGAACCAGAGTCCCTTTATCATGTCTCAACACACATGCCAGACCAAGGAGTCAGAAAAGCAGAGGATCCAGCAAAAATTTGGAGCAGTTGCAGGCTTTATCATTATCTCATACCATTGAGGCAAGTCAGCCAATAAGCAATGCCTATACACTACAAAGAGGAAGTGTCTTCACTCCTGCCCTCAACATCTTTCTTGCAACTCACTCTAACAGCAGAAATACAGGTAAGTGAATCCCAGAAAACACAATTCATTCTTCCCAGGTTGACATATTTGAAACAGTCATAATATGATTTCATTTGTAAGACATTCTCCCAAAGGTAAGACTATAGGTATAGAAAACTGATCAGTTATTGCCAGGGGCTGGGAATGGATAGAGATTGTTACTACAAAGTGGCATGGAAAATGTTTTAATCTGATGGAGCTGTTCAATATAACATTATTCCCACCTAAATGAGGGTGACCATGTCAATGGCAGGATCATCCATCTCATCTGGGTCCTACACGAGTCAGCCACTTCAGAACACTTTAAAGATGAAGATGTCCTCCTCACCAGTGTGTTCCCCAATACTGAGGGGAAATAGAGAATCCTGAGTCCCAACATTCACTGCTTGGTCCACTGACACATTGACTTCAAAGGCATTTCGATTCAAGTGACCATAGTTGATAACTTTTGAAACTGTTTCACCTTTGTGTGTTATGAAACACATTTATAGTCTGATATGTATTTTACAACTCAAGTTGTTGGAAGTTCTGATAATGCATGTTGTACAACACCTTTAGTTTGTATCTTATATTTGTGGTGAAATAATTTTCTGTAGATTTGGTGGTAAATTCAAATGCAAATTCACATATAAATATGTTAGATATTACAACTTTGAAATAATGCATGATTGATCAATATAAATTGGAAAAAAACTAAAGAAATCGGAAGTGATAATGTAGCCATATAACAGGAATTTTACTTTAGTTATTGAGAAGTTGTGAGGTAGTATAACAACCATAAAAATGTACCACTCAGATCTCTTGTGGTGGGGAGCATCACTAACTGATGGCCCCAGCTGCTGTCCCTCTGAATTCATTCCATATTCATGAATCCCATAGGCTGATCCTTGACAATAACTGGTATTAATGTAGTTGCATTTCTGGGAGGTATAACATTTCTCTCACCAACGTCTTTGGCTCCAAGACTCACATAGCTGAAACCCTTTGATGTCACTATAGTCTAAGGCTCTTGCTATTAAATCTTACTTCCTTTTCTCTTCTCTACCAATGTGAGACCTGTGTTGCCATCTGAAGGCTCTTCCCACCTTCTCTCACTCCTTCTCTTTTATCCTTCATGGGGCTTATCCCAATTAATCTCTTTATCATCTATTCTTATATGGACAGCTATTTATCAGAGGACCAGTGCTAACAGAAATGACATCAGGAATTGTCCAAGAAAACTGGTGGCAAAGTAGAGTTTGGATTCTGGCTCACTTGGTACTCAAAAGGCAAATAAAACAATGTCCTGAGTAGCATGGGGACACAGAGTCCCTGCCACAAGATGGTGGTCAAATGGGTGGAGATTTCACCAGTCTTGAGGTGGAAAAAATCCTGCATGATTAAAAACACTCTTGCTATTATACAGGCATTTAAAAAGACAGGAGAAGGATACTGCCTACAAGGATAGTGAAATTGACTAGTTACTAGTTGGCTAAGTTTTGTTGATGCCTTTCAGAGGGATAACGAAAAACTGAAGGTCCTCAAAAGCAATTAAAACTACATATGAGGATGTGAGGTATTCCTGAGCCTTCCTGGTAGCTTTTAAAGAGTCTCTTAGAAGGTTCCAGTCTAGATAGTGGTACAGGTAAACACTGTGCATACTTCCTCCCATGACATTAAAATTGTAACTAAATTATAAAACAGGCAACCTGAAGAACAATTTGAAGATTTGCTGAACAGAACTCTTGTAACTGGATATATAAAGAAGAGACCATATAGAAACTAATGGGAGGGTTGGAGACATGAAAAGGGCCGGTCCCACACACACATGTGATTTTTGAGCACTTGGAGGAATATCTCAGCTGCAGAAGCTTCCTCCCTCCAAGAAGTGAAAGGTCCTATCCTGACCCTGTGGATCCACAGCAGAGGGTTCCAGGTCTGGGAAGATAAGTCTCCACAAAACCTGGCTGTAAAAATCAGTGGTGATTCCTGCTGTCTGGGTGAGATGGAAGGTTGCTGGAAATCCAGATGTACTCTTAAAGGTCCTGAACACAGACGCACTAGCTTGCAGGCACTCACCCTGGGCTCTAGCAGAGGAATATAGCTTGGGAGGTGCCAGAGACATCCAGAGAAAGACTGAGTTGCATGGTTTTAGGGCAAGGGCTGGAGGCACAGCCACAATTGTCTCTTTGTTGAGCCCTCCTCCAGTGCAGGCTACAGGTGAGCACCATCTCTTTGTTGAAACCTCCACCTACACAGCTGAATCTGCATTGGCCTGGTGAGGTCTGCTCACTCTACCCTAGTGACTCCTTGAGGCCTTGTCCCAACCAACTTGCAAATTGTCTGATGGCAATTTCTGGTGGTTCTGGACAACTAGCCCTACCATGCACTCTCAGCAGAAAGTTCCTTCAGCAGCAATCAACAGGCCTCAGCTTGGCACCCCAGGAGACACTTTTGATTGTGGGAAATTAACCCTAGACCTAGCTGCAGTATTTCTTGAACAAATCTTGGGGTCTGTGGGCCCAGGGTATGCAGTGCCTGGCCTTGGTGTGAACTGAGACTTTTGCAAGTGGCCACAAGCTTAGCACTGGCAACAAATCTGAATTTGCACCAACCTGGGGAACACAACTTGCCCCACCCTGGTGACTCGCTAATACTCTGCCTCATCCAAATCTAGTACAGCTAAGGCTCATTCAGCTGCTGTGCCTTTATGGGCAGCCATCAGGCATCCTCAGGCCTGGGGGTGCCCTGGGCCTTTTGCTGAGCTTCCCAAGGTCTGTACTGGCAGAAGTTGGCTTTGGTTCACTGTATGGCCTCTCTCACATGCCTCCAGGTCTATCTCAGGCAGCTACCAATCACAGATAGCTCTGTAGCTCCTACCAAGTAGCCCCAGGTGGTAAAGGCAGTGGCTAACCTTGGCCTGCACATGGACCCTCCCAAGGGGCTCTAGAACCAAAACCCTAGGGCACTGGTGTCAGACTACAACAGAATACCCCACAAGAAGCACACCCAAAGAGTGGCCTCGACAGGCTCATGAACCTGCTGGGGTGAACCCTACTCCATAGGGTCAGCCCTCACATAGCAACTTGTACATTTTGGGTATGGCCAATCCTTATAGCCAGTCAGTCTAACAGTTAATCCTACTTACTGATGTGCCAAAAATCAAGGCTAAACTCCAACAGGAGGGCACAGTCACACAAGTGTCATTCCTAGAGTACTCAGTATAGGTGATCCAGAAGACTGTGCCACCAGGCCACACATGACACCCACTACAGATGAGCCCATGGCTAAGACAGGAAGACATTGCAGATCTACCTAATATACAGAAACAAACACAGAGAGTCAGCCAAAATGAGAAAATAAAGAAACATGTCCCTAATGAAAGGACAAGAGAAAATTCTAGAAAAAGAACTAAGTGAAAGTGAGGCAAGCAATCTACCAGATAAAGAGTTCAAAACACTGGTTATAAAAATGCTCGAAGAATTTAGGGGAAGAATAGATAATCTCAGTGAGAACTTCAACAAAGAGATAGTAAGAATATTAAAAGAGAGAAGCCATAAAAAAGCAGTGAAAAATAAAAGATACATTAACTGAAATGAAGAATACACTAGAAGAAATCAACATCAGATTGGATGAAGCAGAGGACTGAACCAGCGATTTGGAAGACAAGGTAGTAGAAAACACCTAACTGGAACAGAAAAAAAAAAAAAAGAAAAAAATTTAAAAAGGTGAAGATAGACTAAGGGACCTCTGTGACAACATCAAGCACAACAACATTTGCATCATAAAAGTACCAGAAAGAGAAAAAAGAAAGCAAGGAATTGAGAACTGATTTGGGGGAAAAAATGACAGAAATCTTACCTAACCTGGTGAAGGAAATAGACATACAGGTCCAGAAAGTGCAGAGAGTTCAAATCAAGATGGACCTGAAGAAGACCACACAAAGACACTTATTTAAAATGGTGAAGGCTAAAGACAAAGATTTAATCCTCAAAGCAGCAAGAGAAAGGCAGCTAGTTACTTACAAGGGTACTCCCATAAGACTGTCAGCTGCGTTCAAAACAGAAACTTTGCAGGCCAGAAGGGATTGACATGAAATATTCAAAGTGGTGAAAAGCAAAGACCTGCATTCAAGACTACTCTACACAGCAAGGCTATCAATTAAAATTAAAGAGCATCCCAGACAGGAAAAAGCTAAAGGAATTCATCACTACCAAGCCAGTTTTACGAGAAATGTTGAAGAGACTTCTGTAAGAAGAAGAAGGGGGAGAAAAACATAACATAGACATGAATAATAAAATGGCAATAACTATGTACTTATCAATAATTACTTTAAATGAAAATAGATTAAATGCTCCAATCAAAGGACATAGGGTAGCCTAGTGGATAAGAAAACATGAACCATACATATGCTGTCTACAAGAGATTCACCTCAGATCAAAAGACAAACACAGACAGAAAGTAGAAGGATGGGAAAATATATTTCATGAAAATGGAAATTTTAAAAAAGCTGGAGTAGCAACACTTATATCTGACAAATTGACTTTATTTTTTATTTTTATTTTTTTAAAGTGCCTACAGCACCTGGTATACCTAGGTAGTCTCCCATGCAAGTACGAACCAGGCCCAACCCTGTTTCTGAGATCAGACAGGATTGGGCACATTCAGGGTGGCATGGCCATAGACCAAAATAGACTTTAAAACAAAGGCTATAATAAGAGACAGAAAAGGACATTACATAATGATAAAAAGATCAATCCAACAAGAGGATATAACCCTAGTAAGTAAATCCTTATGCATCCAACAGAGAGGCACTTAAGTATATAAAGCTAATACTGACAGACATAATGGGAGAGATCAATCGTAATACAGTGAGAGTAGGAGACTTTAACACCCCATTGACACCAATGG
The DNA here is from genome assembly GCA_030015415.1 of Cynopterus sphinx. Taxonomy (NCBI): domain Eukaryota; kingdom Metazoa; phylum Chordata; class Mammalia; order Chiroptera; family Pteropodidae; genus Cynopterus; species Cynopterus sphinx. Next base: position 56,170,886 of record CM057388.1, read on the forward strand.
ATAGATCTTCTAGACAGAAAAGCAACAAGGAAAGAGAACCCCAAAACAGTAGAATATACATTCTTTTTGAATGTGCATAGAACATATTTCAAAATAGACCATATGTTAGGAGACAAAACAAGTCTCAGTAAATTAAAGAAGATTTAAATCATATCACAAATTTCATCCCTGGACATAATGCTATGAAACTAAGAATCAATAACAAAAACAAACAAACAAACAAACAAACAAACAAACCTGAAAAATACCCAAATACATAGAGGCTAAATAACATGCTACTAAACAATGAATGCTACTTAGCAATGAGATCAACTAAAAACATCAAAAGATACCTTGAGACAACAAAAGTGAAAACACAATGATCCCAAATTTATGACACTCAATAAAAGCAGTCCTAAGATGGAAATTCATAGTGATATATGCCTACCTAAAAACAAAACAAAACAAAACAAAACAAGAAAAATCTTACAACTAAATGAAATAGAAAAAAATAAAAACAGTAAACAAAGCCCAAAGTGAGTAGATGGAAGGATATAATAAAAATAGAGCAGAAATAAATAAAATAGAGTCTGAAAAAAATACAAAAGATCAATTAAAACAAGAGCTGGTTCTTTGAAAAGAAGAGCAAAATTGATAAGACTTTCTCTGGAATCATCAAGAAAAATAAGAGAGAGAACCCAAATAAATAAAATCAGAAATGAAAGAGGAAAATTAACTGACTCTACAGAAATACAAGAGATTATAACAAAAAGCTATTAGCAATTATATGACAACAAATTGGACAATCTGGAAGAAATAAATATTCCCAGAAACATACAATCATCTAAGACAGAGTCAAGAAGAAATAGAAAATCTGAACTGACTGATTACAACTAATGAAATCGAATCAGTAATCAAAAAACTCCCAAGAAACAAAAGTCCTGGACCAGATGGTTTCACAGATGAATTTTACCAAAGATTCAAAGTAGAATTAACAACTATTTTTTTTCTCAAACTATTCTAAAAACTTCAAGAGGAAGGAAGGCTCCCAAGCTCATTCTATGAGGCCACCATCATCCTTATTCCAAAACCAGCAAAGACATTACCTAAAAAGCAAAGTATAAGGCCTATAACCCTGATAAACTTAGATACAAAAATCATCAACAAAATATTAGCAAAACAAATTCAACAATACATTAAAAACATTATACACCATAAGCAAGATGGATTTATTCCTGAAATGCAAGGTTGGTTCGATATGCATAAATCAATTAATGTGATACACCGCATTAGCAAATTGAAAGAGAAAAATGATATAGACATAGCAACAGATACAAAAAAAGCATCTGACAAAATCCAGTACTGATTTATAATAAAAACTCTCAGCAAAGTGGGAATAGAGAGAACATACTTCAACATAAATATGGAAAACACACAGCCAACATCATACACAATGAGGAAAAGCTAAAAACATTTTCTTTAAGATCAGGAATAATACAAGGATATACACATTCACCACTTTTATTCAACGTAGTATTGGAAGTCATAACCACAGCAATCAGATAAGAATAAAAAAGCATCCTGATTGGAAAGGAAGAAGTAAAACTGTCATTATTTACAGATGGCATGATACTATAAAGAGAGAACCCAAAAGATTCCACCAGGAAAAAAAAAAAAACTGTTAGAACTGATAAATGAATTAGTAGAGTAGCAGAACACAAAATTAATATTCAGACATCTGCTGCATTTATATACCAATAATGAATTATCAGAAAGAGAAATTAGGAAAACAACACCATTTAAGATTGAATCAAATCAGTAAAATATTTAGGAATAAATTTAGCCAAGGAGGAAAAAGACCTGTACTTGGAAAATTATGTCATTGAAGAATGAAATTGAAGAAGATACAGATAATGGAAGGATAAACTTTGCTCATGGATAGAAAGAATTAATGTAATTAAAATATCCATACTACTCAAAGCAGTCTGTATATTCAATGCAATCTCTATTAAAATACCAACAGCATTTTTCAGAGAACTGGAACAAATAATCCAAAAATGTATGTGGAACCATAAAAGACCCTATATCAACATGGCAATCTAGAGAAGGAAGAACAAAGTGGAAGGTATCATGCTACCTGATACAAAACTATATTACAAGGCTATAGTAATCAAACAGCATGGTATTGGCATTAAAAAAACAAAAAACAAAAAACAAACAAACACTTAGATGAATGGAATTAGATAGAGACCCCAGAAATAAATTCACACTTATGTGGTCTTTAATCTATAACAAAGTAGGCAAGAATATACAATGGGGTACAGACAGTCTCTTCAATAAATGGTTTTGGGAAAACATGCAAAAAATGAAACTGGACCACTTTCTTACACTATATACAAGAATAAATCCCAAATGGATTAAAAAAATAAATGTAAAACCTAAAACTATAAAACTCCTAGAAGAAAACATAGGCAGCAAACTCTCTGACATTGCTCTTGGTAATATTTTTTCTGATATATGTCCTCATGCAAGGGAAACAAAAGAAAAAAAAATAAACAAGTGAGACTACATCAAACTAAAAAGTTTTTGCACAGCAAAGGAAATTATTAACAAAACAAAAGGACAACTTACTGAATACTAGAAGATGTTTGCCAGTGATACATCTTATAAGGGGTCAATATCTAAAATTCTAAAATTTATAAAGATAATTCATACAACTCAACACCAAAAAACAAAAACAAAAACAAAATCAAAAACTAATTCTATTACAAAATAGGCAAAGGACCTGAATTGGCACTTCACCAAAAAGGACATACAGATGGCTAATAGACATATGAAAAGATATTCCCCATCGTTAATCATCAGAGAAATTCAAATTAAAACCCCAATGAGATATCACCTCAGACCTGTCAGAATGGCTATCATCTATAAATCAGAAAACAAGTGATGGTAAGGATGTGAAGAAAAGGTAATCCTTATGGACTATTCTTGGAAATGCAAATTGGTACAATCACTCTGGAAACTGTTTGGAGGTCCTTCAAGAAATTAAAAATAGAACTATCCTATGATAGTTTGGCAATTTCACTTCTGGGTATTTATCCAAAGAAAATAAAAAAAATAATTCAAAAAGATCTATGCACCCCTATGTTCACTGCAGCACTATTTACAATACCCAAAATATAGAATCAGCCTCAATGCCCATTAATAGAAGATTAAATAAAGAAGTTTTGATACATATATACAATGGACTATTATTCAGCTATAACAAATGAAACCCTCCCATTTGCAAAAACATAGACTGATCAAGAGGGCAGTTTGCTAAGTGAAATAAGTTAGAGAAAAACAAATATCATAGGATTTCACTAATATATGGAATCTAAGGAACAAAATAAATGAACAAAAAAATGAAAACAGATTCATGACACAGAGAGCAAACTGGTGATTCCCAGATTGGGGGTGGAGTTTGGGAGGCTGGATGTAAAAAGTGAAGGGATTAAGAAATAGAAATCGAATTCTGGGAAACATGGCTGAGTGACTGACATCCTCAGATCTCTCCCCTTGAAACAATAAGCTGAACATCTAAAACTGAACAAAAAACACCCAAACTGCACACCAGCATGTCTGAGTGTGAGATCTGCACATAAGAGCTACCAGAGTTCAGAACCCCAGGTGTTCAGCTGTAGACTGAGAGAAATAAAGAATCTGCCTCTCCCAGCTGCCAGAACTCCCAGCATGAGGAGGGAGAGGGGTGAAGGTGTAGTGACTTTCCTGAAAATCTCTGCCAGGAAGTACTGTGAATTACATGCAGCCAGCAGCAGGGCCCAGTCCTCAGAGCAGAAAGCAGAGAAGTGAGAAAGGATTGCAGAGAAACAACAGTTGATTTCTACCTGCCAGAGTTTGGCTGAGCTGCAGCCCACAAACCCCAACACAGAGGGTCCCTCCCCCCATACCCTCCAAGACCAAACACCACAGAGCACCAGGGGGTCTGAAGAAACAGTGCTGAGAATGTCACTGACACTGACAGGAACTGAAATTGAGGATAGTGAGAGTGATTAAATATCTACAAAAAAAAAAAAAAAACACAAACAAACAAATATTATTCAGGCTTTATATAAGGCAGGGATCCAAGAGGCTTAGACACCACCTACTGGAAACCAAAAGAAAAATGCCTTCTTTGCAGCAGGCTAAAAAGATACCTTTATATAATAAATCCTCTTTCTGGAAAAACAACAGAACACACTTCCATTAATGCCCAGACAGTGAAATAGTCCATTAAACCATGAACAACCAAGGTGACAAGGCATCTCAGAAAGAAATAGAAAAATCTCCGGAAAATAAGCTTACAGACATAGAAATATGTGAGTTAAATGACAGAGAATTCAAAATGGTACTTTTGAAAAAAAATCAGTGAGTTCTGAAACGAACCACAGCAACAATTTTAGGAATTGAAAAAACAAGTAGATGAGCAGAGCAAGGAGACTGAAACCCTCCGAAATAAAAAAAAAAAAATGTAACTTCTGAAGATGAAGAACACACTACAATAGTGGAAAATGAAATAGCAAGCTTGGGAAACAGAGTAGACCAAGTGGAAAAAAAGGATCAGTGGTATCAAAAACAAAAATCTAGACATAAATCAGAAAGAAGAGGGAATTGGAGAATTAAAAATAATGAAATAGAAATTCAAGAACTAGCTGATACCATCAGGAGAGGAAATATAGAATAATGGGCATTCTCAAATGGGAGGAAAAGGACCAGTGACTAGAAAGCATTTTCAGACAAGTAGTCCATGAGAATTCCCCAAATCTAAGGAAAGAGCTGGAGCCTGGAATTAAGGAGGTCAACAGAACACCCAATTATCTCAACCTTAAAAGGCCTCCACCAAGACACATTGTATTAAAATTATCAAAAATCAATGACATAGAATTCTCAAGGCAGCCAGGGAGAATAAAAGAACAGTAACTTATAAAGGTAAACCCATTAGACTATCCTCGGACTTCTCAGCGCAAACGTTACAAGCCAGAAAGGAATGGAATCAAATATTTAAACAATTAAGTGAAAGAAACTAGTGGCCTAGAATAATGTATCCAGCTAAGCTCTCCTTTAGATATGAAGGAGAAATTAAGACCTTTCCAGACATAAGAAAATTGAAGGCATTTTCCACTATGAGGTCTGTGCTACAGAAAATACTGAAAGGGGTCAGCTCACCTAAAACAAAATGACAAAAATAATACATAATTAGGACTAAAGTGACTATCAGGCAAAAAGAGGCAGAGAAGTGCAATCCTTTCTAAGAATAGGACACTGTAAGCTTAAATAATAAGAAAATTTGCTATAGCAAGATAATAATGAATATTCAGCATATATAGGGACAAATGGAGATAAAAATGACTGAAAAGGGGATGATTCAAACATCCAAATTCGCAAAGGGGAATGAGATAGTGCATGCTCAGAAGAAAATGGGTGACTATATATATATATATATATATATATATATATATATATAATATGTATATGTATATGTATATGTATATGTATATGTATATGTATATATACATACATGTATATATGTATATATACATATATATAACTATCATTTTTATGTTCATAATGGTAACACATATCAAATATTCAGAACCGAAGTATATAACATAAAGCAAGAAGAACGAGAGGGAAAACCCACAGAAGCCAATCAAAATAAAGAAAACAGAAACACAAGGACAAGAAAGCAATGGAAACACTGAGCTACCAGAAAGCAAAAGATAAAATGGCTATAAGAAGGTCTTATATTTCAATAATCACCCTAAATGTAAATGGACTGAACTTCCTGATAAAACGGCATAGAGTTGCAGACTAGATCAAAAAATAAAATCCAACCACATGCTGCCTCGAGGATACACACCTCAGCTCCAGAAACATATACAGACTCAAAGTGAAAGTGTGGAAAATGATATTTCAAGCAAATGGCATTCAGAGAAAAGTGGAAATAGCAGTACTAATATCAGACAAAATACACTTCAAAATAAAAATGTTAAAGATACTGAGGGAGACTTTATAATGATAAAGGGAATCATGCACCAAAAAGATATAACACTTATTAATATCTATGCTCTTTTTAAGAAGCCCAGAAATATGTAAAGCAATTACTAACAGAACTAAAGGGAGAAACAGATCAAAACTATCATAGTAGGGGACCTAGATGCCACACTGTTGGATATAGAAAATCATCCAAACAGAAAATCAATAAGAAAATAACATCCTCAAATGACACATTAGACCAACCTGAGCCTTCCATCCCCAAACAGCTGCTTATACATTCTTCTCTAGTGCACATGGAAAATTCTCAAGAATCAACCACATTCTGGGATACAGAGATAGCTTCAACAAATATGAGGGTTGAAATCGTACCAACCATATCTCTGATCATAATGCTTTGAAACTAGAGATCAACTGCAAAAAGAAATCAGGAATAATTACACATATATGAGATTAAACAACATGCTACTGAAGAATAACTGGATCAGGGAAGAAATAAAAAGAGAGATCAAGTAATACATAGAAATAGATGATAATAATAGTACAACATATCAAAACATTTGGGACATGGCAAAAGCAGTCAGAAAAGGAAAGTTCATATCATTACAGGCCTATCTTCAAAAAGAAGAATGAGCTAAAAAAAAAACCCACTAATGCTTCATCTTAAAAAAAAAAAAAAAACAAGAGAAAGAACAAATGAGGCTTAAAGTCAGCAGAAGGAAAGAAATAATCAAAATTAGAGCCGAAATAAATGAAAGTTAAAAAAAAAATCAATAGAAAAAATGAATGCAACAAAGAGTTGATTCTTTCAGAAGGTTAACAAAATTGACAAAATCTTTGTAGGCTAAATAAATAAAAAATAAAAAAAACAAATAAAAGCAGGGATGAAAGAGAGGAAATTACTACTGATATTGTAGAAATACAAAGAATCATGCAAGAATACTATGAAAAAGTATTTATCATTTAATAACCTAGAAGAAATGGACCAGTACGTTGAAAAATACAACCTTCCTAGATGGAATCAAGAAGATCTGGAAAATATAAATAGATCTATCAGCAGTATGGAAATTGAAACATAAATCAAAACCTATCAAAAAGTCTAAGTCCAGGACCAGATGGCTTCACCAATGAATTCTACCAAACATTCAAAAAAGAATTACTACACATTCTCCTCAAAATCTTCCAAAAATTGAAGAGGAGGTAATACTTCCCAACGCATTTTTGGAGGCCAATATTACTCTGATTCCAAAATCTGGTAAGGGTAATACAAAAAAAGAAAATGACTGACCGATATTTCTCATGAACACAGATGCAAAAATCCTAAATAAGATACTAGCGAACCAAATGCAACAGCATATTAAAGATTATACACCACAATCAAGTGGTGTTTATCCCAGAGGCACGGAGATATTTCAACATATGTGAATTGATTAACGTGATACACCACATAAACAAAATAAAAAATAAGAATCAATAGATGCAGAAAAAGACTTCGACAGCATACAACATTATTTATGATCAAAACACTTAACAAAATCAGTGTAAAAAGAAAGTACCTTAAAATAATGAAAGCCATCTATGACAAAACCTCAGCCAACATTTTACTTAATGGTGGTAAACTAAAAACCTTCCCTCTAAGATCAGAAACAAGGTAAGGCTGTCCATTATCACCACCATTATTCAGTATAACATTGGAGGTCCTAGCAAGTGAAATCAGACAAGAGAAAGATATAAAAGGCATCCAAATAGAAAACAATTAATTCAAACTGTCACTATTTGCAGATGACATTATTCTCTATATAGAAAACACTAAAGACTCCACAAGAACACTACTAGAAACAATAAGCAAATACAGTAAAGTCTCTGGATAAAAAATCAATGTTCAAAAACCCATAGAGTTCCTATACTCTAATAATGAAGTGTTGAAGAAATAAGTGGAAAAAATAATTCCTTTTGCAATTGCAACCAAAAATATAAATTACCTAGGAATAAATCTAACGAAATATGTGAAGGACCTATATAATGAACACTACAAGACCCTATTAAAATAAACCATAGAAGATGCAAAGAAATGGAGAGATATTCCGTGTTCTTGGATTAGAAGAATAAACATAGTTAAAATGACCATATTACCTAAAGCATTATACAGATTTAATGCAATTCCCATCAAAATCCCATCAGTAATTTTTAAAGAAATAGAACAAAAAATAATCAGATTTGTATGGAAACATAAAAGACCCCAAATTGCCAAAGCCATCCTGAGAAAAAAGAACGAGGCTGGAGTCATCACTCTGCCCAACTACAAATTATACTACAATATGACAATAATCAAAACAACATGGTGTTGGCAGCAAAACAGACACACGCACCAGTGGAACAGAATTGAGAGTCCAGAGGTAAACTTATATTTATATGGGCAAATGATTTCAACAAAAAAAGCCCAAAACATACAGTAGAGAAAGGAAAGCCTCTTCAATAAATGGTGCTGAGAAAACTGGAAGGCCACCTGCAAAAGAATGAAACTTTATTTTTGTTTATCACCACACACTGAAATTAACTCAAAATGGATTAAGGACCTGAATATAAGACTGGAATCAATAAAATGCATAGAAGAAAATATAGGAACTAAACTCAAAGACCTTGGAATTAAAGAGTATTTTTTGAATTTAACCTCAAAGGCAGGAAGTAGAAAAAAAATTAATGATTAGGACTACATCAAACTAAAAAACTTTTGCTCAGCAAAGGAAACCATCAACAAAATAAAAGACCACCATCCTAACGGGTAAATATATTTGCAAGCAATACCTCCAATAAGGGCCTAATATCCAAAATATGCAAAGAACTCATATAACTGAATAACAACAACAACAACAACAACAACAAAATAATCCACTCAAAAAATGGGCAGAGGACCTGAACAGACACATCTCCCCAGAGGACATACAAATGGCCAACAAATATGTGAAAAGGTGCTCAACATCACTAGCTATTAGAGAAATTCAAATAAAAACCACAATGAGATATCATCTCACACTTGTTAGAATACCTGTAATCAACTGAATGAGTAATAGCAAATGCTGGAGAGGATGAGAAGAAATAGGAACCATCATACACTGCTGGTGGACTGCAAATTGTTACAGCCACTGTGGAAAACAGTATGAAGTTTCCTTAAAAAACTGAGAATTGAGAATTGATCTACTATATGATCCAGCAATCCCTCTACTGGGTATTTAACCCAAAGTCTTGAATACCCATATCCATAAAAGATATTTGCACAATGATGTTCATAGCAGCATTATTCACAGTGGCCAGGACATGGAAGCAACCAAAGTGTCCTAAGATAGATGATTGGCTAAAGAAGCAGTGGTACATATATACAATGAAATGTTCCTCAGCCATAAGAAGAGATGAAATACTGCCATTTGTGACAACATGTGTGGACCTTGAGATAATCATGCTAAATTAAATAAGCCAGACAGAAAAAGTTGAAAATCACATGATATTCCTTATATGTGGAATATAAAACTAAAATCAGGAAATGAACAAGACAAACAGAGACTCATGGACATGGACAATGAACTAGTGATTACCAGAGGGTTGGGGGTGAGAGAGGACGGGTGAGGTAGACGGGTAACGGGGGTCAAATATAGGGAGATAGGGGAGGGTGAAATGGGTAAAGAGACCAAATATATGGTAGCTGAAGGAAACTGAACTTTGAGTAGTAAACATGCAATAGAATATACAGATACTAAATGATAATGTACAGCTGAAAATTATATAATTGTATTAACCAATGTTACCCCAATAAATTTTAAATAAAGATTTTTTAAAAATGCAAATTGGTAGTTACAAAATAGTCATGTGTATGTAAAGTACAGCATAGGAAACATAGTCAATAATATTGTGATAACTATGTATAGTGCCAGGTGTGTTAGCTCTGAGCTGATTGAGGAGAGAAGTTTTCAGCAGTGAGATACCCAATTGAAAAAAATGGACAAGGAGCCAACACGAAGATGAGACGGCAAGCCTTTGTTGTGGGGACAGCATAGGCTTATATATGGCAGGAACAAGAGTGGCATTTGGCCATGCATGCAGAATTCAGCAAGCTATTTCATTCTTACATAAGCTGCGTGCAGGCACACTACTGTGTCCAATGTAACATGCCAGATCTGGAGTCATGTCCTTAGCTGTGAGCCTGTATTGAGTCAGCCAAGCCTGGGGCCCGCACTCCACCTTTACAGGGTTGTGGGGTGGGATTTGACTCAGTGGGCATTATCTTGGGCACACAATCCACAGCAACAAAATAGAGCACAACAGAATACTACCAAGCTACATGCTATGAGGGCGAGGTCAGCTAATGTTTACCACCAGGTAGACCCGAAGATATTCCACCAAGCTGTTAAAGGGTCTTCTTTCAGGGCATGGATTGCTTGGACTTCAATGTCCATTTCATGGAGGGCTGTCTCTATTTGGTCAGCATTATCAGAGATGTAGACACAGCATTCTACATGGAGTAGGACACAGATTCCACTTGCTCTATGTAGTGAATGGTCTGCTCCAACAATTCCATATGTTCTCCCACTAGCCATCCCCACCTATTAGAAATAGCATAGCTAATAAGGGGTGGAGAATTGTGGGGAGCTGTTCATAAGAAAAAGCGATGGACAGAAGAATAATAGAGGGCATGAGAGCAAAGATGTGAGTTGTTTCCCAGAGCTCAGCCCAGGCCATACTTCTAATCTAACCTTTGTACCTCTAATCTTTGAAGCTGCTATCCGGCAAGAGCCTTTACAGCTGCTGCCTGGAAAGTATAGATAAGGAGAAGAGTCAACTTGCAGTTAGGTCACCATGACAACCCTGCTTTCACAAAAAAAAAAAAAAAAAAAAAAAAAAAAAAACCTTCCCCCACGTCAGGCCCTATATAAGTAACTGCTTGAGCACTCAATAAATGAGACTTGATCAGAAAGCCTGTCTTGTCTCCATTATTTGCGTCTCTTGTCTCCCTTCTTTTCTTGGTTTCTAGGGCCTTGGTTGATCGTTCCGTGGGCCAGGACAGAGAATTGCAGTAGTCTTGGTGGAGTAGTGCTTCTGTGGCCCATCATCACTGGTTCCATTCAGGTGTGGTGTTTCAGGTATGCAGCCATGTCCAGTTCTCAACCGTGGCTTGAGTAATGTGCCACAGCAGTCCTTCAATTGCTTTCACTGGCAATTCAGTACACACCCAGCAGTGGGAAGCATTGTGGAGAGCAGCAAACACATGAACCCAGGACATGACACTGTTCCTTGTTGTCAGCCTGGGCGATAGGACAGAGCAGATAGAGAACCCATCAGGGGCAAGTCCCATCCTTCTGGGAGGACACAGGCCACTTGAACATCTTGAGATAAAAGGGTAGCCAGGAGAGGGGTTGCTCCTGGCTGTGATACCAGACAGTCTCTTCAAGGGTAGCAGGCCAGGGGGTCTCCACTAGAGTTACAGTACAGAGAGGAATGGGTCAGAGGCTAAGGACAAAAGTCCCCATTAACAGAGAACCCTCAGTAGTCATCAGGAGTTACACATAAGGGTATGGGCCAAATACGAATCCAGGGTTCTACCTGCAACCCATTTCATAAGCCCTGACCCCCCAGCTCTGGTGTTACCTGTATAGTCCAGTATCATGACCAGGTGGCTGGTTTACCTACTGCCAAAGGTTCTGGGGCTAGCAAGAGAAAATCTCTCTGGTATGCCCAAGGCAAAAGCTGTTTAGCACTGGTGCCTGGGCATGCCTTGATAGCCCAAGGCAAGCCCACCACAACCCTGTCAAAGGGGCATAACCCTGTTCGCTGAGGTTGTTCATTCAAAAGGCATATAACCTGTGGGAAGTTAGTCCAGGCCCAGGGCATGCAGTTTATCCTTCAGCAAGCTATTGAATAATTCTACCATTCTAGCTTCCTCTGGGCAATAAGGGACATGTAACTGCCACTGTACGTTATTAGTGTAAGCCCAGGCTTGCACTTTCTGTCCTGTAAAATGAATGCCTCTGTCATAGTAACTAATAAGAACTGGCCATAAGTGGCTGAGAAGTGTTTTAACATGGTCACAGTGTGATGATGATATAATCAGCAGCCACCACTGACCATGTAAACCCTAGGCTGGTGGCCATGTCCACACCCATGAACACACAGCGATGTCCCTGCTCTGTGGGTAAAGGTCCTATATAGTCTACTTGCCATTCCTGGAGTGGCTTAGCCCTGTGGAGTACAATTCCAGGAGTACTCTTGTCATCCTTTTGGGTACTGCTCAGCTCACCAGGGGCATTGTGACACAGCAACCTGTGCGTGTGGCCAGGTCAAAAATAGTCCCCACTGCTTTGCTACCTGTTCCATGCTACAGGCTCCCACATGCCCCAATTTTCAGTGCACACAGAGGCCAATGTCTGTTGGAATTGGCTGTACATGGGCAGAATGGACTTATGCCACAGCATCTGCTGCATCATTTCCCAGGGCCTGTAACAGCCGGAGACATGGTATATGGTAGTCCCACTTCAAGAGGTCTTCTCACAAATCCAAGCCCCATAAAGGTCAGTGGCCTATCATCCATTCCTGAGTGGCTCACCAGGGCAGCCACAGAGTGAGACCTCAATAAACAGCCCACCTGTCTGTACTAAGATGTGCACTAAGCCAATTCCATTCATGAGAACCAACCACACAGCATAAAATTAAGCCTGTTGGCTGGACTGTCCAGCACCAGTTTCATACCAAAAGGTTTCTGTGGATGGCTGCAGCACCATGGCAGCCCATATAGGGGGCTGCCCATGGTGTGAGCTGTCTATATAACAGGCATCCTCAGGGATGAGAGTCCAATCCTCTACATAGGGACTTGGCATGTCTCCTGTCTCAGCAGGCTCTGTCAGGAGCTCTGCTTGAAACTGCACTTGTCCCAATAGAGATTGCAGTTGACCTGACAGGGGACTCGCAGAGAACTGCACCTGCTGCTCTAAGTATGGCCCCTATTTGGTCAGTGTAGGAGACTATGCAATTCCCTTATGGGGAGTCTTCACCCAGGACCATAGCCACCCCTCCACTGGGTGTATGAATTGTACGGTTATGGGAATAGGGCTGGTGATGGCCTCACTGGCCAGGAGGAAGCCAGTTGCTCCTCTATCAGAGAATATTGCATTTCTGTGCCTTTCCACAATTGGGACCAGAAGTCTATTGGCACCTTCTGGGAACCTTGCTTCTGCCACAAGCCCCACCCAAACCCTGAATTATCCACCTGCACCATAAGTAAGAATGGGAGGGCCAGATCTACTACATAGATTTTGGGCTTGTGTTACAGCTTGCTTTGTAGCCTTAAAGTCCTCTTCTATCTTGGGGGTCCAATACCACTTGGCACCCTGTCACACTAGATGGTGCGGGGTCGTGTCTAGGAGATTAAATGGAGGATAGACATTTTAAAATCCCAGCAGTCCCAAATAGGTTTGTAATGGCTTCACAGTTTCAGGTTGAGGGTATGCCTGGATCTTATCAATCACCACCTCTGGCACCACTTACATCTTACCCAACCAGACAAATCCCAAGAATTTGACAGAATACCCAGGTCCTTGTCAAGAGCTTCTTGCAGCCACTTCTTCTAGTTCTGTAAGAGAGTCAGAGGTTAGCATTATGTCATCAACATAATGATACAGGTATACTGTCGGCTGACAGTTCCATATGGCTAAGTCTTGAGCCATGAGACCATGACACAGAGTAGGGCTGTGCAGATAGTCCTGGGGAAGGATGAGAAATATCCATTGCTGTCCTTCCCAGGTGAAAGTGAACTGTTCTTGGATTTCCAGGTCTATGTCAATGGAGAAGAAGGCATTTGCCAAATCTACCACATAATGGTATCATCCAAGTTCATATAACAAATGGTCTATAGTGTCCATGACATTACGTACAGTAGCATGTAGGGGTGGTATAACCTTATTTAACTCCCAATAGTCAACAGTCTTGTGCCAGGATCTGTCAGGCTTCTGCACTGGCCACATGGGGGAGTTGTATGGGTTATACATGGGACAAATGACATCAGCTTCTTCTTGCTTCAGAATAGTGTGACCTATTTCCTCATGGCCACCAGGCAAACAATATTGTTTTGTGTTCGCTACCCAGTTAGCTTGGAGAAACACCTATGGGGCATGGTGTGGATATCTTGTAATAATAGTCTTTACCACCCAGACGTGAAGGCAGAATTCACCAACAGTGATATTCTCAGTCAAACCTCATAAGAAATCAATCACCAAACTATACTCCAGTATAGGGGATACATACACTTGGTATATCCAAGTAGGCAACCTTCTGATACCCAGTGTCATATGGACCTGCCTCATGTGAATACTTTGACTCCCCATAGCCTTCTATGGTTGCACTGGGTCTGGAAAACTTGTCCAGATTCACGTAGAGCAGGGTGCTATCAGCACTTGTGTCCATGAGAGTTAATACCCTTTGTTGATCGCAGGGGGACCAATATATAGTCAATTCCACCTGTGGCCTCAGGTCAGCCAGCTCTCCCACCAACCCAGTGCCCTGGCTGAATTCCTAATCAGGGAGATAATCAGCTAGCTATACACAGGTTGCAGCCTTCTAGGAAATAGGGATGAATTGCTGGTCAGGGCGCAACTGATTCCACAATGCCAGTGGCACTAAACTAGGTTGCTGCTCAATCTTTTCAGGGGCTACCCCTGCCATGAGGAGATCAAACCACATCTGTTTGCAGCTCACCTTCATGGTTCAGAGTTCTTCTGTCTCCCTTTTTTTTCCACACCTTCATCCACGCACCAGCTGTTTTGGCGGCATGGATGGCAGTGCAGCATGCACTTGGGTGGTATGTTCCTTACTCTTCACTTCCACATCCCCCAACTTAGCCATGGTGGACACCACCTCAAGGATTCATCTATCCACTTAAGGGGCCAACAGTGCCACCATGGTACCAAAACTACCGGCTGGGCCAGTAGTCAGAATCAGGCCCTTCATACGGGTTGTAAATACCTCTTCATCAAGACTGTTATACTGGGTGTGAAACATCATTTGCTGCATTCCCATTTCCCGAATTATCTGGACTAATTCTAAATATGTGGTCCATTTGTTCAGTCTCTGGCAACTCCCCAGGGTTGGCCTACACTGATGTGCAGGGGACATGACCCCAGGGAATGATTATTCACACCTGGGGTCATACGTGTCAAATTTTGGAGGCGCTGTCAGAGGGACAGTATTACTATGAGGCCAGCTGAGTCATCTCTTCTAGAGATAATTCAGTTTCTTTGGCCTGGTGATCCCACAGCCATAGCAGCCACCCTGGAATTGTCTTCCCAGCTTTCTGCCATACCTGCAGGTCCCAGAGTTCAGCTGGGGTGTACTGTATCAAGGTGGTATGCTGTTTAGCCTGGGAGGCACCAGAAACTTGTCCCCCTGGGGCCAAAGGCTGTTCCACATCAACCTGCTGTCCTATCACCGGCCGCACTTACCTAGGTTTAGCTGGTGGGCTCCCAGATCAGGACAACTACAGTGGCCCGGCAGTATGCATTCTGCTGCTGCCAGCCACTGTTCCAGCTCTTCCTCTTTGCATTTCAATTGCTGCACCTGCTGGGCCTGGGCCTGGATCTCCAGGCTGGCCTGCCACAGCACAGCCAGGAGCATCCAGGACACCCAACCCACTGCCTCCTGGTGAGCAGTCAGGACATTCAGCTCCATCATTTCCAGGGCTTTCCAGATGTCCTCCAGACATGGCTTCGCTGCATCCCAATCCTCTGGCAGCATCCATATAGCTAAATATATAGCCACAGGATACCACAAGGAGTGGGGGGGGCACATATCCTCCACCCGGGGACCGGCTGGAGTTCTGTGGGTTGTACTCACTTCATTTTGATGGCTATGCCAAGTGTCAGCTCCAAGCTGATCAAGGAGGAAAGGTTTGGGGGGTGAAATGCCCAATTGAAAAACACACGAGAAACTGACATGAGGACAAAACTGCAAGCCTTTGTTGCAGGGACAGCATGGGCTTATATATGCCAGAGAACAATAGTGGCATTCAGCCATGCATGTGGAATACAGCAAGCTTATTCATTCTTACATAAACTGGGTGCAGGGGCACTACTATGTCCAATGTAACATGCCAGATCTGGGGTCATGTCCTTAGCTGTGAGTCTGTATTGCATCAGCCAGGCCTGGGGTCAAGTGGATACTAGACTAATCAGGGGGCTCGCTTCATGAATTATATAAATGTCTAAACACTATACTGTACACCTGAATTAATATAAGATAATATTAAAAGTCCACTCTAATTGAAAAAAAAAATCAAAATACAAAATACAAACAAAAAAAAGTGAAAAGAACTCTAAGTAATATAGGAGTAGTAGCTATAAGAAGCAGCCACTAACCTGGAGCTGAATAATCACTCACCTTCTCCTATTTTAGTGATAATTAAGCTCTACTGTGATGGCCTGTTTCTTTGTCCCATCACTACACTGTAGAGTCCTTGAAAGCAGTAACTACATGTTTTATTCTTCATTATATCTCCAATGCTAAGAGAGGGAGTCCTAGCATGCCTGAACACTCTGAATAAATATGAGTGTATAAATGAATGCAGCCAATATTGGCACTCTAGCAGCCCACAGGAGAATTATCCTGTTTCTGGCTACATATGCCAGACCCAAAGAAAAGTATTGCCTCCCCCTACACATACACTTGTATGCTTCTGTCCAATTGAGAGATGCTTATCATCCTTGCAAGAATGCTGCCAGTGGAGGCTTGTGTGTAGCCTTTCTCAACCTCTCCTTAAGAGAAGGAAAAGTCTAGCTCAACTTTTTAGATCATCCCCTCCAGGTTCTTAGCCCCCAGGCAAAAGCTAAACAAGAACCTCAAAAGAGTCTCGCTCTGCACCAATTGCTATGTGAATATGTGACACTGCTGGACTGCATCTTCAGGGCCTGCATAGGTACAAGTGGGGTTCACATCAAAGGTTCCTCTCTGGACCTAGAAAAACTACTGCGCAGGCGGAGTGGGGCTGGGTAGCTCATCTTCTGGCAGAGGCACAGACTCACCTACAAAGCAGGCCAAAACCAGGAATCCCCAGCAGAGGGTGGGCCATGGCAGGAGCATTAAGGTTGTTCATCATACAAATACTGACTACCTAGAGTACTGCCCCCAAGGCCAGCACTGCAGTTGCCCATGCCTGAGGCTGCAGTGCTGCGCTCTGTGGCTGACCAGATACAGCAGTGTTACCAGTACATCTGGTCTCACTACTGCGCATATTAGGTAAACCACATCCCGCAGCAGTGCAGGTAGCGCATGAGATACTCCACAACTGCCACATCTCCACCTGGGGCAATGTGGTAATGCTCCTGACTTTTGAGGGATGCTGCTGGAGAGATCACCACTGGGCCACATGCTGGGACTGAAGGCATGGGAGGCCAGTGTTGACTGGGATTGCCAGAGCCTGGTGGTCTTGTGGTGCAATTGGTTCACAGGACAGCACTATTCCTGGTTGAGGCACAAGGTGGCTGAGACGGCTATGGCCACTTCTGCACATCTACATGGACATCTCCATGGAGAAGAGTGCTGGTCCCGCTTCTGCTGACGTGGTTTACAGCAACAATCTTAAACTACTCATGGACAAAATTATTGTGAGTACCCAAATTTTTAACACATTTCTACCTACCTGTGACCAGCTAAGTTAATTTGAGATGTGAAGGAACAGAACAAAGCACCTTCTGAGAAATTTTCACCTGCATTTATATAAAGGGTCCTGCGGTGGTGATTCAGCCCATGTTTTAACTCCTGACAAGTACTCAAAGGTGTTAGGACAAAGAAACAAGTGGATCTTCTCTGAATGGGGGAAATGGGAATCTAAAGGCTTATTGTTCCAAATAATTATAAAAGGAATCACATTTCATCAAAGGGAAACATGGTACTATTTGCTACATTTAGATCAATATAAATATGAGTCTCTCATCTATTCATAATTTCATGTGCTACTGTTGACTAATTTATCAAGGCAATGTGTTGGGATGAAATGATACCAAAGTGTTCCAAGTACCAGTTTAACAAATAATGTAATATTAACACCTTCTATAAAGAATTTTTTCTAAATCTTTTGAAATTGAATTTCTGGGACTTCTAGGTTTTTAGAGTTAATATTAATAATTTATTTTTCTACTTCAATAAATTGTTAAATGTCTTTAAAGTTTTAACAAATTTATGCATCTTTTCAAAAAGAAGCTCTTTTCTCCTTCAGTGAAAGTTCAGAAAAAGCTAAGCACCAGACTTGGGAATTAATAGTGATAGGGAGCTTCAGAGACACTTAAGGATTCAGCTAAGGCAGATGGTATATTTATGTCAGGACCCTGGCTGAAAAAAATCTGGGATCTGGAACATGAGGGCGGTCATCTGGATGGATGTCTCTGAGGGCATCCCTGAAGATGTTGGTTCTGCAGTTTACTCTGAACCTCAGAAGCTGCAGAGCGAACCCATGATTGTCCACTAAGCACAGCATTTTCTACTACAGAGGCCTCATTCCAAAAATGCAAAATGTGCTACCCTCAGGAGTTTTCCCTACTTCCTCACAAGGCCGCCAGGCCATTAATTGATGTTAAGTCACAACATGACCCAGCTGAGGATATTCTGAGCCTCATGAGGAAGGAATGAGATTATACATCAAAGGTGCTGCATTTAAGAATTACCTAGCATGTATCAGTAGAATCCAGAAAAATACTCCCAGGATTGGATTTGATATGTACGTGATCAAGGTATCCAGAATATAAGACTGAATAAGCGAGAATTCATTAACTTGAGGGGCACTTTCTGGGGTCATAGAATTTAACACCAGCAAAGACCCCAAGAGAGGGAGGAAATTTGCTGCTACTGTGATTTTTAGAAGCCTGTAGAAAGTATGCCTAATGAAATGGAAATGCCTGAGATACCCTGGTATACAATAGAGGAAAAAGTACAAAGTCTTGGGGAAATGGCTAGGATGGAATGACTATGCAAGATGAGAAGATCCAGCTCAGGATAGTGTTCCACAGAAGGCCCAGAAGACACCCATCTAGGCCATTCAGAATGTAATGTTAATAGGTGAACCAGAAACACTACGAAGTTCAGTAGTGGTTTTCCTCTGAAGATCAGGGATGATGGTTGGAGAGGCAGTCCCAGAGCTGGGCTTATTAATATTCATGGGGATGAAGACAGAACTTAACTGCCTGAAGCCAGGAGACCACATTATAATAACAACCAGTAACATCAGTGGGGCAGTCAAAGGGTCTTCATCCATAGGGAGTTGTGGAGATGATGAATGGAACATGGTGTCCCTAGGAGGAAAGTAGCTGAACAACTAAAAAGTGTGTTGCTCGATATCTACAAGCTGAAAAAGGAGATGGAGGCTGATGGAAGTTGCCTTAATAACATTGTGCCCTTTCCTCAGTTTCCAAACCTAACCCAATTTTCAGATCCAAAACACATTTATTAAAGAGGGAGCCAGGTCTCTAGAAGGAAGAACACTGAAACATCATAAATATATACTATAATGATTCTGCTAGTCTTTCCCCAAAGGGAACTATATCTATTCACTCAGATGACTGTATTAAAGGGAAATGAGAATACCAAGACATTTCAATAATTATTATCTGGAGACCTGAAGCATCACCATGGCCCAACTGTTAGAGTGGGGGCATACAGAGGCCAGGTAATTAATGCTTCTTGGTAACCATAAAGCAAAAACCTCCTGTAGGTACACAAAAAAAATAGAAAAGGAAATCAAAGTATACCAATATCGAAAATTATCAATTCACAAAGGAAGACAATAAGAGAGGAAGAGAAGAACAAGTAAACTACAAAATAGACAGGAAAAAAATAACAAGATGGCATTAATAAATCTTTACCTATTAATAATTACTTTACATGTAAATGGATTAAATTCCCCATCAAACATCATAATGCAGCTGAAAGGATAAAAGTATGAGACTAGACTATATGCTGCCTACAAGAGATACTTTCAGCTTTAAGGACACATATAGGTGCAAGGTGAAGGGATAAAAAGATATTGTATGCAAATGGAAATAAAAAAGAGCAAGGATAGCCATACTAATATCAGGAAAAATAGACTAAGTCAAAGATGTGTAACAAGATACAAAGATTATTATATAATGACAAAGAGCACGATTCATCAAGAGGAGATAACACACACACACACACACACACACACACACACACACACACACACACCATCAAAGCACTTAAATATATCAAGGAAATACTAACAGATATAAAGGAAGAAATAAATAACAATACAATAATAGTAGGAGAGATCAATACCCCACTTTCAAAAATGCATAGATTGTCCAAATGAAATCAATAAGGAAATATTGGACATGACTATACTTTAGATCAAATAAACCTAACAGACATATACAGAATGTCTCATCCTACAGAAGCAGAATACACAGTCTTATTAAGTGCACATGGGACATCCTCCAGAATGGATCATATGTTAATTCACAAAACAAGTCTTAGAAAATTGATATCATACTAAAAAGCTTTTCTGACCACAAATGTATACAACTAGAAGTCAATAAGAAGAGGAAAACTGAAAAATTCACAAATGTGTGGAAATTAAACAACACATTTCTAAACAACTAATGAGTCAAAGAAGAAATCAAAAGAGAAACTTAAAAAATATCTTGAAATATATGAAAAGAAAAACAACATACTAATACCTATGGGATGAAGCAAAAGCATTTCTAATAGGAAAATTCAGAATAATAAACCCCTATATTGAGAAAAATAAAGATAGTAATTAAAAACTAAATTTTGACCTCAAGTAACTAGAATACAAATAACAAGCTGAGTCTAAAGTCAGCAAATTGGAAGAAATAACAAAGATCAAAGCAGAAATAAATAAAACAGTGACCAGAAAAACAATCGAAAAGCTCAATGAAAGTAAGAGCTGATTTTCAAAAAAGATAAAATAACCATTAGCTAGACTAAGAAACAAAGAATGAAGAGTTGACTCAAATAAATAAGATCAAAAATTAAAGAAGAGACATTATAGCTTATACCACAGAGATAGAAAAGATCAAAGGAGACTACTATGAACAATTACACACCAACAGATTGAATAAATAAGAAGAAATGGATGGATTTCTAGAAACATACAACCTACCAAGACAGAATAATGGAGAAATAGAAAATCTGAATAGACCATTAACAAGGGAAGAAATGGAGTTAATAATCAAAAACCATCCAACAAAGAAAAGCTCAAGTCCAGATGGTTTCTTTGGTGAACTCTACCAAACATTTAAAAAAATTAACACCAATTTTTCTCAATTTTTTTCAAAAAAATTGAAGATCAGTGTACACTCCAAATGTACTTTTTAAGGCCAGCATTAACCTGATACCAAAGTCATACAAAAACATTATAAGAAAATAAAATTTGAGGACAACATCTTTGATGAATATAGATATAAAAATTTTCAACAAAATATTAGCAAAAAGAATTCCCTAGCATGTTAAAAAGATCATACACCATGATCAAATGGGATTTATCCCTGGGATGCAAGGATGGTTCAACATATGCAAATCAATAAGTGTGATATATCACATTAATAGAATGAAAGATTAAAATCATATGACCATCTCAATAGACACAGAAAAAGCATTTGAAAAATACAATATTCTTTCATGATAAAAACTTTCAACAAATTAGATGTACAATGAACAAGCATCAACATTATAAAGGCCATATATGAGAAGCCCACAGCTGACATCACACAAAATGGTGAAAGGTTGAAAGTTCTTCTTCTAAGATCAGGAAGACCACAAGTGTGCCCTCTTTCACCACTAATATTCCAGATAGTATTGGAAATCTTAGCCAGAACAACCAGTCAAGAAAAAAAGGTAAAAGTTACCCAAATCAGAAAGCAAGAAGTAAAATTGTCTCTGTTTTCATATGAAATGATGTTATACGTAGAAAACCCTAAGGACTCTACAAAAAACTCTTAGAACTAATAAACAATTCAAGAAAGTCATAGGATACAAAATCAATATATAATAATCAGTTGTGTTTCTATATATTAACAATGAAATATCTGAAAAAGGAATAAAGAAAACAATCCCATTTACAATAGCATAAAAAATAATACATAGGAATACATTTAATCATGGAGGTAAAAAATTTATTCACTGAAAACTATATGACATTGATGGAAGAAACTGAAGAAGAAACAAATAGAAAAATGCTCTGTGTTCATAGATTAGAATTAATATTGTTAAAATTTCCAAAGTCATTTATAGATTCAATTTAATTTGTACCAATATTCCAAAGCCATTTTTAACAGAAATAGAAAAAAAATTCTAAAATTTGTATAGAATCAGAAAATACCACAAATAGCCAAAAAAATCCGGAGAATGAACAAAGCTTGAGGTATCATGCTTCCTGATTTCAAAGTATATTGCAAATCTGTGATAATCAAAACAGTATGGAACTGGCATAAAAACAGACATATAGCCCAATGGAACATAACTGAGAGCCCAGAAATAAACATATATATATATATATATATATATATATATATATATATATATATTCACTAATTTTCAACAAAGACTCCAAGAATACACATTGAGGAAAGGATAATCTTGTCAATAAATATTGTTGGGAAAACTGGATACCCACATGCAAAAGAAAATTGGACCCTTATCATACACCATAAACACAAATCAACTCAAAGCGAATTAAAAACTTAAATATAAACCATCAAACAGTAAGATTCCTAGAAGAAAACACATGGGAAAAGCTCTTTGACAGTAGTCTTGACAACGATTTTTTTTGTATTGGACACCAAAAGCACAAGAAACAAAAGCAAAAATAAACAAGTAAAAGTATATTAAGTTTCCACACAGCAAAGGAAAAAAAATCAATAAAATTGAAAGGCAGCTAATGGAATTCAAATAAATATTTGCAAACCATTTATATGATAAGGGGTTGATATCCAAAATATATAAAGAACTCATACAACTCAATAATAACAACAACAACAACAAAATGATTCGATTTTAAAAATGGGCAAAGGACCTAAACAGACATTTTTTTCAAAAAAGATGTACAAATGACCACAGATATATGAAAAGGTGCTTACCATCACTAATCATCAGGGAAATACAAATTGAAACCATAATGAGATATTACTTCACACTTGTTCAAATGACCAATATCAAAATGACTAGAGATAACAAGTTTTGGAGAGCTTATGGAAGAAAGAGAACCTTTGTACACTGTTGGTAAGATTGTAAATTAGTACAGCCAGTTGTGGAAAAACAGTATGGAGGTTTTTAAAGCAATTAAAAATAGAACTACCATATGATATAGAAATCTCACTTTTGGGTATATTGGCAAGTAACGAAATCAGTACCTCTAAAAATATGTGCACTTATGATTGACTACTAATAATACTACATTGCAGCATTATTAATAATAGCCAGGACAAATAACCTAAGCATTTGTCAACAGATGAATGAATGAAGAAGTTGTGGTATATATGTACAATAATATATTATTCAACCACACCAAAATAGGGAAATCCTGCTATTCTCAACAAAATAGATGGACTTTAGGGGCATTATGCTAAGTGAAATAAGTCAGACATGGAAAGAAAAATATTGTATGATCTTACTTATATGTGGGACCTAAAAGAGCCAAACCCATAGAAAGAGAGTAGGATGAGTAGGTGTGGAGGAAATGCAGAGATGTTAGTCAAAGAATACAAACTTCCAGTTATAAGATGAATAAGCTCTGGAAATCTAATGTACAGCATGATGACTACAGTTAACAATACTGTATTATATTTTTGAAAGTTGTTGGAGACTATATCTTAAATGTTCTCACCACAAAAATGATAATTATGGTAGATAATGGAGGTGTTAACTAACTCTATGGTGTTAATCATTTCTCAGCATATAAGTGTGTCAAATCACATTGTATACGTTATATGTCAATTATCTTTTAAAATATGGGGAAAAACACATCACATTCACCTGTAGCAGATAACATATTCATTTATAGATTTTTGTCTTAGGGAAAATGAAATCTGAACTGACAAGCTATCTCACAGAACATCACTCTATTTGTTATATCCATTATATTATACTGTTTGGACAGGAAGAGTAAAAAGGTGCCTTGGTAAGACACATGTGCTCAAGAGGGTGGGAGATAAACTCTATGAAGGTTTAGAGACTTATTACTCTATGAAAAATTTAAGAGTTACACTAGTCAGGAGAATGCCAGATTATCTCCTCCAGAATAAAAGAAAATTTGCGGCACTTTTCATCTCCTCCAACAAAGTAAAAAATGCAAAAGTTGCAATACTTGGGAGACCTCTTTGAGTTTTGGAAGCAATGCATTCGTACCTGATTATACTGTTCTGGCCCATATTCTAGGTGATATGTTAAGCTTTCAGCTTTGAATGGCATCTTCTATGCAGAAAGAGTCTCTGCAGTAAGGCCAACCTATGATGTAATTAGATTTGCTAATTGGGCCATATGATTTAGTAGATTCTGTGATGTGAGTAGAAAAAAATGCATTGTAAAGCTTATGGAGAGTCCCAGGATTCTACAATAAAGTCATGACATCCATAGCTGATAATTACATACCTTTTGAGAAACAGCTCCTGGTTTGAAACCAGGCTCTGGTAGAGACACAATGTTTTACCATGATACAAAGTGATCGGATATCTGGAACAACCCATTAAGATGCAGATTTTTTTCAGACCCACTAAGTCATAAAGTCATGTAGATTCTGCAGTAGTCAACATAAGATGGAAACAACATCCTGAATTAATACCAAGGAAGACCAGAAGTCTTGTACCTTTAGCTGTATGGAGGGGATGATGGTGGTCTCATAAAACCTATGTAGGGAGGAGAAAAAAGCTTGAAATTGGTCTACAGGTAGATCAGTGTTATATGTGAATGCAAGTAAAAAATGGATGGTGACTGCTTATAGCCATAGTTAGGGGTGATACTGAACAACAACAGAAAGGGAAAATCTTCCCAGTGGGTATGGCTGCAAGCAGTACATCCAATCATCCACTTCATGTAAAAGCAGAAGCAGCTTAAGGTGATAATATATATATAGATCACTGGGAAGTGGCCAATGATCTGGCCATTTGGTCAGGAGCCTGGAAAGAAAAGATCATAGAAAAGTTAGTCTGGAGTAGAGGCTTCTGGATGGACTTATGAAAGGTGAACATGAAATAGTAAGAGTTTTGTATTAATCCTATTTTAATAGCCACTTGAAACCATTCACCATGAAAAAGTAACTGAACAACTAAGTAGATGAAGTGACTCAGTCAATTGATGTTAACCAGCGTTCCTCTTGGCTCCCTCAGGACTGGCCTGATGGGCACCTCAAAGGATTGACTATGATGGCATAAAATGTAGTCTATGTATAGAATCAATAGCATACAAGACATATCTTATATACCAAGACAATATAGCTGCCTTCCTTTATAAATATCCACCCCATAGCAACAGAGACCAAGGTTTTGTCCCAAATATGACATTATTTATTAAGGCAACCTATAGGTCATTTAGTGGCATTCAGTGATTCATGGTCTTGAGGAATACATGCTTATTCAGGGTATGAGTTTTTGTTTTCTTCTTGCATAGTCTCAGTAAGCACTACTATCTGGTGCTTTTTGAGTGCTTGATTGACAGTTATGGAATCTCACACAGAATAGCATCTGCATAGAATAGCCACTTCACAGTAAGGGATGTACAGAAATGGGCCCATGACAAGGGGGTTCACTGGTCATATCACATGCTGCACTATCCATAAACAATTGACCTGATAAAACACATTTAAAGGCATAGCTAAAGCACCAATCAAAGCAATACTGAAAAAAAATTGAGTGTCATCTTCCCAGATGCAGTATACTGCATTACACTGCATTAAATCAGAGATAGCTTTATTGGACTTTGACCTTAATTGGAAGAATCGGATCTGGAATCCAAGGTGGAAGTAGGAGGGTATCTACTCTCCACCAAAATGGTCCACAGTGGGTCACAGCAGGAGTCTCATTGAATAAAACAAACAAACAAACAAACAAACATTGGAGTACTGGAGTTCAAAAACCTGCAGATTAGAAATCACACGTGCCAGAAGAAATTGACTATGATTAGTAAGAAGAGATAGGGCTGCTCTTACATGATAGATCATGGAGGAATACATGTAGAACCAGGTGATCTACTTGGGTGCCTCCTGGTACTCTCTTGCCCCATTTTAACTGAACGGATATGCAACAACCACAGTCTGAGATGAGTGTTATTGCCAAGAGTTCAGGTCCATCAGGAGTGAAGATTTGGTTCACATAACTAGGTAAGCCTCCAGTATGTGTTAAGATAATAACTGAGGAGGAGAGAAAATTAAAAAGGATAATGGAAAAGAAGAGAATAATTACCAGTTCTGGCCCAAATACAAAATGAAACATTAGTGGCTTTAGATTGTCCCTCTAACCTCTTCCCGTCATATTTTCCCTTGTAAAGAGAGGCACATCAGAGTGAGGGAGAAGCTGTTCTCTAAATCTACATGGATAAGCAGGTCTGTGCAAACAAAGGTGAATTGTGATGGCTATAAAATATGCCACTCAGATCTCCTACTATAGGGAACATAGTTGACTGAAAGTCTCAACTGCTGCCCCTTTGGATCCACCATTGCATTTGCACCAAAGTCATGCTTTCTTTGGACTCATTCCAAATACAGTAAGTGGGAAATACTAGTGTAGGTGGGGGACCACTGGTGCAGGTTCTTTCTTTTGGCATGGGGACTCTTATAACAGGCAGTATTGGCTTATGGCATCCCCATCAGCATGTCAGAAACCTTAGAACTGTATGGCAGTCTGAGAGTCTTCCTACCGAATTTCCCCCCCCCACACACACACAATTAATAAATATCAACACTGCACTGTGGTTTAAAAACTCTTCCTGTCCTCTTCTACTCCCTCTCCTATATTCTTTTCAAGCTATTCCCCCAGTTACACTCTTTCTCGAAAGTTTCATCTTGGTGTCTGCTTCTCGAGGAACCTGAACTAACATAAGTACTAATAACAATATTGTTTGAAATCACATGATTATACATTGAGAAATGTTTGCATACATAGAAAATCCACCAAATATGACTCTATAAAAATAATGCAGTAATAGTTATTTTACTTAAAATAAGTTTATTAAATTTATTTAAAATTATTTGTATTAAAATATAGTTTACTGATTTTGTAAGAAAAGTTCCAATCAGGATTCATGAACTCAGGAAGATAACATATTTTCCTAGCTTTAAGACAATCTTATTTGGAAAATATTTCTGGATATGATAATTTGTAGCAAATGTGGTATGTTTAAATATTCTAGCATAATTAGTTTACTAAGGTTAGAACTAGAAGGTTATGGTAATTATATTTCAATATATCTATTCTTAAATACATTGTGGTTAACAAATCTTAAAATTAATGGCTCTAGCTAATATGTTCTCAAGCTTGTTTTTATATTTTACTTTTTGTTTCAATAGACTTTCTAGACAGAAAGTCAGTCAACTTCCATGGTGCTGCACCTCATTCACTTAGTGAAATCAAGAAATGGAGTCCTCCATATTGCCTGTCCTTTTGGGGATCTTCTCTGATGTAGCTGAGACATGATATGTAGGAATTCTTGAATTTCTTTCATTGACTTGTTCACCAAGTACTGGTTGGGCATCTACTATTTGTAATGGACAATAATCTCCTGTGCCCAGAACATAGGCAAAACATTTATTGACCCATACAGTGTGGTAGGCCCTGCACTTGGCACTAGGGAGATAAAGAAAGAGTTTTGACTGATCATAACCTGTAATTAAGGATGAGGAGCTTCCTTCACTTCTGTGTCACGACATCATTTCCTATCGGCATTTCCCATTTAGCACAAGGACAGAGGCAGGGGCAGAGGCAGGGGAAACAAAATTAAGTCCTTGATCTTATGTGTGCCATCTGTTGACAATTCCCAGCCTTCCAAAGTTTATCCTTCTTGAATATTAAGATCTGGTGCCTGTCTTTTTGACCAAAGCCTTCCACCCTCTAAATTTGCTCCAGTCTGAAGAGAGTGTCTTGACAGCCTCTGCTCTGATTTTTCCATCCTAGAGCTAATATAACCATGTGTACATCTTCCGGCCCTCATGCCTGCTTACTGTCCTAAAAGAGGGCAGCGGTATATGATCTTTTTGCTCACTTGTTGTATTCTGAGTATCTAGAAGTGAAAGAAATGATAGTATGTTACTTCTGCAATTTGGTTATAAAAGAACTTCTAGCTTACATCTTGGTTGCTCTCTCTCACTCTCTCTTAGGTCTTTCAGAGTTGCCCTGCCATGAAAAGCCCTATGGAGAGTCCTACATGTAGTGAGGAGATGAGGCCAGGAAGGAACTGTTATGTGAGTGAACTTGAAAGCAGATCCTTCAGCCCATCAAGCCTTTAGATGACTGCATCCCTGCAACCTCATGAAAGATTCTCAGCTGCTCCTGAAATCCTGACCCTTACTACATCCCAAAGTGGTACCTTTGTTACAATAGATGAACCTACATTAATGCATCATTATTACCCAAGGCCATGGTTTACATTGGGCTTCACTTTGTGTTGTACATTCTATGGGTTTGAACAAATGTATAATGACACGTATGCACCAATATAGTACCACGTAGAATAATTCCACTCTCCTAAAAATTCTCCGTGTTTTCTACCTACCCATTCTTCCATTCCTCTTAGCCTCTAGAAACCACTGAGCTTTTTACTGTCCCCATAGTTATGCCTTTTACAGAATATTATGCAATTTTAATAATATGGTATGCACACTTATAATATTGGCTATACATTTGAGCTTCCTCCACATCTTTTCATGGCTTGATGGCTCATTTCTTTTTAGTGCTGAATAATATTCCATTGTATAGAAGTACCACAGTTTATTTATACATTCACATACTAAAAGGCATCTTGGTTGCTTCCAAGTTATGGCAATTATGAATAAAACCACTGTAAACATTTATTTTCAGGCTTAAATTTTCATTTCATTTGGGTAAATATCAAAGAATGTGATTACTGGATTGCACAGAAAGAATATGTTTAGTTTTGAAAAAGAAAAATTATCAACCTAGCTTTCAAAGCGGTCCTACCATTTTTGCATCTCCACTAGCAATAAATGAGTGTTTCTACTGCCTTATATCCTTAAAAGCATTTGATATCAGTGTTTTAGATTTTTGCCATTCTAAAAGGCGTTACTAGCATGTTATTGTTTTAAATTGTAATCGAATAGTGACATGATATGTTGAAATTCTTTACATAAACTTGTTTTCCCTCTGTATATCTTCTTTAGTGAAGTGCCTTTTCAGATATTTATCACTTTTTAATCAGATTGTATGTTTTCTTTCTGTTGAGTTTTAAGAGGTTTTTTTTTGTATATTTTGAATAATAGCCCATCAGATACATCTTTTGCAAGTATTTTCTCCAAAAAATTGTCTTCTCTTGACAGTGTTTTTCATAGGGTAGCAGTTTTAAATTTTAATGAAATCCAATTTATCAATTATTTTTTTCATGAACTATACCTTTGGTGTTATATCTGCAAGGTCATTGCCAAACACAAAGTCATCTAGATTTTCTTCTATGTTATAATCTAGAAGTTTTACAGTTTTCATTTGACATTTAGGTCTCTGATCCATTTTGATTCAGTACCTGTGAAGGGTGTAAGGTCTATGGCTGGATTCATTTTTTGCATGTGTCTGTCTAGTTGTTTCAGCACCATTTATTGAAAAGAACATCTTTGTTCTAATGTATTGCCTTTGCTCTTTGTCAAAGATCAGTAGATGCTATTTATGTGAATCTATTTTTGGGATCTCTATTTTGTTCCCTCCATCTCTTTGTCTGTTCATTTGCCAATATACATTGTCTTGATTAATATTTTGTTGATGACTTTTCATTCCTATATTTATGAGAATTAGTGATCTGTAGTTTCCTTTTCTTGTAACATCATTGTCTGTTTGTTGACCTCATAAAGTAGAAAGTATTCCCTCTGCTTCTATCTTCTGGAAAAGATTAGAGAGAATTAGTGTGTTTTCTTCACTGAACTCACAATGCTATATACTTATGACATATTGAATTGTACATTTGAAACCTATTTGATTTTATTAACCAATGTCACCCCAATAATTTTAATATAAATAAATAAACTAATTAAACCATCTGGGCTTGATGCTGTCTGTTTTTGAAGGTTATTACTTATTCATTTTTTTTTACTAGATATAGGCTTATAAAGAGGTTCTATTTGAAATATATTTTAAGTTGTGACATATATAAATTTATGTGTTGTTTTTTTTTCTTTTGTGTTATGTGTATTTAACTGCCTTACTGAGATATAATTCATATAAGATACAATTCACCCAAACTGTACAATTCAATTATTTTTTATATATTCACAGATATTTACAGCCATCACCATAGTCAATTTACAACATTTTCATCACTTCAAGAAGAAACCCTCAACTCTTTAGCTATTATCCCCTATACTCTCATCTCCTAATCCTTAAGAAACTACTAATCTACTTTGTCTTTATAGATTTCCTTATTTTGGACATTTTATATGAATGGAATCACATAATACCTGGTCTTTTGTGACTGGCTTCTTTCACTTAGCATAATGTTTTTAGTCTTGATCCATGTTGTAGAATATATAAGTAAATCATTTTTAAAAAACTTTTTGAATAATATCCATAGTGTGGATATACCTCAAATTGTTTATCTGTTAGTCAGTTAATGGACAATTGAACTGCTTCCATGTTTGGCATTATAAATAATGCTGCTATAAACATTAATCTATAAGTTTATGGGTAGATGTTTGTTTTTCATTTCTCTTGGTTATATACCTAGAGTAAAATTATTGATTAATATAACTATGTTTATTCATTTCAGGAAGTTGCAGGCTGTGCTAGCGGTTGTACTGTTTTACATTCCCACCAGTAGTATATAAGCATTCTGATTTCTCCTTGCTAACATTTGGTATTATCTGAATTTTTGATTCCAACCACATAGTGGATTTGAAGTGGTATCTCATTGTGGTGTTAACTTGAATTTCCTATGACTAATGATGATCATTTTTTATGTGCTTATTGCCCATTTTTAAGCTTCCTTGGAGAAATGTCTATTCAGCTCATTTGGCCATATAAAAAATTACATTGTCTTTTTATCACTGATAAGATATATGATTTGAAAATGATTCCCTCTTTTATGTGGGCTGTATTTTCAATTTCTTGATATCCTTTGAAACACAAAAATTTTTACTTTTAATAAAGTCCTAATTGTCTATTTTTTATTGTTCATGCTTTTGTTGTCATAGCTAAGGATCCATAGCAAAATCCAAGGTATTAAAGTTATCCTTATGTATTACTTTAAGAATTTTATAATTTATGCATTTGCATTTAGATTTTTAAATTTGTTTGGTGGTTTTTTAAAGTTAATTAATTATTTTTTAACTGGTTGTTGGAATAACATTAGTTAATACAATTATATAATTTTCAGATGTATATTATAATTTTCCATCTGTATATTCTATTATGTTTACCACTCAAAGTCCAGTTTACTTCAGCTACTATATATTTGATCCCCTTTACCCACTTCACTCCCTCCCTACTGCCTTATATTTGACCATCTTTACCCCGTCTACCTCTCCCCTCCTCCCATACCCCCTACTCTCTGGTAACCACTTGTCTATAATCCATGTCCATGAATCTCTGTTTGTTTGTCCTGTTCATAGTTGCTTTTAGGTTTATATCTTGCATATAAGTGATATCATGTGATTTTCAACTTTTTCTGTCTGGTTTATTTAGCCTGGCATGAGTATCTTGATGTCCATTCATATTGTTGCAAAAGGCAACAATCTCTTCTTATGACTGAGTAATATTCCACAGCTTCTTTAGCCAATCATCTATCACAGGACACTTCAGTTGCTGCCATGTCCTGGCCACTGTGAATAATGCTACTTTGGATATCAGTGTGCAAATAACTTTTATGATATGGGTTTTCAAGTCTTTGGGGTAAATACTCAGTAGAGATTGCTAGATCATATGGTAGATGAATTATCAATTTTTTTAAGGAACCTCCATACTGGTTTCCGTAGGGGCTGTACCAATTTGCAGTCCCACCAGCTGTGCATGAGAGTTCCTTTTTCTCTACATCCTCTGCAATATTTGTTATTACTTGTTCTGTTGCTTATAACCATTCTAACAGGTGTGAGATGATATCTCATTGTGGTTTTGATTTGCATTTCCCTAATAGCTAGCTATGTTGAGCATCTTTTCATATATGTTTGGTCATATGTATGTCCTCTAGGGAGAAGTGTTTGTTGAGGTCCTCTTTCCATTTTTTGACTGGATTGTTTGTTTGTTTTGTTTGTTTTTTGTAGTTATCGAGGTGTATGAGGTCTTAGTATATTTTGGATATTAAGCCCTTATCAGAGGCATTGCTTGAGAATATATTTTTCCATTTGGATGGTTGTCTTTTTACTTCATTGACAATTTCTTTTACTGAGAAGAAGCTTTTTAGTTTGATGCAGTCCCACTCATTTATTTATCTTTTTACTTCCCTTACCTTAGAGTTAAATTCATAACATCATTTTAAAGTCCAAAGTTCTTGAGTTTAGTTCCTATGTTTTCTTCTTTGCATTTTAGTCATTTTATTCATTCTGGTCTTATATTTAGGTCTATAATCCATTTTGAGTTAATTTTGGTGTGTGGTGATAGACAACAGTTTAGTCTCATACTTTTGCAGGTGGTCTTCCAAATTTCCCAGCACCCTTTATCGAAGAGTATTTCCTTTCTCTACTGTATGGCTTTGTTTATTTTGTAAACAATTATTTGCTCATATAAAAATGGGTTTTCTTTTGGACTCTTGATTCTGTTCCACTGGCCCATGTGTCTGTTTTGCTGCCAATACAATGCTGTTTTGATTATTGTCACTTCGCAGTATATTTTGAAGTTGGGCAGAGTGATTCCTCCAGCCTCATTCTTTTTTCCCGGGATGGCTTTGGCTATTCTGGGTCTTTCGTGCTTCCATACAAATCTGATGATTTATTTTGTTCTATTTCTTTAAAAAATACTAATGGGATTTTGATGGGGATTGCATTTAAATCTGTATAATGCTTTAGGTAATATGATTATTTTAACTATGTTGATTCTTCCAATCCAAGAACTCAGAACATCTTTCCATTTCTTTTAATAGGGTCTTGTAGTTTTCATTATATAGGTTTTTCACATTGTCTTCAATTTATTCCTAGGTATTTTTATTTTTTGTGTTGCAATTACAAAAGAAAAATTTTCCACTTCTTTTTTGGTTACTTCATTATCAGAGTATAGGAACACTATGGATTTTTAAACATTGATTTTGTATCCAGAGATTTTACTGCTTATTGTTTCTAGTAGTGTTCTTTTGGAGTCTTAGGGTTTTTTTATATAGAGAATCATATCATCCACTAAGAATGACAGTTTGACTTCTTCATTTCCTATTTTGATGCCTTTTATACCTTTCTCTTGCCTAGTGGACTTCAAATATTATATTGAATAACAGTGGTGATAGTGTACAGCCTAGCATTGTTCCTGGTCTTAGAGGGAAGGTTGTTAGTTTTTCATCGTTAAGTATAATGTTGGCTGAGGATTTGTCATAGATGGCCTTTATTATGTTAAGGTACTTACTTCTATGTCAATTTTGTTAAGTGTTTTGATCATAAATGTATATTGTATCTTATTGAAGGCTTTTTCTGCATCTATTGATATGATCATATGATTCTTGTGTTTTTGTTTGTTTGTTTATGTAGTGTATAACATTACTTGATTTGCATATGTTGAATCATCTCTGTGCCCGAGGGATTAAGCCCACTTTATCATGGTGTATAATCTTTTTAATATGTTGCTGTATTCGGTTTACTAGTATCTTATTTAGGATTTTTGCATCTGTGTTCAAAACAGATACTGGTCCGTAGTTTTCTTTTTTTGTGTTATCTCTACCAGGTTTTGGTATCAGAGTAATATTGGCCACATAAAATGTGTTGGGAAATATTGCATTCTCTTTGATTTTTTGGAAGAATTTGAGGAGAACAGATATTAAATCTTCTTTGAATATTTGATAGAATTCACTGGTGAAGCCATCTTGTCCTGGAGTTTTACTTTTTCATAGGTTTAGGATGATTGTTTCAATTTCCGTATTGCTAGTCTATGTAGATTTTTTCAGATCTTCTTGATTCAGTCTAGGAAGGTTGTATTTTTCTAAGTATTGGTCCATTTCTTCTAGGTTATTAAATTTGGTGTTATATACCTTTTCATAGTATTCTTGAGTGATCCTTTGTATTTCTGTGATATCAGTCATAATTTCCCATCTTTCATCCCTGATTTTGCTTATTTTTGTCCTTTCTCTTTTTTCTATAGTGAGTCTAGCTAGGGGTTTGTCAATTTTATTAACCTTCTCAAAGAACCAGCTGTTTATTGCATTTATTTTTTCTAGTGTTTTTGTTTGTTTGTTTTGTTTTCTATTTCATTTATTTCTATTCTAGTTTTGATGATTTCTTTCCTTCTGTTGACTTTAGAACTCACTACTTCTTCTTTTTCTAGTTTTTTAAAGATGAAACATTAGGTTGTTTATTTGGGATTGTTCTTGTTTTTGGAGATAGGCCTGTAATAATAGGAACTTTCCTCTTATGATGTTTTTTGCCCTGTCTCAAATGTTTTGATATATTGTACTATCAATATCATTTGTTTCTATGTATCTCTTGATCTCTCTTTTTATTTCTTCCCTGATCCAGTTATTCTTCAGAAGCATGTTATTTAGTCTCCATGTATTTTTGGTTCCTCCTGATTATTATTTTTTTTTTTTTGCAGTTGATCTCTAGTTTCAAAGCATTATTCAGAGAATATGGTTAGTATGATTTTAGGCCTCTTATATTTGTTGAGGCTATCTCTGTGTCCCAGTTGTAGTCATTTCTTGAGAATGTTTCATGTGCACTAGAGAAGAATGTATAAGCAGTTGTTTTGGGGTGGAAGCCTCTAAATGTCAATTATATCCAGTTTATCTAATGTGTTACTTAAGGTTGTTATTTCCTTATTGATTTTCTGTTTGGATGATCTGTCCATATCTGACAGTGGAGTATTTAGATTCCCTACAATGATATTGTTTTGGTCTATCTGTTTTTAGTTATGTTAGTAATTGCTTTCCATATTTCTGGGCTCCCTGATTGGGAGTATAGATATTAATAAGTGTTATGTCTTCTTGGTGTATGATTCCCTTTATCATTTTGAAGTGTTCCTTAGTATTTTTCTTTACTTTTCTTACTTTGAAGTCTATTACATCCACTATTAGTACCGCTACTCCCACTTTTCTCCAAATGCCATTTACTTGAAATATAATTTTGCACCCTTTCACTTTGTGTCTATATATGTTTTTGGAGCTAAGATGTGTCTCCTGGAAGCAGAATATGGTTGGGTTTTGTTGTTTGATCCTTTCTGTAACTCTGTGCCTTTTTATTGGTGAGTTCAGTTCATTACATTCAGGGTGATTTTTGAAGTATGAGGTCTTCTTATAGCCATTTTATCTTTTGCTTTCTGGTAGCTCAGTGTTTCCATTGCTCCCTTGTCTTGTGTTTCTGTCTTCTTTATTTTAGTTGGCTTCTGTAGGTTTTACCTCTGGTCCTTCATATTTTATGTTATATACTTTGGTTCTGAATCTTTGATGTGTGGTTACCA
The DNA here is from genome assembly GCA_030015415.1 of Cynopterus sphinx. NCBI lineage: Eukaryota > Metazoa > Chordata > Mammalia > Chiroptera > Pteropodidae > Cynopterus > Cynopterus sphinx. The sequence continues at coordinate 56,206,687 of CM057388.1, forward strand.
TTACGAATATGAAAAAGATAGTTATATTTATACAGTCATCCTTTTTCTTCTGTGCCTTCCTTATCTCCATTACACTTTGCGAATTTGGATCTTTGTATTCTACCTCATTCAGTCATTGTTATCTCAATTGTCCCTGTGTATGCTGAACATTCATTACTATCTTGCTATAGCAATTCTCTTCTTATTATTTAAGTTTATAATGCTCTGTTCTTAGTAAGGGTTACATTACACTCCTCTGCTTCTATTTGGCTAATAGTCACTTTACTCCTAATTAAGTATTTTTGTTTTGTTTTGTTTTCTTTTCTTTTGTTACTTTATTTTAGATGAGCTGACACCTTTCAGTATTTCCTGTAGTGCAGGCCTCATAGTGGGTAATTCCCTCAATTTTTGTATGTCTGGAAAGGCTTTTATTTCTCCTTCATATCTAAAGGAGAGCTTAGCTGGATACATCATTCCAAGAGGTAGTTTCTTTCACTTAGTAGTTTAAATAAATATTTGATTTCATTCCTTTCTGACTTGTAAGGTTTGTGTTAAGAAGTCCAAGAATAATCTAATAGGTTTTTCTTCATATGTTGATGTCTTCTGCTAAAACACAGCTGTAACTCCTCTGTAGTCCGTCTCTGTCCTGGTTTCTGCCATGATCTCTGGGCTCTGCCATATGGAATATGCTGATCGCTCAGACAGTATTTCTCAGGCCTACATAGGGTGCAAACAGCCACCTAATTCCCCCCTCTCCTTGCATCCTACAGGAAGCTCCTGGATGCATCTGCAGCACCGGCCTCCACTCCCCTCCCTTTTCTCTTCCCTTGCTTGCCTGATCCACCCAACTTTAGTTGCTCTAATGTATATATCTCTTAGATGTGCTTATTTGTGAGGCTTGATCTCTTCTGTTAGATTGTAGTTGCTCAGTTTGTTGTATTTTCAAGGAGAGAGATCAAGGGTATACCTCATATGCAATACTTCTGACCTCACCTTTCACAAAAAAATAAAGAAAATTAAAAGAAACTCACTAGATTGGATCAATAGCTGAGTATAGATGACAGAAAAGAGAATCAGTGAATTTCAGGACAGATCAATAGGATTTACCCAGTTGAAACAATACAGAGATAATAGACTGAAAATTTTTAAAAAATTCAGCATGTTAGGAAATTGGAAAACCATAACAAAAAGGCTAACATTTATAAATACCATTAAATTCCCAGAAAAAGAGGTGAGAGAAAGCAAGGAATTAAAAAGTATTTAAGGAAATAATGGCTGAAAACTTCCCAAATAATATACGAATTGAAAAGAAAATTGAACTGTCCCTATTTATAGAAGACATGATTGTCTACTTAAAACATTCCAAGGAATTTACAAAAACAAACTTCTAGACCTAATACATGAGTTCAATAAGTTGATGGGATATTAGATCAACATACAAAAGTCAATCACATTTGTATATACTACCATAAAACTGTGAAAAATGCAATAAAAAGCACAATACCATCTACAAATATAAACAACTGTTATATATAAATCTAACAAAATATGTATCTCCTACATTTTAAAATACTGATGGAAAAATAGGAAAACTAAATAAATGGAAAGACATATTATGTTCACAGATTGAAAAACTCAACAGAGTAAATATGTCAATTCACCACAAATTATTTACAAGTTTAATATAATTCCTATTAAAGTCCTAGACAGAGAATCTTGTAGAATTTATATGGAAAGATACAAACCCTAGAATAATTAAGCATGCTTGATAAAAACTAATAAAGTAGAAGGAATCACTCCATGCAGAGTTCTTTGACTTGACATCTAAAGCAAAGTCCATTAAAGAAATAAATCAACAAACTGGACCTCATCAAAATAAAAAATTCTTTGTAAAAGATTCAATGAAGGAAATGAAAATACTAGTTACAGACAAGAAAAAGTTTTGCAAGGCTCATATCTATCAAAAACTTGTAGGTGGAAAATAAAAATAATCACCAAAATTCAAGAATCAACAACAAAATAATCCAAGTAAAAAAAAAAAGGGCAAAAGATTTGAGCAAAATTTCACCAAAAAGACTTATAGAATGCAAATAGTCACATGAAAATATTTTTAACATCATTAGACATCAGAAAATGGAAATTAAGACCTCAATGAGATATCAGTACTCATATATTAGAACAACTAACATAAAAAAGTTAGCAATAGCACCAAATGCTGGCAAGAATGTGAGGAAACTGGATTACTCATGCATTGATAGTGGAATGTAACATAGCTCAACCACTGTGGAAAATGCTATGGCAATTTCTTTGAAAATTAAACATGAAATTAACGTACAAGCCAGAAATCTCACGTGTGCACATTTAGACTAGAGAATTAAAAGCTTAATTTCACACAGAAACTTGTTTTCGGTTGTTCACAGTAGCTTTAATTTATAATAGTCAATGACTGGAAAAGCCCAAAAGTTCTCAAATGGGTGAATAGTTAAACACACAGTGGTATATCCATATTATAAAATAGTACACAACAATAAAAACTAATGAACTATTGTCACATGAAAAAACTCTGATAAATCTCTAGGGAATTATTATGAGTGAAAAAAAAGCCAATCCAAAAATTTACATACTATATGATTCCATATATACAATATTTTGGAAATGATAACATTTAGCAATGAAGACAATTTAGTAGTTCTCAGCAGCTGGGCATGGTGAATCAACTTAAGAAGGAGATATCTATGTTTATAAAATGGTAACATTACAGAGATCATTGTGGTGATGGAATTGTTTAGAATTGTGTTCACTATGGTGCATACAAGTACCTACATATTTGATAAAAAGACATAGAAATAAGTACACACACACACACACAAACACACACTGAAGTAAAACTGGAAAAATCTGAGATCAGTGGGTATTCAGTGTCAGTATCCTAGTTCTGATATTATACTACAATTTTACAATATGTTATAGTTTAAGAAAATGAGATAAATTATACACTGTATATCTAGGGTTATATCAAAATACAAAGTTTAAAAAATGTATATTTTTTACAAAAGAAAGATAATCATTTTATTCATACTGAATTTATCCTGCATTCTTTCAGGAGAAGAAACGTCAAGGGTATCTCTTACTGAAATTGCATAAATACTAAGAAATAGTTTTGAGGAAGAACACCAGAATTCTTAATCTTAAATTCTGGTAACTTAGAGTAAAAGATGATTATTATAATCATCGTTTTACCAACATAAGAAAGTGATCCGAAAAGCCCTTTGTATACTCAATCTGAATGAAGCCCCATTGAGAGCCTTATGAGGTCACATTAATTGACATCATTGTTTTTAAGATGATCAAGGAAATCTAGGATAAGTTAATATAATGGACCAAGGTTATGTAGCTACTAATAGACAAAGTCCTAAAGCTAGGGATCCAATCTTAAGAAATCTGAAGATGTCTACCATTATTCCACTTACTGAAAGATGACATTGTACTGCAAAATCAAAACAATCACATCTGGTCTACTTCATTGCCTACAATTATCATCTAAGAAAAAAATGTTTAAGAACAAAAACAGAAAAACAGAATGAAACAGAAAAACTAAAGTGAATCAAAAATGCCCCCAAAATATGATCAAATACAGATTGTCACAACAAAAAAGGTAAGACTTATATGGTAAGGTGACCAGAATATTTGGGAGCCTACTATTACAGGAAACAAGTAGTGGCATAAGAGCATGTTTGATGAGTTCACATTAAAGAAACAAAACAGAGGCAAGTGTGCCTGGAGAAAAATACATTTGTTTGTTCAACAAATATCCAACATTTCTTTAAGCCAGCACGACTACAGGATCAAAGTAGATATTAATGAACAATAAACACTGATTTACACCCTCCCAGAATTTACATGTTTCAAGGGTGGTACATGAATATAGGAGGAAAAAAAACACACCAAACATAGGAATAAAAAACATATTGTAGTCAAAAAGGTGGAAAATACGTGAAAAAGAAAAAGACACAAATAGGGAAGAAGTGGAATCAGGGTTGTGAGGTAAGGGTCAGAAACAGTTTTTAGCTATCCTTGTTATGCTTTTCCTTCTGATTCTTTCTATTTTAATTACTTTCAGTGATGTTTTGAAATTTTCATTTGAAAATCTTCGGCTCCCTTGGTTAATGGTTTCTTAAATATTTTTTTACCCTTTTAAATGCTATTGCAAATGGAATCACCTTCTTTATCCCCACAGGATTGGGGAATAATTCTAAAATACAGTTGTACATATATAAGTACATGAGGTGAAGATTTTATGATATACATATACCTCGTAGAATGATTACCAAGATAAGATCATTAGCATATCCATCACCCCACATAGTTAAACTTCTTTGGTGTGTGGTGAGAACACCTAATATCTATTTTAAACAACTTCCAAGTATACAATACTGTTTTACTAACAATAATCAAGGCACGTACATTAGAGCCTCAGAAATTATTCTTCTTATAAGTGAAAGCTTGAACCCTTTTATCTCCATCTCTTCATTTCCCCCTCCACACCAGACCCAGGTAATGACCATTTCACACTCCATTTCTATAAATTTGTTTTGTTTGTCCTTTTAGATTCTACGTTCCAGTGATACCATGCAGTATTTGCCTTTCTGTGTTGGGCTTGATTTAGGCAACATAATGTTCTCTGGGTTCATCCACATTGTCGCAATGTCAGGACTTCCTTACGTTTACAATGGCTGGATAATATTCTATTCTACGTTTATATCACCTCTTCTTTATCCATTTATATGTTGATGGGTGTTTAGGTTGTTTCCATGTCTTGGCTACTGTGGATAGTGCTGCCATGAATGTAGAAGTGCAGACTTCTCTGGGAGATACTGATTTCACCTCCTTGGAATATGACCCCAAGAATGTGATTGCCAGATCATCATGTAGTTCTCTTTTAAATTTTCTGAAGAAACTCCAATATGTTTTCCTGAGTTTTTGTACCAGTTTACATCTCTCCCAATAGCGCATAAGCGTGCTCATTTATCCACATCCTCGCCAACATTTGTTAACTCTGTTTATTTTAGTGTTTAATAAAAACCATCCTAAAAGGTGTGAGGTGATATCTCATCGTGGTTTTGATTTACATTTCCCTGATTATCAGTGGTATTGAGAACCTTTTAATGTACTTATTGGCCATTTGTATGTCTTCCACGGGAAAATATCTCTTCCAGTCCTTTGTCTGTTTTTTAAGTGGATTATTTGCTGTATTGTGATGGAGATGTATGATTTCTTTATATGTTTTGGAAATTAACTCTTTATCAGATACATCCATAGCAAATACTTTCTCTCATTCTGTAGACTGCCTTTTCAGTTATTGTTTCCTTTGTTCCTCAGAAGCTCTTTAGGTTGATGTAGTCTAATTTGTTTACTTTAGTTTCTGTCGCCAGTTCTCCTGGGGTTTTAGCTAAGCAATCAACCATTGCCAAGGTCAATTTCAAGGAGTTTTCCCTCTAGTGGCTCTTCTAGGAGTTTTATGGTTTCAGGACTCACATTCAAGTCTTTAATCCACTGCAAGATAATTTTTGTGAGGGGTGCAAAGTAGAGGTCCGGTTTCATTCTTCTGCATGTAGATATTTCATTTTCTAACAGCTTTTTGCAGGGAGATAATTTTTTCCCCACTGTATGTTCTTGGAACTCTTGTCAAAATTAGTAGACCATTATATGTGTGAGTTTATGTCTGTACTCTTGATGATGTGTGACTGGTGTATGTTCCTGTTGTTTATGTCAGTATCTTGTTGCTTTCATTTCTACAGCTGTGTAATGTAGTCTTGGAGAGTAGATCATTCACTTCCTTGCTTGAATTTATTCCTCAGTATTCTGTTGTGTTTGATGATATTGTAAATGAGATTGTTTACTTTGTTTCTTTTTTCATCACTTCTTTGTCAGTGTATAAAAACACATCCGATTTCTGTATGTTGATTTGTTTTTATCTTTCCCTCTATAGAATTCATTTATTGGTTCTAATTTTTTTCAGTAGAGTCTTTAGGATGTTCTATATAAGACTGCAACAGCTACAAAGTTAATTTCACTTCTTCCTTTCTAATTTGAATGCCTTTTCGTTTTCCATTTTTTCTTTTCTGATTTTTGCCTGCTATCTTGAAACAAATGAAAAAACAGATCAGAAGACATTGACGACAAATAAAAAAATGGCCTATATCTTGATTTGAAATAATTAATGTTGTGAAAATATCCATATGATCAAAAGTGATCTACACAGCAAATGCTGTCCCAATCAAAATTACAATGGCATTTTTTCAAAGAATTAGAAAAATAAGAACTATCTTGCTATTTGGAACCACAAATGACCCTGAAGAAACAAAAGAAGCCCTAAAAGAGGAAGATTGGAGGCAACACACATCCTGCTTGCAAGCTGTATGAAAAAGATATTATGATAAAAACAGTATGGTTAACAACACACACATAGAGCGTGAAATATGATGGAGAATCCAGACAAACTCACATGGTGACCAGAACACACAATGAGGAAGGACAATCTCTGCAATGAATGATGCTAGGAAAACTGGATAATTACATGAGGAATAAAGAATATGGATGCTTTTTTTACACCCCTCCCCAAAACTAATGCAAGGTGAATCCAACACCGAAATGGAAGCCCTGAATCCCTAAAACTCCTAGAAGAAAACGAATTCAAATTTTGATCCCAATAACAACCAGTTGAGCACATGTAGGCTAGAGAGAATTCTTCTGCATCATACACTATTGATGTGTTCCCCTGTATGTAATTATATGAACTAGGTTGTGGGCAGATATCAGGTTGTGAGGTCCAACTCCATCCCGTGACCATTTATACAAGCTTCCTAAATCCAAATGAACATTTTGCGATAGGCTCTTTAATAAGTCAATATGTGCCTCCACGTTGCATCCTGAACTTATGTGTGCCCCACAAATATTTCTCCACAATTACATGAGACTCACTGACAAATACTCTCTTCTCTCAGCATTAATCCCTCCCCAAAATAAGACTTCTTTCAGTAGTCCTAGAACCACAGTCTCTTGGGTTGACAACGTTACTCAACTTAAACCACACTGGAAAATTTGGTCAGCTGCATTTTTGCAGAGTGTTTTTATAGTGGTGCCACATTGCAAAATAAGCATAGCACACGTATAGGCACACCAGGAGAGATACTGTGGACCTGCACAAGATCATTGCAACAAAGCAAGTTGTAATCATTCTGCTAAGATAGGGCCTTGCCTATGACTTGTAAAAGATGCAACATCTGTGGAGTACAATAAAGTGAAGCAAAATAAAGCAAAGTATGCCTCTATAACTTATTTGTACATTCGTAGTGCAAAAATTTAGGGGAAAGGGATATCTCAAGCACACATAGCATATAAAATAAACCAGAAATTACATCCTTTGTAAAGTGAAAATACGAAAGGGCTTCTTTTCAAATTTATTTTAGGGGACATGTGAAAAAACAAAAACAAAACCATAACCTTAACATTCTTCATTCAAAGAGGCATGGCTGTTCTTATCTTCAACAAAGAATCTTCCACATAGAGAAAGCTAAGTGCTTTATCACCCCAACCTACACAGTTTCCATCAACACAAGTGGGACACCAGTCTCACCTCTCAATCGTTTTCTGTTCAGGATTCTTTGGGCAGTACTGAATTGGGCCAGGTTAATATGCTTTCCTTGGACCAAAGGAGAATACCCAGTCTCATAATCCCTGCCTGGTTTTTTTTACAATTTCTTCTGGACACCCTAATTGTTTCCGCTGTCTACCAATCAAAGATGGAAAAAATAGTGATACCGGGTTAAAGATTTATATTGTCCTTAAAACACCTGTTTTAAATACTATTGACGAGGCTTATTATTTCTTTTGACTGAGGCACAATGTAATGGAGAGTGTGGCTTAAAGGGCCTTTTTGGAATTTGCAAAGTATATTTGAGCTATTGAGGCTGGGAAGAAGCCCGGGTCTCTTGAACCTAAATTCTGATAACTTCAAGCCACTGATGATTATTATACTCATCCGTTTCTCAACACTGGCAAGTGTTCTGCTTAGCCCTTTTACACACACACACACACACACACACACACACACACACGTGTGTGTGTGTGTGTGTGTGTGTGTGTGTGTGTATCTCAATTGAATAAAATCACCATCAAGAACATTATGAGGTCACATCAATTGCCATGTCAGTTTTAAGATGGATAACAAAATCTAGCAAGAGTTACTGTAACTGGCCAAGGTTTTGTAGTTACTGAGAGGCAAATGCCTAAAGCTAGGGATCCAATTGTAAGATATCTAAAGATATCTACCGTTATGCCACTTACTGAAAGATGACATTGTACTGAAAAAGTTAACACAACCATGGCTGGTTTACTTCTTTACCTACAATTAGCATCTAAGAGATAAATATTTAAGAATGAAAACACAAAAAGCAATGGAACAGAAAACCTAAAGCGAGGCAAAAAAGCATCAAAACTGTGATCAAATGCTGACTGTCCTAACAGAAAAACTAAGACTTATATGGTAAGGTGACCAGAATATCTCGGAGCAGGCTGTTATAGGAAAGCACATAGTGGCATGAGGCCATGCTCAGCGACTTCATGTTAGAGAGACAAAACAGAGGCTACCGTGTGTGACTGGAGAAAAATTCATTTTGTCGTTCAACAAATATCCAAGACTTCATTGAGCCCATCATGACTACAGGAAAGTAGCAGACATTAATGAACAATAAACAAATATCTCTGCCCTCCCGGAATCTACATGTTTCCAGCACGGCACATGGACAATTGAAAACGAAAACAAATGAAAAACCCCAGCACGGGAATAAAACACATTGTAGCCAAAGGTGCTAAATAATGTGAAACAGAAAAAGACACAATTAAGGAAGAAGTGGAATCAGGACTGCGAGGTGGGGGTGAAAAATAAAGTTATTAACTATCTCTGTCATTGATAGGATGATTATTGGACGGGTGGGGGTTTTCTCCTTTGTGCTGCTTTCGTCAGGTGTCCACGCAAATGCTGTGATGGCTTCACTACCCAGAGGTCAGAACTCATTTTCCTAACTTTTGTGGGGCTCGACTCCTTCTTTAGTGTGTTGAAGCATCCGGGACACTATAACGTCTGACAGCTTTTCTGCATCCAGTGGCCACTCATTTTTACATGAACATCTGCTGCATAGCTGACAAATTTGCACATTAGTTCTCTGGGCTTGACACCCGGCCTGGTAGAAACCCGAGCTGCACAGCGTGCCAATCACGCGAAGAGACTGTGCTCGGCCTTGAACCCAAGGAGGTCAAAGCCCGTAAGGCTCAGCGTAATCACAACCTTTCCACCCCTGTGGAATTGTCCAGGACTTCGTTCCTTGGGGCGGGTCACGGGTCTGGTCCCGCCTCCCAGGATACAGCTGATTGAGCGAAAGGAGGGGTCAGCTGATCAAAGCTGCACCAATCGCAGTCCTCGCTGGGCTGCTCGACTTCGAGAAGGAACCGTTAGTCGCCGAGCGCTAGGCTGAGGGTGCCTTATTTGTGGCGAGCTGCCGAGGTAAAGTAATGGGCTCCCACTGCTGAGGGTGGGTCCATCCTTCGTCCAACCAGGTAAATTACAACAGTATCCTTTCTACAGGTTACACTCATATTGGCGAATGGAGCCAGGGTCAAGGTTTCGGTTTAATGAAAAGGCAATCCAAGTGGATTGCTCACCAGAACTCGTTGCCCTGTCCCACCCTCTATGCGTCTTCCGGCCTCTCGTAGGATTCGCTTTAATTGTATGGCTGATCATGTCGCTCTCCCTTTAAAATCCCTCATACAGGCTTTTTCTCTGTAAAAAAAAAAATAATGTTTCTCTTTTGCGTGTTAGTTTTGTTTCAAGTTGGTTTTCACATCCCAAACTTTAAATTGTACACACTGAATTGGAGACAGTATGCATATCCCCATTTTGTTTCATTTCCTGTATATGTAAACGTGCTTTTCTCTTCTGAGGAGCAGTAATACTCATCTACATCTTGGCGATGTCGGCAGTTTTGTTTCTTGCAGTGGGCTCTTTGAAGCAGTTTGAACTTCTTTTATAATGGATGATGCGATATGAGCTTTTATGCATCTTTCTATTCATCCTCCTCACTGTATTTTAGAAGTACAACCTGTTACTGAGCAGTGTCATTTATAGAATGCCTTTTCCGTTAACCGCCGGTGTTGTCATTTTTCTTTATTTTGAAATAATTTAAGACCTACAGAAATGTTGCAAAAAAAAATCGTTCAGAAAGTCTTTGCACGTATGTCCTTGATGTTAACATCTTACCTACCGTAGGTCAGTGATCAGAAGGAGGAGATTAACATCGATGCATGTAGTATTAACTGATCTAGTTACTTTCTGTGAATTTTACCATTGTCCTACTGCTGCCCCTTTCCTTTTCCAGGATCCAGGTCACCGCATTGCTTGGCGATCATTTCTCCTCAAGCTCCTCTGGACTGACAGTTACTCAGACTTCTGGCTCTCTCTCAACCCTTTTGAAGGTCCTGGTCAAGAATTTTATAAAATGTTTGTCCATTTCGGTGTGTCTTCTGTTTTCTTATGATTGGATTGGAGTTATACACCTTTGGCAAGAACGCCTGTTTTGCTCTCCACTCCAATGGTGATGGCGGGATTTCTACCCTAGTGTTACGGGGGTGGCTGAACGCGGGGCACAAGATCCACAGCAGTTTATCAGTATCATTTACTCACAGCCTAGTGGAGGGGAACATTGCAGGACAGGGAGAGCCTCACAGGCAGAGGGGGTGCGGGACAGTCTGTGTAGTAACAAGAAGATGAAGGGACCCTTGGTTCACCTGGGATGGTGTGATTAGCCTATTGGAATAATTCCGTGAGCTGGTGGGAAACTGAACCCCACTACCCAGGGATCAGCGGGCACTGTGCCTAGTTCCCATGATAAACAGAGCTCTTTGGCAAGAGACCTTATTTGTGGGAGCACAACAGGCAAGGAGACTGTGCTTAGGCCATTTCCGCCCCTCTGGGTGTTCCCAAGGTGTCAAGGCGTGCGTATCGTTGGGCCTTCATTTGAGATCTTATAGCACAATGCTGCAAAAGTGATTTTATTTTCTTCTCAGTGTGTCGTGTCGGGGTTTCAGGATGTTTATGTGTTATATTACTGATGATCTTCTTCTTGTCACTTATTAAAGGTGTTGACATTTATGGCAATTCGTTGTAACGGTTCTATGTTCCCGATTGTAAGTAATCCTCATTGTGTAGGAGATACTTGAAAATGGAAATACCCTGTTTCTTCTCAGACTCTTACTACTTTTGGAATCCATCTGGGGATCTTGACAACAATTGACACCTAGTGGCACCTTTCTGCTTCCTTCATTGCTATAACGTTCATTCATAGGCATTCTCCTGAAGAGCTGTCCTTTCTCCCCTATTTAGTTAGAAATTTTTTAATTAGCAATAAGCATTATGTTGCAAAATGTAATTCAGATTATTGATTCTAATAATTCTCTTCAATAATGTATATCGATATTGAATCATGAGTAAATGTTTGTGACAATCTAATTACACTTGACCCTTCAACACCACAGGTTTGAACTGCATTTTCCCACTGTTATGCAGGGCGACTCATACACGGATTTTTTTTTCTTTTTACAGTAAATAGGGTGGGTCCTTCTTACCCGCGGGTTTTGCGTCCGCTGATGCATGATGCAGCCGAGCGCAGATCTAAAACAGTATTTTCGTGTTGTCAGTAGTGGTTTCCCAGCTGCAGGACAGTTGATTCCCTGGAATCCTAAAGCCCACCGTTGTTAAATTTGGGGGCAGTCGGAAGTTATACCTGGGTCTTTGACTGTGCCGGGGTCGGCGCTCCTACCCTGTGCTTTGTTCAAATGTCAACTGTATATCATCTTTTATTTCCTTCCTTGAATTGTCCTAACTTTGGCCATTGGGAGTGCCTTAGCATTGGACCTGTGTCCTTTTGACATGACCGTTTCGTTTTGTGTACACTTTCTTCCTCACCGACCCCATCTGATGGTCATGTTCTTCTGGTGTCTCTTCCCTCACCACAGTCCTGGAATCAAATCGCTCATTTAAGGAGCCCTGGTTCCTCTTCCTGGAGAACGGCATTTAGAAAGCAATAGCTCAGTGTGTGTCCATTGCTACTAGGGTTTCATTGCTGCTGGGCCCTCTCCATCAACAAAGTTAGGAAGTATTTTCTGTGTATATCCTCCTTCTTATAGAAGCATCTACATTTATATCTGTACCATCCTGAAGGTGTCAACATTAAAAGCTTGGAGCTCCTACCGATACTTCTGATTTCAGTGCATCCTAGACTTATGTGTAACTTCTTCCTCTGATCTTGGTCCTTGTTATTTATGGTGATTACTTATTTATTTGTCCATTTCCAGTGACTACACGGAGTTGGTGTCAAAATGCTAAGCAAAGCCCCTGTTAGAAGCAGATTAACTACCTTGTATTTGTGTACAGTTCTCATTGTTTCTAACATCAGAGAATGCAATCAAAATACTGTTTTCCCAAATTTCTGAGCTCGGCACTTTCCATTCTCGCCTCTTCAGTGTGGTTAAGATATTCATCTGTAACACAGGTTAATCTGCTGGTGTTTGCATTTGAGATTGGGTCCCCCCACTTCCTAGTTGACATTAATTGTTTATTTAATTTCGGGGCATGTGATACCTTACGGTCATTCAGAGTGTCGGGGCTATATAAAAGCGTGTACTCAGAGAAGTCATTTTTCCCTATTCCTTTACCTCGTTCCCATTTGCAACATTTTCCCATTCTTTTCCCACCCTCCCCCGTAGATCACCAGGCTCTCTCATTTCTGGTCTAAACTTTCCTGTATGTATTTTGCAGAAATGAGCAGATATATAAGGTTTCTTATATTCCCTTGTTTGTTAAATGAAGGAGATAGCATCCTGCACATACTCCTTTGCACTTTTTTCTTTTTCACTTAATAGCATTCCCGGAAAATCACTCCTTGACATTCCATCGAGAGCTTCATCTTCCTTTTCTGTAGCTGCATTGGACTCTGTTTTCTGGTTGTATCCCTCACATTCAAACAGTCGCCTGTGTATGGGCATTGACATTGTTTTCAATATTTCGTGATTACAAACAATGCTGAGTAGTGAATAAACTTGGGCGTAAATATGTTTGTATAGGTGGAATTACCTTTTCAAAAAATACATTCCCAGTAGTGGGGTAGTTTGGCAAAAGTTCAGTGCATGGCTAGTTTTGGTAGGTATTTCCAAATTTCTCTCCAGAAGGTTGTACGTGTTTTCATTTCCACTGCCAAAGCATCAGAGTGCCTTTCCCCACAGCCTCAGTAACAGAAAGTGTGGCCCTACTTTTAAAACTGTTCATAGTGGCAGGTAAGAACTGGTATCTTGCTTTGTTTTAATATGCATTTGTGTAGATACAAGTAAGATATCACTCATCACATGTCTGAGGAGCTTCTTACATATTTTTTTTTCTGAATCATATGCTGATAATCTGCCCTTCATTTTCTATAGCAGTTTTAGCCCTTCGTCCTTCAGCATTTAAGAGTTCTGTATATATGTGGGATATTATCCATTTGCCTGGGGTGTATGCTGCAAATAATTTATTCCAGTTTGTCAGTTGCCTTTTTGTTTTACTTATGATGTGTTTGCCGCGCATTTTCTTTAAGAAAACTTGTGTAGTCACATTGATCAGTCTTTCTTTATATTGCCTCTGGAATTTGAGCCACAGTTAGAAAGCCTTTCCGTATGTTGAAGTTTTAGAATAAATCTGCCTTTTTGTCTTCAAGAACTTGTTATGGTTTCCTTTGTTATCTTTAAATCCCTCAACCATTTGCAGTTATTTTTTTGTATGGTGTGTGATATAGATCTTTTACCCCCCCCCCACACACACCTGATATCTCAATTGTTCCAACACCCTTGATAAATGTCCATCTTTGCCCCTGTGATCTGATGTGACCATTTATCATGTACTAAAATTTCCATCTGCTTGGGTGCATTTCTGGGGTTTCTGTTCTGTTCGAAAACTGGGCTATTTACCTTCTCATACCAGTTCCATGGTGCTGGGATGACAGAAGCTTTATAATGTGCCCTAAGATCTGGTGTCATTATGCTTGTGGCAGAGGTTTTCTTTTTAACTTTTATCCTGGCAATTCTTGCATTTTGAAAAAATTAATATGACCCTCATATCAACTTGTCTAACTCCATATCCAAGTTTGTTGATATTTTTGATATTCTTTTCAATTCACACATGAACTTAGGGAGAATTTACCTCTTTCTAATGTTTACCTATATCCAAGTATGGTGAATGTTTCTTTTTCTCTATTCAAGGTTCTTTCTGTGCCATTCAGGAGTGTTTTGAAATTTTGTACAGATGTCTTCAATAAATTTACTTTTATGCATTTAATCTTTTTCATTGCTATTGCATCTGGGATTTTCTCTAACCTGGTATTCAGTTCATTCATTCTTATTCTTTCATTTTTATTCGTGAAGTCTTTAGTGCTCTGAATTTGCCACTGATCACTGCTTGAAATGTATCCCACGGATTTGCTATGTAGTTATTTATTTTCATTTCTTTTAATCATTTCCGTAACTTCAGATACCATCTCCTTTTTAAGTGAACATTTTTCAGTCAGAGTCTTTGTTTTTTTTAGTTAATTGAGGTAACATTGGTTAATACAATTATATAATTTTCAAGTATGCATCATCATTTGACATCTGTATGTTCCATTGTGTGTTTACCACTCAAAGTCCAGTTTCCTTAAGCTATCATATATTTGATCCCCTTTACCCACTTCACCATCCCCCTAAACCCTATATTTCACCCCCTTTACCCCATCTACCTTCCCCTTCTTCCTCTACCACACTAGTAACCACTAGTGTATAGTCCTCTGGTAACCAGTAGCCTACAGTCCATGTCCGTGAGTCTCTGTTTGTTTGTCCTGCTCATCTGTTACTTTTAGGTTTATATCCCACATATAAGTGATATCATGTGATTTTCAAATTTTTCTGTCTGGCTTGTTTCACTTAGTATGATTATCTCGAGGTCCATCCATGTTGTTGCAAATGGCAGTATTTCATCTCTTCTTATGACTGAGTAATCTTCTACTGCATATATGTAATGCTAGTCTTCTATCATAGGACACTTTGGTTGCTTCCACTTCTTGGCCACTGTGAATAATGCCACTATGAGCATCAGTGTGCAAATATATTTTTGATACGAGTTTTCAAGTCTTTGGGGTAAATACCCAGTAGCGAGATTGCTGGATCATATGGTAGATGAATTATCAGTTTTTTGAGGAACCTCCATACTGTTTTCCATAGTGGCAGTGCCAATCTGCAGTCCCACCAGCAGTATATGTAAAGTTCCTTTTTCTCCGCATCCTCTGTGACATTTGTTATTACTTGTCCTGTTGCTTATAGCTATTCTAACAGGGGTGAGATGATATCTCATTGTGCTTTTGACTTGCACTTCCCTAATAGCTAGCGATGTTGAGCATTTCATGTTTGTTGGCCATTTGGATGTCTTCTTGGGAGAAGTGTCTGTTTTGGTCTCATGATTTTTTATTTCTTTAAAAAATGCCGATGAGATTTTGATGGTAATTGCATTAAATCTGTAAAATGCTTTAGGTAGTACGGTCATTATAACTATGTTGATTCTTCCAATCCAGGAACATGAATATCTTTCCATTTCTTTGTATCTTCTTTGATTTCTTTTAATAGGATCTTGTAGTTTTCATTATATAGGTTTTTCACCTGTTTCATGAGATTTATTCCTAGGTATTTTATTCTACTTTTTGCAATTGCAAAATAATTATTTTTTCACTTATTTTTCTGACACTTCATTATCAGAGTATAGGAACGCTATGAATTTTTGAACGTTGATTTTGTATTCAGAGACTTACCTGTGTTTGCTTATTGTTTCTAGTAGTGTTGTTGTGGAGACTCTAGGGTGTTCTATATAGAGAATCATGTCGTCCACAAATACTGACAGTATGTCTTTGTTTCCTATTTAGATGTCTTTTCTATCTTTCTCTTTTCTGATGGCACTCACTAGGACGTCCAGTGTTATATTGAATAACAGTGGTGATAGTAGACAGCCTTGCCTTGTTCCTGATCTTAGAGGGAAGATTTTTAGTTTATCACCATTAAGTATAATGTTGGCTGCGAGTTTGTCATAGATGGCCTTCATTATGTTAAGGTACTTTCCTTCTTTTCTGATTTTGTTAAGTGTTTTGTTAATAAATGGATGCTGTATGTTGTCGAAAGCTTTTTCTGCATCTATTAATATGATCATATGATTCTTATTTTTTAATTTGTTTATGTGGTGTATCACAGAAACTGATTTGCCCATGTTGAACCGTACATCTGCCTCTGGGATGAAGCCCACTTGATTGCGGTGTATAATCTTTTTAATATGTTGCTGTATTCAGTTTGCTAGTATCTTATTTAGGATTTTTGCATCTATGTTCATGAGAGATATGGTCTGCACTGTGTGTGTGTGTGTGTGTGTGTGTGTGTGTGTGTGTGTGTGTGTGTTGTTTTTACCAGGTTTCAGTATCAGAGTAATAATAGCCTCATAAAATGATTTGGGAAGTATTGCCTCCTCTTCAATTTTTTGGAAGAGATTGAAGAGAATAGGCATTAAATCATCTTTGAATGTTTGGAAGAATTCACTGGAATGTTTGGAAGAATTCACCTTTCCTTTTGGTAGGTATTTGATGATTGTTTCAATTTCCTTACTGCTGGTAGGTCTACTTAGATTTTCCAGTTCCTATTGATTCAGTCTAGAAAGGTTGTATCTTTCTAAGTACTGGTTGTATCTTTCTAAGTACTAGATTATTAAATTTGGTTTTATAAACTTTTCATAGTATTCTTGTATGATCCTTTGTATTTCTGTGATGCCAGTCATAATTTCCCATCTTTCATCCCTGATTTCATTTATTGGTGGCCTTTCTCTTTCTTTAGTGAGTCTAGCCAGGGGTGTGTCAATTTTATTAACCTTCTCTAAGAACCAGCTCTTTGTGGCATTTATTTTTTCTTTTGTTTTCTTTTTTGCCTGTTTGTTTTCGATTTCATTTATTTCTGTTCTAGTTTTGATGATTTGTTTTTTTTTTTTCTGCTGACTTTACGCTTCATTTGTTCTTCCTTTTCTAGTTTTTAAAGGTGAAGCATTAGGTTGTTCTTGCTTTTGGAGATAGGCCTGCGATGATAGGAACTCTCCTCTTATGACTGCTTTTGCCGTGTACAAAAGTTTTGATATCTTGTACTATCAATATCATTTGTTTCTATGTATCTCTTGATCTCTCTTTTTATTTCTTCCCTGATCCAGTTATTCTTCAGTGGGATGTTGTTTAATCTCAATGTGTTTGTGGTTCTTCACGATTTTTTTCTGCAGTTGATTTCTAGTTTCAAAGCATTATGATCAGAGAACATGGTTTGTATGATTTCAACCCTCTTATACTTTTTGAGACTATCTCTGTATCCCAGTATGTAGATGATTCTTGAGAATGTTCCATGTGCACTAAAGAAGAATGTATAAGCAGCTGATTTGGGATAGAAGGCTCTGTCAGTGTCAATTTTGTCCAGTTGTTCTAATGTGTCATTTAAGGATGTTATTTCCTTATTGATATTCTGGTGGGATGAACTGTCCGTATCTGACAGTGGGGTGTTTAGATCCCTAGTAAGAGTGTGTTTTTGGTGTGTTTCTGCCTTTACTTCTCTTAGTATTTGCTTTACACAATTTAGGGCTCTCTTCTTGGGAGCATAGATATTAAATGTTATGTCTTTTTGGTGCATGATTCCCTTTATCATTATGAAATGTCCCTCAGTATCTTTATTTAACTTTATTTTGCGGATATTTTTGATATAGTTTTCATTCATACATAAACTGAGGGAGACTTGACCTGTTTCTAATGTTGTGTTTTATTCAAGGATAATGAATGTTTCCTTTTTTTTTTTTTTTAATTCAAGTCTCCTGTATCATTCAAGAGTGTTTAAATTTTTTCTTGGTGTAGATGTTCTTATTGAGTTTATTTGTATGCATTTAATCTTTTTTGTTGCTATTATATTTGGATTTTATCTGTCGCTATGTCCTCCAACTCTATTTGTTTTGCTGGTTTGTGTGTGTGTGTGTGTGTGTGTGTGTGTGTGTGTGTAAAGACTACTGATTTTTGCATGTTAACTTCATATCCTCCTATCTTACTGACTTGTTGTTTCACTTAACTTGACATTGTTTCTGTTGGGCTTTTCAGATGTACTCCAATGTCATCTTCAAATGGAGGTGGCTTTACTTGTTATCCATTCTTATGAGATCAATTAATTTCTCTAGTCAACTGACTAAAACTTAACAGTAGAAGATTGAATACAAATGAAGTAGTGGGCATATTTCCCATTCCTGACCTATAGGGAAACCTCTTGTGGTCTCCCATTAAATAAATAGCTAGCATTAGGAATTAGTTAAATATCTTTTGTCATGTTAAGAAAACATTCTTGATTTCTAATATTTTGAGGTTTTTCTTTTCTTTTATTTCCTTTCTTAACAGGAATGGGTGTTTAGTTTTCCGGTGGTTTATTCAGCATCTATGGTGATGATGATATGCTATTTGTACTTAAATATATTACTGTGGTCAGTGATATCAGTGGAATTTCTAATCTAGAAGCAACCTTGTACTAACATAGGAAATCTCACTCTGGCACAATATAGTACTTTATAAATGTACTGTTGGTCATTTGCTAATATTTTATTTAATATTTTGTATATTACCAATCAGTGTCATATTGGGTTCATAACAGGAGTTAGAGAATTGTCTTTTCTTTGTAATGATCTTGAATAATTTATGGATCACAGGTACTTACTGATATGTGGTGGTTTACTGGAATTCAGCACTATACTGATTTAAGTGAGATGCTTCTTACAGGTAACTTTCTCTGTTTCTCCTATGAAAATTGACTAATTCAGACTTCCTTGCACTAGAATTGGAATTTTGGTAATCTGTATTTCTCTAGGAAATTATCTCTTTTGATGGATTGTCACATTTCTTTGCCTAGAAGTTTGTGAAGTAATCTCTTTTCTTTTTTTTCTGTTTCACTGGTTATATATCCTTGATAATTTATTATTTTGTAAATTTTCTCTTTATACCTTTCTTGCTTTATCAAGCTAACCAGCGCTGTGTCTATTTTAAAACACAAGATTTTGATTTTTTTTAAATTCTGTATCTCATTCATTTCCATTGTTGTATGATTTCTTGTGATGTCTTTTGGTTTACTTAAGTTTTTCATAGTGTTTCTGGGCGTTATTTAATTCATTCATTTTTATTCTTTCATTTTCAGTCATAAAGTCTTTAGCGCTCTGAATTTGCCTCTGATCCCTGCTTTAAATGTGCCCTTGGATTTCATATATAGTTATTTATTATCATTCTTTTAAAACATTTCTGTAACTTTGTATAGTACCTTCTTTTTAAGTGAACATTTTTTTTTAAGTCGAAGTCTTTAAAAAATTTCCTGGTGTAAAGGCCTTCTTCTCTTCAGCTTTTCTTACCAATGTTAAGCTGTGTTGCACATGATTCGAGAAGATTGCTTATAATATTTCCACTTTATGGAAATTAATGAAGTCATCTCTGAGATAATTATGATCAATTTTGACAGGAAAACACTCTCTTGTGTCAGAATATATATTGTTTTACCTTATGTATTATAGTGTTTAGATCTTCTATATCATTACTCTTTTTCTATACCACTTGATCTGTCTTGTACTGACACTGGTGTATTCAATCTCCCATTATTACTGTGTTTTCATCTAAGTTGCCTTGCCTTTCTGCTTATTAAAAGTGGTTGCTGTTTTATTCGGGGTGTAAATACTCCTTAGTGTTATGTCTTTCTCGTGAATCTTGGATGTTGTCATTAAGATATGTTCTCGGTCTTATTTAATGCTTTATTAAAAATCATTTTTAACCACTTCTTTTCTTTTTTTAAATTATATTAAATTTCTTGGGTGACATTGCTTAACAGGATTATGTAAGTTTCAAGTGTCCGATTCTATAGTACATCATCTATTTACTGCATTGTGCCTTCAGCACCTAAAGTCAAGTCTCCTTCATGTTTTGTAACACTTTCCTAACTGGCTCATTCATTTGTATCTTTATTGGTTTCCCCAGTATTATTTAACACTAATCTCCTGCATTTTGTCAAAAAGTTTATTGTACATTTTTCAATTCTTCTCTCTTATCTAGTTTTTAGTTGCACAATTTCTGTTTTTATTCATGATGTAAAACACTTTACATTACTCTTTCCAGCATTCCCCTACCTTATTTTAGTATCTAAAGTAACATCCTTACTATCAGATATTTTGGTGAAGTTTTCACTGTCGTCACATGTGAGATAACAATCCCAGTCATTTTCAGAAGATGACTTGGCAAACATTATCTATAGAGACATGAAGTAAGTATTTTAAATTTGGGGGCCACATGGTCTCTGTCACAACTACTCAGCTTTGCCATTGTAGTGAAAAACCTTAAATGGACAATACATAAGTGATTGATCATGACATTGTTCTAATCAATCTTTCTTTACACAGTCAAGGAACCATTGAATTACCCTTGGCACATTGAACCACCGTTTGCAGATCCCTGCTCTACTAGATTTGTCAGGAGAGCAGAGAGGTGCAGAATTTCCTAAATTCCTCTATGGTGGAGAACTGTTTCTCTATAGGCTGTGATAATTGAAGAATATCTCAGCCGAGACTTTCTTTTCAGTCCATTTCTGTTTTTAGATTTCAAAAAATATTCTGATTCAAGGTATGTTCCATATCCTCACAATCCTTGCTTGAGTATAATTTATTGTGTTGACTTACAGTCTCCTGCTTCGTGGTTGCCTAATATGGGTGACATTTGGTTTCCTCATCTTTTTGTGCTGTATTTTGTATGGAATGCCCCATCCTTTTCTTCATTTGTATGCTAATAGTTTCCTTCACAAGATTCCAAGGTTTGCTGCCAATACAGCAAAGTTCAGATCCTGTATTTCTTTTGTTTGTTTGTCTTGGTAATGGAGGGAGAAGGTGAGAGTGCTCCGATTTTGTGATCCTCTTGTGTCTGGCATGATTCTTAACTTTTCCCTTTTTTTTCCCTTTACAAACGTCATTACTCAAGTGCCAAAAGATGTTTTTTTCTTCCTCTTTGCTTTTGTCCTTCCCTAGAAGATACGTCTTTCAAAGTCTGCACCTTGAAATCACCCTCACCCACTTAAATGCTCATATTTTGGAGTCCCTTCCTGTTAGTCCCTGCTCTCATCTTTCAGGACACCTGTTAGGTATTTTCAGACTTACTCTGTGCCTAGGCATTCTGCCATAGTTTTAGATCAACTTAAAGCTGCTAAGCATCTTCTTTCCTCTGTAGGTCTTGCAGCATTTCTTGGTCTGTCTTTGCTGGTCACAAAGCCTAGTGATGGGAGTGTGACATTGTGTGCTGGGATTTCATGAGTTTTCCTTTTTCACTCACAAGTATGTTCAAGTTTTGGCATTCTCTATTTAAAAACAATGATGAGGGTATGGCTTTTCTTTAGATTTATGTTTCTCATCTTATTGGTTTGTATCCTATGAGGAGGAAATATTGGGAAGATGCCAGCTAGGTGGTCCACATTAACTCCAGCCAACCTAACTCTATTTTCAATTGGAATGATATACATATGTATGTAAACCATTTATACACACACACACACACACACACACACACACACACACACACACACACCAGAAGTCTATGTGAGCACATACTAACACCTCTATATACTTTACATACATGCATATCTATTTTTATTCTGTAACTGCAGAGGTCATAGGAGGTGGCATAGGAGGTGATTCACTGTATACTTATTCAATAAACATTTTCTCCATAGCTAACGTTGGAGGCAAACAAGAGACTTTAGATATCATCTCAGCATTTATAAATACTTGACACTCTGAAGCAGGTTGATGAAAATGGACCAAAAGAGCACAGCCAGTCTACTAGAGCTTGCTGCAAAGAGTCTGCTGAGTAATGAGCCTGCAGCTATCCACGCCCTGGAGGAACTCCCACGAGACCTCTTTGTTCCACTGTTCAGTGCTGCCTTCTTGGGTGGGCATATGAACGTGCTAAAGGAAATGGTGAGGGTTTGGCCCTTTCGCTGTCTCCATATTGGGACGTTGATTAGAGAAGAGTCATATTATGAAATCTTGGAAGCCATGATTGAAGGTCTGCAGATCCTCCTGCTCAGAACTCTTTCCCTCGGTAAGACTGTGTGCTTGAAAGAAATGTAGTAAGTCAGCAGGAGGGTATTCTGGAGCTGGGGTCAGGGGTTTTCCTAACAGTCTCTCAGCAGTAGCCAATGGTGAATGCTGAAGATCTTTGTGGCCCTATTGGTTGAACCCTTGCAGTCAACTTTGAAATGCCAGTGAGTTTACTAGTGAATGGTAGGAGGTGACTGAGGATACTATGGATGGATTTATCTCATGAATGTGATGATATGGTTGTGAGACTTGGACATAGAGACTGGGGAGGACTAGATTTGAAGAAATATGGGTTAAAGAATGAAAGATGTTGAATTTGTATGGAAAGCACTTCTTGGTGCACGGTATATAAAGTGGAAGCCAGAATAAAAGGGTTCTGCCCCTGCTTCTTGTCATTGAGTTTGCTGGGTTCAATTTCATATCAACTAGTTCTCATCCCTGTCTCCTCCTCTCCTCACAGGGGACCAAAACTGAGGATCCTGGATTTAAGGCAGGACCTGGAGTGTGAAACAACGTGCTCCGAGTTTAGGAAGAGGATCCCTTCCTGTCCTGAGTCTTGTGTTTACTCTCAGCATTCCATCTTTAAAATAAAAGAAGCCCAGAATAATGCCAGGAGACTCGGGATTGTTAATTCAGAGTCTGAGTCACAGTCTGCCTGGGAACCCATGGAATTACTAGTGGACATTTCCATTAGTGGAACCTTGAGGAAGAATCAGTTTCTTTCTTTCCTGCGGACAAAAGTTGAACAGAGCTTTGGTTCCTTGCACCTCTGCTGCAGGAGTTTGCAAATTAATAACATGTCTTGTGAAAAAAGTATCCTGAACTTTGTGGATATGGGATGCACTGATAACCTGGAAGTGAAAAATGCTGATCTGAGTGAAGTCACCACCCTTTTGTCTGAGATGATCCACCTGACTAGCCTTAGTCTGTTTAACATCCCATTGAAATCTTGCAAGGGGAGAAACTTCAGAAACTTCCTCACCTGGCTCGGGAGGCTAGACAACCTCCAAGAGATCAGTTTGTCTTTCTTCTACCTCAAAAATCAGCTGCAAAAACTGCTTAGGTGAGGGGGCAGGGAAGAATCTGAGTTTCCTGAACACACCATCGTTAAAACAGAAGAGACCATGCTTGGGTATCCATAAGCTCCTTGTAACATTTTTCTCCTCCCATCTTAGCCAGGGCACTGCTGGAAGTCTGAAACTGGCCAGGCTCAGGAGAGGTGTATCCTGATGAGGAGAAAGGCAAGATTATGAAGGAAGCTGTGTATATCCATTCAGGTGTCCATGGGCAGACACTATGAAATGTCTCTAAATATATTAAAGAAAAAGAGTCATTCTCCTATTAGAGAATACAACTCTCTAGAGAAGCAGAGGAAACTTTCAGATGGAGAAATGTTTTATATTCTAGCACTGGTGCACATCTGCATGAACTGGCCAGAATAGTTAACGATGGCAGTTCATGTTGCTCCTTATCATCTCCAATGTTGAGACCCTGAATGGAGAACTTGTCTTCTGGGAGATAGTCAAGGGAATCTCCAGTTGGCTGCCTTGCCAGACCCATCCACACCAAATAAGTGAAAAAATTCCACCATTTGTTATGTTGTATATAATAAGCATATATATCTTTATTTCTCTTAATGTGTCCCACACCCTGTATAATAATTACTGTTGGACAGTATTTACAAATTTAAAACATTTATGTCAGAGGAGACAAATCACTTTCTCGGGGTAACAGATTTACTCAGTGTAGCACCCAAGGTTCCATTGTTAAGGACTGTTGTAAAATATGTACAAATCAATTTACTATCTCCTGTCAGGGATTGATACATACTTCGGGACTCACTGACCTGGCCCAATCCTCATGTCCCTGAAATGATCTTATTTTTCTCTCTACAGAGTCTTGCCACCTGAGTTGGATACATTGTATCTATCTTACTGTGGCCTTTCTAACAGAGATGTCACTGCCTTGTCTGAGAGCCCTCAGGCCACCCACCTAACAATGCTGATTCTCAGTAACAATGAAATATTCTCAGAAGATTATGAGCCCTTCCAAACTCTGCTGGAGAATGTCTCTGGAACCCTGAAGCATCTTCAGGTAAATAACTGCCAGATAACTGATTCGACTCTCTGCTATCCTCCCAGCCCTGAGCCACTGCTCCCACCTCCGTGTCCTGAGCTTTGCCCACAACCCCATTACAATGCCTATGCTCATGAGTCTTCTGCAGCAGTTAACATCCTTGATGGAGCTAAAGCATGTGATTTATCCTGTCCCAGTCCATTGCTATGAACAAGAGGATTCTCATAGCAGGTTGGACCGGCAGAAACTTGCCAGAGTGCAGGCCCAGTTGATGATGATGCTGCAGATGGTACAGCGGGATGACATGAACTGGACCACTTCACATGAGTAATTTTCACAGTGGAAGGAGTTGTTTCAAAGCTGTCGTGTGGCCATTAAAGCACTCCATGTTTTGCCTGAAGCCCAAGTTTGTAGAGACAAAGATATAAAATTCTAATGTTCCAGGCATCGGGGACTGGAAATAATGGCAATGTAACTGACCTCTATAAAAAGAGGAACTCTTGAAAGGAAGTAGAGGAATTTGAAAAGTCCTGTGGATCTCTTGTCCATTGCCTTCAATATCCTCCTCTGGTTGCTAATCACAGTGTTGACTAAGCCAGAATGGTGCATTATTTCCATGTCTGCACCAAAAGGGCCGTTTACCCACTTATGGGCACTTGACACAAGTCACATCAGTTGAAACACTTTCTGGATGTGGTAGCTGTCCAAACCAGTAATTTTCCTCTAGGGTCCTGAAAACTTCTTGTACTTGCGACTGCCTTAAGCTGCTTATGAGAAAGCATATTCAAGTAAAGGGAAACAAACAAGCTATGCCCAGTGCCTACTGATATCTTTATCAGCATGTTGGTGGTACCTGCTTTCCCAGGTCTCAGACCCTGGTCAGTCAAACTTTAGACCATACACCTTCACCCAGTTAGTGTCTGTTATGATTTAGGGACTGTTTCAGGTGCTAGGACAGAGAAAGTCGCTGATCTCAAAGCACTCAGAATACAGAGATGTTCTTATGATGTGTCAGTTTCTCCACTCTTTCTTAAGTTATTTGTGGAAATTATTTTCCCACCCCTCCCCACACGCCAGATGTTTTTTCTCACTCATTCCCTTACATACTCTACTCAGACTGGTTGGCCTCTTTATGCTCTTGGGTAGCTAGGTGCTCAGCCCTCAGCTCACAATTTAACTGCTATCTCTCCCAGACATTTTTTCCCTCTCACTTTTCCTTTGAAGTAGGTGTACTCTGTTGTTGTTCTCTCTTGATGTGCCGTTTATATTTTCTTCATGCACACGTCCTTCTGAATGAATTTTCAACCCTCTGCTCTTTCCCTAGAGGTGCACTGTTCGGTATGGTACATACTAGCCATGTGTGGCTACTGAACACTAGAAATTTGACTAGTCTGAAATGTGATGTACTTAAGAGTTAAAAGCACACTGTGTATCCAAGACTTAGTAAGGGTATAGAGTAACTCATCAATAATTTAGTTATGCTGTGTATGTGTTGAGATGATAACATACGGCATGTCAAAGACAGTAAAGAGTAAAGAATGTACAATTACCTTGCTTATGTTGTTTACATGTTGGCATGATGGCACTGTATTTCAAAGACTGTAAGGAAACATGTTTAATTAAATGGTCTGTTTATATGTTCACATTTCAAGATGATAAAACATTGCATTCTCACGATCTATTGTGAAAAACAAACTTAAAACTAATAGCGTGTTTCCATTGCTTATGTGTTGAAATGACAACATACCGAATGTGCATGACTTAGTAACAAAAGAAGAACGGAAAATATTTTGTGCTTTGTGTGGAGTGTCTCCTTGTTGAAATGAAAATGGATGGCATTTTAAAGACAGTAAGAGAGAAGAAAATAAAATTGGCCATATGTTTATATCCTTTTAAAGTTGAAATATGCCATGCAAATTTCAGAGTCTCGGAGCAAAATTTAAAAAATCAGCAATTTGTTCTCTTTGCTGACACCATGAAATGATACCAAACTGCATTTCCAGGACCTAGAAGAAGAATATAGAATTAATAATTATTAAAAGTTACTAATTTGTTCTTGTTATTTCCATTTTGTGATAACACACTGCATTTCTGACTTAGAAAGGCAGATATGTTTTGTTAACTAACACAAGATTTGTGTACATTGGTTGCTTTGGTAAATGATCTTGCATGGCATTTCAAAGTCTTCATCAGAGAAACGGAATGAGAAACTAAGGTTGTCCTTTGGCTTCCATGTTGAAGTTATCCACTGTATTTCAAAGACTTGCCAAAAATATAAGATTCATTAGGCACTTATTTCTATTGTGGCCATGTCAACATTATAAATTTGATGCTTTTGTTGAATAAAAGAATGATTAAAAGGAAATCAACCTGTTCACTTTAAGTCTCTCGGTAGGTCGTTGAGGTGAAATCTCAGGTGATACTCACATTTGGAACATCGCATTTGGTACATGGACTTGAATGAGTAAAGCATACCGAATACCGAGATTGTGCTTAACATCTATGGGGGATTTAAATACTTCTTGACCCATGATTCAAGATCACTGTTACCCTGCATGTAGCTCAAATAATCCACTGTATTTTTTTCAGCATTTACATGTTCCCTCTGCAAAACAACAGGGCCAAGAAACAGCAACAACAAAAATGGACTATAGCTTTGTGAAGTGTGGGACTTACAGGACCGAAGGAAAAGGAATTTCCATATTGCAGATTTTTAAAGATAACATGCTGATATGTGATATGAATCTCAAACTGAGGGACACTTACCCCATTATATATGGGAATGGAATGTTTTTCCAAAGAGCTTCTGAATTAGTAGTGTTGTACACAAGATAGTTTGGAAAACAATGACGAAAGTAAACCTTGTGCCTTGATTTACTAAGAGCCAAGGAATGTATGGTTATAGTAATTATAATCTCTTCTTATTCTCATTTAAAAAATTATGTCTTGCTCTTTAATTCACTTTATCTTACCTCATTGGCCTCTCTCTCACACATTTAGATCTTTTCGCTTTTTCCTTCTTCGGAGATAACCCCATTTTCTAAGTATGTTTCTGCTAGCATGGCAGCAAAAATAATTGCATAAATAAAAATCCTTAGGCCGCCTTATCTACAGCAACAAATATGGTGCCTCCCTCTAGAAAGCAAGATGCGACTTTCCCATCTGGCTCAGCAGACACAAGACCTCTCATTTTATGCAAGTACATCACACTTTTTCAAAAAGAGCCTCATTATTATAATTATTTAACAATTACAGCTGCTCTGTTGTGTGTGCCTATTATACATCAAGCGTGGTGGCAGACTCATCATATAATTAACTCATCTAACCCTCAGAAACTTACTGAGAGAATATTATTTTAATTTACGGATGAGATACACACATCGGGATAGGCCACGGTAGGCTGTGGGAGTAGACCATCCCAAATCTCAGTGGCTTATTCCTCATTCCTGATGCATGTCCATGATAGGTGCACATCTGTGACGGGGTGGTGGATCTTGGGGGTCTGAGCAATTCTTATGGGAACGACCTGGAGACACAAACTGACAGAACAGCCACCATCTCGAGAATGGTCAGTCACTGTGCTTGTGGGAAAGACGATGATGGGGTGCGGGGATATCTCAAATCAACGACCCTAGGTTCTGGCCCAGAAGTGCCACATTTCACACGCAGTCCACAAAAGGGTACTCGACACGCAAGCAAGAGGTGCAGTTCTACCAGGTGCCTGGAATAAGGGAGAAATGGAAACCTTTGGTAAACGGCACTCCTGACAAGCATATGATGGAATTGAAGCTCAGAGAGATTGGGTACTTGCCAAAAATCACACAGGCAGCCAGGACTTGAAGGCAGGCAAGTACATTTTCAAAGTCTTTGTCATGTCTATACTCCTTTCTACACCACATGCTGTTGTCTTAAATGAAATGTGTATATATTTATAAATGGCGAGCCCATTATTTCGATGCACCAGTTCCCTCTTCCTTAATCACCTGTTCTCCCAACAGTGGAATTGAATAGACATGACAGCATTGGCCAAAAATGTCAGCATTACTGTATCGTAAGTCTCTTCCAAACAAACAAATGCTTTGGATATTTGAGTGTCTGTTGTATTCAGGGATAACTTTGAGAAAATAAAATGCGGAGGTAGAAGTAAAGATCATTATTGCCCATTTTTTAAATGATTGTCAATGCAGACTAATAAAAATAAGAGCAGAAATTAATGAAACTGGTAATGGATGTGGCACACAAATTCTAAATGTCAGCACATTAGAGAGATAAGATAAAAAAAAAGAGGGACTTCTGGAAACATGGGTCAACAAGATTAGAGATAAGGCACGGACAGAAGAGAAAATGAGAAAATGTGGGACTGAAAAGGCTGTCGTGCTTGCAGATACAGCAAGGACTCAAAATGTAAGATAATGTGAAATGTATATGCTGATAATATGAAAATTTAGACTAAAGAGGTAAATCCCAGAAAAATACATACATCGCCATACTGAAGAAAATGAAAACCTTAGCATTACTAAAAGTCATCTTGACAAGGAATTCCTGAGAAGGCCAAATTATTGGCCAATTTCAATTAGTTACACAATGCAAAAAGCATACATACTTTCATATACTTGAGCAAACTAAACCCAGCAATGGCTGAAACAGCTGCTAAAGCATGTCGAAGTCATGTTTATTCCCAAGCAGACAATGTCTGGTTCAACATTAGGAGGTCTGCAAAGTAATTTTACACACCAGGGGAATAAAGGCAAATTGAAATGACTGCTACTACTAAATTTCCAGTAAACAGGTATACAAATAATTAAACAACCAATCAGGGTTAGACCACAACAACAACGATAATTCTCAGCAATTTATAAATTATAAATTTATAAATTACTTTCTTTCAGCTGACAGAGTATTACAAAAATCAGCTACATCATGCATCACACTTGACAGTGAAACACTAAAAGCATTCCCTTTGATAGTAGAAAAGAGAAAAAGAGGACTCGGGTGACCACTTCTTTTCAGCATCGTACTGCATCTCCTGGGTGGTACAGTAAGCCAAAATACATAGTTGCTTAGGTGTGTTCATGCATCAAATAATAAATGTACATCAGTGAAAATGGAGCCATGATATTGATGTGGTCATCTTCATAAAAATCCAGGTGAAGGTACAGAAAATTAAGATGAAAATGAAGATTAACAAGTTTATTGTGTGTAAGACTTATACTAACAGAGGGATTGTAAGGAATAGAAAATATCATTTTCAGGCACACAAATTATAACATTTCGTGAACTAAACCATGAATCGGCTCCATTGGCAACTATCCTGACGGTCATAAACACTGACATATCCTTTCCTGTTCTATAGAGACTAGAAAGCCACAAACCTGAAAAGAACCGGTGTGCTTTGCGTGACACACACACACACACACACGCACACACACACACACACACACACACACACACACACACACGTTGCCGAGAACCCTTCCGGTTATGGTTCTTAGTGGGATCTCACTTGTATGAAGCATATGTACCACCCTGGGACTTAGGAGTGTAACTGAATGACGCGCGAGCCACAGATGGACCAATGATGCTGTCAGCTATGTGTGATGGGAGAGGTCTCTTGCTTTGATGGGGCAGCCATAGCAGGATTTGTAGAATTCAGTCTCTGCCATATAGGTCAAGTAGCAGTCAGGCAGCAGTGGCATTTCAGCTGTAGCAGTCCCGCAGCGTGAGTGGGCTTGCCTTGGCTGTGCAGCTTCCAAGGCCGCTCTTCTGGCCCTCACAGAGACTTGCAAGCAATGAGCCCTGAAGGAAACTAGGATCTGGGGTCCTCCTGACCTATGTGCATGTGAACATAGTAAGGACGCAATTGACACTAGAGGATGCAACATCGGTACTACAAGGCACGCCATGGTAAAACAGTTGCAAAAGATACCTCCTGTGGTCACTGGAATTGAAATTCTTTTGAAGTCAGTGTGTCGCTGGACCAAGCAGCTGCTGTTAGGGACTCAGAGGACATGCCTTTCCCCCACGGCATTGGAGAACCTATTGGCAAGGAGGACATCTTCCTCTCTGAAGTGTTCTGAAGTGGCTGACTCGCGTTAGCCACGCGTGAGACAGTAGATCCTGCCTTTGGCACGGTCACCCTCCTATCACTGGGGATGTTGGGAACCTGGAGTCACTGGCCAAGCAGAAGCACTTTACCTTTGGGTCTAGGTGAGTGCTGTCCACTTTAATAGGCAGCAAGGATGGCAGGGTAGCCACATTGGTTTGACCTACAGCAACCTTTGAAGGTTATTAATTGCACAGCTGGTTCCTTGGCACTTGAAACATCTGAGCAACCTCCAAAGATGCATTTGATCCAAGAGAAATATATGAAAATTGAAATATTTATAACAAAAATATTAGAACATCGGGTGACCAAATAAATCTCAAGATCTGTTGCCTCGCGGCATTTGATGGCAAATGATCATCCCTTACTCCATTCCCGCACCTGACCCAGAACACCAAGAATGAATGTATTTCCAATGGAAAGACCTTAAATGAAGTCGCAGGTAACTAACTACAATAAATCTCCTTCCTAGGCTTGGACAAATCGACCACCAACCTTCTACTATTGTAACTGTGCACTTGCTCTTTGGACATCTGCTCTAAGCCAGGGTTCAACAAACTTTTCCCAGAAAGGGACAGATCTGAGGCTCAGGAGGCATTATGTTCTGTAGGAACTATTCAACTCTGTCCTTGTATTTAAAAAAATGCCATAGACACAGCATGGCTACCTTTCAGCAAAAATGTTAGTATGACCTGGCCATGTGAACTTCTAATGATTTTCATGTTCAGAAAAATGATTCTTCTTTTGCTCCAAATATGTAAAAACCAATCTTCCCTTGCAGGTAACACAAGAAGAAGCTGTGGGCCAGGTTCTAGACCATGCCTGCTCTAAGCTAATGGAATCACATGGAAGGGTATCCTGCTCCTGGCACAAAACTGGACCTATAGAGAGGCAGCAGAACCTTCAATTTTCACCTCATTCCTTCTCTACAGTGCCTTTAGTGAGGCCCTGGACGGAGGCCGGGAGGTAGAATGGGGGGAAAGCCCTGGAGCTCCAAAAACTGCTTCTTATGGCACTGGAGAAGGAAGTCAAGGTAATGTAGGTAGGATAACCAAAGAAGGAAGAGAGGGAAGAAAGGGAGAATCGAGAAAGAATGAGTGGTTTTTTTGCTTACTACTCATTCTCTTTCAGGGAACAGGAGAAAGTGATGTTACCATGATAATACTTCAGCAATTCTTGATGTGAACATCCAAAAGACAAACAGATGGGGCTGCAGAGACAAGTCGCCCCAAAGTTTACTTTGCTTACTACTCCTGCAGTGAGGAGGAGAAAGTGATCTTACCATGATGAAACGTCAGCAATCTTGGCTGCTCTCCAAAGGACAAAACATACGTGGCTGCAGAGAACAGTGGCCTCAAAGTTGACTTAGGTGGAGTCAATAACAGGAATACAGGAATGTGGGTGAGCAAAAAGAGTTCATTTAGCTGATCTCGAGTCAACACAGTTCTGTGGAAAATAACAATAAATTGAAAGCCTTGCTTACTGGTGGGATCCATGCCACTCAGCATCATTCCCACTCTACGCTAACCTCAGGCACATTAATGAAAAATCTTCCTGTATTGAGAAACTTTAGACAGGGAAGGGACTCAGTTATTCTTTGGAATGTGCTGAAATATACATAACATAACAGTTTTTACTATTTTCATGTGTATGATCCAGTGACCTTAGGGAATTGTCACCAGTATCCCCCTCCACCTTTTCACCATTTCAAAGTGAATCTCTTTTCCCCATTAAAAAGGACTGCCAATTTTGCCATGCCTACAATCACTGGTGGCCACAATTCTATCCCCTTTCTCTATTAAGTTTACTCTTCAAAGTAAATTTCTCTCCTCTTGTAAGTGGAATTGCATAACATTTGTCCTGTTCTTTCCAGCTCATTTCCCTTAGCATAACGTTTTGAAGGTTCATTCCAGTTGTATCATGGTTCTTAATTTTCTTATTTTTTAATGCAGAACAATATTTCATTGCATGTACATGCCACATTTTGTTTATCCATTCATCCATAGATGCAAATGTGGGTTATTTACACTGTTTCATGACTGTGGATAATGTTGCTATGGACATTGGTGTGCATTTATCTGAGTAAATCCGGGCTTTCAATACATTTCAATGTACAGCTAGAGGTGGAATTACTGGACCATATGGTCATTCTATATCCAATTTTTATGGAATTGCCATACTTCATTCCACAATGGGTATACCATTTTAAATTCACTGTGGTCAGAGAATATACTCTGTGTGATTTCATATCTTTTTAAATTTGTGGAGGCTTGTTTTATGGCCCAGATATGGTCTACCTTAGTGTGTGTAATACAGACACTTGAAAAACATTGTACTCTGCTCTCATTGGTTGGAGAGTTCTATTTGTCACATAGATCCCTTTAGTTTATTGTGCTATTCAGATCTCCTATATCCCTCCTGATCTTTCCTCTAATAATTCTATGTCTTGCTGAGAGGGTGTCTTGTAGGCCCCAAGTATTATTATGGTCTTGATTGTTTCTCCTTTCAGCTCCAGCAGTATTTGCTTCATGTACTTTCAGGCCCCGTTGTGCAGTGTGTACATACTTAGGATGTTTATGTCTCTTTTGTTGATTGATCCTTTTATCATTATGTATTGCTTCATTGCCTCTTATTTGGTTTCTTTGCTCTGACCTCTACTTTATTGGAGATTGTAGCCACAAGTATGCTTATAAAGTGTCTTGGTTGTGTTGCACCCTGTATCCACTCTTAGGACTTGTATTGCCATTCATAACCTTCCCCCACAGATGCTCCCACCAAAGTATGTAATTCACCATGTGGAAAGATTTGGAAGTTTTTTGTCATCTACAGGAGTAAAATTGTCTCAGTTCTTTCTGTCTCCCATATGTGGATTCACTAAGGGTGTTTTATTTTTACCACATTCAACTGAAATAGTGTGCTAGCAGACAACAACATTAGTGGTTTTTGGGGAGGGAGGATTATGAGAATTAGACTGTTAGAAACTGTCTATGGCCATGCCACCCCGAACAAGCCCAATCCTGTCTGATCTCAGAAGCTTAGCTGGGTTGGGCCTGGTTAATATTTAAATGGGAGAACACCTAGGGAGACCAGGTGCTATAGGATTGTAAACTGATGTTGTAAGCTAACAAGGTCCTTGCAAATTGTGAGGTCAACCAAGGATTGCCTCACCTAAAATAAATTTTAAATAAAAAAGAAACCAGCTTCTGTTGAGTTCTGATACTTAAAGTTTTCTGTATTTGTGTGTTTAACATCTTTTGCATTAATTACTCTGTGTTGACTCAGAACCATTTATGAGCAAAACTCCATTCACTGCTGATTGCTCCATGGTGTACTGATGACAAACAAGACTCAGGTAAACTCCTCTGGGGTGTCATTGCTGTCACCGTGTGGCCCACTGTCAGAACAATCCTGCAACTCACAACCTTTGGCACATTCCCTGGATGTGAAATTGAACATAGGTAGAGCATCTGACCAAGAAATGCCACTTGTTCAGTCCCCAAAACTTGGGGGCAGACTGGAGTACTCCACGTCCCAGTGACCAAGAAATTCTCTTGGTCCCTCTCCCAATGTATATCCAGAATCTAGTCGCTTCTCACCACCTCTATCACTACTGCTTTGGCCAAGACACCAAAATGCATCTCCTGGATTATACTGCTTTCCAACTAGCCCATCCACATTTATCCTTGCCTGCTCACTATCTGTTTTTCAAACCAGCAGTAGAGCATAAGTCAAATTATTCCACTCCTCTGTTCAAAGCCATATAACAATAATTTGAAGCCCATCAACATGTTTTTTTTAAAAAAAAAAAAAACATGAGCTCATGATCCTAATAAAAAGCAATAACAGCAAAGAGAACCTTATTGGTGAACTTTGGGAGTGCCAGGAAATCAACACATTTTAATGAAAATCCATCAATGAAAGTAAAAAGTCAAATATTAAAGGGAGGAGTAATGGTACAGGGTATATGAACAGTATATAGCATGAGCCAGAGTCATTTTCGACAATCGACATTAATTCAGAAATAATGTCACTGAGGGAAAGTGTAAAAGTGAGCTAGCTAACAGCTACAGCAATCTCCAGACCACCAACTAAACAGGTCATGTGCATAAAGAACACCAGAGTCCTCCCTCCTCAAGGTGATTCAGATACACATGATCTCAAGCATGGCCTTGTTTGGGGAATTTCACAGGATAGTGGGACTGTGATAAAAGCCACAGAGGGGAATCTCTCTCTTTCTCTCTTTCTCTCTCTTTCTCTTTGTCTCTCTCTGTCTCTCTGTCTCTCTGTCTCTCTCTCTCTCTCTCTCTCTCTCTCACACACACACACACACACACACACACACACACACACACACACAGCCACTTACTGAACATTCGCATCTCAGTCTGATTCCTGTCTCACAGTCATACTTCTAGACTCAAAGGTGACAACAGTAGTATTATAAAGCAGCTAGTGCCTCTTGCCCTGGCTGCTAAGTTCCCACTCAAGCTCCAGCAGGTTTTAGTTGATCTTTCCAGAAAGAAAGAGTCGTGAGTATCCTTTAAGGTATCATGTATGTTCATATGGTTATTTCCTGTCATTTTGGAATTCTTCCCACATCATTGTTGTGCCACTGAGTTGTGGCACAGCATCCCTGCTATGGTAGGGAAGAAATGGAGTGAGAGGTAAATCCATACTTGCCCAGCAGGAACCAACATTTTCTCTGTGTTGGGCAGACTCACTAGATTTCTTTGACCTCCTTACAGATGCCCCATGGAGGAATGTATTCATGGTCCCTTTTCAGGTCATGAATATTGGGCTCACAGGTGTTAATTACACTTTTCAGGATTTCTCAGCCAAGTAAGTGGTACAACAGGAAGTGTGCCCTTGCCTATTGGTCTGTATTCACATCCTAAGTTATTCTCCAGTTCCTGCAGCATTTTTCTTTCAATGGTAAACTTTCAGGTTTCACGAATAGACTAGTGAAAAGACCAGAGATAGTATTTTGTTCTCAGGAGTTAGTCTCTCCTGCTTCGGTGGGCCCAGGTGTCTTTGACCAGGAGGAGAAATCTGTCTTGGGCTAGATGGGAAAATTTAGATGATAGATTTCAGATTAGGAGTCACTTTGGGTTGGCAATGTCTGGCATATAACAGAGGCCTAATTAATGTGTATTAAATGAATATATGTAATGTAGATTTGGGATCATCAAAAAACCACTTTAAAGCATATGTCCATCTTATACGTTTCTAACTTCCTCTATTTTTTCTAGATAAATTTAGGCTGCAGAATCATTTCATAAAGTGCTTTGTGAAACTACTGTGATTTGAAATTTTCTTTTGCAAAATTAATATTTTTTCATTAGTGTACAGTTGGAAAGAGAACAAAGTCCCTCCTGCTGACTCTTGCTAAAACTACAGCTTTTCTGATGTCAGGAAAGGAGGCTTTTATAAGTAGTGGTTATAGAAATGAGAAGAAACCTTCCTTGTATCCAACAGACATATTTTCCTAGAACTCTGGTGTGCGTAGGAAGAAAGTTGTGGACTATAGATATGTTTGTGGGTACTCAGCTTTGAGACAGACAGTATGTATGGCCTGTGTTTCAGAGGAAGGGGAAAGTGTATGTGAGTATAGATGTGTGCTAATATCTTCTGTTATACATTTCTATAATTAGCTTATAGATACATACATTCCAAATCATGTTGGTAAATGCATTGCCACACAAAACAGAATCTTACCATATATTTTGTTTTCGTGTACATATGGCTCAATTTTGGTCCTTTTCCTTAATATGCTGTTTAATTTTTTTACACCTTGGTGTTGTAATATATAAATTATTTTTTTAATTAAAGTAATAGAATTTCCTATAAAGAGTATTTGCATTTCTGTAGGCTAAATTACCCAGTGGAGCATGGCTTGGGTTTCTGGGCATGCTCAAGATTTGAGTTCCTGCTCTAAAGCTTCCCAGAAGTAGCATACATATATTTAATTATTTTTTTTATTGAGGTAACATTGGTTAATAACTTTATATAGGTTTCAGGTGGACAACATTGTAATTCAACATCTGTATTTCTATAGCATGCCATCCACCAAAAGTCTAGTTTTTATCCATTGCAATACATCTGACAACTCTACCGATTTTGCCTTCCCTTCATCCCACTTCCCCTAAGGTAACCACCACTGTGTTGACTGTGTCTATGAGTTATTTTTGTTTTGTATTGTTTGTTCACTTGTTTATTTTTGTTTTGTATTCTACAATCAAGTGAAATCATATGGTTTCTCTCCTCTTTCATCAGACTTACTTAGTATAACACTCTTAAGGTCCACCCTTATTGTTGCAAGTGGCAATATTTCATCATTTTATGGCTGCATTATATCCCACTGTATAGATATACTACAACTTCTGTATCCATTCATCCATTGATTGGCACTTGTTTCCATATCTTCACTATTATAAATAATGCTGTAATGAACATGAGGGTGTGTATATCTTTTCAAAATGATATTTTCATATTCTTTGGATAAATATCCAGGAGAGGAATTACTGGATCACATGGATGTTTTATTCTTAATTTTTTGAGGACCCTCCATATTGCTTCTTATACTGGTCACACCGATGTACAATCCCTCCAACAATCTATGAGAGTTCCTTTTAGCACATGATGTTTTACAATATAAGACATAGTTTCCTAAAAATGTTTAATGATCTTTCCACCAATATACTCCTCCACTAACAGTGCATGGGAGCCTAATTCCCTACAATATGCTTAGCCACTCAAAAGTCACCTTACACTTTGACTTAGACACTTTATTATTTTGGACATATCCATCCAAGTTACCCCCTGTCTGAATATATAGCTACAATTATGTGGCTTTGATTTACAGGCTCTTTACAAAGAAGGATGATGGAACCAGAGAGTGTCTGATATTGTCGCAAAATGGCATAAATTATCATCATTGGAATCAAGGATAGATAGAAAGGAAGTGACATGAGTACCTGACATAAAGAGTGAAAGGCCAAGGGATGGATGTATGGGTAAGTAAGATGAAGGTGAGCACTGAGAAAAGAATAAAACAAATGGAAAAAGCCTCTGAGAAACTGAATCCATCCTAGTGATGCACAGCCCTCTGGAAAACTTCCTTTCTTTCCATATATATCTCATCTGTCTCTGTTACTTCACCTTCAAGTTGAACACCAGAGAAACAATTCCCTCACAGACTGAGAAAGGAGAGACAGTATAGAGGAACAGCATGAAAAGATGAGTCTCTTTGACGGAAGGCTGGAGTTCAAGGGATCCTGGTCCCAGATACCACACCTATCACACTGTCCATCAGTGATCCCAGTGATCAATTTAGCCCTAACACAGAGTCCAACATTATTAATTGGTTATGGACATAGGATTAGAGGCCAGAGCAATCAGAGTTTGAATCCTGGTGCTAAATTCTGTGGTCCGGTGCAAGTAACTTTGACCTTATGCTGACTCTCATTCATTCCCTCCTCCCTCCTTCCTAAATTGAAGACAGTAATAGCTTGTACCACATGAGATAATTGTGAGAATTTAGTGAATTATATATGGAACTACACAGAAAGCCCCTGGAGAAATGCCTGTGACTTAACAAGCACTACAAATAAGTTAGCTATTACTAGATCAGGTACTTAGTACAACGTCTAGTGTTTAGTAAGTAAAGAATGTGTATTAATTGCATTTATTGTTACAAGAAGGAAAAAGATTGGGCGTGTGGGCACAGGTTGTAACATCAGTTATTAACTTACTTTATAAAGTGGTGATAGTAAAACAGGGAAGCCCTATCGGTAAATAATCTGAGATACTACTTAAGCAAGCCAAAATTAAAAGATCAGAGACTGAAACAGGCTCATGAAAAGATAAAGTGAGGGGCCTTTAGTTCCCATTTCCAATCTTTGAATAAAAATGAAAGGATTTTTATTTGAGAAATAGTTGCTTTAAGTGGTAGGTTACAAAAATCAAGATAGAATGTTCCTCACACCTCATGATACAATGTGGAAGGAAAAAAAAACTGTCAGGATATGGAATGCTATATTACAGTATGGTTAATGAAATTTTAGGCTTTTATGTGCCAATATAAACGTAAAAAAGTCAAGGTAAAGGAACACGTGAAAATTAATGTCAGCTGGGTTTATAAATGGGTGGTTGGAAAGCATAGTGATAGTATTTTCACATGTATGCTTTACTTGTATAAAAAAATGTTTATTCCTGGGTTTGGGTTTTTCCAGTTGCTTGAGGGGAAACACTATTCATATTGACTCATTATTTAGAATAATGGTAAGAATTTACCATTGATAAACAGATGTATTTTCTCACTGATTAGTAAGCTGTATCACTTGAAACAATTCACTCATCTTCTTCTGATTCCAGGTTCCTTAAATGTAAAAACCAGGCATTAGGGCTAACCATCCCTTTAATCATGATATAGAACATATACCAAACTCCAAAAGGTTCCCAGTTAATCTTTTAATTTCCCTGGTCCCATGTAAACCTTGATTTCCTCTCAGTCTCTCAATATTAGTTTCTCCTGTTCTACAATTTCATACAAATGGAATTATGTGCTGTGCTCCTTTGTGTCTAGCTGTTTTAACTCAGCATAATTTTCTTTGGTGGGGGTGAACCTATTCATGTTTTTGCCTTTTTATTGTTGAGCAATAGCCCATTGTATTGATTTGTTTACCTTTAATGTTGTTTTAATGAGGTTTCAAGAGGAAGTGAGAGTAGATCCTTGTGTTCAATCAGCCATCCTCTTGGTCAGTGTTTTCTTCTTATACAATGGATATAATGTCTTCCTTTACCACTTCTTTATCTCTTTAGGGAAATATTATCTTAAGGTATTTTTCAGCCTTTTCTATTTTTTCTGTTTCTTCAGTACAAACCACTCTGTTGAGTTTGTTCTTTCACTCCTATGCTTGTATACAGTAGGCTGTGACTGTCTCCTCCAGAGGAGTTTTCATTGCCATGTCAGCCCTGGTTTTGTGGGTGTTTGGCTTTAATTCACACCTTGCACTGGCCTCACCAGTAGATTAACTTCCTCCCTGACCCTACTACTGGAGACCCCTTACTACCACTGTGTTTTCCCATTTCCATTCTTTTTATTTTAAGAGATTCTTCTTTACTTCTTACATGGGAATTCTTATTTCATACATACAGTATAGCTATGTATTTATTATTATTGGAATATTATATGTATTTATTAATGGAATATTGTTATTCCCAAACCACAACCATATGACTTCAAAATTAAAGACTATAAAAACTTGCACTACCATCATTTAAAATGTTCCAGTAATTCCCAACCTACTTTACACACACGAGACATTTGGAGAGATTGAAGAAATCATTAGCACCAGGGTACATCCTCAGCAATTAAAAAATAATTGGGGTCAGACTCAGGCAATCATATTTTGTAAACTACAAATGAGAGCAGCATGCAAACAAGGTTAACATCCACTGTGTTAGTATATCAATTTTTGGTTTATGCTTGCCAGAAGATCCAAGAAATAGCTGCCAACTCATTTTGCTGACTTTCCACTTGATATTATTTTGGGACCTAGAGAATCCATTACCTTAGAGCAGGAACCGGCAAATTTAGGTTCATAAACAAAACCCAGCCCGCAGCTTGTTTTGGGGTGACCTAAAAGGTATGGAGTTTTTACACATTTTCATGGTCAAAAAATCAAAAGAAGAATCATTTCTCCAGACACAAAAATCATTTGAAGTTCACATGGCCAAGGTCCATACAAACACTTTTGCTAGAATGTAGCCATGCTGTGTCTATGGCATTTTTTTTCTCTACAAGGGCAGAGTTGAATAGCTCCTACATGGACCAAAATGCTTCCCAAGCCTCAGATGCTTACGATATGAACCTTTCTGTGAAAAAGTTTGCTGAGCCCTGACTTAGAGCAAGCATCCCTAGAGCAAGTTCACAGTTACTCTAGTAGATAGCTAGTGGTCCTTTTGTCCAAGCCCAGGAAGAAGATTTACTGAGATTCATTACCTGTGACTTCATTGTAAGGTCTTTCCATCAGCAGTCCATTCATTCTTGGTGTTCTGCATCAGGTGTGGGACTCGAGTAAGAGACAATCATTTGCCATCAAGATGGCTCAAGTCAGAGAGAGGAAAATGGCTTGGATGATGGAGGCTCTGTTTATCCCTCTGGTGACCAAATCAGGATTGTGATGGGGGCAGGGAGCAGCAGCAAGGAAAAATCGCCTGGGATATAGATGAACAAGCTATACAACTACAGAGAAATCAAAGAAAGCATCCTGCTACAGCAGAAGATAGGACAGGGGAAGGACATGGGGCTTCCTGGTGTCGAGCAGCTGAGACAGAGGCTGCGGCAGCAGCAGATGCTTCTTGAAGGGGCCGCCTCCACGGGCATATTTTCGTGGTGACAAACCTGCTCGCTCTGAGCCCCAGTGCCCGATTGGCTGCATGAAGGGGGCACTAGGAACTTGTGGAGAGTGTGAGCCTAGGCAAGACTTGTTAGTTACAGAGGTGCCAATGGTGTACATTGTTCCCTGATGAGCCCTGCCCCCTGCTAGTCTGCTAGACACTGCACCGCCACAGCTGTGACGTCATCAAACTGGAAAACAGAGTTCACTCTGCCCAGAGTATTCCCTGAAACCCCACCTACTCCCAATATGGCCCAACCCAACCCACATCCAGGTGTATCTTTGCTGAGACTCACCCTGGTGGAGGAAGCTGGCCTTGGTTTCTGGTGTGCCATTTTGAGATAACTGTAAGCACAGCATCTGTGGATTGCTTGCTGAATCTTAACAGATGGCCCTGGAGTGGTAGAAGCTTGTGCTAAATTTGGCCTGCAGGTTGACCCCACTCAGGACTATGCCACTGGACACCTACTTCACATCCACACTAATGAGACCAAGAGACTTAGGAGCTTTGCTTAGTCATAGAAACAGACACAGAAAGGCAGCCAAGATGAAAAAACAAAGAAGAAACCATATGACAGAACAGAACAGAGATCCAGATATAATGGAGTCAAATAATCTAACAGATGCAGAGTTCAAAACACTAGTTATAAAGATGCTAAATAAACTTTTGGGAAGTGTAGAGAACTCCAACAAAGAGATAAAAATGGAAATGGAAATTATAAAAAGGAAACAGTCTGAAATGGAGAACACATTGTATGAGATGAGAAGTATATTAAATAAAATAAACAACGTGAATAAAGAAGAGGATCAAAAGCCCTATCTAGAAGACAGGAAAACCAATCAGAACATTCATTCAGAATGGCAAGTAAAAAGAAGACAAAATTATAAAAATAGTTTAATGAGAATATAGAACACTATTAAGTCTCCAAATATTTGTCTGATCGGTGTAACAGAAGAAAATCAAGATGTTGAATGGGTGTTTGAAGAAATAATGAATGAAAACTTCCCTAACTTGGTGAAGGAAATGGACATAAAACCCCAGGAAACTCAAAAAATTCCAAAAATCAGAGATCCAAAGAGGCCCACACCAAAACACATGATAATTAAAAGGACAAAGGTCAAAAAAAAAAAAGAAAGTATAATAAAAGTGGCATGAAGGAAATAAATGATTACTTATAAGGGAACACCCATAAGACTGGCAACTGATTTCTCAAAAGAAACTATGCAGGACAGAACGG
Source organism: Cynopterus sphinx (assembly GCA_030015415.1). Classification (NCBI taxonomy): domain Eukaryota; kingdom Metazoa; phylum Chordata; class Mammalia; order Chiroptera; family Pteropodidae; genus Cynopterus; species Cynopterus sphinx. The sequence continues at coordinate 56,248,756 of CM057388.1, forward strand.
CTTGGATAAAATACTTAAAAGGATGAAGACACAGGATATACAATCAAGAATAATTTATCCAGAAAAACCCTCCTTTAGAGTTCAAGGGCACATAAAGAGTTTCCAGAAAAAGATAAGCTAAAGGAATTTATCACCACTAAGCCTGTATTACAGGAAATGTTGAAGGGAGTTTTTAAGAAGAAAAAACATGTGTAAAAAATAAGAATATAAAATAGTAACTAAATTCCTATCAATAAGTACCTTATGGAAAAGAAATAAGTGCTTCAACCAAAAGATAGAATGGCTGAAAGGATTAGAAAACAAGACCCTTACATATAAAAAGAAAGGGGATAGAAAAAAATAGCTTTCATGGACATAGAAGGTAGTAAAGTGAGACAGATAAGATAAAAACTATTGATTTCACTTACATGGGAAATTTAAGGAATCAAAAGAACAAACTAATAAAAAAAAAAGGCTGGAGTCGACAGATCTTGAGATTTATTTGGTCACCCGATGTTCTAATATTTTTGTTATAAATATTTCAATTTTCATATATTTCTCTTGGATCAAATGCATCTTTGGAGGTTGCTCAGATGTTTCAAGTGCCAAGGAACCAGCTGTGCAATTAATAACCTTCAAAGGTTGCTGTAGGTCAAACCAATGTGGCTACCCTGCCATCCTTGCTGCCTATTAAAGTGGACAGCACTCACCTAGACCCAAAGGTAAAGTGCTTCTGCTTGGCCAGTGACTCCAGGTTCCCAACATCCCCAGTGATAGGAGGGTGACCGTGCCAAAGGCAGGATCTACTGTCTCACGCGTGGCTAACGCGAGTCAGCCACTTCAGAACACTTCAGAGAGGAAGATGTCCTCCTTGCCAATAGGTTCTCCAATGCCGTGGGGGAAAGGCATGTCCTCTGAGTCCCTAACAGCAGCTGCTTGGTCCAGCGACACACTGACTTCAAAAGAATTTCAATTCCAGTGACCACAGGAGGTATCTTTTGCAACTGTTTTACCATGGCGTGCCTTGTAGTACCGATGTTGCATCCTCTAGTGTCAATTGCGTCCTTACTATGTTCACATGCACATAGGTCAGGAGGACCCCAGATCCTAGTTTCCTTCAGGGCTCATTGCTTGCAAGTCTCTGTGAGGGCCAGAAGAGCGGCCTTGGAAGCTGCACAGCCAAGGCAAGCCCACTCACGCTGCGGGACTGCTACAGCTGAAATGCCACTGCTGCCTGACTGCTACTTGACCTATATGGCAGAGACTGAATTCTACAAATCCTGCTATGGCTGCCCCATCAAAGCAAGAGACCTCTCCCATCACACATAGCTGACAGCATCATTGGTCCATCTGTGGCTCGCGCGTCATTCAGTTACACTCCTAAGTCCCAGGGTGGTACATATGCTTCATACAAGTGAGATCCCACTAAGAACCATAACCGGAAGGGTTCTCGGCAACGTGTGTGTGTGTGTGTGTGTGTGTGTGTGTGCGTGTGTGTGTGTGTGTGTGTCACGCAAAGCACACCGGTTCTTTTCAGGTTTGTGGCTTTCTAGTCTCTATAGAACAGGAAAGGATATGTCAGTGTTTATGACCGTCAGGATAGTTGCCAATGGAGCCGATTCATGGTTTAGTTCACGAAATGTTATAATTTGTGTGCCTGAAAATGATATTTTCTATTCCTTACAATCCCTCTGTTAGTATAAGTCTTACACACAATAAACTTGTTAATCTTCATTTTCATCTTAATTTTCTGTACCTTCACCTGGATTTTTATGAAGATGACCACATCAATATCATGGCTCCATTTTCACTGATGTACATTTATTATTTGATGCATGAACACACCTAAGCAACTATGTATTTTGGCTTACTGTACCACCCAGGAGATGCAGTACGATGCTGAAAAGAAGTGGTCACCCGAGTCCTCTTTTTCTCTTTTCTACTATCAAAGGGAATGCTTTTAGTGTTTCACTGTCAAGTGTGATGCATGATGTAGCTGATTTTTGTAATACTCTGTCAGCTGAAAGAAAGTAATTTATAAATTTATAATTTATAAATTGCTGAGAATTATCGTTGTTGTTGTGGTCTAACCCTGATTGGTTGTTTAATTTTTTGTATACCTTTTTACTGGATATTTAGTTGTAGCAGTCCTTTCCTTTTGCCTTTATTCCCCTGGTGTGTAAAATTACTTTGCAGACCTCCTAATGTTGAACCAGACATTGTCTGCTTGGGAATAAACATGACTTCGACATGCTTTAGCAGCTGTTTCAGCCATTGCTGGGTTTAGTTTGCTCAAGTATATGAAAGTATGTATGCTTTTTGCATTGTGTAACTAATTGAAATTGGCCAATAATTTGGCCTTCTCAGGAATTCCTTGTCAAGATGACTTTTAGTAATGCTAAGGTTTTCATTTTCTTCAGTATGGCGATGTATGTATTTTTCTGGGATTTACCTCTTTAGTCTAAATTTTCATATTATCAGCATATACATTTCACATTATCTTACATTTTGAGTCCTTGCTGTATCTGCAAGCACGACAGCCTTTTCAGTCCCACATTTTCTCATTTTCTCTTCTGTCCGTGCCTTATCTCTAATCTTGTTGACCCATGTTTCCAGAAGTCCCTCTTTTTTTTTATCTTATCTCTCTAATGTGCTGACATTTAGAATTTGTGTGCCACATCCATTACCAGTTTCATTAATTTCTGCTCTTATTTTTATTAGTCTGCATTGACAATCATTTAAAAAATGGGCAATAATGATCTTTACTTCTACCTCCGCATTTTATTTTCTCAAAGTTATCCCTGAATACAACAGACACTCAAATATCCAAAGCATTTGTTTGTTTGGAAGAGACTTACGATACAGTAATGCTGACATTTTTGGCCAATGCTGTCATGTCTATTCAATTCCACTGTTGGGAGAACAGGTGATTAAGGAAGAGGGAACTGGTGCATCGAAATAATGGGCTCGCTACGATAAATATATACACATTTCATTTAAGACAACAGCATGTGGTGTAGAAAGGAGTATAGACATGACAAAGACTTTGAAAATGTACTTGCCTGCCTTCAAGTCCTGGCTGCCTGTGTGATTTTTGGCAAGTACCCAATCTCTCTGAGCTTCAATTCCATCATATGCTTGTCAGGAGTGCCGTTTACCAAAGGTTTCCATTTCTCCCTTATTCCAGGCACCTGGTAGAACTGCACCTCTTGCTTGCGTGTCGAGTACCCTTTTGTGGACTGCGTGTGAAATGTGGCACTTCTGGGCCAGAACCTAGGGTCGTTGATTTGAGATATCCCCGCACCCCATCATCGTCTTTCCCACAAGCACAGTGACTGACCATTCTCGAGATGGTGGCTGTTCTGTCAGTTTGTGTCTCCAGGTCGTTCCCATAAGAATTGCTCAGACCCCCAAGATCCACCACCCCGTCACAGATGTGCACCTATCATGGACATGCATCAGGAATGAGGAATAAGCCACTGAGATTTGGGATGGTCTACTCCCACAGCCTACCGTGGCCTATCCCGATGTGTGTATCTCATCCGTAAATTAAAATAATATTCTCTCAGTAAGTTTCTGAGGGTTAGATGAGTTAATTATATGATGAGTCTGCCACCACGCTTGATGTATAATAGGCACACACAACAGAGCAGCTGTAATTGTTAAATAATTATAATAATGAGGCTCTTTTTGAAAAAGTGTGATGTACTTGCATAAAATGAGAGGTCTTGTGTCTGCTGAGCCAGATGGGAAAGTCGCATCTTGCTTTCTAGAGGGAGGCACCATATTTGTTGCTGTAGATAAGGCGGCCTAAGGATTTTTATTTATGCAATTATTTTTGCTGCCATGCTAGCAGAAACATACTTAGAAAATGGGGTTATCTCCGAAGAAGGAAAAAGCGAAAAGATCTAAATGTGTGAGAGAGAGGCCAATGAGGTAAGATAAAGTGAATTAAAGAGCAAGACATAATTTTTTAAATGAGAATAAGAAGAGATTATAATTACTATAACCATACATTCCTTGGCTCTTAGTAAATCAAGGCACAAGGTTTACTTTCGTCATTGTTTTCCAAACTATCTTGTGTACAACACTACTAATTCAGAAGCTCTTTGGAAAAACATTCCATTCCCATATATAATGGGGTAAGTGTCCCTCAGTTTGAGATTCATATCACATATCAGCATGTTATCTTTAAAAATCTGCAATATGGAAATTCCTTTTCCTTCGGTCCTGTAAGTCCCACACTTCACAAAGCTATAGTCCATTTTTGTTGTTGCTGTTTCTTGGCCCTGTTGTTTTGCAGAGGGAACATGTAAATGCTGAAAAAAAAAATACAGTGGATTATTTGAGCTACATGCAGGGTAACAGTGATCTTGAATCATGGGTCAAGAAGTATTTAAATCCCCCATAGATGTTAAGCACAATCTCGGTATTCGGTATGCTTTACTCATTCAAGTCCATGTACCAAATGCGATGTTCCAAATGTGAGTATCACCTGAGATTTCACCTCAACGACCTACCGAGAGACTTAAAGTGAACAGGTTGATTTCCTTTTAATCATTCTTTTATTCAACAAAAGCATCAAATTTATAATGTTGACATGGCCACAATAGAAATAAGTGCCTAATGAATCTTATATTTTTGGCAAGTCTTTGAAATACAGTGGATAACTTCAACATGGAAGCCAAAGGACAACCTTAGTTTCTCATTCCGTTTCTCTGATGAAGACTTTGAAATGCCATGCAAGATCATTTACCAAAGCAACCAATGTACACAAATCTTGTGTTAGTTAACAAAACATATCTGCCTTTCTAAGTCAGAAATGCAGTGTGTTATCACAAAATGGAAATAACAAGAACAAATTAGTAACTTTTAATAATTATTAATTCTATATTCTTCTTCTAGGTCCTGGAAATGCAGTTTGGTATCATTTCATGGTGTCAGCAAAGAGAACAAATTGCTGATTTTTTAAATTTTGCTCCGAGACTCTGAAATTTGCATGGCATATTTCAACTTTAAAAGGATATAAACATATGGCCAATTTTATTTTCTTCTCTCTTACTGTCTTTAAAATGCCATCCATTTTCATTTCAACAAGGAGACACTCCACACAAAGCACAAAATATTTTCCGTTCTTCTTTTGTTACTAAGTCATGCACATTCGGTATGTTGTCATTTCAACACATAAGCAATGGAAACACGCTATTAGTTTTAAGTTTGTTTTTCACAATAGATCGTGAGAATGCAATGTTTTATCATCTTGAAATGTGAACATATAAACAGACCATTTAATTAAACATGTTTCCTTACAGTCTTTGAAATACAGTGCCATCATGCCAACATGTAAACAACATAAGCAAGGTAATTGTACATTCTTTACTCTTTACTGTCTTTGACATGCCGTATGTTATCATCTCAACACATACACAGCATAACTAAATTATTGATGAGTTACTCTATACCCTTACTAAGTCTTGGATACACAGTGTGCTTTTAACTCTTAAGTACATCACATTTCAGACTAGTCAAATTTCTAGTGTTCAGTAGCCACACATGGCTAGTATGTACCATACCGAACAGTGCACCTCTAGGGAAAGAGCAGAGGGTTGAAAATTCATTCAGAAGGACGTGTGCATGAAGAAAATATAAACGGCACATCAAGAGAGAACAACAACAGAGTACACCTACTTCAAAGGAAAAGTGAGAGGGAAAAAAATGTCTGGGAGAGATAGCAGTTAAATTGTGAGCTGAGGGCTGAGCACCTAGCTACCCAAGAGCATAAAGAGGCCAACCAGTCTGAGTAGAGTATGTAAGGGAATGAGTGAGAAAAAAACATCTGGCGTGTGGGGAGGGGTGGGAAAATAATTTCCACAAATAACTTAAGAAAGAGTGGAGAAACTGACACATCATAAGAACATCTCTGTATTCTGAGTGCTTTGAGATCAGCGACTTTCTCTGTCCTAGCACCTGAAACAGTCCCTAAATCATAACAGACACTAACTGGGTGAAGGTGTATGGTCTAAAGTTTGACTGACCAGGGGTCTGAGACCTGGGAAAGCAGGTACCACCAACATGCTGATAAAGATATCAGTAGGCACTGGGCATAGCTTGTTTGTTTCCCTTTACTTGAATATGCTTTCTCATAAGCAGCTTAAGGCAGTCGCAAGTACAAGAAGTTTTCAGGACCCTAGAGGAAAATTACTGGTTTGGACAGCTACCACATCCAGAAAGTGTTTCAACTGATGTGACTTGTGTCAAGTGCCCATAAGTGGGTAAACGGCCCTTTTGGTGCAGACATGGAAATAATGCACCATTCTGGCTTAGTCAACACTGTGATTAGCAACCAGAGGAGGATATTGAAGGCAATGGACAAGAGATCCACAGGACTTTTCAAATTCCTCTACTTCCTTTCAAGAGTTCCTCTTTTTATAGAGGTCAGTTACATTGCCATTATTTCCAGTCCCCGATGCCTGGAACATTAGAATTTTATATCTTTGTCTCTACAAACTTGGGCTTCAGGCAAAACATGGAGTGCTTTAATGGCCACACGACAGCTTTGAAACAACTCCTTCCACTGTGAAAATTACTCATGTGAAGTGGTCCAGTTCATGTCATCCCGCTGTACCATCTGCAGCATCATCATCAACTGGGCCTGCACTCTGGCAAGTTTCTGCCGGTCCAACCTGCTATGAGAATCCTCTTGTTCATAGCAATGGACTGGGACAGGATAAATCACATGCTTTAGCTCCATCAAGGATGTTAACTGCTGCAGAAGACTCATGAGCATAGGCATTGTAATGGGGTTGTGGGCAAAGCTCAGGACACGGAGGTGGGAGCAGTGGCTCAGGGCTGGGAGGATAGCAGAGAGAGTCGAATCAGTTATCTGGCAGTTATTTACCTGAAGATGCTTCAGGGTTCCAGAGACATTCTCCAGCAGAGTTTGGAAGGGCTCATAATCTTCTGAGAATATTTCATTGTTACTGAGAATCAGCATTGTTAGGTGGGTGGCCTGAGGGCTCTCAGACAAGGCAGTGACATCTCTGTTAGAAAGGCCACAGTAAGATAGATACAATGTATCCAACTCAGGTGGCAAGACTCTGTAGAGAGAAAAATAAGATCATTTCAGGGACATGAGGATTGGGCCAGGTCAGTGAGTCCCGAAGTATGTATCAATCCCTGACAGGAGATAGTAAATTGATTTGTACATATTTTACAACAGTCCTTAACAATGGAACCTTGGGTGCTACACTGAGTAAATCTGTTACCCCGAGAAAGTGATTTGTCTCCTCTGACATAAATGTTTTAAATTTGTAAATACTGTCCAACAGTAATTATTATACAGGGTGTGGGACACATTAAGAGAAATAAAGATATATATGCTTATTATATACAACATAACAAATGGTGGAATTTTTTCACTTATTTGGTGTGGATGGGTCTGGCAAGGCAGCCAACTGGAGATTCCCTTGACTATCTCCCAGAAGACAAGTTCTCCATTCAGGGTCTCAACATTGGAGATGATAAGGAGCAACATGAACTGCCATCGTTAACTATTCTGGCCAGTTCATGCAGATGTGCACCAGTGCTAGAATATAAAACATTTCTCCATCTGAAAGTTTCCTCTGCTTCTCTAGAGAGTTGTATTCTCTAATAGGAGAATGACTCTTTTTCTTTAATATATTTAGAGACATTTCATAGTGTCTGCCCATGGACACCTGAATGGATATACACAGCTTCCTTCATAATCTTGCCTTTCTCCTCATCAGGATACACCTCTCCTGAGCCTGGCCAGTTTCAGACTTCCAGCAGTGCCCTGGCTAAGATGGGAGGAGAAAAATGTTACAAGGAGCTTATGGATACCCAAGCATGGTCTCTTCTGTTTTAACGATGGTGTGTTCAGGAAACTCAGATTCTTCCCTGCCCCCTCACCTAAGCAGTTTTTGCAGCTGATTTTTGAGGTAGAAGAAAGACAAACTGATCTCTTGGAGGTTGTCTAGCCTCCCGAGCCAGGTGAGGAAGTTTCTGAAGTTTCTCCCCTTGCAAGATTTCAATGGGATGTTAAACAGACTAAGGCTAGTCAGGTGGATCATCTCAGACAAAAGGGTGGTGACTTCACTCAGATCAGCATTTTTCACTTCCAGGTTATCAGTGCATCCCATATCCACAAAGTTCAGGATACTTTTTTCACAAGACATGTTATTAATTTGCAAACTCCTGCAGCAGAGGTGCAAGGAACCAAAGCTCTGTTCAACTTTTGTCCGCAGGAAAGAAAGAAACTGATTCTTCCTCAAGGTTCCACTAATGGAAATGTCCACTAGTAATTCCATGGGTTCCCAGGCAGACTGTGACTCAGACTCTGAATTAACAATCCCGAGTCTCCTGGCATTATTCTGGGCTTCTTTTATTTTAAAGATGGAATGCTGAGAGTAAACACAAGACTCAGGACAGGAAGGGATCCTCTTCCTAAACTCGGAGCACGTTGTTTCACACTCCAGGTCCTGCCTTAAATCCAGGATCCTCAGTTTTGGTCCCCTGTGAGGAGAGGAGGAGACAGGGGATGAGAACTAGTTGATATGAAATTGAACCCAGCAAACTCAATGACAAGAAGCAGGGGCAGAACCCTTTTATTCTGGCTTCCACTTTATATACCGTGCACCAAGAAGTGCTTTCCATACAAATTCAACATCTTTCATTCTTTAACCCATATTTCTTCAAATCTAGTCCTCCCCAGTCTCTATGTCCAAGTCTCACAACCATATCATCACATTCATGAGATAAATCCATCCATAGTATCCTCAGTCACCTCCTACCATTCACTAGTAAACTCACTGGCATTTCAAAGTTGACTGCAAGGGTTCAACCAATAGGGCCACAAAGATCTTCAGCATTCACCATTGGCTACTGCTGAGAGACTGTTAGGAAAACCCCTGACCCCAGCTCCAGAATACCCTCCTGCTGACTTACTACATTTCTTTCGCACACAGTCTTACCGAGGGAAAGAGTTCTGAGCAGGGAGGATCTGCAGACCTTCAATCATGGCTTCCAAGATTTCATAATATGACTCTTCTCTAATCAACGTCCCAATATGGAGACAGCGAAAGGGCCAAACCCTCACCATTTCCTTTAGCACGTTCATATGCCCACCCAAGAAGGCAGCACTGAACAGTGGAACAAAGAGGTCTCGTGGGAGTTCCTCCAGGGCGTGGATAGCTGCAGGCTCATTACTCAGCAGACTCTTTGCAGCAAGCTCTAGTAGACTGGCTGTGCTCTTTTGGTCCATTTTCATCAACCTGCTTCAGAGTGTCAAGTATTTATAAATGCTGAGATGATATCTAAAGTCTCTTGTTTGCCTCCAACGTTAGCTATGGAGAAAATGTTTATTGAATAAGTATACAGTGAATCACCTCCTATGCCACCTCCTATGACCTCTGCAGTTACAGAATAAAAATAGATATGCATGTATGTAAAGTATATAGAGGTGTTAGTATGTGCTCACATAGACTTCTGGTGTGTGTGTGTGTGTGTGTGTGTGTGTGTGTGTGTGTGTGTGTGTATAAATGGTTTACATACATATGTATATCATTCCAATTGAAAATAGAGTTAGGTTGGCTGGAGTTAATGTGGACCACCTAGCTGGCATCTTCCCAATATTTCCTCCTCATAGGATACAAACCAATAAGATGAGAAACATAAATCTAAAGAAAAGCCATACCCTCATCATTGTTTTTAAATAGAGAATGCCAAAACTTGAACATACTTGTGAGTGAAAAGGAAAACTCATGAAATCCCAGCACACAATGTCACACTCCCATCACTAGGCTTTGTGACCAGCAAAGACAGACCAAGAAATGCTGCAAGACCTACAGAGGAAAGAAGATGCTTAGCAGCTTTAAGTTGATCTAAAACTATGGCAGAATGCCTAGGCACAGAGTAAGTCTGAAAATACCTAACAGGTGTCCTGAAAGATGAGAGCAGGGACTAACAGGAAGGGACTCCAAAATATGAGCATTTAAGTGGGTGAGGGTGATTTCAAGGTGCAGACTTTGAAAGACGTATCTTCTAGGGAAGGACAAAAGCAAAGAGGAAGAAAAAAACATCTTTTGGCACTTGAGTAATGACGTTTGTAAAGGGAAAAAAAAGGGAAAAGTTAAGAATCATGCCAGACACAAGAGGATCACAAAATCGGAGCACTCTCACCTTCTCCCTCCATTACCAAGACAAACAAACAAAAGAAATACAGGATCTGAACTTTGCTGTATTGGCAGCAAACCTTGGAATCTTGTGAAGGAAACTATTAGCATACAAATGAAGAAAAGGATGGGGCATTCCATACAAAATACAGCACAAAAAGATGAGGAAACCAAATGTCACCCATATTAGGCAACCACGAAGCAGGAGACTGTAAGTCAACACAATAAATTATACTCAAGCAAGGATTGTGAGGATATGGAACATACCTTGAATCAGAATATTTTTTGAAATCTAAAACAGAAATGGACTGAAAGAAAGTCTCGGCTGAGATATTCTTCAATTATCACAGCCTATAGAGAAACAGTTCTCCACCATAGAGGAATTTAGGAAATTCTGCACCTCTCTGCTCTCCTGACAAATCTAGTAGAGCAGGGATCTGCAAACGGTGGTTCAATGTGCCAAGGGTAATTCAATGGTTCCTTGACTGTGTAAAGAAAGATTGATTAGAACAATGTCATGATCAATCACTTATGTATTGTCCATTTAAGGTTTTTCACTACAATGGCAAAGCTGAGTAGTTGTGACAGAGACCATGTGGCCCCCAAATTTAAAATACTTACTTCATGTCTCTATAGATAATGTTTGCCAAGTCATCTTCTGAAAATGACTGGGATTGTTATCTCACATGTGACGACAGTGAAAACTTCACCAAAATATCTGATAGTAAGGATGTTACTTTAGATACTAAAATAAGGTAGGGGAATGCTGGAAAGAGTAATGTAAAGTGTTTTACATCATGAATAAAAACAGAAATTGTGCAACTAAAAACTAGATAAGAGAGAAGAATTGAAAAATGTACAATAAACTTTTTGACAAAATGCAGGAGATTAGTGTTAAATAATACTGGGGAAACCAATAAAGATACAAATGAATGAGCCAGTTAGGAAAGTGTTACAAAACATGAAGGAGACTTGACTTTAGGTGCTGAAGGCACAATGCAGTAAATAGATGATGTACTATAGAATCGGACACTTGAAACTTACATAATCCTGTTAAGCAATGTCACCCAAGAAATTTAATATAATTTAAAAAAAGAAAAGAAGTGGTTAAAAATGATTTTTAATAAAGCATTAAATAAGACCGAGAACATATCTTAATGACAACATCCAAGATTCACGAGAAAGACATAACACTAAGGAGTATTTACACCCCGAATAAAACAGCAACCACTTTTAATAAGCAGAAAGGCAAGGCAACTTAGATGAAAACACAGTAATAATGGGAGATTGAATACACCAGTGTCAGTACAAGACAGATCAAGTGGTATAGAAAAAGAGTAATGATATAGAAGATCTAAACACTATAATACATAAGGTAAAACAATATATATTCTGACACAAGAGAGTGTTTTCCTGTCAAAATTGATCATAATTATCTCAGAGATGACTTCATTAATTTCCATAAAGTGGAAATATTATAAGCAATCTTCTCGAATCATGTGCAACACAGCTTAACATTGGTAAGAAAAGCTGAAGAGAAGAAGGCCTTTACACCAGGAAATTTTTTAAAGACTTCGACTTAAAAAAAAATGTTCACTTAAAAAGAAGGTACTATACAAAGTTACAGAAATGTTTTAAAAGAATGATAATAAATAACTATATATGAAATCCAAGGGCACATTTAAAGCAGGGATCAGAGGCAAATTCAGAGCGCTAAAGACTTTATGACTGAAAATGAAAGAATAAAAATGAATGAATTAAATAACGGCCCAGAAACACTATGAAAAACTTAAGTAAACCAAAAGACATCACAAGAAATCATACAACAATGGAAATGAATGAGATACAGAATTTAAAAAAAATCAAAATCTTGTGTTTTAAAATAGACACAGCGCTGGTTAGCTTGATAAAGCAAGAAAGGTATAAAGAGAAAATTTACAAAATAATAAATTATCAAGGATATATAACCAGTGAAACAGAAAAAAAAGAAAAGAGATTACTTCACAAACTTCTAGGCAAAGAAATGTGACAATCCATCAAAAGAGATAATTTCCTAGAGAAATACAGATTACCAAAATTCCAATTCTAGTGCAAGGAAGTCTGAATTAGTCAATTTTCATAGGAGAAACAGAGAAAGTTACCTGTAAGAAGCATCTCACTTAAATCAGTATAGTGCTGAATTCCAGTAAACCACCACATATCAGTAAGTACCTGTGATCCATAAATTATTCAAGATCATTACAAAGAAAAGACAATTCTCTAACTCCTGTTATGAACCCAATATGACACTGATTGGTAATATACAAAATATTAAATAAAATATTAGCAAATGACCAACAGTACATTTATAAAGTACTATATTGTGCCAGAGTGAGATTTCCTATGTTAGTACAAGGTTGCTTCTAGATTAGAAATTCCACTGATATCACTGACCACAGTAATATATTTAAGTACAAATAGCATATCATCATCACCATAGATGCTGAATAAACCACCGGGAAAACTAAACACCCATTCCTGTTAAGAAAGGAAATAAAAGAAAAGAAAAACCTCAAAATATTAGAAATCAAGAATGTTTTCTTAACATGACAAAAGATATTTAACTAATTCCTAATGCTAGCTATTTATTTAATGGGAGACCACAAGAGGTTTCCCTATAGGTCAGGAATGGGGAAATATGCCCACTACTTCATTTGTATTCAATCTTCTACTGTTAAGTTTTAGTCAGTTGACTAGAGAAATTAATTGATCTCATAAGAATGGATAACAAGTAAAGCCACCTCCATTTGAAGATGACATTGGAGTACATCTGAAAAGCCCAACAGAAACAATGTCAAGTTAAGTGAAACAACAAGTCAGTAAGATAGGAGGATATGAAGTTAACATGCAAAAATCAGTAGTCTTTACACACACACACACACACACACACACACACACACACAAACCAGCAAAACAAATAGAGTTGGAGGACATAGCGACAGATAAAATCCAAATATAATAGCAACAAAAAAGATTAAATGCATACAAATAAACTCAATAAGAACATCTACACCAAGAAAAAATTTAAACACTCTTGAATGATACAGGAGACTTGAATTAAAAAAAAAAAAAAAAGGAAACATTCATTATCCTTGAATAAAACACAACATTAGAAACAGGTCAAGTCTCCCTCAGTTTATGTATGAATGAAAACTATATCAAAAATATCCGCAAAATAAAGTTAAATAAAGATACTGAGGGACATTTCATAATGATAAAGGGAATCATGCACCAAAAAGACATAACATTTAATATCTATGCTCCCAAGAAGAGAGCCCTAAATTGTGTAAAGCAAATACTAAGAGAAGTAAAGGCAGAAACACACCAAAAACACAATCTTACTAGGGGATCTAAACACCCCACTGTCAGATACGGACAGTTCATCCAAACAGAATATCAATAAGGAAATAACATCCTTAAATGACACATTAGAACAACTGGACAAAATTGACACTGACAGAGCCTTCTATCCCAAATCAGCTGCTTATACATTCTTCTTTAGTGCACATGGAACATTCTCAAGAATCATCTACATACTGGGATACAGAGATAGTCTCAAAAAGTATAAGAGGGTTGAAATCATACAAACCATGTTCTCTGATCATAATGCTTTGAAACTAGAAATCAACTGCAGAAAAAAATCGTGAAGAACCACAAACACATTGAGATTAAACAACATCCCACTGAAGAATAACTGGATCAGGGAAGAAATAAAAAGAGAGATCAAGAGATACATAGAAACAAATGATATTGATAGTACAAGATATCAAAACTTTTGTACACGGCAAAAGCAGTCATAAGAGGAGAGTTCCTATCATCGCAGGCCTATCTCCAAAAGCAAGAACAACCTAATGCTTCACCTTTAAAAACTAGAAAAGGAAGAACAAATGAAGCGTAAAGTCAGCAGAAAAAAAAAAAACAAATCATCAAAACTAGAACAGAAATAAATGAAATCGAAAACAAACAGGCAAAAAAGAAAACAAAAGAAAAAATAAATGCCACAAAGAGCTGGTTCTTAGAGAAGGTTAATAAAATTGACACACCTGGCTAGACTCACTAAAGAAAGAGAAAGGCCACCAATAAATGAAATCAGGGATGAAAGATGGGAAATTATGACTGGCATCACAGAAATACAAAGGATCATACAAGAATACTATGAAAAGTTTATAAAACCAAATTTAATAATCTAGTACTTAGAAAGATACAACCAGTACTTAGAAAGATACAACCTTTCTAGACTGAATCAATAGGAACTGGAAAATCTAAGTAGACCTACCAGCAGTAAGGAAATTGAAACAATCATCAAATACCTACCAAAAGGAAAGGTGAATTCTTCCAAACATTCCAGTGAATTCTTCCAAACATTCAAAGATGATTTAATGCCTATTCTCTTCAATCTCTTCCAAAAAATTGAAGAGGAGGCAATACTTCCCAAATCATTTTATGAGGCTATTATTACTCTGATACTGAAACCTGGTAAAAACAACACACACACACACACACACACACACACACACACACACACACACACACAGTGCAGACCATATCTCTCATGAACATAGATGCAAAAATCCTAAATAAGATACTAGCAAACTGAATACAGCAACATATTAAAAAGATTATACACCGCAATCAAGTGGGCTTCATCCCAGAGGCAGATGTACGGTTCAACATGGGCAAATCAGTTTCTGTGATACACCACATAAACAAATTAAAAAATAAGAATCATATGATCATATTAATAGATGCAGAAAAAGCTTTCGACAACATACAGCATCCATTTATTAACAAAACACTTAACAAAATCAGAAAAGAAGGAAAGTACCTTAACATAATGAAGGCCATCTATGACAAACTCGCAGCCAACATTATACTTAATGGTGATAAACTAAAAATCTTCCCTCTAAGATCAGGAACAAGGCAAGGCTGTCTACTATCACCACTGTTATTCAATATAACACTGGACGTCCTAGTGAGTGCCATCAGAAAAGAGAAAGATAGAAAAGACATCTAAATAGGAAACAAAGACATACTGTCAGTATTTGTGGACGACATGATTCTCTATATAGAACACCCTAGAGTCTCCACAACAACACTACTAGAAACAATAAGCAAACACAGGTAAGTCTCTGAATACAAAATCAACGTTCAAAAATTCATAGCGTTCCTATACTCTGATAATGAAGTGTCAGAAAAATAAGTGAAAAAATAATTATTTTGCAATTGCAAAAAGTAGAATAAAATACCTAGGAATAAATCTCATGAAACAGGTGAAAAACCTATATAATGAAAACTACAAGATCCTATTAAAAGAAATCAAAGAAGATACAAAGAAATGGAAAGATATTCATGTTCCTGGATTGGAAGAATCAACATAGTTATAATGACCGTACTACCTAAAGCATTTTACAGATTTAATGCAATTACCATCAAAATCTCATCGGCATTTTTTAAAGAAATAAAAAATCATGAGACCAAAACAGACACTTCTCCCAAGAAGACATCCAAATGGCCAACAAACATGAAATGCTCAACATCGCTAGCTATTAGGGAAGTGCAAGTCAAAAGCACAATGAGATATCATCTCACCCCTGTTAGAATAGCTATAAGCAACAGGACAAGTAATAACAAATGTCACAGAGGATGCGGAGAAAAAGGAACTTTACATATACTGCTGGTGGGACTGCAGATTGGCACTGCCACTATGGAAAACAGTATGGAGGTTCCTCAAAAAACTGATAATTCATCTACCATATGATCCAGCAATCTCGCTACTGGGTATTTACCCCAAAGACTTGAAAACTCGTATCAAAAATATATTTGCACACTGATGCTCATAGTGGCATTATTCACAGTGGCCAAGAAGTGGAAGCAACCAAAGTGTCCTATGATAGAAGACTAGCATTACATATATGCAGTAGAAGATTACTCAGTCATAAGAAGAGATGAAATACTGCCATTTGCAACAACATGGATGGACCTCGAGATAATCATACTAAGTGAAACAAGCCAGACAGAAAAATTTGAAAATCACATGATATCACTTATATGTGGGATATAAACCTAAAAGTAACAGATGAGCAGGACAAACAAACAGAGACTCACGGACATGGACTGTAGGCTACTGGTTACCAGAGGACTATACACTAGTGGTTACTAGTGTGGTAGAGGAAGAAGGGGAAGGTAGATGGGGTAAAGGGGGTGAAATATAGGGTTTAGGGGGATGGTGAAGTGGGTAAAGGGGATCAAATATATGATAGCTTAAGGAAACTGGACTTTGAGTGGTAAACACACAATGGAACATACAGATGTCAAATGATGATGCATACTTGAAAATTATATAATTGTATTAACCAATGTTACCTCAATTAACTAAAAAAAACAAAGACTCTGACTGAAAAATGTTCACTTAAAAAGGAGATGGTATCTGAAGTTACGGAAATGATTAAAAGAAATGAAAATAAATAACTACATAGCAAATCCGTGGGATACATTTCAAGCAGTGATCAGTGGCAAATTCAGAGCACTAAAGACTTCACGAATAAAAATGAAAGAATAAGAATGAATGAACTGAATACCAGGTTAGAGAAAATCCCAGATGCAATAGCAATGAAAAAGATTAAATGCATAAAAGTAAATTTATTGAAGACATCTGTACAAAATTTCAAAACACTCCTGAATGGCACAGAAAGAACCTTGAATAGAGAAAAAGAAACATTCACCATACTTGGATATAGGTAAACATTAGAAAGAGGTAAATTCTCCCTAAGTTCATGTGTGAATTGAAAAGAATATCAAAAATATCAACAAACTTGGATATGGAGTTAGACAAGTTGATATGAGGGTCATATTAATTTTTTCAAAATGCAAGAATTGCCAGGATAAAAGTTAAAAAGAAAACCTCTGCCACAAGCATAATGACACCAGATCTTAGGGCACATTATAAAGCTTCTGTCATCCCAGCACCATGGAACTGGTATGAGAAGGTAAATAGCCCAGTTTTCGAACAGAACAGAAACCCCAGAAATGCACCCAAGCAGATGGAAATTTTAGTACATGATAAATGGTCACATCAGATCACAGGGGCAAAGATGGACATTTATCAAGGGTGTTGGAACAATTGAGATATCAGGTGTGTGTGGGGGGGGGGTAAAAGATCTATATCACACACCATACAAAAAAATAACTGCAAAAGGTTGAGGGATTTAAAGATAACAAATGAAACCATAACAAGTTCTTGAAGACAAAAAGGCAGATTTATTCTAAAACTTCAACATACGGAAAGGCTTTCTAACTGTGGCTCAAATTCCAGAGGCAATATAAAGAAAGACTGATCAATGTGACTACACAAGTTTTCTTAAAGAAAATGCGCGGCAAACACATCATAAGTAAAACAAAAAGGCAACTGACAAACTGGAATAAATTATTTGCAGCATACACCCCAGGCAAATGGATAATATCCCACATATATACAGAACTCTTAAATGCTGAAGGACGAAGGGCTAAAACTGCTATAGAAAATGAAGGGCAGATTATCAGCATATGATTCAGAAAAAAAAATATGTAAGAAGCTCCTCAGACATGTGATGAGTGATATCTTACTTGTATCTACACAAATGCATATTAAAACAAAGCAAGATACCAGTTCTTACCTGCCACTATGAACAGTTTTAAAAGTAGGGCCACACTTTCTGTTACTGAGGCTGTGGGGAAAGGCACTCTGATGCTTTGGCAGTGGAAATGAAAACACGTACAACCTTCTGGAGAGAAATTTGGAAATACCTACCAAAACTAGCCATGCACTGAACTTTTGCCAAACTACCCCACTACTGGGAATGTATTTTTTGAAAAGGTAATTCCACCTATACAAACATATTTACGCCCAAGTTTATTCACTACTCAGCATTGTTTGTAATCACGAAATATTGAAAACAATGTCAATGCCCATACACAGGCGACTGTTTGAATGTGAGGGATACAACCAGAAAACAGAGTCCAATGCAGCTACAGAAAAGGAAGATGAAGCTCTCGATGGAATGTCAAGGAGTGATTTTCCGGGAATGCTATTAAGTGAAAAAGAAAAAAGTGCAAAGGAGTATGTGCAGGATGCTATCTCCTTCATTTAACAAACAAGGGAATATAAGAAACCTTATATATCTGCTCATTTCTGCAAAATACATACAGGAAAGTTTAGACCAGAAATGAGAGAGCCTGGTGATCTACGGGGGAGGGTGGGAAAAGAATGGGAAAATGTTGCAAATGGGAAAGAGGTAAAGGAATAGGGAAAAAATGACTTCTCTGAGTACACGCTTTTATATAGCCCCGACACTCTGAATGACCGTAAGGTATCACATGCCCCGAAATTAAATAAACAATTAATGTCAACTAGGAAGTGGGGGGACCCAATCTCAAATGCAAACACCAGCAGATTAACCTGTGTTACAGATGAATATCTTAACCACACTGAAGAGGCGAGAATGGAAAGTGCCGAGCTCAGAAATTTGGGAAAACAGTATTTTGATTGCATTCTCTGATGTTAGAAACAATGAGAACTGTACACAAATACAAGGTAGTTAATCTGCTTCTAACAGGGGCTTTGCTTAGCATTTTGACACCAACTCCGTGTAGTCACTGGAAATGGACAAATAAATAAGTAATCACCATAAATAACAAGGACCAAGATCAGAGGAAGAAGTTACACATAAGTCTAGGATGCACTGAAATCAGAAGTATCGGTAGGAGCTCCAAGCTTTTAATGTTGACACCTTCAGGATGGTACAGATATAAATGTAGATGCTTCTATAAGAAGGAGGATATACACAGAAAATACTTCCTAACTTTGTTGATGGAGAGGGCCCAGCAGCAATGAAACCCTAGTAGCAATGGACACACACTGAGCTATTGCTTTCTAAATGCCGTTCTCCAGGAAGAGGAACCAGGGCTCCTTAAATGAGCGATTTGATTCCAGGACTGTGGTGAGGGAAGAGACACCAGAAGAACATGACCATCAGATGGGGTCGGTGAGGAAGAAAGTGTACACAAAACGAAACGGTCATGTCAAAAGGACACAGGTCCAATGCTAAGGCACTCCCAATGGCCAAAGTTAGGACAATTCAAGGAAGGAAATAAAAGATGATATACAGTTGACATTTGAACAAAGCACAGGGTAGGAGCGCCGACCCCGGCACAGTCAAAGACCCAGGTATAACTTCCGACTGCCCCCAAATTTAACAACGGTGGGCTTTAGGATTCCAGGGAATCAACTGTCCTGCAGCTGGGAAACCACTACTGACAACACGAAAATACTGTTTTAGATCTGCGCTCGGCTGCATCATGCATCAGCGGACGCAAAACCCGCGGGTAAGAAGGACCCACCCTATTTACTGTAAAAAGAAAAAAAAATCCGTGTATGAGTCGCCCTGCATAACAGTGGGAAAATGCAGTTCAAACCTGTGGTGTTGAAGGGTCAAGTGTAATTAGATTGTCACAAACATTTACTCATGATTCAATATCGATATACATTATTGAAGAGAATTATTAGAATCAATAATCTGAATTACATTTTGCAACATAATGCTTATTGCTAATTAAAAAATTTCTAACTAAATAGGGGAGAAAGGACAGCTCTTCAGGAGAATGCCTATGAATGAACGTTATAGCAATGAAGGAAGCAGAAAGGTGCCACTAGGTGTCAATTGTTGTCAAGATCCCCAGATGGATTCCAAAAGTAGTAAGAGTCTGAGAAGAAACAGGGTATTTCCATTTTCAAGTATCTCCTACACAATGAGGATTACTTACAATCGGGAACATAGAACCGTTACAACGAATTGCCATAAATGTCAACACCTTTAATAAGTGACAAGAAGAAGATCATCAGTAATATAACACATAAACATCCTGAAACCCCGACACGACACACTGAGAAGAAAATAAAATCACTTTTGCAGCATTGTGCTATAAGATCTCAAATGAAGGCCCAACGATACGCACGCCTTGACACCTTGGGAACACCCAGAGGGGCGGAAATGGCCTAAGCACAGTCTCCTTGCCTGTTGTGCTCCCACAAATAAGGTCTCTTGCCAAAGAGCTCTGTTTATCATGGGAACTAGGCACAGTGCCCGCTGATCCCTGGGTAGTGGGGTTCAGTTTCCCACCAGCTCACGGAATTATTCCAATAGGCTAATCACACCATCCCAGGTGAACCAAGGGTCCCTTCATCTTCTTGTTACTACACAGACTGTCCCGCACCCCCTCTGCCTGTGAGGCTCTCCCTGTCCTGCAATGTTCCCCTCCACTAGGCTGTGAGTAAATGATACTGATAAACTGCTGTGGATCTTGTGCCCCGCGTTCAGCCACCCCCGTAACACTAGGGTAGAAATCCCGCCATCACCATTGGAGTGGAGAGCAAAACAGGCGTTCTTGCCAAAGGTGTATAACTCCAATCCAATCATAAGAAAACAGAAGACACACCGAAATGGACAAACATTTTATAAAATTCTTGACCAGGACCTTCAAAAGGGTTGAGAGAGAGCCAGAAGTCTGAGTAACTGTCAGTCCAGAGGAGCTTGAGGAGAAATGATCGCCAAGCAATGCGGTGACCTGGATCCTGGAAAAGGAAAGGGGCAGCAGTAGGACAATGGTAAAATTCACAGAAAGTAACTAGATCAGTTAATACTACATGCATCGATGTTAATCTCCTCCTTCTGATCACTGACCTACGGTAGGTAAGATGTTAACATCAAGGACATACGTGCAAAGACTTTCTGAACGATTTTTTTTTGCAACATTTCTGTAGGTCTTAAATTATTTCAAAATAAAGAAAAATGACAACACCGGCGGTTAACGGAAAAGGCATTCTATAAATGACACTGCTCAGTAACAGGTTGTACTTCTAAAATACAGTGAGGAGGATGAATAGAAAGATGCATAAAAGCTCATATCGCATCATCCATTATAAAAGAAGTTCAAACTGCTTCAAAGAGCCCACTGCAAGAAACAAAACTGCCGACATCGCCAAGATGTAGATGAGTATTACTGCTCCTCAGAAGAGAAAAGCACGTTTACATATACAGGAAATGAAACAAAATGGGGATATGCATACTGTCTCCAATTCAGTGTGTACAATTTAAAGTTTGGGATGTGAAAACCAACTTGAAACAAAACTAACACGCAAAAGAGAAACATTATTTTTTTTTTTTACAGAGAAAAAAGCCTGTATGAGGGATTTTAAAGGGAGAGCGCGACATGATCAGCCATACAATTAAAGCGAATCCTACGAGAGGCCGGAAGACGCATAGAGGGTGGGACAGGGCAACGGTTCTGGTGAGCAATCCACTTGGATTGCCTTTTCATTAAACCGAAACCTTGACCCTGGCTCCATTCGGCCAATATGAGTGTAACCTGTAGAAAGGATACTGTTGTAATTTACCTGGTTGGACGAAGGGATGGACCCACCCTCAGCAGTGGGAGCCCATTACTTTACCTCGGCAGCTCGCCACAAATAAGGCACCCTCAGCCTAGCGCTCGGCGACTAACGGTTCCTTCTCGAAGTCGAGCAGCCCAGCGAGGACTGCGATTGGTGCAGCTTTGATCAGCTGACCCCTCCTTTCGCTCAATCAGCTGTATCCTGGGAGGCGGGACCAGACCCGTGACCCGCCCCAAGGAACGAAGTCCTGGACAATTCCACAGGGGTGGAAAGGTTGTGATTACGCTGAGCCTTACGGGCTTTGACCTCCTTGGGTTCAAGGCCGAGCACAGTCTCTTCGCGTGATTGGCACGCTGTGCAGCTCGGGTTTCTACCAGGCCGGGTGTCAAGCCCAGAGAACTAATGTGCAAATTTGTCAGCTATGCAGCAGATGTTCATGTAAAAATGAGTGGCCACTGGATGCAGAAAAGCTGTCAGACGTTATAGTGTCCCGGATGCTTCAACACACTAAAGAAGGAGTCGAGCCCCACAAAAGTTAGGAAAATGAGTTCTGACCTCTGGGTAGTGAAGCCATCACAGCATTTGCGTGGACACCTGACGAAAGCAGCACAAAGGAGAAAACCCCCACCCGTCCAATAATCATCCTATCAATGACAGAGATAGTTAATAACTTTATTTTTCACCCCCACCTCGCAGTCCTGATTCCACTTCTTCCTTAATTGTGTCTTTTTTTGTTTCACATTATTTAGCACCTTTGGCTACAATGTGTTTTATTCCGTGCTGGGGTTTTTCATTTGTTTTCGCTTTTCAATTGTCCATGTGCCGTGCTGGAAACATGTAGATTCCGGGAGGGCAGAGATATTTGTTTATTGTTCATTAATGTCTGCTACTTTCCTGTAGTCATGATGGGCTCAATGAAGTCTTGGATATTTGTTGAACGACAAAATGAATTTTTCTCCAGTCACACACGGTAGCCTCTGTTTTGTCTCTCTAACATGAAGTCGCTGAGCATGGCCTCATGCCACTATGTGCTTTCCTATAACAGCCTGCTCCGAGATATTCTGGTCACCTTACCATATAAGTCTTAGTTTTTCTGTTAGGACAGTCAGCATTTGATCACAGTTTTGATGCTTTTTTGCCTCGCTTTAGGTTTTCTGTTCCATTGCTTTTTGTGTTTTCATTCTTAAATATTTATCTCTTAGATGCTAATTGTAGGTAAAGAAGTAAACCAGCCATGGTTGTGTTAACTTTTTCAGTACAATGTCATCTTTCAGTAAGTGGCATAACGGTAGATATCTTTAGATATCTTACAATTGGATCCCTAGCTTTAGGCATTTGCCTCTCAGTAACTACAAAACCTTGGCCAGTTACAGTAACTCTTGCTAGATTTTGTTATCCATCTTAAAACTGACATGGCAATTGATGTGACCTCATAATGTTCTTGATGGTGATTTTATTCAATTGAGATACACACACACACACACACACACACACACGTGTGTGTGTGTGTGTGTGTGTGTGTGTGTAAAAGGGCTAAGCAGAACACTTGCCAGTGTTGAGAAACGGATGAGTATAATAATCATCAGTGGCTTGAAGTTATCAGAATTTAGGTTCAAGAGACCTGGGCTTCTTCCCAGCCTCAATAGCTCAAATATACTTTGCAAATTCCAAAAAGGCCCTTTAAGCCACACTCTCCGTTACATTGTGCCTCAGTCAAAAGAAATAATAAGCCTCGTCAATAGTATTTAAAACAGGTGTTTTAAGGACAATATAAATCTTTAACCCGGTATCACTATTTTTTCCATCTTTGATTGGTAGACAGCGGAAACAATTAGGGTGTCCAGAAGAAATTGTAAAAAAAACCAGGCAGGGATTATGAGACTGGGTGTTCTCCTTTGGTCCAAGGAAAGCATATTAACCTGGCCCAATTCAGTACTGCCCAAAGAATCCTGAACAGAAAACGATTGAGAGGTGAGACTGGTGTCCCACTTGTGTTGATGGAAACTGTGTAGGTTGGGGTGATAAAGCACTTAGCTTTCTCTATGTGGAAGATTCTTTGTTGAAGATAAGAACAGCCATGCCTCTTTGAATGAAGAATGTTAAGGTTATGGTTTTGTTTTTGTTTTTTCACATGTCCCCTAAAATAAATTTGAAAAGAAGCCCTTTCGTATTTTCACTTTACAAAGGATGTAATTTCTGGTTTATTTTATATGCTATGTGTGCTTGAGATATCCCTTTCCCCTAAATTTTTGCACTACGAATGTACAAATAAGTTATAGAGGCATACTTTGCTTTATTTTGCTTCACTTTATTGTACTCCACAGATGTTGCATCTTTTACAAGTCATAGGCAAGGCCCTATCTTAGCAGAATGATTACAACTTGCTTTGTTGCAATGATCTTGTGCAGGTCCACAGTATCTCTCCTGGTGTGCCTATACGTGTGCTATGCTTATTTTGCAATGTGGCACCACTATAAAAACAATCTGCAAAAATGCAGCTGACCAAATTTTCCAGTGTGGTTTAAGTTGAGTAACGTTGTCAACCCAAGAGACTGTGGTTCTAGGACTACTGAAAGAAGTCTTATTTTGGGGAGGGATTAATGCTGAGAGAAGAGAGTATTTGTCAGTGAGTCTCATGTAATTGTGGAGAAATATTTGTGGGGCACACATAAGTTCAGGATGCAACGTGGAGGCACATATTGACTTATTAAAGAGCCTATCGCAAAATGTTCATTTGGATTTAGGAAGCTTGTATAAATGGTCACGGGATGGAGTTGGACCTCACAACCTGATATCTGCCCACAACCTAGTTCATATAATTACATACAGGGGAACACATCAATAGTGTATGATGCAGAAGAATTCTCTCTAGCCTACATGTGCTCAACTGGTTGTTATTGGGATCAAAATTTGAATTCGTTTTCTTCTAGGAGTTTTAGGGATTCAGGGCTTCCATTTCGGTGTTGGATTCACCTTGCATTAGTTTTGGGGAGGGATGTAATAAAGCATCTAGATTCTTTATCCCTCATGTGGATATCTAGTTTTCCTAGCATCATTTATTGAAGAGACTGTGCTTTCATGATTTTGTGTTCTGGGCACCCTTGCCAAAAATAAATTGGCCATATCTGTGTGAGATGGTCTGGTCTCTCCATTTTGTTTCACAGTCTACCTGCGCATTGTGAACCATACTGTTCTGATCACAATATCTTTGTCATATAGCTTGCAAGCTGGATGTGTGATGCCTCCTGTTTTCTTTCTCTTTCTCTAGGTTTTTATTTTTTTCCTTTTGGCTCTTTAGGATAATCTGTGGTTCTGAATTCAAAGATAGTTCTTTTTTTCTATTTCTGCGAAAAGTGCCATTGTAATTTGGGAACACATTGGCTCTGTAGATCACTTTTGGTCATATGGACTTTCTCATAGAATTAATTATTTCAAATCAAGTTATGAGCTATTATTTATTTATGTCATTAATGTCTTCTGAACAGTTTTTGATATGTTATGTTTTTTTTTACCATTTCTTTCAAGATACTAGGCAAAGATCAGTATAAAAGAAAATGGAAAATGAAAAGGCATTCAAATCAGAAAGTAAGAATTGAAATTATCCCTGTTTGCAGCTGATGCAGTCTTATATAGAACCTCCTAAAGACCCTATTGAAAAAAAATTTAAACCAATAAACGAATTCTATAGAAGGGAAGGATAAAAACAAAAGTCAACATACATAAATCAAACATGTTTTTACACATTAACAACAAAGTGTCAGAAAAAGAAACAAAGAAAACAATCTCAGTTACAATAGCATCAGACACAGCAGAATACTGAGGAATACATTCAACCAAGGAAGTGAATGATCAACTTTCCAAGACTACATTACACAGCTATAGAAATAAAAGCAGCAAGATATTGACATAAACAACAGGCACATATACTAGTCGCACATCATAAGGAGTCTGGATATAAACTCACACATACAATGTCTACTAATTTTTTTACAAGAGTGCCAAGAACGGACAGTGTGGAAAGGATAATCTCCCAAAATGCTGTTGGTAAAATAGATTATCTATGTGTAGAAGACTGAAACCAGACCTCTATTTTGCACCGCTCACAAAAATTAACCTGCAATTGATTAAAGACTTAAATGTGAGTTCTGAACCATAAAACTCCTAGAAGAACCTTTAGTTGAAAATCCCCTTGACATAGACCTTAGCAATGATTGATTACTTAGATAAAAACACCAGAAGCACAGGGAAAGAGGCTAAAGTAAGAAAATCCAACTACATCAAAGTAAACAGCTTCTAGGCAACAAAAGAAATAATAAACTGAAAAGGCAGCCTACGGAATGGGCAAAAGTATTTGCCATCCACATATAATTAGTTAATATACAATTATATGAGGAACCCATACATCTCCATCGCAAAACAGCAAATAATCCACTTCAAAACGGGCAAAGAACTGGAAGAGACATTTTCCCATAAAAGACATACAAGTGACCACTAAGTATATGAATCGATTCTCAGCATTACTGATCATCAGGGAAATGCAAATCAAAACCATAATGAGATATCACTTCATATCTTTTAGGATGGCTTTTATCAAACACTAAAATAAACAGAGATAACAAATGTTGGCAAGGATGTGGATAAAAGGGAACCCTTACACACCATCAGGAGGGATGTGAACAGTAGAGTCACTCCAGAAAACATATTGGAGTTCCCTAAAAAATTTAAAAGTTGATAATGATCCGGCAGTCACATTCTTAAGGACATATCCAAAGGAGGTGAAATCAGTATCTCCCAGAAATGTCTGCACGTCTACATTCTTGGCAGCAATATTCACAGTAGCCAAAACATGGAAAATTCCTAAGCATTCATCAATATATAAATGGATAAAGAAGTGGTAGTATATATGTAGAATATAATATTATCCAGCCATTGTAAACATAAGGAAGTCCTGACATTTGCAACAATGTGGATGAACCCAGAGAACATTATGTTGCCTAAAATGAGCCCGACACAGAAAGGCAAATACTGCATGGTATCACTGGAACATGGAATCTAAAAGGACAAAAAAATCAATAGATATGGAGAGTGAAATGGTGGGTGCCAGAATCTGAGGGGAAGGGGAAATGAGATGATGGAGATAAAAGTGTTCAAGCAGTCAATTATAAGAAAAATAAGTTCTGAGTATCTAATGTACAGTGCAGTGACTATTGTTAATGAAACAGGATTTTATACTTGGAAACTGTGGAGAGGAGATCTTAGGTGTTCTCACCACACACCAAAGAAGTTTAACTATGTGCAGTGATGGATTTGCTAATGATCTTATCTTGGTAATCATTCCACACAGCATATATATATCATCAAATCCTTATATTGTGCATTTTATATATGTACAACTGTATTTTAGAAATATTACCCAATTCTGTTTGGGATTAAGAAGGTGATTCCATTTACAATAGCATTTAAAAGGGTAAAGAACTATTTAAGAAAACATTATCCTAGGGACTGAAAGATTTTCAAATAAAAATTTCAAAACATCACTGAAAGAACTTAAAACACAAAGAAGCAGTAGGAATGGCATGCCAGGTTCATGGATTGAAACACTCAATAATGTAAAAATGTCAACACTACACAAAGCGGTCTACAGAATCAAAGCAATCTCTACCAAAATCTTATCATAGTGTATTATTGAACTGTATACTAAAAACCAATTTGATTTTATTACAAATGTCATCCCAATAATTTTATTAAAAAATGATAGATTTCACACACAAAAAACCCCAAATGATTTCTTTTTCAGAATGAGATAAACCATTTTTAACATTTCAGAATTTCACAATACCCTGAATACACAGATCCACATGGAAATTGAAGAAAGAACTGTCGGAAGAATCACATGTCCTGATTTTAAGGCTTTCTAGAAACTACATTTGTCAAAACATTGCAATATTCTTATTTAGACTATTAGACCCATAGGAAAAAAAATTACAATGCCTTTGACAAGGATTCTGAGATCATTTAGTGAGGCTAGGGTAGCCTGTTCAACAAATAGTGCTGAGGAGGATAAAAATCCACATGCTAAAGATGAAGATAAACTTTTCCCTTATGTCACATAGAATCATTAACTCAAAATGAATCAAAGATCACTTTGTAAGGCATACACACACACACACACACACACACACACACACACACACACACACACACTATGTTGTACACCTACCTGAACCTAGTAATATTATGTCAACTGCAATTGAAAATTGAATAATCAAAAAAATAAGTGAAAATAATAGATCAAAGATCTACATGTAAGTGCTAAAACTATTAAATCTGAGCAGTAACTATAGGGAGACAGATATATCACATTGAATTTGACAATGATTTCTTGATTGTAACACGAAAACATCGGCAAGAAAGGAAAAAATATAAATTAATTGAACTTCTTTAAAATTAAAACTTTTTCTGCATTAAAAGATTCTATCAACAATGCAATTTGATAATATAACCCCCATGATGTATCAACATATTTGAAAATTTTACTTCCAGCAAGGGATTAAATCCAGAACATTTAAAACTCAATAATGAATCAAAGAACTTGATTAGAATATAGTCAAAGGTATTGAATGGACTTTTCTCCAAAGAAGAAATGCTGGGATCCAATAACAAAGAAGAAGATGCTCCACATTATTTATTATGAAGGGAATGCAAATCCAAACCACAGTGACATATCACTCAGTGCTCACTAGGATGGCTGCTATCCAAAAAGATAACAACAACGGTAATCACAAGTATGGATGAGGACATGCAAATATTGGTACCCTTGTGTGTTGCCAGTAAGAATTTAAAATGGTACACCCACCATGGAACGAAGTATAGCAATTCTGCAAAAATTGGATATAGAAAACCATATGGTTCAGTAATTCCACCTCTAGCTGTACATTGAAATGTATTGAAAGCCTGGACTCACTCAGATAAATGCAAATCAATGTCCATAGCAACATTATCCACAGTAATGCAACAGTGTAAATAACCCACATTTGCATCTATGGATGAATGGATAAACAAAATGCGGCATGTACATGCAATGGAATATGGTTCTGCATGTAAAAGGAAGAAAATTAGGATACATGTTGCAACTTGAGTGAATCTTCAAAACGTTATGCTAAGGGAAATGAGCTGGAAAGAACAGGACAAATGGTACATGTTTCAACGTACATGAGGTATATTGAAGAGTAAAATTAATAGAGAAAGAAGATAGAATTGTGACCACCAGGGGTTTCAGGGATGGCAAAATGGGTGGTCCTTTTTAATGGAGATTCACTTTGGAATGATGAAAAAGGTGGAGGGGGATAGTGCTGATGATTCCTTAAGGCCACTGGATTATACGCACGAAAATGAGTAAAACTGTGAAGGTTATGTTATGTATATTTTAGCACATTCAAAAGAATAGTGGAGTCCCTTCTCAGTCCAAAGTTTCTGAGTACAAGCAGATTTTTTATTAATGTGCCTGAGATTAGGGCAGAGTGAGAGCGATGCTGAATGGCACAGATCCCACCAATAAGCAAGGCTTTCAATTAATCGTTCTTTTCAGCAGACCTGTGGTGACTCGAGCTCATCAAAATGAACTCTTTTTGCCCACCTGCATTTTTGTACTCCTATTAATGATGCCACCTAAGTCAACTTTGGGGCCACTTATCTCTGCTACACTCCATCTGTCCTTTGTATGAGAGCAGCAAGGATTCCTGAAGTATTATCATGGTAACATCATTGTCTCCTCCACCATGGAGGAGAATGATTAGTAAGCAAAAAACTACAACTCCTATCTCCATCTTCCCTCTCTTTCCCTCACTGTCCTCCCAGCTAGAGTGCATTGACTTCCTTCTCCAGTACCACAAGAAACAGCATTTGGAGCCTAGGCTCCAGGGTCACTTCCCCCATCCTGCCTTCCTACATTCCTCCAAGGCCCTACTGAAGGCTGTGGAGTGATGAAGGAATGGGGTGGTAATTCAGGGCTCTGCTACCTCACTGTTGGTTCAGCTATCTGCCAGGTCCAGCACGTCTCCCAAAAATGACCTGGGACTCAGAAGGCAGGGAGGGCAAGAGAAGAGCATGAATACATAATGGTAGTGATGTTAGGAGGGTAGATGGGGACACATGGGGAGTAGAGACAAAAGAGAAAGAGAAAGCAAAGAAAAAAAAAAAGGAAAGAATCTCTGCCATGGGGGTAGATGTCATGAAGAATTGAGAGGGCAGGGGATGTGCCTTTCTTGCTCCAGCCCTATTGTTTTTCTTCCCCTTGTTGGTCCTGTGATTTAAGGTAGGAATGCAAAAAAGCACTCATAGGCTATTGTGCAATTGGCACAGAATGCTTGTCGTCATATGTGGGAGGTCAGTGTGTCCTCGACCAGGAGAACACAGCAACCACAATTGGAGGAGGCTGTCCCCAGAAAGTGTAAAAAGCATCAGACCCCAGCTCAGCATGGGGGGTAAAGGGTCTGCGGCCCCCTCCTATGATCACCACCTTCTCTCCTCATGGCTCCTGTGCACCTGTGCCTATCTTAGTTGGTTCCTTTCCTGTGGAATCATACCTGTGTCAGGCTACCCAGGGACTCTCTGAAGGACCAGGCAGGAAAATATGATGTGTGGTGGGAGGGAGGGGTAATGCCCTGAAAGGCTTGTCCTTTCTCCTCAACCCCTTGTGCCCTCTACCTTCCACTGTTGACTTAGGAAGCTCTCTGCTCACTTTCAGTGGCCCATCTGTGGTTTTTTGACTTAGAGAACCCTGTTTTCTTCCAAGGAGAACTCAGCTCCTGGCATTGGGCCCAAGGAACAGATGTCATGTTGGCAGCCTTCCAAGGCTTCTGCCCTTAACATGTGGCAGGAAATCCTCTGTGTCAACCTGGGATTGGCATGGGTACTCTTTAGGAGTAAGGTAAGGAGCTGCCCTCTCAGGCAGAGGTGGGAAATTCGATATTAGCACTGAGTAGAAAAGCCTGTCTTACTGTGAGGTTCCAGATGGACTCCAAAATCTTGGGCCACCATAATGTCAGCTTGAGGAAAATTGAGGTACTGGTGAAGAGTCGCTCCATCTACTTGGCAGTAGTTACCTTCTTTGCCTTTAGAAAACCTACACTGGCTTTCCTGCCATCAATGTGTTCTGTGTTGCCACTCTTAATATGTCTATAGATGAATAGAAGATATTCAGTCCTAGTAATGAGAAGGACAAAAACTCCTCTTTCCCCCAGAAAAGTACTTAACATTTCAGTATGAGACTAAAAATCTCTCTCTGACTTGTCTAATATGTACATTCCTTATACTTCACCAGGATACTCATTATGATCTCAAACCAGCTCCCTGAAGTTCAATCCTGCCAGTTCTACATCTCTTTCTTTAGGATAATTATTTCTCTCTGTGTATTAGCATAGACATGGTCATGATAGCATAGACATTGGCTCATCAAAAATAATTTCCCTGAATTGAGGCCTTAAGCCCAGTGCTGGTATTATGGTAGGGGTGGAAGAGATGGGGCAGAGGGTAATTTTTTTTTCCTGAGGTCCTAGATAGTATCTGCTACTTAAACAATTCTTCCCCAAAAGCCTTGTCCTTGAACTTACGTGGTAACAAACTGTACCAGCTGGATGGCCTGTCTGATCTTATACTGATGGTCCCCACAGTCAAGATCATGAACCTCTCCAGGAATGAGGTGAGAAGAGGGAGCCAGATCAAGATTGGGTTGAGAGTTGGCGGGGGGTGCTCATCAGAGTGAAGACAGTGGGTATGCAAAGGCACCTGAGGGGGGGGGGTGCTGGGGCAAGTGGAGAGAAGGAATCCTAAGAAACCACATTTGCTCCACTGATATCACAGCCATAGTAAAGATTTCACAGCAATTAATTTGTTCCTGGTATCCTTCAGACTGCCAAGTTGGAGAAAGGAGAATGATAGAGTTAAATACATGGTCATTTATTCTGCTTGCTGATATATTATAGCCATACTGACTACTCAGGGGTCCATGTGGACATCACTCATTGCCCTGTGTTCACCTTGTTCCTGATGGGATATAAACCAAAATTTCTGTGTTCAGACCAATTGCCACACCACTCTGGGAAACTATCCTGGCATCTTGTTCTTCTTTGAAATGAGCTAGCTTGATCACTGTGCTCTGATTTTTTAATAAAACATCAATGCTCCAAATGCCAGGACACAGTCCTGGGAAAATATGACAAATAAAGTAAAATTGCTAATTTTTATAATCTAAAAAAGCAATATAACACAGCCCTAAAAATGTTGAAAGTCTTCAATATGGTTTCACTTCCTGGGACATGAGAGGTTCAGAGGATTCAGAGCTCAGGAGAAAGCAATCACAATGGGAAGGGCTTGTTCTGAGGATCTAATCGATGATATTAGTTTGTATTCTGCAGTTTTTATGCTAGGTCACCTGGGAACATCTACTTAACATTTCTAACCTTCTCCTCCTTCCAATGTTCTAGGAATATCATAAAATATATCCTAAATGTTTGGTGTTATAGTTCAAGGGTCAAAGGAAAGGTCCCTACTTGATAGAAGAATTAGAGAAATGAAACATAGGCCTGAAGAAAATATACAGAACAAAGCCTGGAGAGACAAAATGATGGAGAATAGGAAAACGGAAGGGATAATAATTAAAAGGGTTATGGTGAATAAATACAATATATGTTTAATTGGAATCCAAGAAAGAAAGAAAAGTGGAGAAGTGGTATTTGAAGAGGTCACTATTGAGAAATATCCAAAATAACAAAAAGATATCAAATCATTATAACCACATCAAAAGAAAAATACTTTAAGAAAAATATTACTTTATAAAAGACAAGTATTTCATAAAGGTAAAAGGTTTTATTCCATGAGAGCATATTAATAAAACAATTCTAAATTTGTGTGCACTTCTTATAAGAGCGAAAACACACACAGCAAAAATGACAGAAGTAAATGGAGAGATAAACACATTCACAGTCACAGTGGGGCATTTCAACACAGCTCGTTGAATTACAAGTAAGACGAACAAAAAATCAGATGGGTAAGTTTTAAATAATATGAGTAACAAAATTTATTTAATTGGAATAGAATGCCGCTCATAACTAGTATGGATAGAACATTCCAGAATATGCTTGGCCATAAAGCAAGCCTCAGGAAACTTCTAGAGGTGTAATAGAATTTATCATAAAAGGTTGATATGAGGATTCAAAGGTAATGATGGGTACTCTTCCCCTTTCCCACCGAAGTATAAACCCCAAGATTCCAACACTCTCCACTCCAGTAACCGTCTTCACTCTCCATATCTTTGACCTGAGAGGTATCAAAAATAAACAAGGTGAACACTAAAGTATTAAGGACAGCAATTACTGCAGTAGGGAAAAAAGTCCAGAGAGAACTGAATTTGAATCACTGAAATAAAAGGTTGGAGGCTTTTTATAGGCACAGGTGTGCAAAAGGAAAGTTACTGAGGGTGTTAAGTGATGTGATGTGATGAGGCTATTTGAATTTAATTAGAACTTATCTAGAAGAGAAATGAGCTTCTCTTATTTATTTATTTATTTATTATGACAGGAGGTAGTGTAAGTTGAAGCAAGGTGTTCACTGAAATTAGGCCCTTATCACCCCAGAGGGACTAGGAGCAAGAGGGAGTTATCTCTATGAATGTTTTCATTTCAAAGAGATGTCTCTCAGTGCCTTGAAAAAAAAGTTTTGTGTGCTAATTTACACCTCAAAGAAAAGAGAACAGATTAATAATTGCAAGTTTTCTAAAGTAATTGCTCTCAGAAGGGGCACTGGGACCCATCTACCCATCACAAAGTTTTACATAGAACCAACAGAAAAATTCTATTGGCAGCATTGAGCTTACTTTGGCATGCATTTTAAGGGGGTTACTGGGGTCATCCTAGGGACACAGCCTTAAGCTGCTATAAGCCATGCAAGAGTTTGATCATGTCTCTCAGTGCAGAGGTTTTGGAGGAATTGCTATGAGTCAAGAGTTCTGCAATTCTCAGGTAATCACATAATTCAAGTCTTTTCCCCTAGACTGGGGAAGATTTTATATCACCCATGACAATAGCCACAAGAGAAGAATTTTTTCACATATCAACATGACAGGTATCTTAAGGGTCACTCAGCATATATCTTCAGGGGAGTGGAAAACAATCATCCTGGGCCCTTGCACCACTGCCATCCATACAAAGGGGAGTCCACTAGATGTACTGTGGTTTGGGGTGGAGAGGGTCCCTGTACCCCTACTTCCCTATAGAGTCTTAAGGCCAAGGCTTCATGGTAATGAACTCACCCACAGAGTGGTGTGTGGGCAGTGACCACTATCTTCACAGGGTGTTTATGAGGACAATCTATGAGATGGAGCCACAGGATTTTTAAAAATTGAGGGGAGCTGTCAAGGAAGTGAAGAGTAGTTCCCAAACCACCTTTACAGGGCCACATAAACTGAATGAATCCTCAAAAGAAGTTCCTTCTCCATAGAGAGAAGTGTTTTGGCATCCAGGGGAGACTTAATTTCCTGTTCTTACTGCCCTCCTGAGTTTGCTACTAGCCTAACACCAGAGAGCCTTTACAACACAGAAGTAGTTACCTAGAGTCAGGAGGACTGTGTCCCAAGCACTTGTGGCCACAAATTCAGGTAACTCTGAGGACTTGCTGCATGCCAGGCTCTGTGCTTGTTGCATTATAGTCTCTTCCTTCATGTATACCTCAGGAGTCAGATATGCAAAATAACCAGATCCTTTCCCTCTCTGAGGTTGCTGAGGCTTAATGAGATGTAGCAGCTTGTCAGGGATAATTCAGATGCTATATGGAGATTCAGAAACTGAAACTGAGCTCAATTAAATGGGCATGATACCATCATGGATAGTTTTAATAAATTCTCACTCTAATATATGGGATCTTCTTAAGGAAGGGCAAAATTATAGAAAAAACTGAAAATAGCTGCATGACAGAAAATAAATTCAGTCCATCCAAGAGAGAGCATACTAAAGACAGATATGGAAAGCATAAAGGAAATATAAAATGGAGTTTAGTGGTCACTGGAATGAGAGGAGAAAAAAGGCATGCTTTTTCATTTCAAAATTGTGATCAGTGATTCGGCAGCACATATACTAAAATTGGAACAATATAGAGATTAGCATGGCTCCTGTGCAAGGATGACACACAAATTCCTGAAGCATTCTATATTTTACTTTTCTAGTATCCATGGGTGAGGAAACTGAGGCCAGATAAGGAAGTGCCTCACCCAATTGAGGGCCTCAAACCTCATCTCTAACTACTTCTCTATAGAAAAAAATGTAGTCAATGTTGATAGATGCTCCCTGGTTTTTAGAGCCAGAACTATTACTCTGGAAGTTCCAAAGTTAGACTGACCATCTGACTTTGCAAAGAGTAAGAA
Source organism: Cynopterus sphinx (assembly GCA_030015415.1). Lineage (NCBI taxonomy): Eukaryota > Metazoa > Chordata > Mammalia > Chiroptera > Pteropodidae > Cynopterus > Cynopterus sphinx. The sequence continues at coordinate 56,283,803 of CM057388.1, forward strand.
GTAAGGAAGGGGCCTGGATTCCAGTGCAATAGGCAGAACTTTCTGGAATTTTCCATCCCCTTAAGCAATTTCTTCCTTGCCCCGGCCGGCAGGGCAGGACAACGCGGGGCGAAGAGGATCCTGTGGAGGATGGGCGGGGAGAGACAGGAGATACGAAGAAATGGAGGCAAGACAAAATTCTGATCAAGCCTCAAAATTTTATTTTTCACAACTGCTTATATACAGAAAGAACAAAGGGGGGGCAGGACTACTACTTACGTAGGGAGGTACTTGGCATGATGTCATTGGTCGCACCAATGGCGTGATGCAAGTGGAGGTGGGTAGGGGTTGTGCCTTGAGTTGGCGCGCGCGGGCTTTTCGCGGCACGCCCGATTCGCCAGGAAGTGGATCCTGAACAAGGATCATACTTCGCCTTGGCTCCCAACATCTCCCTTTCTGTTTTATTTGGAAGGTGGGCTTTCACCGATTGAGGGAGTAGTGGCCTGACTCCTTCCGTGAGCCGTCGTGGCCCACTAGTTATGGCTCTTGGTATCTTTTGGGGAGGAGAGGCAGAGCCGATTTTTGTGCTTTATTGATACCAACTTCTATGCAAGTCAGGGATACTCACAGGGAAATCCAGAGGAGATCACAAGGGACTTTCCCTTGCGATGCTTTGCTCTGCACTCAGCTCAGTGCCCATACCTTTCTCCTCTTGTTAGAGAAGGTGGTAGGCATGCCTCTAGTTATCATGCCATCCTTGAAGGGAGGAAGCCAAGGGACCCTTCACAAGCGTTCTCAGAGGTGGCTAAACGCTGATAGTGAATCTGGATAGGTTTCGCCAGCAAGGCATCGACCTGTTGTTTAATAAGGCCAGTTATGCGCTGGAAAGCCCAGGGTCCAAAGGTTATAAGTAAAAGAACACAAGAAAGGGGGCCGAGGATGGGAAGGAGGTAAGGAAGGAACCCATTCAACCCAGTTAGAAAGGGGTTCTCTTGGAGTTCTCTGCGTCTTTTGACGAGGTCTTCTTGAAGTTTCTTGATCTTATCTCGTACGATCCCAGATCTGTTGGCGTAGAAGCAGCAGCGTTCCTGTAAAGCCAAACAAATCCCTCCCTGCTCTGCTGTAAGAAGGTCTAAGCCTCTGCGGTTTTGTAACACTACTTCAGCAAGGGAATCAATTTGATCTTGTATGTCGCTTATGGTTCCTGAGAGGGCTTGAACGTCATCAATTAATTGGCGGGACAATTTGTTGTAGGAGTGGACTGCAACGCCAACTCCGGCTGAACCAGAAGCGAGCGCTCCAGTGATTCCTAAACTAACAATTAGGGGGATGGCTTGGATGGCTCGTTTGTGTCGTCCCACTATGTAATCTAGGCTAGGGAGGGGGACGGGTTCGTCTCCCGGTATGATGGAGAAGTCTGGAAAGATATTAGCTAATATACAGAGTCCAGTCCAATTTTGTGGCAGGGCAGTATAAGCGAGATTATTTCCACACAAAAATACCTGTCCAGGGGCTGGACATAGGGGCTCACTATGGTTAACAATACTGGAGCAATTAGCGAAGGTGACAAATCCTACATCAATGTCGAAGGAGGTATTTTGAAATGGACCTTGGTAGCAAGTAGAGGAGTTGAAACCTATAGGCTGGACTCTAAAAGGAGGGCTGAGACTGCAGTTAAGGTTATGGTCAATAGACGAGTTTAAGACTGGGATAGCTGTGGGCATAGGGATGCCTATAGTCATGCATTGCCAGCAATCTTGAGCAAGTTGGGGATTAGAATTATTTAAGGCCCATAGAGTAGTCTCTAGGATATTAATGGTTTGGGTGTCTAAATCCAGGTCTCGAGATTTGGGGAGGGCTAATGCATGATAAGTGAGGGAGGGATACAGACTTTGGAGAATTGTATTAATGCGGTCTGTTGTGTCTTTTTCTCTTACTTGGTCGTTAGGTCCCCCACCATCCGATACATGGATGGGTGCCCGAAGTGGCCAGTAGATTGGTTGGCCAACCGTGCCCTTACAGGAGGCCTGGGCATACTTAGATATTCCTGTGGGGTTACTATAATCATACTCTCCTCCAAATGAGCCACTATACGTTCGCTGTAAAATGGCTGTCAAAAGTATTTTGCCAGCGGAATTTGTACATTGTTGAAAACTGGCATAGCAGGTCGAATGTAGCTTGGTTACTGTGTGACATTCTGTGGGGCAAGGGCCAGGGCAGCCATCAATGGTGGGAATAGGGGTTGGTTTTTTTTTACACATACCCACCGTTGATTTCTTATTCCTGTTACGCCCTGTGTATAGGTTAGGTGAGCTGTTTTTGTATTACAATCAGTAGTACTTAACCTGTTGCTAGGGGTAGAGTTAACATTACTGCCCTTGCAGTCGCAGGGGGATCCATACAACCTGAGTTGTAGGTCCGTAGATGACACTGGAGCTTCTAGTCCTCCTCGTATTGTGGATGTTGTCGACAACAACAGTGTTAGTATGAGGAGCATCTTGACCTGCGGGAGGAAAAGGAGATTTTATCTAAGGGAGACAGTCCCTGGATGGTCATTGTTATTTTGAGAAGTTGAGGAGTTGATGGGTTTAATAAGACATTTGGGTAGCCATCGTGGTCCCCCTCCTTGTGTGTCATAGATACATGCAGATCCTCTTCCCCAAATGAGGAGTGGGTCAGGACCTTGCCACCTGAAGGTCAAGGGATCTTTCCACATAACTTTTGCATACTGGTTTTTTGTTTCTTGGTGCCATAGACGGTCTGCCGCAGATTTTCCATTTTTATCTAACTGTAAAAAGTTGAGGATAAAAAAGGCATGACTAAGGATATTATGGGGGGAGCCCTTGGTAGCATTGATGTCATTGCCTCTGAGCTTGCTTATAGTATTTTTAAGGGTCTGATGAGCCCGCTCTATTATTCCTTGTCCTTGGGAGTTGTATGGGATGCCAGTAACATGTTTAATTTGGAATTGGCAGCAGAAGTCCCGAAAGGCCTGGGAGGTGTACCCAGGCCCGTTGTCCGTTTTAATAAGTTGGGGTTTTCCTATGGCAGAGAGGCACTGAAGGACATGTGCTATTATATTTTTTGTAGCCTCTCCACTTTGTAGTGAGGCAAATAGAAATCCACTATAGGTGTCAATGGTTACGTGGACATATTTAAGATTACCAAATTCAGAGAGATGGGTGACGTCCATTTGCCAGATTTCATTGGGGATTAGTCCTCTCGGATTGACTCCTAGATGAGGAAGGGGTAAAAAGGTGACACACCCTGGGCAGTTTTTTTGTAATTTGTCTGGCTTGTTCTCTGGTAAGTTTGAATAAAAGACTAAGGGTGTGGGCGTTGACATGATGCAGATTATGTAACTGTGTAGCCCATGTAACAGGGTCAGTGGTTATGGAGCATATTAGATGTGTGTGTCTGTCGGCTAAGGCATTGCCCTGCGAAAGAGGACCTGGAAGGTCAGTGTGTGCCCTTAAGTGACCGATAAAAAAGGGGACTTGTCTTTGTAAAATGAGGTTTTGAAGTTGATAGAACAGAGAGACAGCATTGGTGGAGGGTTTGATATGAGGTACTGTTTCTAATAAAGGGACTGAAGACGCAATGTAGGCACTATCTGTACAAATTGAAGGGGGTATTGTTTAATGTCTTAAAGACTTGAATAATGGCAAACAGTTCAACGAGTTGAGCCAATTGAAATGGAGACTGTATACTATAACTTTGGGAATTTATGACATAAGCAGCGATGCCGGAAGATGACCCGTCTGAAAATACTAAGGCAGCATGTTCTAGGGGGGTAGCGGAGGTGACCTTAGGGAAAATAAAGGGATGTGTTCTAGCAAACTGAAGAAGTCTATTTGAGGGATAATGATTGTCGATTTCTCCCTGAAATGATGAGAGGGAAATGAGCCAATTGTCGTCGTTTTGGAACAGCCAATTAAGTTGTTCTTTAGTGTAAGGGAGAATGATCTGACTAGGATCCCTGCCAAAATGTTGACGGCTTTTTTCCCTGCCTATCCTTATAAGTTTAGTGACTAAAGAGGGGTATGTGATAAGGACCTTAGCCGGGGAAGAAGGCAAGTGAATCCATAACAGAGGGCTATCCTGCCATAGTACCCCGGTAGGCGTGTGGGGAGTTGCACAGATAATGAGGGCAAAAGGTTTATCATATGATAGGAAGGTTATTTGTTGATGTTGAATGGCCTTTTCTATTAGGAGGAGTGATTGCTTTGCCTCTGGTGATAGTGCACGAGGAGAAAGGGGGTCTGGATCTCCCTGTAGGAGATCAAATAGAGGTTTTAACTCTCCGGTAGTAAGTTTAAGATATGGGCGCAACCAATTAATATCTCCTAGGAATTTTTGAAAATCATTAAGGGTTCGTAAATGAGATGTTCTTAACTGTATCTTCTGGGTAGAAATTGTTTTTGCATTTAATTCAAACCCTAGGTAGTAATATGGATCGTTTAATTGTATCTTATTTGGGGCGATTTGGAGCCCGAAAGAGGCGAGACTATGAATTAAGTCTTGGCAGCACCTAAGGGTCTCAGATGCTAATTTTCCAGCCAGGAGAATGTCATCCATATAATGAATGATATAAATAGCAGGCCAGCGAGACTGGAGGGGATCTACAGTTTGTGCAACAAATTTCTGGCATAAAGTGGGGCTATTTGCCATACCTTGAGGGAGAATCTTCCATTGAAAGTGCTGCATTGGGCCTTTGAAGTTAATGACCGGAAGGCTGAAAGCAAAACGCTCCCTATCTTGGGGGTGTAAAGGGATGGTAAAAAAGCAATCTTTAAGGTCAATAACAATTTTAGAATAATCGATGGGGATGGCGATGGGGGAAAGGAGACCAGGTTGGAGGGCTCCCATAGTAAACATAGTCTTATTGATCTCTCTTATGTCTTGAAGGAGTCTCCATGCCCCAGTCTTTTTCTTAATGACAAAAATCGGGGTGTTCCAAGGGGATGTAGTGGGTTCTATGTGTCCAGCCTTCAATTGTTCCTGTACTAACTTGGAGGCGGCAAGAAGTTTTTCCTCGGTTAAGGGCCATTGATCCACCCAGACGGGGTTGTCAGTTTTCCATTTTATTTTATCCGCATGGGGTACAGGAAGGTCAATGGCCGCTAGGAAAAATCCCGATTCCCTAAGCCTAAACGGCTGGTGTTAGGTGTAATAGAAAGTGGCTCTTTTATGCCCTGTTTGTTTTTTCCTAATCCTTGGCCTGGTTTATATCCTTGATTAAGCATCTGTTGTGTGACTATTTCATTAGGGCTACACATAATGACTTGTAATTGTGACAAAATGTCACACCCCCAAAGATTAACGGGGATTCCAGAAATAATATAGGGTTGAACTTTGCCAGTATTGCCTTCAGAGTCTGTCCAAGTTAGTATTTTTGAGCTTTGCTTAGGATTATTTGAATGCCCAATACCTTGTAAATGCGTAATAGAGACCTTATAGGGCCAGGCAGAGGGCCAAAATCTTTCTGATATGACCGTTGCATCGGCTCCTGTGTCAATTAAGCCTTCAAATTTTTTACCGTCTAATTGTAGTGTTAAGAGTGGTCTCTCGAGGATAATTTGTTGAATCCAATAAGCATCAGAGGAGCCAAAGGCGGCATCTAACCTAGGGTGTTGGAGATTACTTTTATTTGTGGAGTTTAAAGGGAGTAATACAAGTTGTGCTATTCTCTTTCCTTTAGGCACAGATATGGGACCTCGGGGGACAGAGGCAAGAAGTGTGATTTGTCCCGTGTAATCATTATCTATAACTCCTGGTACAAATGAAGGCCAGCTAAGGAGGAGCTACCCCGCCCCAGGATTAGGCCGAAAGTATCTGGAGGCAGAGGACCGAAGGTCTCGGTAGGGACAAGTTGAACACCCTGTTCCGGAATTAATATTGTATCGGTGGCGGCACAGAGGTCCAATCCTGCGCTTCCTGGGGTGGCTTGGCAGAGAGAGCTAACATCTGAGCGGGGAGGATTTGCTGCGTCTGGGGAACGAATCTGATTGCCCCTCGGTTCGGCTCCGAAAACAGGGCCAGAGGCTGGCCCCTTCAGGAGTTTCCCCGTTTTGGGAGTGGTTGGCCATTAATATCTGTTTTAGAATAACAGAAGCCCAATGTTTGCCCCTCTTACAGCGAGGGCAAACGGGGGGGGGGGGGGCTCGTGGTTGTTTATCTGTTGGGTGTCCCTCTAGTTTGTTTAATGGACAGTCGCGGACAAAGTGTCCGGGTTGTTTGCAATTAAAGCATGTTTTTTGTGGTTTTTCCTTAGCAAGGTTTCCTTTGGCAAAATCTTTAAGGGCTGTTCCAATGGCGAGTCCCAGCGTATGGGAGGCTCCAACTCCGGAGCATAATTTGATGTAGTCAGCAAGACTGCCACCACGATGAGGCTGAATGATCGCCTGGCAGGTTGGGTTGGCATTTTCATAGGCTAAGTGTTTAACAAAGGCACTCTCAGTTTCACTTCCTCCAACCAGTCATTCAGCTGCATCTGTTAAGTGGCTGATGAAGTCACAATAGGGCTCTTCTAGTCCCTGGCGGATTTTTGCTAGAGAAGTGGTAGCGGGACCTTTTGGGGGAAGGCGGCGCCATGCTTTAAGGCCAGCATTTTGAATTTGGGCTAATAGACTGGGAGGAAAAGCAGCCTGAGCTTCATTGGTGTCATAGGTACTACGCCCGAGCAATTTGTCTCGGGTCCAGGACTGGGATTCCCTGCTTTCACTATTATGTAGAGCAGTTTCTCAACAATTTTCTACAAAATCTGTACGCCAGAGGACATAGTCCCCCCCTGAAAGGGTGGCACGAGCTAGGGTAAGCCAATCATTAGGGATTAGCCATCGATCACTTAGACCTTCAAGGATGGCCAACGTATATGGGGCTGTAGGTCCATAATTAGTAACAGCTGTTTTTAAGTCTTTTAGGTGTTTAAGATTTAATCGGTGGTATTTGTGGCCGTAAAGGTTGTCTGATTGTTCTTTCTCTGGGGGGTCCTCTATATCTGAAGCCTCATCAGCGGGGGGTGAGCTATGGGAATCGGGAGGATTTTCCTCCTTTTCCTCCTCGAGGTCTTCCTGAGGGGGCGGATTACGACTACGGGTAACGGGGAAGGCAAGAACTGGGTTTTTTTTGGTTTGGAACGAGTGACGGTTTTCTTTGAATCTGAGGTTGGGTTTAAAGAGGCAAGTTCAGCCTCGAGAGCTCTAAGCTCCTTTATAAGGTTAAGGTGTTCTCGTTTTTGTTGTAAAACTTTCTTTAGGGATGAAACTTCCTTGGTTAATGAGACCTTAGCCTGCCAAAGGGCATCTCCCTTGGGCATAATGGGGGGTTCTAGAATCGAAGCACAGAAAGCAGGCAGTCTCTGAGGAATATTATATGGGGGGGGGTGGCCATTTGAGTGGGGCAGGACCCCAGGAGTTTTCGTCGCCATGATAGCGAGCAGCCTGGCCTTCTAGGGTCTCCTGATCTTGGGGAGAAAGTTGATCATCAGGATTGCTATCAAAGAGAGCGAGCGAGGGGTATATCTTGGGGGGCTCTGTGGGAGGCTCAGCTGAATGTGGCTCGATTTTGGTTTCTGTAATCGGAGCATGTTTAAGATCCTCAGGCATATCTATGGAAATAGAATGGCAGACTGAAGGAGGACGTGAACTTTTTTTAAGGGCAGTTTTCCCCGTTTCTATTACTTTTTGGATATCTGGATCATGGGAATGAACCTGGAGGACATCATTAATTAAATTCCAATATGAAAATGCAGAAACAGGAACTTTAGTTGGACCAAAAACAGAGAAATAATCCTGTAAGCAGTCCCCAACCCTTTTCCAACATTTTATATCTATTGTTCTCTCCTGGAGGAACCATGGACAAACATCAGCAAGAAAGGTAAAAAAAAATTCACGTAAATCTTTTTTCCGAGCCTTACTCCTTCGTTCCTTGAGAGAGTCCTTAAGACCCTTAAGGAAGAACTCGTGGGAGCTCAATTCCTGTCCCATAATAATCACCCACTTACCTCTAAACCGATCAGTCTGGCAGGGCGGCTAGTCCCGCGGCGATCAAAATCGAGTCTGTACTCGCGGGTCAATACCTCGCGGCGACTCAGTGCGAGCCTAACTCACTCCTCGTGGAGGCTCAAGGGTTGCCTGGCCAGGGCTTCTCTAGTGGGTATCCTTCACGGGAATCCGTACTTTGCGACCCACGTTGGGCGCCAATTCTGCCCCGGCCGGCGTGGCAGGACAACGCGGGGCGAAGAGGATCCTGTGGAGGATGAGGGGGTTGAGACAGGAGATACGAAGAAATGGAGGCAAGACAAAATTCTGATCAAGCCTCAAAATTTTATTTTTCACAACTGCTTATATACAGAAAGAACAAAGGGGGGCAGGACTACTACTTACGTAGGGAGGTACTTGGCACGATGTCATTGGTCGCACCAATGGCATGATGCAAGTGGGGGTGGGTAGGGGTTGTGCCTTGAGTTGGCGCGCGCGGGCTTTTCGCGGCGCGCCCGATTCACCAGGAAGTGGATCCTGAACAAGGATAGTACTTCGCCTTGGCTCCCAACATTTCCTGGGTCTCAGTGCCCTGAGAGAGGAAGTCCATACCCTGAGTGAACTGAAGAGATATGTACATGAGAGTTGTGAACATTTTGGATGATGTAAGTATAAGACAAGAACAGACAGATAAAATGACAAGAGCTTTCTTTTTTAAAAAATAAAGCAGCATAGAGCAAAGAATTTTTTCCAAAAAAAGTGTGAACTTTTTGTCAATTTATTATTACATATTTTCAAGTGTTTCCCTCAGCAAGTTTGGCTAATTACAAAATATTAAACACTACAAACGTATATTTAGAAAATGAAATCATTCTGCATCTTTCATTGATATATAATCTTATCACCATAACACACAGATATCCAATATAAATAGATTGGTATAAACTTTCCAGATGTATTTCTCCTTAAATATTGTTTACCTACCTTAAAATATTTTAAAGTATTTGATATGTTTATATATTTTTAAAAGTTGGAATCACATGAAATTTTCTTTAACTTGGTATTTTCGCTTATTATGACATCTGATTTTTGTTTTTTTTTTATCTAATGTAATTTGGTATCTGTCCAAAGGTTCACTCGAGAAGCATTTTGCTTTTTTAGTTGAATTATTTGCTAAACTCTTTTGTCCCCTTCTCTATTGATTAGCAAAAGTCCTCTTCGGTCAAGCATATTAACATAAAGTCTATAACATTACTTTCAAATACCTAATTTTCACACCTTTATTTATTCGGCCATACAGAAATTGTTTAAATTTATTCATTTATTTTTAATGTAAAAATTATACAACTCGTATTGGAAAAAAAAAATTAAGCAATATACAGTGCTGCATCAGCTACCAGGACTACTGGGGATGCCTGCATTCAAACCGTTGAAGATTTCAAGACATAATGGAAAAGCTTTAGAACTAATTATATACTTGTGAATAATGGAGATAATAACAATTTTTGTTTTGCTTGAAGGAGACACCATAGAAAGTACTTCTAGTTTAAAGTTATTGTTGCTGTTAGTTTTCTTCTCTTTTTAAAAGTCACCTTTCCTGTACTTCTGCCTGATCTTTACACATCACCTTTCCTTATGGTCCTCTGTCCAAGCCTCTAGGCCTGGAGCAGGATTTCATCTCCATCATCTTCTTCACCGCCAAGTAGATGGGTTGTTTGAGTACATTGTGGGCATCATATAGATACCAAAGAAATTTAAAACTAGCTGTGTAACCATGAAAAATGTTTTAACTATGTTAAAAATTTATTTAGAAAAATTAAGGTGAAGTTAGAAAGACCTTGTTTATCCACCCTCAAAAAATCACATATAAAGAAAGATAAACTTTTGGAAAAAAAAAATTTGGAACATGTTTTATATGCAAATTGTTGGCATCTAAATATATTTGACTATGTAAAAGTATTGTTCAAATGTGAAATAATTTGGCTGAAGGGAAAAAACATGTTGATGATAGAGGCTTTGTTCATTCCTCCTGAGACCAAATCAAAGTTGTGACAGAAACATGGAGCAAAAACAAGCAAAGTCACTTGGGATTTAGATGAACAGAAGCACTACAACTAGGGAGAGAAATAAGAAATCACTGTAACAGTAGAAAGTAGGAAGGGTCAAAGACACAAAGCCGCCTTTCCCTGTCAGCTGAGTGAGACAGAGGCTGCAACAGTGGCCATGTCCACCAACAGATTTTCACAGTGATGAACCTGCTCACTTTGAGAACCAGCACCTGGATGGCTGCTCAGGGGGTAGGAGGAGGGCACCACCAAGGGTCTGAGGTGAGGCTTTCTCTCAGGCAGAAATGCTGATGGAATCCATTGTTCCTCTGTTGAGCTCTTCCCCCTCCCAGTGTGCGAACTCAGTGTTGCCATAGCTGAGATGTTATTGAACTGAATGACAGAGGTCATGCCACCCAGAGGATTCTGTGAAACTCCACCTCCTCCAGTTCACAGCACCATCCAACCCACATCCAGGTGTGTCCTCGGCGATTCCGGTGCTTCTTGCTGAGCAGCTCTAAGATTCCCACTTGGAGTTGACTTTGGTTTCTGGCGTGGCCTTTTAAGGCAACTCTAAGCACAGCATCTGTGGATTGCTTGCATAATCTTACCAGGTGACCCTGGAGGGGCACAGGCTGGGGTTAAACTTGGCCTGCAGCTGAACCCCTTTCAGGACTATGCCACTGGACACCTACTACAGAAAGCCACACTAATAAGACCAGGAGACAAAGGAGCTTTGATTAGTACATAGAAACACACAGAAAATGTGTGTAGCAAAAATGTGAAGACAAAGAAGCAGAAACCATATGAGAAAACAAAACAGAGATCCAGAAATAATGGAGTCAAGCAATCTAACAGATGCAAAGTTCAAAACATTGGTTATAAGGATGCTCAGTGAACTTAGGGGAAGTGTAGATGAATTCAGTGAGAACTTTAACACAGAGCTTAAAAACATAAAAATGGAAATGAAAATTATAAAAGGGAACCAGTCAGATGAAGAACACATTATCTAAAATAAAGTGTATATTAGAGGGAATCAACAGAATGAACAAAGCAGAGGATCAAACCAACAATATAGAGGATGGGGAAGCTAAGGATGCTCAATCAGAATAGCAAGAAAAAAGAAGCTAAGACTATAATAATAATTTAAGAAGCCTATAGTACACAATTAAATGTAAAAAATATCTGTATCTAAAGAAAACAAGAAGGAGAGGAGCTATTTGAAGAAATAATGATAGAAAACTTCCCTAACCCCAGGAAGCTCAGGGAGTCCCAGAAAAAATGAACTCAAAGAGGCCCACACCAAGACACATTATAATTAAAATGTCAAAGGTTAAATAAAAAGAATCTTAAAAGCAGCAATAGAAAAGCTATTAGTTCCCTACAAGGGAGCACCCATAAGATTGGGAGCTGATTTATCAAAAGAAACTATGCAAGACAGAAGGGCTTGGCCCAAAATATTCAATGTAATGAAAAGCCAGGATCTACAACCAAGAATATTTTATCCAGCAAAGCTGTCATTCAGAGTCAAAGGACAGATAAAGAGCTTCCCAGACAAAAATAAGCTAAGGGAATTTATTAACACAAAGCCAGTATTACAGGAAATGTTGGAGGGACTTCTTTAAGAAGAAAAAACATGACTCAAAAACAGGAATAAAGAACAATAATAATTACATTCCTATCAACAAGTACCTCAAGTGAAAAAAAAATTAAGGGCTCCAATCAAAAGATAGAGTGGCTTAATGGTTAAGAAAATAAGACCCCTACATATGCTGCTTACAGGAGACTCACTTCAGATTAAAAGGCATACAGAGACTAAACAATAGGGAAGAAAAAGATATTGCCTTGATGGACCTAGAGGTTGTCGCGCTGAATGTAGTCAGATAGAGAAAGACAGATATCACATGATTTTGTGTACATGTGGAATCTAAATAACAAATCAGACAACAATAAAAATAGAAACAAATTCATAGATACAGAGAATATTTTGAGGGCTACTAAATTTGAATGATTTGGGGGGAAAGTGAAGTGGGCAAAGGGATTAAGAAGTACAAAAGGATATTTACAAAGTACACGTGGAGATATAAAGTGTAGCATAAGAAAAATAGTTAACAATGTTGTAATAAATATGTAAGAGAGAAGAGGTATACTAGATTTAATGAGGCGATCACTTTGAGAGTTACGTGGATCTCTGATCACTGTGTTATACAACTGAATATAATATGTTATTATATGCCAAGTATAATTGAAAAAACTCATCAAATTGTACAATGTAAAAATGATCAACTAATAGTTATATTTCAGTAAAGCCAAGAAAAAAGTGAAATAATTTAGAGAGCTATGTATCACGATCAAACATAAAGATTAAAGTACAAAAGGCAGTGAGATAAATAATGAAAATGCAAATTGAAGAACAGTATATACATTGATTCAAATTTTGAGAAAGAGTATATCTATGCTCACATTAACCTATCCATATATTATGCACACAAAAACATAGAGAACAAAATCTGAATTACCAAGAGTGGACACATTGCTGTTGACCTGAATAAATGAAAGATAGAAGAAAATTTTCTACAATAACTACATATTTCTTCATTACATTTATTATGAAACAAATTTATTAATTTTGAAATCATCACAAAAATAATATTGTAGAAACATGTATTTGGAAATGAAAAGATTATACACAAATTCTACAGACACACATTTATTTATTTATTTATTTGTTTATTTATTTATATTCATATTCTCTCTCATACACACATATATCCATAGTTTTTTTTGACATCCGTGGTTGGTGACCTCAAATTTTTAAATTTTCTTCAATGAAAAATGCTGTTTGAAAAAGTGAAACAAACATTGCTAAATACTTTTTTTTTTTTGCAAGGGCTAAAAGGAATATATAAAATGAAATCTTGCTCAGCATTGATCTTCTTTAACATGTCACAGGTGAATATCACAATAATGGTATCACTTTCTGCTGAGGAGGTTAGTGGCTATTACAAGCTTGGGGTCAGAGCAAAGTAGGCACAAACGTGATTTTTATTAAAATAGTAAAATACTTTCTGTAATCTGAAAATATGGAAACATTAATTAGGAAATAGGAATCATAATCAATCTCCTACTCAGCAATAATCATTATGTGGCTAGTCCCTGAGAATCTGTGGTATGCAGGGAAAACCTCAGGTATGGACATGGGGAAAGAGACCTGAGAGACAGATATGAAGTCACCAATCTGCTTCTCTGTTGATGGAACTTGTCACTGATCTTAAATATTTATATATTTCACAATAGGTATTATTATCATTGTCTTACCTATAAAGAGGGTGAAAGTTAGAGCCAGTTAGTCACTTGCCACAGAGCACAGTACTAGGAAAATGCAGAAAAGGGACTCAGAACCTGCCCTCACCCTAAAGTCCAAGGTGTGCTTCACTAGCTTGGGGATGCTCTCTAACGCTGATCAATCCCAAAGTTGAAGTTCTAGGACTTCCAGGTGTTTCTCATTAACTTTTTAAATGAATCATATTATTTCTTTAAGTTCAAAAAATTATTAAATTTAAAAAGCACCTTGCTTGTAAAAATTAAAAGGAATGTGAAAATCTGAGAAGAAAAATGGGCATATATATTATTGACAGAAAAAAATAATATCCTTGATATAGAAATAAATGTGTAGAAAGATAAAATGATATCAACCTGAACTGTCATTAAGAGCAAAAGAAATGGTAAGCTGTAAAAATTTTCTCAGTCACAATAACTACAGAAATCCTAAGGCAAAACTTGAGATAATACATTAAATGATAACATAAATTTTCAAAAGTAGAAAGGCTGGGACAGAAAATATACTATTTTTAGGTGGAAAGAGTGTTGGAAAACAGATCCTTCTCATATACTGTGTTTACACTTCAAATTTTTATAATTTTCTTCACTTGGCAGAATCCATTAAAATTTAAAATGTTTATATAATTTGTATAAATTTTACAATGCTCGTATTCATTTAGAATTCTATGGCATAAAGGAAGCCCCAAGGAGCTGATAAGGGACCAATATGCGCCCCTTTAGAATCCCTTCCTATGGTCAGTATCCCTGCCCCCATTGATTCTGTTGTCAAGGCTTGGGGATTAAAATTTTTCCCAGTGTACCAATGAGAAAATCTATGTGGAGAACCCTGTACAGAGGCTGACACTCAGACATGTAGACATGGCTCTATACTGTGTGACCTTCCCCCAGATCCTCTATCTTCATACACCTCCTCCCTCATTGCTCTTCTGAGTTTGGAGTTCACTTCATACATAGGGCCCTAGTGGACTTGTAGTCAGCAAAGACCATGCTTTTATTGCTTTGCGTGCCAGCTGTTTCTGCTCTGTGCACTTGCTGAAACTAAAGCTCCTGTCACCATCACACTAACATATTCAGTTTATGCCTACTCTACAGACACACAAACACAGCTGGAGAGACAGACGGGAGAAACGAGAGACTTCATGCATGGTGAAGATGAAGGTACATTAATTGTGGTCCAGATAGTTGTTAGAGAACCTTGGTAGTCACACATTTCACACATCACAGCCTGCATAGGAGAGTATCTACTAATACCTTGTTCTACTTGGAGCTGTAAATGAGAGTTTTAGGTTCAGAGAAGAGTGGGCTGGGAAATTAGACATGATGACAAGGTCTGGTATTTTAGATAATGAGGTTTCCTAAAGCTACTAACATTTCCATGTGTTCTGCCTTGAATTCTGGAAAAAGTGACTTTCCTGCCTGAAGATGTGGGGTGCCAATCAAATTGTAAAATTTGAAGGTGATTGCTGCTGTAGACATATCATTAGCTGATAGCAGTACAATTAAACCTTTCAGGAAAAGCTTTGTCTGAATATTTTAGAAAATGAAACATGTATTAATTAATGTTAATTCACAGAAACACTTCTCAGACTTGCTTTGATTCTGAAATATGTTACCTCTGCAACTGCAATATCAAGATTGACTGCTCTTTTAACATACAGTATACTAGGTCTCTGAAACATGTTGCAAGAAATTCCCTTCAGCTTAAACCTCTGCTTAAACATATTTCAAGAAGCTCCCTTCAGCATTGACCTCTGTTAAATAAGGATCTGTTTGCATGAGCGTATGTGGGGGAAAGGGTGAATGAATGACTGAATGAATGAATATCTGTGAGTACTCTGACAAACTGACGGTATTAACTGCAGATATGCATCCTCCAACAGAAGTTGTATCCCACCTTCTCTGGACACACAAACACAAAATCACATATACTTGTTGCAAAACTACTTTTTAAATACATCATTCTAAAGGTTATTTTCCTTTATGTGATAAAAAAAAAAGCTACTGGATTATGCATGTTCACCATTGTCACTTCATGTAGGCTGCCTGGCACCAGTTAATGTGTTCTCCCCAGTTTCTTAGAGCTTTTAAGTAACAAGAAAATATTCAGTGAATAAAAATAGAAACAAAGTAATAGGATCCCAACAGTGAATCAAATTCCAGCCTTGGCTACTGTCTTACAGGACCATCTGATGACTGGACAATACTTTTGGTGCATTATCTGTACCCACCTTTAGTGAAAGGATGTTTTTCCACAACTTCTGGGAATACTGTCATCAGGTAGGCTGAAAGACACCTTAGCCCTTCATAGGTTGCTCACATTCAGTGACAGATCTTGCCCAAAGTGTGGAGTACTCAAACAACCATTGTAGCACCACAGCTTCTTGCTGTGATGGTTGAGGCCCTTGTTGCATCTGCATGACAGTTCAACTTCTCCATCTGCCCAATACTGCTTCCTACTATTTATATCAACAGGTGTTGATATTAAAGGAACTGCTTAATGAACACCCTGTACACTAAAATCCATTTCATAGATTGATTGCAGGGAAACTCAAACCCACTGTGTTGTAGCACTTCATAGCTTATATTCTCACATTTGACCCCTATAAGCCTCTGTTGGTGAAATAATTATCTCAAGTCTATACCTCAGTTAATGTATTAATTTTTATTAATTGGCTATTGCTGTGTAACAAACTACCCCAAACTGTGGCTTTAAAAAACAAAACAAAACAAAACAAAACAAAACAAAACAAAACATTGATTGCCTCATAATTTGTGTCTCTTGAGAATTCATGAGTGACTTAGGTGGGTGGTTCTGGCTCAGCTTTTCTCTCAAGATTGTCATAAAAATATAGGCTGAATCTGCATGTTATCTAAAGCTGTAAGTTCTGCTTTCAATATAGCGCATTCACCTAACCATCAGCTGGAGGCTTCAGTTCCTTGTCACCAAGGCTTCTACAAAAGTTTGCCTGAGTGTCCTCACATAGCAGCTGGCTTTCTTCAAGGCACTGATATGAGTACAGGGAGGTAGAAAGACAGACAAAGAAAGAGAGACAGAGAACAAAAGCAGAAAGCCATGGTGACTTTTTTGACCCAGTGCCTGAAATTGTACACTGTCAATTCTAGTCATTTTTCCAGAATTATCCCCACTTTCTAACACTACAAAATCCAGGGCAAAATCCTTGAACCTTCCAAAAAATCACTTAAGCCCAATTCCTATAATACTTCATTCCTAATGCCTTCTTATTGAACACCTCATGGTTCTCCATGGTGTGCATTCTGCCTTACTGCAATGAGTAAAAGCCCAATTTTGTTTGGTTGCAGATGTATTTCTGGTAGTTTTAGGCTAGAGAATACTGACAGCAGGATGGTACTGAATTGGTTAAGCACCCTATGGCGACAATGCAGAATTTCCTAAGCCCTGATACTCCTTGTATCCATAGTATCTAGTCTCCATGTAGATCAAAGATCTCTGAGGAAAAGAGTCTATAATAGATGACTGTAGCAAGGAGTGACTAGATTGTCTGTTGAATGGTATAGAGTGGGAGGTGGGAGGACTGATTGGAAAACAAAGTAGCAGTAAGGATCCCTGGACAAGAGAATCTGTTGGCAGCTGCTACTGTTCATTCCCTAGCCCCTGGCACACTCTTCTTAAGGAAAGGGTGGCAGGGAAGCTGGATCTGTGGAATCCATGTGGGACTAGCTCCACAAAGAGATATTATTTCTCATATGTTGCTTCTCTTGCCATCCATCATATACAACGTTATCAAGTTCATAGGTATCACTAAGGAGGTGCACTACTTACAAAAGCTGCTGGTGGAGCTGAGTGGTGGACCTCTCCCTGTCCCCTACCTGGATTCAGGAGCCTCTCTGAAAAAGGAGCTGTAGAAGAAGCTATAGAAACCCCAAGGGGAATGTCCTTGATGATCCCCTTTTCCATCTCCCTTCTGCAACTAACTTGTGTGCTTTCTCTCAGAATACCTTTGGTTTCTGTATATTACTGTCTGCTCCCACTACTTTTCTCAGAATTTAACCCTGAACTTATACCCTTATTTCTGGGATCCTTTGCTATAGTCCCCACCTTCAGCCCTAGTGCCTAACTGTGGATTCCACTGATATCATTTGGTTCCTTATAAGCCTTTAATGGCATTATTCCTTTAATGATCACAGAATTCCTCTCCAAGCTCTGCCTCTTATCATTGCACCATCCTGTAATCCCTGAGTTAAGGAAAGCCAGGGTTTGGATATTAATACATTATCCCTTCAGTGTCCATATCCAAGGACAGAAACCTCAAACCCAGAACAGGCAAGATTAGACATTATACCATACCCACACCAAAATAAAATAAAGTGGGGTGAAGGGGTGTCTGGTTGTTCTTAGTACCCTAACCTACATAAGAGAAAGGTGGTTATATAATGGTAGGAGGGACACTTTCTGTAAGTTGTGTAGGGCTATCAAAAAGGCTTGCCCTGAGGTATACCAACAGTAAGGGAACCCCAAGACCCTGATCACTCCTTAGCAGAATGTTGTCATAGAGCATACAATCTGAAGGACGGCCTTATCACAAGCACTCTGTCTGGTACCTGGTCAGCACTTAGTGATTGTTCAGTGCATGAATGAAGCCTTAGCTATCATCCAATCCAATTCCTCTGTGTTTAGAAATGTATCATTTTGCTAGTTCTGCCATAATAAAATAAATATTACAGACAAGGTGGCTTAAAGAACAGAAATTTATGTTCTCACAGTTCTGGAGGCCAGAAGCTGAAGATCATTGTGTTGACACCAGTCAAATTGGATTAGGGCACACACTAACAAACTCATTTTAATTTAATTGCCTTTTAAAAAGCCCTATCTCCACCTTCACTCTGTCAAGAAGAATGAGGTGTTCTAAGGATAGAGCTGTGGAGATTAATTCCACTGTAGAACAGGACCAAGAATGAACTTGATATGAGACTCCAACCCTGATCCCCAGGAGAGAAAAGGGGTGGAAAGGGAGAGAGAGAGGGAAGGGGGAGGAAAAGAGAGAGAGAGAGAGAGAGAGAGAGAGAGAGAGAGAGAGAGAGAGAGAGAGAGAAATCCCATGGAAACTGAGAACTTTCCTTAACTGAATGTTTGTTAGCAGACAATACTGACCTACTCCTAGTCCCCTAGTTTTCATACTGCTTCATGCCACACACCAGTACAGGATGTCGAAGCTCTTACTATTACTGCAGCCTCTAAAATTATAGGAAAATTTGGTAGTAGAAATGAGGTTCTGTGTCCTCTCTTGAACTCCGGGAATTTCTGACTTCCAGAAGTCCTTATCCTTACACTCTGGATAATTTCACAGCCCTCAAAAAATTATTGTCACTGGAGAAAATAATGCTAGCAACTGATGTCCTGATGCCTGCTCAAGTCAGCATACTGAAAAATGATGATCACATGAAGGAAAAACTTAGGGCTCACTGGCTTCTCAGCTAGTTAGGGGATACAGGCACCGAACTTGAATTCAGTTGCAAAACAGAAGGAGCCAAGGTTTTCTTGCAGCTCAGAAGTTTATTAATAAAGGGGCCAGTTGGTGTTTACATGCTTGAACCCTGCAGCCCTGTTTCCTGGCTGTAGTGAGAAAGAGGACTGGCTGCTCTGTAGGCCACAGGTATTGTCATCTCAGGAACATACTGATCCCTCTTTCCTGGGTCCCTGTTGCCATATCTGGGGTCCAGCACTATCAGATAGACTCTTCTGCTTCTCGTGCCTGAGCTGAAGGAATGATATTTTTTAGGATTTCAGCGTAGTAGGGACTAAATACCTGCTGGTTGTGATGCATAAGACTAACAAACTTCCAACCCAGCTCTTCCAACTCCCCCTTGATGAAAATAAGGCCCCCAGGGAAGTCTAGCAGAGACTCCTGCATGCCACAAACCAAACAGCCTTTGAGAAACAAACGGATCCGCTTATCTGTGAGCAAGAAAAAAAATGAAAAAGGAAAAATCAAAGAGGTTTCAAAAGAAATTCACAATGCCTGTGCACTCTCTGCTCACCAAAGTTGAACTGACCTATATGAGATTTACCTTTTTTTTTTGGCAGAGGGAATTCTATCAAGCTCTCAAAGATAATATATGATCAAAAAATGGTGAGCTAGTAAATTTCTGACTCTTCATAAGATTATGTGGCTTTAAGTGAGATCCTGGTGTGCATTTGGCCTACTAAGAGGACCCTAGGCATTGTACCTGAAATTTTAAGGGCATGCATTGTAACCAGTGCACTAAGTTCAAGCCCACACACCCAAATAAGACTATATTAAAATACAAAAGTTAAAAGCAAGCTGGCCAAGTTCATTGCTTCCATTCCAGCATAAAATATGTTCTACAGCCTAAGGCAGCATCAGTGTTTTGGAGGGGAGTAGGGGTCTGCATGGTAACTTAAAACTAGGGATAGAAAAAGATTTTCCTACCATAGATCTTAGACTATAGATAGAGATGACGAGGGATAACTTATAGGTTTGGTGGTACAGTATTTCACACCTGCAAGTTACATATCCTAACTGCAGATCTACCTAAAAACCATATATTCACTTTCAAACTGAAAAGGATATATTTCAACTCTGTACATTATAGATAAGAAAACTAAAGTCAAAAGATATTTCCAACGATTGTGCTTTTCCATTTTTAAATAGTTCAGTAACTGACTTTCAGAGTTGACTCTACCTTCTCATTCTCCATATTCTTTCCCCACTCCCCACCACCACCATGGGACTCTTACCAATGATAATACGAACACAGTTCTTCTTTTTAGAGATGTTTTGGAGTTGGCCTATAAGAGATGCTGTGCTTTCACAGCTCAGGGCACTGAAGCCCATGTCTTTGAGGCCTTGGTGGATTTCCTGAGACACTTGTTCACTCACATTCAGCATAGCCTCTTCAGGCCTAGACAATAAAGCACGAAAAGCAGAGTGTCCCATAAAGAATCTCATACCAGAAGCCAGATCCACTCAAAGGAGAATCTCAGCTCCCCACTGCTAGTAGCAGGACCCAATGAGCAGGTGAAATATCTTCAATGTTACCCTCAAGGTGTCAACTAATTTCATACATATAATACTATATTCCACTTCAAGGAAAACAAGGTAAATTGGGCAAAGGTTCAGTTCTATACTTGGATCCATTCAGTATTTTTTAGTCCCATAAACTTTAAGTATTCTTTTAAGATTCTTCTTGTAAATTTTCCATGGTTGTTTTTCTACTTCACTAATTAAATGGCAAATATATTTATAGACCTGGACTTCTAGTTCCTCATTTTACTTTAGTTGCGGTGCCCTGCACATAGTAAATGATCAATCAATGTTATTGACCAACTGATATCTGGATATATACACAAATCTAGTGTCACGCATTCAAGTATATAATGACTCATCTTTAACAAACATGATAATAGATCATTTGTAGTAAATTAGCCTCTACAATCTCCTATTTGGAAAGAAATTTTCTTTTTCTCTATCCCAAGCCTCAGTACTACTTATCAAAAGATACTAACAATCTCTGCAGCTGATTCCCAAGGTCCTTTGTGTGGTTTCAGATGAAGAATAGCAATAATACATTACCCACCTATGACCCAAAAACCAGCTAATATTTTCAATTTTAAGAAAGAACTATGAAGCTTACCCAGAGCTACATTCCTCCATCAGGGCCTTGATTATACATTTCAATTTATCCACAAATTCAGGTGACCTGAATAAAGCATTACCAGAGAAACTTCTGGCCACTAGCATGACTGAGGACAGGATGGTTAACTGCTGCAACTGAGACTCCATATTCTGCAGCCGTATTCTGTCCATCAGCAAAGTCTGGTAAGGCAAGAAAGAGCAGATTTCAGGAGAGATAGGCTCTAGTAGAGGTGCTGAATACAAAGAGGCAATACTTTAACACACATTCCTACCTCAGGGAACTCTTCATCATCAGGATCCCAGAGAAGAAGGTTCAGGTAACCCTGGTATAACACCATTGTAGGACTAGGGAGCTCTGAGTTGTTAGCTTCCCAATCTGGAGATGAATAGGACATGCTGGAGGAGCTGGGAGACTCAGGAGAACTTGGAGATGGTGTAGTGAGATCTCTTGCTGCTTTGGTTAGCCATTGTATAGTAAAATCAAGGAGATCTATGGCAGAAAAAGGAATATGTGAGTGACTTCAAACTCCAAGGCTTGAAGACTAAGGCTTTAAGATATACTTTTGGTCAATAAAGAAATGATTTTGTAGGCTTGTCTTAGAGAAATTTTCTTCTTCTTACTCTTTATCCAAGGAAGAAACTTTCTATTCAAAGAGAAAATACTCTATCACTGTAAAAATGCAGATTCAAGATCAAATCTCCCCTCTTCTGCCCTTAAATTTTAAACATACCAGGATGCTTGTCAAGGAGTTCCTGGAATTTAGCTCGTTCATACTGGACAGAATGTTCCTGAAGGTAGGGTCGAAGGCTCTGTATAGTATAATTTACCATGTCCATTTCCATTAGACCCAGAACATGGAAGATACCCCTGTCATAAAGAGAAATCAAATATTTAGGCTATGAAAGGAAATCTAATGTGGAAGGGTGGAATCCAAGCAGTATTTTAGAGTTAAAAAGGGTCTTAAATACAATTTTCCTACTTCAATTTACTAATAAAGATGCTGTGGTGAGGGACAAGGTCACAGAGTGGGCTGTTAACAGAGCTAGAGAGAGATATGTCTTCTGACCTTTTAGTTCCTAGGCTAGAGGTCTTTTTACTTACTATAGCCACTTTGTCTTCTCAGAAAAAGGGTAGTCTGTGGAAGAAAAATGACCAAAGTCCTAACAACTGTCTGTGGGTAGCTGGACTGATGATGATTGTATTTTTAACTAATTAGGCCTATCACTTTATCATTTTGGGTCTCAGTTCTTCCAGCTGTTAGGACACATAGGAGAGCATCTGGGGAAGGACTGTTTGAAAATTTTAAAAGAATTTCTGTACTCTGTCTAAGCAGCATCAACTCTTAAGAGGGTTTCAAATGATCTGAAGATCATCAAAAAGGCCATGAGAGACTGTCTTTGGAAAATAAATGCCAATAGTCCCAGGAGGAAAAAAATAGGTGTCAATCAGTTCTTCGGTACAGAAGAGCAAGACAAGACAGAGGCTGAAACACAGTGTCTGGCTCAGAGCTTTCTGGTACAGTAATTTCAAAGATAGTACCTCTAGTTTCTTACCTCAATAACTGCACAGGATCTATTATGCTCTCTAGTTTCTGCACTGCTTCATCTCGGACTGGTGCACATAGCAAGGTCATCAAATTGAGAATGTAGTTAGAAAGACGAGGAACATCTAGGGCCCCATGCTCTGCTTCCTGCTTTAAGAGATCCATATCCAGAGCTTCTTCAATCTCATTTCTTATATGGTTCTGGCATGGTAATAGCAGGGATAGCAAGATCTGTACAGAAAAGAAAATCAGTGGAGCCAAACTGTTTAGAATCCTAAACATTCTACAAAGAACAACCCTCTTATAACAAAGGTATCCCAGCCTACATCTTGTGGGGATCCAGAAACTAGGTCTCTAAATTTCTTATAGAGAAATCTCCCCTTTTAGGAGCTAATTATATTTCAAGACTTATTCAGTACATTGATTAGACATCTATATTGTTCATAAAATGATCCTCCCAATTAGTCCTCCACTTAGCAATCATATTAATGCTAACTGCATTCTCTATGCCATGCTCCCAATCCCCATGCCCAACTATCAACTACTAATTTGTACTTCTTTAACCCTTCACCCATTCTCCCAGCATCCCAGCCCCCATCCCTCTGTCCATCAACAAACTGTCCACTATATTTGCAAGTCCGTTTTTAAAGTCTGTTTGTTCTTTTTGTTCCTTAGGTACCACATATAAGTGAAATCATATGGTATTTATATTTCTCTAACTTATTTCACTCAGCATAAGAACCTCTAGGTCCATTTATGTCATTGCAAATGGTAGGATTTCATTTTTCTAATAGCTGTGTAATATTCCATTGTATATATGAACCATAATTTCTTTATCCAATCATCTGTTGATGGGCATTTAAGTTGCTTCCATATTTTGGCTGTTGTAAATTGTGTCACCATGAATGTTGAAGTTCATAGATCTTTATGAATTATTGTTTTTGTTTTCTTTAAATAAATACCCAAAAGTGCAATTGCTGAGTCAAAAGGTATATCCATTTTTAATTTTTTGAGAACTTCCATACTGTTTTCCATAGTGACCATACCAATTTGCAATCTCACCAACAATGTATGAGGATTCCCTTTTCTCCATATCCTCGCCAACACTTTTTTTTGACTTATTGATGATAGCCATTATGGCAGGTGTGAGGTGATATCCAACAGTGGTTTTAATTTGCATTTCTCTGATGATTAATGACCTTGAGCATCTTTTCATATGTCTGTTAGCCATTTGTATTTCCTCTTTCGAGAAGTATCTGTTCGGTTCTTTGGCCCATTTTTTAATTGGGTTGTTTGATTTTTGTTGTTGTAGTAGAATTATATAAGTTCTTTATAAATTTCAGATATTAACCCCTCATCAGATGTATCATTAGCGAATATCTTCTCTGAATCAGTTGGTTGTCTTTTTGTGGTGTCGATGGTTTCCTTTGCTTACAAAAACTTTTTAGTTGATGTAGTCTCATTTGTTTATTTTTTTCTTTTGTTTCCCTTACCCAAGGAGATATATCTGTTAAAAAATATCTGTTAGTAATATCAGAGAGTTTACTACCTATGTTTTCTTCTAAACGTTTTATGGTTTTGGGTCTTACCTTAAAGTCTTTAATCCATTTTGAGTCTATTCTTGTATACAATGTAAGAAGATGGTCCAGCTTGTTTTTTTGCATGTATCTGTGCAATTTTCTCAACAGCATTTATTGAAGAGACTGTTTTTACTCCACTGCATATTCTAACCTCCTTTGTCATATATTGAGTGTATAGGTGTGGATTTATGTCTGGACACTATTCTGTTCCATTGTGACCAATGTATCTGTTTTTATGTCAATACCATGCTGTTTTGATTACTGTAGCCTTGTAGTATAGTTTGATATCAGGTAGTGTGATACCTCCAACTATGTTGTTCTTTCTCATGTTTGCCATGGCTATTTTTTTTATGGCTCCACATAAATTTTAGGATTATTTGTTCTAGCTCTCAGAAAAAATGTCTTTGGTATTTTGATAGGGATTGCACTGAATCTATAGATTGCTTTGGGTAGTATGGCCATTTTAACAATGTTGATTCTTCCTAACCATCAACAGGGTATATGCTTCCATTTATTTGTATCTCCTTCAATTTCTGTTTTCAATGGTATGCTTTTCTGAAAACAGGTATTTTACCTTCTTGGTTAATTTGATTCCCAGATATTATATAGTTTTTGACACAATCGTAAATGATATTGTTTTCTTAATTTCTCTTTCTGAAAGTTCATAATTGGTTATAAAAATGCCACTGACTTCTGAATATTTATTTTGTAACCTGCTACTACTTTACTGAACCCATTGATCAGTTCTAACAGTGTTTTGGTGGAATCTTTAGGGTACTATATATGTAGTATCATGTCATTGGCAAATACCAAGAGTTTTACTTCTTCCTTTTCAATTCAGATGCCTTTCATTCTCTTTCTTGTCTAATTGCTGTGGCTAAGACTTCCAATACAATGTTGAAAAGGAGTGGTGAAAGTGGGCATCCTTGTCTTGTTCCTGATCTTAAGGAAAATACTTTCAGCCTTTCTCCATTGAGTATAATGTTAGCTGTAGGTTTGTCATATATGGCTTTTATTACATTGAGGTATGTTACTCTATTCCCACTTTGCTGAGAGCTTTTATTATAAATAAATGCTAGATTTTGTTGAATGTTTTTTCTGCATCTATTGATATAATCATGTTTTTTATCTTTTGATTTGTTAATGTGTACCACATTAATTGATTTGTGGATATTGAACCAAACCTGCATCCCAGGAATAGATCCAAGTTGATCATGGTATATGAAATTTGTAACGTATTGCTGAATTTGGTTTGCTAATATTTTGTTGAGGATTTTTGCATCAATGTTCATAAGTGATATCCACCTATAGTTTTCTTTTTTGTTTGTTTCTGTTTCTTAAATCGAGGTAATGGTGGCCTCATAAAAGGAGTTAGGAAGCCTTTCCTCATCTTGACTTTTTGAAATAGTTTGAGAAGATTAAGTGATAATTCTTGAATGTTTGTTAAAATTGTCCTCTGAAGCCATCTGGTCCAGGATTTTTGTTTTTTTGGGAGGTTTTTGATTACTGATTTGATTTCATTGGTGGTAATTGGTCAGTACAGATTATTTGTTTCTTCTTGACTCAGTCTTCAGAGATCGTATAGTTTTTAAAATGTGTTTATTTCTTCCAGAGTGTCCAATTTGTTGGTGTATAATTGCTTATAGTATTTTTTTATGATCCACTGCATTTCTGTGGAGACCATGGTTATTTCTCCTCTTTCATTTCTGATTTTGAGTCCTCTTTCTTTCTTGATGAGTCTGGCTAAGGGTCTATCAATTTTGTTTATCCTTTCAAAGAACCAGCTCTTGATTTCATTAATCTTTTGTATTGCTTTTCTAGACTCCATTCATTTCTTTCCGCTCTGATTTTTATTATTTCCTTCTTTCTATTCACTTTGGGCTTTGTTTGCTCTTCTTCTTGTTGTTCTTTTAAGTGTAAGATTCGATTGTTTATTTGAGCTTTCCCTTGTTTCTTGAGGTAGGCGTGTATTGCTATGAATTTCCCTCTTAGGACTGATTTTGCTGTGTCCCATAGATTTTGAGTCATTGTGTTTTCATTTTCATTTGTCTCTAGGTATCTTTTGGTTTCTCCCTCAATCTCATCAATAACCCATTCATTGTTTAGTATTATGTTATTTAGCTTCCATGTGTTTGTGTATTTTCCAGTTTTCTTTCTTGTAGTTAGTCTCTAGTTTCATACCATTGTGATTGGAGAAGACAGCTGATATGATTTTAATTATCTTAAATTTATTAATACTTGTTTTGTGTCTTAACATGTGGTCTATCCTAGAAAATGTTCTATGTGCTCTTGAGAATGTATATTTTACTGCTTTTGGGGAAAATGCTCTGAAAAGATCTATTAAATTCATCTGGGCTAGTGTGTCTTTTGGGCCCATTGTTTCCTTGTTGATTCTTTGCCTGGAAGATCTGTGCATTGGTGTCAATGGAGGTTTATAGTCTCCTACTATGTGTGTATTACTATTAATCTCTCCTTTTATGTCAGTCAATAATTGCTTTATGTATGTAGGTGCTCCTATGTTGGGTGTGTATATTTTTACTAGGATTATGTCCTCTTGATTTATCAATCCTTTTGTAATTATATAATGCCCTTTTTTGTCTCCTATTATAGCCTTTGTTTCAAAGTCTATTTTATGGGATATAAGTACCGCTACTACGGCTTTTTAAAATTTTCATTTGTAGTCTACGGCCATGCTACGCTGAACATGCCTGATCCTGTTTGGTCTCGGAAGCTAAGCAGGGTCAAACTTGGTTAGCACTTGTATGGGAGACTACCTAGGAAGTCCAGGTTCTGTAGACATAAAAACAAATTAAATATAATAAAAAATACATAAAATTTCCATTTGTGTGAAATATCTTTTCCATTACTTTACTTTCAGTCTGTGAGTGTCGTTTGATCTGAAATGAGTCTTTTGTAGACAGTATATTCATGGGTATGTTTTCTATCCATTCTGTTACCCTATGTCTTTTGATTGGAGCATTTAATACGTTAACATTTAAAGTGATTACCGATAGCTATATTGTTGTTGTCATTTTATTATTCATATTTGTTATTTCTATTTTTTTTTTACCCCTTCTCTTTTTACAGAAGACCCTTTAACATTTCTTGTAATGCTGGTTTGTTGGTGATGAATTCTTTAAGCTTTTTTTTCTGTCTGGGAATTTCTTTATCCCACCTTCTATTTTAATCTAAAGCCTTGCTGGGTAGAGTATCCATGTTTGTAGATTTTTGTTTTTCATAGCTTTGAATATTTCTTGACATTCCCTTCTGGCCTGCAAAGTTTCCATTGAAAAGGCAGCAGACATTCTTACGGGGATACCCTTGTAAGTAACTGTCTGCCTTTCTCTTGCTGCTTATAAGATTCTCTCTTTGTCTTTGACCATTAGCATTTCAATAATGATGTGTCTTGATGTATGTCTGTTTGAATTCTTCCTGTTTGGAAGGCTTTGTCATTCTTGAACTTGTATGTCTAATTCCTATGCTGAGTTAGGAAAGTTTTCTGTCATTATGTCTTCAAATAGATTCTCAATCCCTTGCTCTCTCTCTTCCTCTTCAGGTACTCCTATGAATCGGATATTTTTATGCTTCATATTGTCCCAGAGGTCTATTAAGCTATTCTCATTTTTTTTTTCAATTCTTTCTTTTTGTTGTTCTTATTGGGTGTATTCAGCTACCTTTTTTTCCAATTCACTGATTCGATCTTCCTTTCCATCCAATCTACTGTTGAATTCTTCTAATGTATGCTTCATTTCAGTAATTATAGTCCTCATTTCTGTCTGGTCTTTTTTTTTGTCCTTTTTATATGTCCTTTTTAATGCTTACTATCTATCTGTTAAGGTTCTCATTGTACTAATATATTCTCCCAATAAGTTCATTCAGCATTCTTATAATTGTTATTCTGAACTCTGTCTCTGGTAGGTTGCTTGCCTCCATTTCATGGAGCTTATTTTCTAGAGTTCTCTCTTGTTTCATTTGTGGCATGTTTCTTTGTTTTCTTATCTTACTAACTTCTCTGTGTTCATTTCTATATGTCAGGAATATTTGTTTCCTCTCTCAGCCTTGGTCAGATGATCTAATGTGGTGGAAGGTGTCCTGGGTGGCCCAGTGGCACACTCTCCCTGATCCCTTGCACTAGGAGCTTTGGAAGTAACCTTTGTGTGGGTTGTGTGTGATCTTCCATTGTCACCAAGCCTTTATTGTTGCTAGTAGATCAGTGGGTTTGATTAACATTCAGACTGACTAATTGTAGAAATCAGCAGTACTCTCAAGATAAGAGTTGTTATGTGGGGGCTAGTCCCTCTGAGTGGGATTTGCCCTAGCAAGCTTTGTACTTGTAACCACCCTTTATGTGTATCACTACTGGAACTAGTCAGGAGTTGCTCTTTTGTGGTCTGGTGCCAGCCTCCAGATGCTTTGGTTTTGTGGCCACTTGGGAGGGGCTCACCCATAGGCCAAGGCCAGCTGCTGCTTTTGATTGCTCAGAACTACCCAGTGAAAACTACAAAGTGATCCACTGATGGTGCTGGTCACCAGCTGGGAATGGAAATGTAGCTTGTGTTGCAGGGATTGGAAATGCTGCTCACAGCGATGGCCACCCACCCGCTATGAATACTTGGCCCTGAATCACTCAGAGCAACGCTTGGCAACCATCCAGCAGCAACTTCCAAGATCAATCTATAGGTTGAGTGGGGCAGGGTCTCAGAGAGTCAATGGGAGTCATATCAATACAGTTTCAGTCTTGCTGCAAATTTGGTAACTGTTGTGAGTTCCCGCAGAAGACCTAGATCACAGCAAGACCAGCTGCTGTCTGGGACTAGCCCACAGGTCCCCAATATCTGCCAATTCAAGACTTTATTGGAATCAGTAATAACAGTAGTACTATATTATTTTCTGTGTAGAGTGAGATAAAGATATAAATAAAAACAAGAGTGTGATTAAAAAGTGAATGATATAAAAAATAAAAATACACACCACCATAAGGTGATGAGGTATTCTTAATAAGGGATAAAAACACTTTTAGATTGTTTAATTTCAAAGAGTAAAGATTAAATAGGCAAAGGAACCATTAAGGGGCACTTGAAATAGGATTTTGAGTCAAAAGTTTAGGTTCCTTGTGAACAAGGGCTCTCTTATTCATCTATGTGCTTCTGAAACATGTAAAACACAGAGGAGCTTCAGAAAAAAACCTGTTTAATTGAATGATGTCCTGTGTTCTCATAGCAAGATCAACTCTCAAGCTTCATCTCATACAAATAAAATGGAAACTTTTCTATATTATCTATATAAGTAGTGGACCATATTCAGAAAGGAAGTATGTTACTTAGGGTACTAGTGGCCGTCAATAGTCCAAAGGCCCAGGATGCCCATGTATTTAACATCTACAAATATAAGGTTGGTTACTCACCTCCTTAATTTCTTTTAGAAGTTCAAGAGCACAAGTGAAGTCAGGGGGAGTATTTGATAGTTGCTCTTTCAGATGGTTCCAAAAAGCATTGTACATTGTCTCAAAAAACATGCTTTCCAGACTATAAGAAGGTTAAATGAGGAAATTGCTCTTTACCCAAAGAATTGATGTAGGATCATAATCTCCTAAATCCCAAACAGCATTTAAGATCATGAAAGACCATTAAATTGATAGGCCAAGAGCTATGTTTAGACTTGAACAGAGCTGAAGTGAGTCCAGTCTCAGACACAAAGGCACTGGCTAAACTCTCTCAGAAGAGTATCTCATGGTTCCAGCAAAGCTTTCCTCCTGCAAGTAGGAACCATTAACTAGGGTTTGAGCCCCTGAGTGCTAGCCCTGGTTCTTTGTCTAACCTAAATGTGTGCCTTAGGTTCTATATCCAGGCATATGCCTTTGAACTAGATGATCTTTTCCTTTCAGTCTCAAAATCCAGTAAATAATTTTCTTTCTTGATATTTCTTGGTCTTACATGCACCTCAAACTCAGCAAGCCAAAAATTGAACTCTTTATTTCCCCTTTTCAAACCTGTTTCTTGTTCATGCAAACCAGAAAGCCTAGGCTTTTCCCCTTTTTCATGCATTTTGTTAAAAATTTACAAATATACAGATAACTGAATAAAGTAGAAGTTCCTCCCCCAACACAACAATACCACTTGTGAGATGTCACTATTATTTATCTGGTGTGTACTAGAGTCCTTCTTAATTACTTTTCTGTCATCTCTATTATCCACTTGGTCACCAAATTCCAGAGATTTTGCTTCTTAAATATCTCTAGAATCCATCCCCATCTACCATCATCTCCTAATTGGACTATTTCAATAGTCTATTAAATGGCCTTCCTGACTCAACAAAATCTTACTCATATAATGCTGCACATCTTTGTTTAAATCAATGATTTTTCTAAGATACAAATCTTATCATGATGGCATGCTCATTTAAAGTTTTTTAGGGGCTGGCTCTCCATCACCAGCAGGATACATGACCTTTCACGATCCTATTCAACCACCTCTCTTATCTCATCGCCTTCCTCCTTCTAACACTCTATGTTACAAAAATAACAATCTACACACTCTATGTTACAAAAATAACAATCTACTTAAAATGAATATATAATCACTTTCCACTCTTCTATGCCTCTGCATATCATGCCAACTCCCAGGAGAAACTTTTTCCCTCTAAACCACCTAAAAAGCTCTCATTTTTACTCCAAGACTCAACTCAAGCATTACTTTATCAAGAAAGTCTTCACTGATCCTCCTCAGGCAGCTGAGCATGAACATAGAACTCCATATACTAGATGTGACAGAGCTTATCACTGCTCAGTAACTATTCATTATTTTACTGTCTCCCCTATAGAAACTTCTTGATGGCAAAGCCAGCATCTTACTCATCTATATGTCCTCAGCACTCAACATTCTACCTACCACCTAATTAATGTTTGTTAAATAAATATCTTACAATTAGATCTCCCTTAGGAATCTATAACTGTAATTAGTATTATTTTATAAACCTAAAGGTAACATCAATAATCAATTATCTATAGATAATAGATAACCCAACATTTTATTTCAACCTATTTTCCAGCATACATTGTGCATTACTACACTAGAATAAGTCTTTTAATGACAATGAAAATTAAGCTTTAGATAGTATTATTCCCTCTGCTTCATTTATCCACCCCTCATCACTATCATGACCTCTCAGCCACTTTAACAGACCTTCACTCTCCTAGTTTTTCTTTCTCTGGAACCCTGATAGCATGAAAATAAATCTAATTTGGGCTCCAGGGACAGTGAAGGCAGCAAAGAAGATGCTAGAAGACCTGTGTTTTGAAGAAAACTTAATTCAGGGAAGTTGTGCCTGGCTCGAGTACCTGTTGGCAGCAAGCAAGGACAAACTGAGGAGTGTGAAAGTCAAGAGAAGCACTGACAGAGCAAGGGGCTTTAACAATAGAATCCCAAAAGTGGCAAAATAACAGACACATTTAAGGTGGAAAATTAGAAATGCCATACAATATAGGTTCCAAAAAAAGAAATTTACCTTTTAACTATTTAAAAAAAAACATTGGAAGCATTCAATACATACTTACTAAAATGACTCTTATTTATGCATTGAATA
Organism: Cynopterus sphinx; assembly: GCA_030015415.1. Lineage (NCBI taxonomy): Eukaryota > Metazoa > Chordata > Mammalia > Chiroptera > Pteropodidae > Cynopterus > Cynopterus sphinx. The sequence continues at coordinate 56,315,493 of CM057388.1, forward strand.
TCAATATAAGTGAAATCAAAATACAGACTGATTTTATAGGGATGTTATTTATCAATGAGATTCTGATCTTGGTTCACAAAATCTTTATTGAGCTGACCATGATGCACAAATGTTCCCTGAAATCTCTTATCCTATATAAAGAGTTGGCAATACCACTATTAAAAAAATAATGTTTTTATTTGTACCTGTTTAATCTGTAGACAATTAAAAGAATAACTGCTAGAAGCTACTTCCTCCAAGACTATCTGAGAAGATCTGAAATTCACTCTATGCCTTATTGTTAACTGGGAAACCAAAATGATGATAGGAATTGCATTGCTTTATTCCTTATTTAAATATAATTTTTCTGCTTTGACTCTTTGAAACTAATAATTACAGATTACTCCTCTGTTTTATTTGTTGGTACTATTTATGACATACTCAAATCTTAACTGTATTAATAAAAATGCTTCAAATCTGGTCAAAAGTCATTTGTTCTATGTACCAATGCCAGGGGGAATAAAATGAAAAAAAAAAAAAAACAACAACAGCAAAAACAGAAGAGTCCGTACCTATTAGGCAGTAAAACACTCTCTTCTATACAGAAATCTTGATTTACCACAATTTCATGCGCGATGCTAAGCTTAGAAACTTTGTTAACCGTCTCTATCAGATCTGCAACAGAAAGTGCTTCAGGTTGGCTCTCTGAAAAAAGAAATAGCAGTCATAGTTAGCAGGGAATCCCACAAGAAGAATTTTTATTTTATTCAGAGATTCATTCAACCAAGTAAGGCCCTCAAATTTAGAGTCATCAAACAGATCTTACACAGACTTGATCATTTTAGTGTTTGATGTGTTCTTAACTCTTTGCTCTTCAACAGCACTGGAAACTCAGAGAAATCAAGCATGACAACAGTAGTTGGTTTATGAAAAGTAAAAAGTGAAACCGATTTTTAAAACTTCTTGCTTGAAATGTCAAAACTATAAGTAAAACACAAACACAAAAACCCAATGAACAAGTCGTGGTTTATAAAATAAAAACTTATCTAAAAGTTATTCTTTCTATTATCCTCTTTTTACCTCTGATGAGATAAGATACATGAGATGAGAGTTTCCTTATAGATAATATCACAAATCTTACCAGATGGCTCTTACCATGTTTAAAGCATGGGTGCTAAATCTGGAGATTGATTCCACAAACTAATAAAATTAAAATATACATACTGAATTACAGTGATTTGCCAATTTTTATTTTTTCCATATGTGGCCGTTAAGGCAAACAAACATCCAAATAATCACTTCATTAAGAAAAAAAAATATTTTAACATCTCAAAACACAAAAAGGAAATAGAGTCAGAATAAAGAAATCATTTAAATTGAATCAATGTAACTTTATTTAAAAACCTCATTACAACATCTTTGTTTCATTTCATTCAAGATTGGTGAGAACTTTAACACACTGGCATTGAAATTTGAGAACCACTGTTCTTAGCTGATTACACAGACTACTTATAGCAATAATACATAGTAAGCACATATAGTAATTATAATTACTTGGTATAGAAAATAAAAATGCAATAAAACTATTTTCTTACTCACTTTCAATATAGTTTCATAACTTGTTCAGAGAGAACTATTTGTCCCCAAGATATAATAAAACCCACATATGAAAATCCTAAAACTCACACTAAAGAGATGGTTTGCTTATGCACATTTAAAAAGTCTTTCAACCTGTTAGTAGCATAAATTCACATTTAATTTCTACCCTAACTAAAATGCTGCAACATTAAAATATACCATTTAATTGATCACTAAGGCACTTATTCGGGAGACACTATGAACTAAGAATTGTGCTGTTCTGTTTACTAGCAGTGACTCTAAGTGGCCACCAGAGAAACATATATTATTCAACTTAATATAATTGTGGCTTCCAACTATTTTTCCCATTTCTGTCATCAGGAGTATAGATCAGGTCGCTTCATTTTGACAGATCTTCAGATTGGTGTTTGGTTAAATTCATTATAGATTATTGTAAGAGAATTGCAATTTGAGTTCCTATGAGATTGGATTATTCAAACCAAAACCTCAAATAAATGCCTACCATAAGTTGTGAAAGAACTTTAGTGCTCCTATGTGTACAGAAAAACACTGTTATTATAGATCTAAAAAATTTACCCTAAAGCAGTAACAATTCTTATCTCAACAAAGCACCCCTGAGAAAGGACAGAAAACAATTTCAGCTATAAATAATTTGGATTTCTTCACATCTGTCCTAGATCTACCATTTACAACATTAAAAAAATCAAAATATAAGAATGCAATCTATTTCTCCCGTTTTGAACTAACTCAAACATTCTCATGCCTTGTCAAACACAAGTAATTACACTTTTTTGGTTTCTTTCTCTAGAAACAAAATTTTCATTGCCCATCAGAGGCCTAGGTCCTATATGTAAAGATTAGAGTTGAAAAAAGACAAGGAAAAGAATAATTTAAAAGAGGAGTTGTGGAAGGATGAAGAAAATCATGCAACGTTGCAAGAGCCTTCTATGCTCCTTTAGGGCACGTAAGCCACAAACTCTCTATTCCTTTAACCCAACTATTAATTCTAGACCTACCGGGAGAGTGATCATCTAAATGGAAGCTCTTGTTTTCCTGGCTTTTCCCTGGTGTTTTAGGCTTATGAGCCTCAGTCTCTGCTTCACTGGTATCATTCTGATGCACAGTTTCCTTAACCTTGGGCATCTTGCTGTTATCTGGAATTGAGGTGAAAAGAGGCAAGCTATTGATGGTATATGATCTGGCTCTGATGCAAAAATGAGGGGGAAGAGGGCTCTTCAACTACTATTTTTTACCTTGATGGCTGAACTTGCTGCTCCAAGTTAAGGAGGTTATGGACAAGTGCTTCAAGGGCCTGTTATTGAAACAGCTAGGGTCCTCAAATAGCCTCAGAGGGTAAGGAGAACTTAGGACTAGTGGGGCTGCCTTTCCTGAAATCAAAGTTTAGTGTCAGGCAAGCAGAAGAAATCAATGCCCAAAGATGGGAAACGACTTGCCAGAGGATACACTGTACATGACTAACCGATGTGGAGAGGAAACTTCCTTGACTTTGTCTATCTTTGATTACTTCAGGAATGATGCCCTTCATTCTTAACTTTTGCCCTAAACTCCCTTTTGGTTATGAAGAGCGCTGGCTACTGGACTCAGGCAACAAGAAACCCACAGCCCCTGGGACCCTGTTCTCTCACCTCCTTCCAGTCTTTGACCTGCTGCCCATCACCTGCACAAGCTAGTAAAGCCCCCTTGCCTAGCCAATCTGGTCTTGGGGCATACCATGGGGAACAGAGCAAGAGGGGAAATCATCAGGAGGGGGTTGGACAGAACCATAGAGATGATGAGACCTACATGCAGTGCACCCCTGCCAACAACTCTAGGTAGAAGAGTCCAAAAACTGAAAACAAAGGGTGACCAATCTCCCCTATACTGGAACTGATCATGTGTCCAGGGTACCATGGGAACCAAGAGAGCAGGAGAGGCAAGCAGATGTGCACTGTTGGGTGATAGAGGAGGGAGGCGGAGGTTCTCCAAAAGAAGTCTTTGGGCTCTTACCCTTATTCGTAGGCTCAAAGACCCTCCAGAGCCTGGTATTAATCTTCTCAAATCCAGTTCCTCCCCCACAGGCTAGGAGCTATCTATAGTTTTATTACCCCCTCTCCCTGAGGGGAAAAACCATTTAAATACTCATTTCATGTAACCTTAGAAATAAAGAACCAACAGGGTTCTAGAATTCCTAAATTCTGCTTTGAGGTTTTTTATTTTGTTTTAGTGAATTCTCCACGAATGTGAAAGAGACAAATAAGCTGTTAAACTCTAGTTTTACAAATCTAAAACACAAGAATCATTTTAAAGGTCTGGCCCCAGTAAACTGGTGAAGGGGCACGACCACATGTCTGAGGGAGACTAGGTTTGGATCGTTCTTCCAACTGAATTTCTAGCATGTTCTTCATTACAATTTAATTTTGAGCCTTGGAGATCATCTAGAACCTGAGGGTGCTGGAATAGATGACTCTAAGTGTCCTCATGTTTTTCAATCTTTACTCTTGGTCTACTTTTTAACTCTACTGACCAGTTACCACAGTGATATCAGGACCTATGGATTGGCCCATTTAAAATTTTTGTGGTGTGTGTATTTGTGTGTGTGTGTGTGTGTGTATACATACACATATGCATATGCACATACATATATGATGTTTTTAAACTATTCTATCTCGCTCTTGTATCCTGACTTAATTTTTAACTCGTTAACTTTTTTTTTCATAAAATGACTGTAATTTGATCAAATTCTCATCTCAATTCTTTTCTTGTTAGTATCAATAGTGGAGTGTGGATATTTTGCACATGTGTATTATGAAAAAGAAAATTTTAGAGGAGAGGTCCAAGAACTTTCCCGACTAAGGAAACTTCATGCCATCCTCCAGATACAAGAAGATATAAGTGGTCTTGGCCAGTAAAGTTACTGCTTAACTAAAGCGTGAACAATACTAAAAGTTACTAAATCTGAATAACTTCCTCATCCTCTCCTGATACTTGCCTCAGTAATGTCAACTGTGAAACAAAATTCTGTCACACAAAACCCAGGAGAAATGGTTAATATATTTTTTTCTTGATATGAACATCAAATTTTGCATTCATAAAGTATATTTTTCACTATATCAGATCATTTCTCCTTTTAAAAATCAAATTTCTACATGGTTTGTTTGTAAGAGAAACTATCCAATGACACTATTTTTCCTCACAAAAAATGCACTGTTTAAAAGTCTCCCTTCAGTTATTCCTGAAATTCTATTACTGCTAAATTCATGTAAGTTAAACTGTCTTTTAAAAAATATAGACTATATTTTATAGAGTACTTTCAGGTTTACAGTAAAATTAAGCAGAATGTAGAGAAATTTCCATTAAGCCTCCAGCCCATTTTCCATGTATAAAATAATCTAAAAGTTACTGGAGTAAAAAAGAACTTCATTCAGGCAACAGTTTGCAAACTAAGGAGACACAACCTACAGTAGAAACCAAGTGTACTCCACTGAAATAAAGGAGAGATAGAATCTTTTATAGAGAATTTTTCCTCTCACTGTTCCCATTTTGGTCTGTCTCATGTGAATGAGGTTTCCAAATCATACAGTTCTGATTGGTCTAAATTGTGCAGTTATGGTTTGTCAGTATAGATGCAAATGAGGATACAATTTATATAGTTATGATTTGACAGGGAAGGTCTTGGTCCATTGGTAGAAATACAAACTATGGTTTCCCTGTAGTGATTGATTCAGACAATGTAAACAAGTTTAAATTAATGCATAGGAAACCGAAGAGTTCAGTCTGAGATTCTTTCCAGTATACAGAGTATGTGTAAAGCCCTGTCAGCAACTGCCCATTAAACTTTAATTATAAAATCTAAGCCCTTGGTTGACCATCGGAGTCCATCTCAGCAGACATATTCCTTCTTGGGTTCACATCAAAGGAATCTTGTATCTCAGGGTCCACACATGCATAACCTCCCCTTTTTTTCAATATCCCCTAACAGAGTGGAACATTTATTACAATTGATGAACTTATATGGACATATCATTATCGCTCAGACTCCATAGTTTACATTAGGCTTCACTCTTGGTGTTGTACATTATATGGTGCTGGGCAAATGTAAAACAACACATATCCACCACTTAGTATCATACAAAGTAATTTCACAACCCTAAAATTCCTCTATGTTCTATGTATTCCTTCCTTCCTCTTCCCCCATTGACGCCCATTAATCTTTTTACTGTCTCCATATTTTTGCCATTTTCAGAATGACATATAATTGGAATTATCCAGTAGTCTTTTCATATGGGATTCTTTCACTTAGTAACATGCATTTAAGTTTCCTTCACTTCGTGTTATGTCTTGCTAGCTCGTTGCTTTTTAGTTCTTAATAATTTTCCATTGTCAAGTTGTCCAGCAGTTTGTTTAGCCATTCACCTATTGAATATTGAAGGACATCTTGGTTGCTTCCAAGCTTTGGTGTTTATTACTAAAACTTCTATAAACAACCATGTGTAGGCTTTTGTGTAGACATTAGTTTTCAACTACTTTAGGTAAATATCAAGGACTGTGATTGCTGAGTTGTATGATATGGGCATGTTTACTTTCAAAAGAGACTGACAAATTGTATTCCAAAGTGGTTGCACCATTTTGTACCCCATGTTTTTGTCGTTTCATGTTCTTGTTGTTCCATGTCCTGGCCAGCATTTGGTATTGTCACTGTTTTGGATTTTGGGCATTCTAATGTGTGTAATGGTATCTCACTGTTTTAGTTTGCATTTCCCTCATGACATATGAAATGAAACATCTTTTCATATGCTTATCGTGGAAATTCATGCTCTAGCAAAGAAAACAGCCCCCACTTTGTTATTTAAATATGTAAGCCACTAGAAATGGGTGGTAAGATATTTGAGGTTTCAAATAGGAAGAAACTGCATAATCCCTTTTTTGTAGGAAATACACACACACACCACAGTGTGGATGGTTATCTACCCAAATGTTAACACTTGGTTGGGTTATAAGTGATGTTTTTTTTTATATATAAATTAATAGTGGTAGTAGTATTGTTTAAGGGTAGAAATAGAGATGTTCTCATTCTTATGTTTTCCTTGTGCTAACCATGAACACCAAAACTAATTGGTTCATAAAACAGTGAATTCTGCTCAGGACAAAAACTAGAGGTTCAATGCCTCAGGTTATTAGCAGGTATGAAATATCTGAGTTTATGCTCAATAGAATATGTGATATGCTTAGCACGTGTGTATTAGCAAATGTTTCCTGCCCCATTCCCTACCCAAGACCAGTCTTGGATGTCCCTTCTATTTAAGTTGAAAAGCACTATTCAGAAAGCAAAAGTGCCCAGTTTAAATTCCACCCCTTATTCACCTTGAGCAGATTAATTCAGACCCTGTGTTATTATTCCCTCGTCTCTGAGATAAGGAACATAGTCCATACTACCTTTTCTCTCAAGGTTCCCAAATTCTATGATTCCAACTCTATGGAAAGTCACTTAGCATCTCTAAGACAGGATCTACTTGATCTGGACAGAGAAGAACCTTTTCCATGTAACAAACCTACTAAAGCAGCTTTCCTTAAACCATTATTTAGCTGAAAAGAGTACTCTTTTATATTTTTATTCCTTAGAAGAGCATCAAGAATGAACCATAGGGTCTCAACATAATGACTGTATTTACTATTTCATCACTACATAAAAAATGAAAATAAACTGTGAGAAGTGGAAAATGCATGCCACTTCATGAAGATTATGGAACAATGGAGACAACTATTATAGATGGTTATAAGTGGCTTATCCTATGGGGATGCAAGGACTATATATATATATATATATATATATATATATATATATATATATATATATATATAAAGGCCATCAATGCTAAGATTATAAACAGTATCTATTAGTTGGAATTTATGCACAAAAAGAAAGTTTAAAAATGAATGTAAGAGGACACTGGCTACCCCTGATCTCTTAGCCAGGGAATATGGGTGAGAAGACATCAGAAGATGCCTAAAATCTCAACAAATGTAGGTTTACAAAAAACAAGCCTTAAATCAAGATACTAAGGTGATGTTGAAATTTGTTCTTGGGAGAAGATCCCCATTTTATGATGTTTGAACACACTCTTTCTGCTGCTGGATAGCTGAAGGGGAAAAAAAATCATTGAGGGCATTTTCCTAAGTTCAGTTTCTTACAAAGTTGCTCTTTGCCAAGTCATTGAAGGCTGCCATACCTGCTTTAAATTTAGAATGCCAAAGTACTAAACATAAATCCTCAGTTAGGTGTGTGTGTGTGTGTGTGTGTGTGTGTGTGTGTGTGTGTGCGCGCGCGCGTGTGTGCGCACACTCACGATTTAACCACCTGAGCATTCATTAGATTCTACATGAACTATATTTTTTTCCCCGTTTGAGAGGTAGATTTATGCTATTACCATTCTTTCCATAGATTATTCTGAGACTGAGGAGCAAGTGAAGCATTTTCCTCAGATTTATCTATCACTATGTAATTAGGAAGTTATATTTCAGACAATTTTGACTAACTTTGGAACTCTCAGGTAATGCTGACATGACAAAGAGAGCCTGTCAGTTATTTGAATATGTGTGGAGTTTCTCCATCAGGCTGTAACTCTCATGGGCGAAACTGATCCTTTGAGTCTGGGAACCTTGAGTGCACCCCAGATCTAAACTTGCTCTCTGCCTTATCTTGTCATCAGGTAGAGAAAGCCAAAACTGCAGTTTGTGTGGTTCTTTAGGAATGAAATCATGGACCCAAATTGCTAGATGCAGAAAATTATAAATAACCATAAAGTGGACAAGACTAAGATTTTTGCTAATTCAATATTCCAAGGTTGGTTGTAATATGAGTTTTAGTATTTTTCGAACAAGAAATTAGTTTTTTTTTAAATTGCCACATTACTTCTTGGGTCTATCATGTGAGAACCACATGTATAACCCAAGAAGACAGCTCTTTGATATTTTTAACTGTGGCATTAAATAAAATGGTACTGTAATTATTTCTTACTTTATGGCAAAAATTACTAGGAAGAGTTTATTTACTGAGCCTATGGAAGTTCGCCATTGTTTTTCTTCAGTAGAAACCATTCCTGTGTCCCCTGCCCATCCCATGACCTACTTTCCTTTGAGGGGAGAGTATTTTTTTCTTCAGTATTAGTTTTCTTCAGTTTTGATCTGTCAAATTTCTCCACTTCAGACAAGTCTGGCTTATCGCTCATCTTGACTGAAAGAAAGACTGAAAAAAAAAATAGAGAATTTAACTGGCAGAACTATCGTCATATTATGGGACCACAGTCTGAAATTCTCACATTTACTGTCAATAAGCATTTTACTTGCAGCTTTTCAACAACAGCAACATAAAACAGCACACGTCTTTAAAAAAGTCATGTGTTTATTAGAATATTTTGAACTACACATCATTACCCCATTTCTGATAGGCAGTCCATGCTATTGGATTATGGTACGCTAGAAACCAAGATGCCCTAAAACCCAGAGTCAGTATGTCCGACTCTTAAAAAATAACAGGAAAGGTCAAATGGAGGTGACAGAAGCACAAGAACAGATAGAGATAGAGGAAAAAATAAAGTCTAGCTAACGACTTTTGAGACTGGAGATAAATAGCATTATTCAAGCACCTTCACCTTGTATTCAACCACTCGGGGCGGGGGGTGGGGTGGGGGGGCAGACATTGTTCTTGTGGAGCAGCACACACAAAAAAATGGTAGCATAAGCTGGACTAGTTCTCAACATTTTATCTGCCCCCAAACAGCAGATTAAGGAGCTACAATAAGAGAGGGAGAAATTTAATCCGGTCATAAGTAATTACACATCTCCTAAAAGCTCCTGGTGGCACTGGTTTGTAAACGTTGTAAGAAGGTACAGGTAATTAGGATCAAACCAAGGACTTCGGCAGAATGGGACAGACCAAAGAGAGTTGACTTTTTATTTCACCACGTGTTCTCTGCAATGGGAGAGGCTGGGAGATGACGTGCCCTGTGACCATTGCAGGTTTGTCGCGGAGAGACACTAGGAGACTCTAGAGACCGGGGAGCAGAACTCTCAAGCGCGTATCTGACCCCGGCCCGGTGTGGGTAGTGCACATTCAGTGCCCGGAGTAGAATGGCGAGGCCTGAAGCAGCCAGAAGTCCCGAATGTGCCTCCCTTCCGTGGAAGTCACCCTAAATCCCGCCCTCGACCAGCGATCTGACACCCACCTCCAGAGGTGGGGAAACGAATGGATAACAGGGCTGGGCGCATGGGCCAGTTTGTTGGCAGCAGTTTGCTTACACGTTTTTAAATAACTGCCATTGGTGGCGGGTGCCCAGCCTCACCTATCCGCCGCGGGCGGTGAGGGGGCGAAGGGCCAGTCTCCGAGGGCCCATGCGGGACGGCGCCGAAATTCCTCTTCTTCGAAGCCTCACACCCGCAGCCACAGCAGACGGGAGGCTCTGGGGGCCGCCCCCTCAGGTCGTCCGGCCCAACTTGGGAGGATTCGGCATCATGCGCCGGAGAAAGACAGAGGCGCACGCGGACTCGCCAAGAGGTGCAGACCCGAAACGCCAGCCCGAACGCGGCCTCCTCGGGTGCCAAAGGCCAGACAGCCCCCGCCCCGCGTCCGCCGCGCCCCCTGCCTCCATTCCTCTGGCTCCCGCGGAACCGCGCATCCCTCCCTGAAGGCTTGATGGAGTCCGGACAAAAGCAGACAGGGAAGTCGGGCCGCTTCGCAAGCTGGCCAACGTTAGCCTTCCCGCACAGGACCCTGCAGTATTAAACTGCAGAGCAGACCCCGCCCGTGACCCCGCCCCAGCCCTCTCCGGTCCGCGGAGGGATCCCACGCCCGCTTCCTTGCCCCTCCCTCCTCCACGTTAGCCTTGCAGGCAGGAGTCGGCTTCCCCTCTACTCAGGACCTCTGCCGCAACGACGGGCTTTTGATGATGTTATTTATACCCGACCCGCCTCCCCAGACCGGGTCCAAGCCCTCTCTGATTCGCCTAGGGATGGATCGCCGTTAAGCCTCCCCTGCATCTCCTGCTCCTTTCTTCAGGAGGCTCCCCTTACCTTTTTCCCAAGTGTTCGCAGTCCACGATAACAGGGGCCTCTACAGTAACAGACACTTCTTGCCCAGTTAGCTTTGAAAGTGCAGAACTCCGAGATCCAAGCCAAAGGAACCCTAGTCAGGCCCTCTTGGCTTTTTACAGCCACAGGAGCCTAAGTACGCTACGACGACCAAACAGTTGTTTTGGAAGTGATGCTTAGTGTTGTTTGCCCAGTCCTTGGACAAGTCATGGAGGAGGGGTGTTCGTGAAGAGGGTGGGTGGTACAGGATCGTTCAGCCCCGGTGCGGGACATTTCTGTGATAGCGATGCCCTCCTATGTAGAAGTCACACTTTCCATTTTCTCACGCACTGAAACTGGAGGTAGTCAGTTTAGGGTAATGGGAGGAGAATCTACTGAGGCTATTCATCTTTATATCCCGATCCCTAGCACTTTGCTTGGCCCACAGGAGACACTGGATAAATACCCGTCTATAGAGTGAAGTAATAAATCCATGATAGAGCAGAATTTTTGGACAGCAGCACCACCCAGTGTCTCTGTTAGGGGAGAAAAGTGAGGATCCAGTAGTTACCTGAAAGGACTAAATCCTCAAGGTCATTTTCTGGATACTCTCCCCAAACCTTAGAGCATTAAGGTAAAACTGAGATAGGACTCTGTCTCTAGTTTGCACTCCATATTTTCCGTATGGCTCGTGTATGGTGGTAGAGTACTATATAGATCAAGAATCACTCTCTCCACGGGATTTCGCAAGCCTTTTGCACCTCTCTCCATTCTCTTTTCTATGCCCTTGTAGCACATTGTGTTAACTCGGGAGTTGTGTTAAAAATGTCATTAATGTATTTAACTCATTAGACAAACATACTATTATTTAAACAGATTATCAATATGAAAATTATAACATATTTGCATTCTTTTCTACTAAGTCTTTGAAAGTTGTTGTGTATTTGACACTGCACATATTAATTTGGACTAATCACATTTGAAGTGCTAAATACCCAAATGTAGCTACTGACTACCTTGCAGGACTGGGTAGGTTTGTACTTTACTATTTAATCAAATTATAAATGCCTGATGTACCCTCATTAAATCTACTTTCTATGGACCAAATTATTGCTGCAATTTAGGAAATAGCTCAGCACTTTGACAGCATTTACATTTCCTAGGTCATTACCACCTGCTTTCAATAAGCATCAGTCTAAATGGAAAATTTATAAGCATTAGCACCCTCTATCTTGATGTGTAGGAAAACATTTTTGATGGAGAAACTTTTAAAAGAGAAAGGCACACTCATCCAACAAATAATATTCATTAAGTACCTACAACGTCCCAGGCATTAAATTGAATCAATGCCAGAGTTTCCACCACCCAGATTTGAATGTTGCTAACATTTGGATATATTTCCTTTTTCTTTTTCTCTTTCTTTCTTTCTTTCTTTCTTTCTTTCTTTCTTTCTTTCTTTCTTTCTTTCTTCTTTCTCTCTCTCTCTCTCTCTCTCTCTCTCTCCCTCCCTCCCTCCCTCCCTCCCTCCCTCCCTTCCTTCCTTCCTTCCATCCTTCCTTCCTTTTCTTTCTTTCTTTTCTTTCTTTTCTTTCCTGGAATAAAAACACTACAGAAAACTTGAGGCATCCTTGACCCTCTCTCTCCCCCATGGCCATTCACCTTCCCACTTCCCCAGGGATAATCCTACCCTGAATGTGAAGTGTAGTTTCTAGCACCTTTTCTATCACTACAGATTTAGGTGACCTCTGTTTCCAGGAGCAGTATGGAGCATTGTACAAACCAGTGCTCCAGGTCTAGGACTGAACTTCCACATCACTGGGGTTCAACACGATGCCCCAGTTATCCACCCACCCACCCCCAAGCTCAAACTTCAAAGTCCTGTCACCCCTATCTACCTCGAATCCATCAGAACTCCTCCAATGATGATGATTGTCCCCGTTTGTGCCTGTTATCACAAGAACCCCAAGACTCCCACGGCACCCATCAACTCCCACATTTTAACCTCCGTAAGGCCGTGACCACATCCCCTCTGTAGTTCACTTCTCATACCCCTCTCCTACTCCTAAAATACATTGCACCCTCCATGATTCTCTATATCCTCAACTTCTCCTGCTGTGCTCTTCCCTTCATTGCCTTCACCTAACAGAAACCAGGCTCTTCCCCGAGGTCTCTGTGTCCCCAAAAGCCCACTTAGGAGGAACAGATTATTTTTTTCTCCTACTACCATTGTACCATAAAGTCCAAAATTTGGATAAATTTATTCTTTACTTCTCATTGTTTACCTTTCCACCATTCTTTCCCCACTTCTCTGAAAATTTCCAGATTTTGAAAATTTGTATCAACAATGGAAACTTCATTGTTGTTGTCATCTACCAAACTTGAGCTCCCTTTCCTGTTTCTCAAATATTTTAGCTCCTGGAACATAGTCATTCTCAATGGTAATAGTCTTGTCTTAATTTCTGGTGAGTCCAAGAATGATAATTCTGACATGCTAGCTCTTTCAGTTCCTTGAACATTTCTCCTCCATGACACTGTCCTTGATACCACCTCAGTTACTCACTGGCATGGACCTACTTTAGGCCTTTTCATTGCAATCATAGCAACCTCTTTATGATCTCCATTTAAAACATCCCCTCTAAATGACCATAACCTCCTCTCCTTTCAGATCAATCTCTTTGGTACCCTAACCCCACCTTCTTTTAACCACACCAGAATTTCCAGTTCATTGATCTTACCAGAACTCACCACTGCTCACTCTCTTATAGTCTTCTTTACTCTCACTCCCTAGCTCAAATAGCATACTCCTTCATTATAATCACTCCTTTTCACCTACCTTGCACTACCCTGCCTCTGTCTCATTTTGTATTGTTTCCCTGGAAAAATCATAACTCTGGCTAAATCCAAATATACCTTAAAGAGCCTGAACCTCTGACTGGAGGAAAATACACAACCACATGACTAATTTCAGTTTAAATTGATTACAATTAACCTCAATTAGTCCCTTAATGCTGCCAGTCAATTGCTCTATGATCTCCTGTCCCTTAACTTTTTAACTGCTAACATCATCTCCTTATCTCAACTTTCCTTTTACTTCCTATTTTACCAGAAAATTGTAGCCATCAATAAAGCATTTCTACAGATTCCTAATACAACATTGCTTCACCTACCCACACCTGCATCTGTGTACATCATCTCCTTGTTGATGACTGTATTAGTCACAGTTGTCTAGAGAGACAAAACCAATAGGAGAGAGGAGAGAGAGGGGGAGAGAGAGAGAGAGAGAGAGAGAGAGAGAGAGAGAGAGAGAATAGTAGATAGATAGATGATTGATAAATATATGATAGATAGATAGATAGATAGATAGATAGATAGATAAGATTTATTATAAGGGATTGGCTCACTTAATTATGGAGGCTGGGAAGTCCCACAATCTTCTATATACAAGCTGAAGGACCAAGAAAGCTGGTGGCGAAGTTCTAGTCAAATCTTGAAAGCCAGAAAACCAAGGGGCCAATGGTATAAGTCCTAATCTGGGAACAAAGACCCAAGAACCAGGAGTACCAACACATAAGGCAGCAGAAGAAGGATGTCTCACCTTAAGCAGAGAGAGTGAATTTGACCTCCCTTTGCCTTTTTAAAATAATTGAGCACTCAAGAGATTGAATGATGCCAACTCACAATGTTAAGAGTGATCTTCTTTACCCAGTCTACAAATTTAAATTCTAATCTCTTCTGAAAACACCCTCACAGATACACCCAGAAATAATATTTTACAAACTACCTGAGAATCCCTTAGCCCAGTCAAGTTGATACATAAAATTAACCATCACAGAAATTGTCTTATATAACTTGGCCAAAACAATCTTGACTAGGCATAAAATTGGAAAAGATACCTTTAAAAGGATGCCAGAAATGACAAGGAAGTTTGAAATGTGTTGGCATAGTATACAGAATGCTGTTAATTTAAAAATGTTTTTTAGACATAAGAAAATAAAATGATTGTTTCCTCAAATTGACAAAGACATTTTTGAAATATTTAGGTTGTCAAAATATAAAAAGAAAACTAAAGGGACAGAAAAAAAAATCTCAGGAGGAGTTAAACTAATGAAGCATAAATAGAATAAATTTTGATAAAATGGATTTTAGATAACTATGTCATTAAATAAATTAATAAGGAAATAAGTCAATATAGTCCCATACATGGCAGGAAGTAATTCCAATATTTAAGAGACTGGAGAGATGATATCATTTCAAAAAGACTTTACATAAAAGTCAACATATAATAGGGATGGTGCAGCCTCATTATGTCAACCATTTGTAATAGCATTTTTTTTTGGCCCATGTAACTAAAGTTGCGCCATAAGATAAAACTGTAATTCTTGAAGTATCACAATTGCTAAAGTGAGATTAAATGTAATAAACGTGGCCACTCTGTTTCTGCAGAATTTCAGTGCTAGCAGCGATATCATCTTTTTTTCTACAGCTATGATCCAACCTCAGGCTCATAGGCCAGTGTGGTTGCTGGTTCTCCCCGAACATTGGCCTAGTTAATTGAGCTTTGTTTTCGAATTCTAGGAAACTGGCTTCAGCTTTGCTTCTCCATATTTTTCCCCATCCCATCACACTTAGAACCAAATTTTTCTTTGACCAAGGTTCCTCCTGGTTCTTTCCAATTATTCCAAGTCTGGATTCTTGTCTCTGAGCTCTGGTTTCCTAATATTAGGCTCCCCTATATTAGACTGCCTAGTTTCCTTGATCTTCATCTCCTACCTGAAGCCAGAGCCACACAAACTCTCCTCCCTGGAGGTATGCTCTGTCTGCTGACCAGAATCCATTCTTGGCTGTTCATGAAACTGATTTTCTGCTACATTTAACTTTTCTTCATAGACCATGAAGGAATCTTCTCTAACTGCCTATTACATTCATTTCATTTCTATGCCCTAAATATAACGTCAGCTATTATTTCTATATCTACAAATTAAAGACAGAGGCAAATTTGAAAAATATATTTTATTATTGGTTTCTTTAAATTTGGCATATTATTTTATGGAAGAAATGCATGTGCCTATCAAATACATTATATAATTAAATGTAAACATCCTATCTTCTCCTTCCTCTGATCCCACTCCTTGGGAAAACTGCAGTTAATAGTCTACCAGCAGTGGTTTTTAATCCCAAATGCATTTATTATCACCTGAGGAATTTCTAAAAACAATGTTACCTGGCCTCTGCTCAGTGGTCTGCTGCTAAATGTTTAATAATTGCTCTGCAGAAAAAGAGACTGAATAAGAATAGATGAAGTACTGCCATTTGCAACAACCTGGATGAACCTCAAGATAATCATGCTAAGCAAAATAAGCCAGACAGAAAAAGTTGAAAAGCACATGATACCACTTATATGTGGGATATAAACTTAAAAGCAACAGATGAGCAGGACAAACAAGCAGACTCATGGACATGGACAATAGACTAGTGATTACCAGAGGGGATGGGGGAGGGTAGAAGGGGGAGGTAGGCCAGGTAAAAGGGGTCAAATATATGGTGACAGAAAGAACTCTAACTATGGGAGGGGAACACACAATGTGACATACAATATATATGACTTACTATTAAAATGTACAGCTGAAACTTATTGGATTTTGCTAACCAATGTCACCATAAAAATTAAATAAATAAATTTAAATTAAAAAAAAAGAGAAAAGAAAGGTTGATTTTTAGTATTTGTTGATTTTCATGGCAAAATACTCTCACCATGGTCAATTTTAACCTACCAATGTGAAATAGTGAATTTAATCAGCTGGTAATATTTCTGAAAAATTTCTAACCAGTTCTCAAGACTTTAGGAGTTGGTTTCAGCAGGCCACTGCCTCCAACTCCCAACCCATCTTATAATAATTGAACAAGAATCTCTGGGGATCAGTCTAAGGAAAATCTGTCTCACATAGAGCCCTTTTAAATTTGTGTTTGGCCCCTAGGTTTGCAACTGGATTCTATTATATCATAGCAGTATAATCTTGGGAAAGCACCTCAACTTTCATTTGTAACATGAGAATAATAATTATGCCTACTTGATAGGATAATTGTGAAGATTCAAAGAATTTATATACAAACTTAGAGCAGTGAGTGCCTGGCATGTTAGCTATTTTTATTCTCTCTTAACTCAGTACCTTTATCTCAACTGAACCTCTTTGAGAGAACTGTCTAAACATGACCAAGGCTATCATTTATAACTTTAATTTTTGTGTGCATTTGGTTATCCAAAGTAACTCAGGAATTCTGTGTTGGAAAAAAATCTAAAATGGGAATATGGATTTAGATTAAGAATTTAGACTGAGGACAAATAAGAATTTTAATTAAAACTATAAGTAAAATTCATAGTATTTAATTCCTTACCCTAGGCTGAGGTAAAGAGGATTAGCGAATATTTGATCAGCTAGAAACATTTTAAATTCACCAATATTATGAGCCTAGGTTAAAAATGCTAAAGGCACACTCCTCTAAAGATGCTTTATTCCATGGAATAGGTACAGGTTTGGATTTTAATGAATACTAAAGACATAAATGACTACCTTGAAATGAATTTCTAAAGGACAGGTTAAAGTTACATGCTAACTGCTCATATTATTAAAAAGCTTAATCTCTCTAGTAGAGAAAAAATGGCATAGAAGCTCTGTGACAGAAACAAGGAGCAAACAGCAAGAAAAATCATCTGGGATCTAAATGAACAAGCCATACAACTAAGGAGAGAAATAAGCAATCACCCTGAAATGGGAGGAGGTAGGACAAGGGGAAGATATGAGGCTGCCCGGTCTGAGGGGCTGAGTGGGCTAGAGGTCATAGCAGTGACAGCTGACAATTGCAGACACCTTTAAAAGGGGCCATGTCTGCAAGCAGACTTTCATGGTATCGGACCTGCTTGCTCTGAGCACTAGTGCTGAGTCAGCTGCACAAGGGGTATCAGGAACTTACAGGGGGAAACTGAGTTGTTGGAGAGAGGGTCCAGGTGAGACATGCTCTGTCCAGAACTGCATGTGGTATCTATTGTTCCTCTGTTGAGCCCTCTCCCCTCCCAGAGTGAGGACTCAATGCCCCAAAAGCTGAGGTGTCATCAAACTGGATAACAGAGATCACTCCATCCAGAGGATTCCCAGAACTCTGCCTCTCCCTATTTGGGCCCCACTCAAGCCATATTCAGGTGTGTCCTCACTTAGGTGCTCCTAACTGAGCAGCACCAAGACTCATGCTGGTAGCAGTTGACTGCAGTTCCTGGTGTGGCCTTTTGAGGCAACTATAAGCGCAGCACCTGTGAATTGCTTGCTGATTCTTAACAGGTGACCCCAGAGGGGCACATGCTGGGGCTAAACTTGACCTACAGCTGAACCTTTCTCAGGACTATGCCACTGGACACCTACCACACAAAGCCGCACTAATAAGACTAGGAGACTTAGGAGCTTTGCTTAGTACATGGAAACAGACACAGAAAGGTAGGCAAAATGGGAAGACAAAAAAGCAGAAACCATATGAGAGCAGAACAGAGATCCAGGAATAATGGAGTCAAACAATCTAACAGATACAGAGTTTAAAACACTGGTTATCAAGATGCTTGATGAACTTGGGGGAAATGAATTCAGTAAGAATTTTTACACAGAGATAAAAAACATTAAAATGGAAATGGAAATTATAAAAGGGAACCAGTCAGATGAATAACACATTATCTGAGATGGAGAGTATATTAGAGAGAACCAACAGAGTGGACAAAGAAGAGGATCAAACCACCAATATAGAGGATGGGAAAGCCAAAGACACTCAATCAGAATGGCAAGAAAAAAAAAAGCCAAGACTATAATAATAATTTAAGGAGCCCATGGGACACTATTAAATGTAAAAATTTCTGTATCATAGGGGTACCAGAAGGAAAACAAGAATTTGAAGAGCTATTTGAGGAAATAATGATGAAAAACTTTTCTAACCTGGTGAAGGAAATAGACATACAACCCCAGGAAGCTCAGACAGTCCCCCAAAAAAGATGAACCCAAAGAGGCTCACACCAAGACACATCATAATTAAAATACCAAATGTTACATACAAAAAGAGAATCTTAAAAGCAGCAAGAGAAAAGCAGTTAGTTTTCTACAAGAGGACACCCATAAGACTAGCATCTGATTTCTCAAAAGAAACTATTCAGAATAGAAGGGCTTGGCCCAAAATATTGAATGTGATGAAAAGCCAGGATCTACATCCAAGAATACTTTATCCAGCAAGACTATCATTTAGAGTCGAAGGACAGATAAAGAGCTTCCTAGACAAAAATAAGCTAAGGGAATTTATTAACACCAGGCCAGTATTACAGGAATTATTGAAGGGACTTCTTTAAGAGGAAAAAAAATATCAAAAACATGAATAAAGAATGGTAATAACTACATTCCTATTAACAAGTACTTCAAATGGAAAAAAAAATAAGTACTCCAACCAAAAGATAGAGTGGCTTAATGGCTAAGAAAACAAGACCCCTACATATAATGCTTAAGGGATACCCACTTCAGATTAAAAGACATACAGAGACTAAATGGAAGGGGATGGAAAGAGATATTGCCTTGATGAACCTAGAGGTTAATGCACTGCATGTAATCAGATAAAGACAGATATCACATGATTTTGTGTATGTGCAGGATATAAAGAACAAAACCAACAACAATAAAAGTGGAAACAAACTCATAGATACAGAAAATATTTTGAGGGCTACTAAATGGAAAGGATTTGTGGGAACAGTGAAAAAGGCAAAGGAATTTAGAAGTACAAAAAATATTTACAAAGTAGACATGGAGATATAAAGTGTAGCATAAGGAAAATAGTTAACAATGTTGTAATAAATACATAAGGGAGAAGAGGCATACTAGATATAATGGGGTGATTGCTTTGTGAGTTAGATGGTTCGCTGATCTCTATGCTATACAACTGAAACTGGTATATTATTGTATGCCAACTATAATTGTAAAAAAACTCATCAAGTTGTACAATGTAAATATGAGCAACTGTTTGTCTTCTATATTTTAATAAAGATGGGGCGGGGGAAGCTTAATCTCTTAAGAAAACCCCATTCACTTTTAATGAAGAAATTTTAGAGCCAGAGGTAACCTCTGAGAACATTCTTTATTCACTTAAAGTGGAAAGACTTGTTAATTAGGTCTGAAATGTAAGCAACTTCTAAATGACCCTATGGAATTTTCTCAAATATTCTTAGGCTCTCAGCGTTTCCTTCTGTTAGCTGAGGTTTTTTTAATACATTTTTATTATTTATTATTTTTTATTAAATTTATTTGGTTGACATGGTTAATAACATTATATAGGTTTCAGTACAATTCAATTGCATTGTGTGTTCACCACCCAAAGATAAATTTCCTTATATCATCATATATTTCACCCTTTTTACTCTTATCTACCTCCCCACTTCCCTCTAATAAAACTAAACTGTTGTCCATATACATGAGTCTCTGTCTAGTTCATTTGTTGCTTTCAGTTTTATATCCCATATATGAATGATATATGGTTCCCAACTTCTTCTGTCTGACTTATTTTATTTGGGACGATGATCTCGAGATCCATCCATGTTGTCGCAAATGGCAGTATTTTATCTTTCTTTATGGCTGAGTAATATTTCATCGTATATGTGTACCACATCTTCTTTATCCAATCATCTATTTGAAGGCACTTTGGTTGTTTCCATGTCTTGGCCACTATGAATAATGGTGCGATGAATATTAGGGTTCATATATCTTTATGGATAAATGTTTTCAATTTTTTTTGTACATACCCTGAAGAGGGATTGCTAGGTCATATTGTAATTCAATGCCAAGTTTTTTTTGAGGAAACTGCATACTGTTTTCCATAATGGCTATACCAATTTACATTCCCACCAGCAGTGTATTGAGGGTTCCTCTTTCCTCACATCCTTGTTATTATTTGTCCTGTTGATAATAGCCATCCTAACAGGTGTGAGATGGTATCTGATTATGATTTTGACTTGCATTTCCCTAATAGCTAGTGAAGTTGAGCATCTTTTTATATGTCTGCTGGCCATTTGCATGTCTTCTTGGGAGAAGGGTCTGTTCAGGTCCTTTGCCATTTTTAATTAGATCATTTATTTATTTATTTTTTTATTGAGTTGTATGAGTTCTTTATATAGTTTGGAAATTAGGCCCTTATTGGAAGTATTGTTTGCAAATATCTTTTCTCATTCAGATGGTTGCCTCTTTGCCTTGTTGATAGTTTATTTTATTGTGCAGAAGCTTCTTAGTTTGATACGGTCCACTAATTTATTTTTGCCTTTATTTCCTTTGCCTTTGAGGTCAAACTTATAAAATCTTCTCTAAATCCAAGGTCCATGAGGTTAGTTACCTATGTTTTCTTCTATGTATTTTATTATTTCAGATCTTATATTCAGGTCCTTAACCCATTTTGAGTTAATTTTGGTGTATGTTGATAGACAACAGTCTAGTTTCATTGTTTTGCAGGTGGCTTTTCAGTTTTCCCACCACCATTTATTGAAGAGGTTTTCCTTTCTCCATTGTATGTCCTATGGATAATATCATAAGCTATGTTGCTGTAGGAAGCGATTTCCAAGCTGGTCAAATGATGTTATTTAGAAATATCCTTATATTATTTTTCTTTTATTTTCTTGTTCTAAGTCTCCCTTTGTTTAGAGTGAACCAGTAAATTGTGGTTAGTGGAATTTTCAGCTCATTTAAAAAATCCATTTAAAAACTCATTCACTGTTCTATCCAAGTACTAACCAGGCTTGATCCTGGGACACTGAACACATTTTTATTACTACACAAATATAGTAGTAGGTGTTGCTTATCCCATGTAAGACTGGAAGACATAAGATGAACAGTGATCTACCTAACATCTTATAAAAAGGGATAGATCTGGTTTCCACACCAGTGTTCTCTAGCAAATGCATACTTATCATTTATTCTGCTGAATATCTTCGTTAATCAGCTTCCAGATAAATCAAGACATTATTTTACTTAACATTTACAATGTTCTTCAGAGGGTCACATCACAGAATGTGGGGAAAAGAGTATATACACCAATGAATTACAAAAGAAAGGTGATACAAATATAGAGGACAATCTGGTGACAGTCAGAGGGGTGGTGTTGTTGGGAGCTGGGAGAATGGGGTGAAGGGTTAAAAAAGTACAAATTTGTAGTTGATAGGTGGTCACGGAGATGGGGAGCACAGCATAGGGAATGCAGTTAGCATTACCATAATGGCTAGATGGAGAGCCAGAAGAGAGAAAGAACAATTAGGGGGATCATTTTATAAGCTATATAAATGTCTAACCAATGTACTGTGTACTTGAAACTAATAATAAAATTAAATTAAAAAATAAAAAAGAGGCGATATTTGTCTCCAAGGCCCTAGATATAACCATCACTCAAATTCTTCTTCTCCAAAAGTTGTCTTTGAACTCTTGCAATAACAAGCTGTACCAACTTAATGGCCTGTCTGACGTCATAGAGATGGTCCCAATAGTCAAGATCCTGAACCTCTCCAGAAATTAAGTGAGAAGAAGGAACCAAATGAAAGTTAAATTGAGAGTGGAGGGTGGTGCTTATCAGAGTGATGGCAGTGAGCAGGCAAAGGTACCTGTGGGGAAGGAAGGAGACTGTGGGTACAGGAACCCAGATATCCCTCTTTCCCTGGCACTCCTTTTCTAGTTCCCTCCCCATATCTCTCAGCTAAAGTCAGTGTGCGAGTAGGCAAGATGAAAAGGCTGAAGCTTAAAGAGCTGTGGCTGGCAGGGAACCCCCTGTGGCACCTTTCCAGACAAGTCCACCTATATAAGGTTGGTGACAATTATTGTCACCCTTCCTGGGGATCCTTGACCCTTGGAAGACTGAACTGCTGCTGAGAATGCATGTGTGCAGGAAACTACAGCCCTTGTCCTCTGGAAGGGCCACAGACGTCAGCCTTTCCTCTCTCTGTGTCCCTCACCTACAAGTAGTTTTCATCCTTTGATCTCACTTGTTCTCATATAAGATTTGTTTCCCATCTCTCTGCATTCAGCCTTCTCCAGCACACTCTCCTAAGAGTGTGCTCCAGGAAGCAGAACATCCCTTCCTTCTCACCAGGACCAGGAGAGTCCAGCCTTGAGCCAGATAGTGGTGACCTGCACAGAGAAGGGTTCTCTAGCCCAAGGATTCATGCTGAGATAGGCCTCCCTGAGAGGGCCCCTGTTTACCTGTGCTCCAAAAGAATTTTCTCAGGAATCAAATCTCAGACAGAGATTGGGAATTTTCTGCCCCATGCTGAGGGCTGAGGCTTCTCTGTGCGGCTTCAATTGTGACCTCCCTTCCTCCAGGGCAATGCCAGGAGTTGAGCCATCCTTAGGAGAAACCTGAGTTCCAAGAATCCAGCGACCAGAAGAGGGCCACCAACAGTGAACAGAGGGCCTCCCAAAGCAGCAGTGGAAGGCAGAAAGCAGAGGGCATTGAGGGGCAGTGTCCCTTCCTTCCTCCACAGTCACATCATCCTGTCTGATCCTTCAAGGATAACAGGAATATGAAGAACCTAAAGGCCCCCCTGTGTGTATGAGATGGGGAAGATTAGGGAGGGAAAGAGGGCATGAAGGGGTAAGTCATAAGGCCCAGGATGTGGTTACCTTGACCCTTGCTCTTCTTTCCCCACAGATCTGTGGGTTCAACTGCTGAGGTATACAAAATGTGATACTGTGTGCTCCCTCTGTGTGTTACCCAAAACTCAGCATGACCTCAGATCCTTTGTGATGGACATATGGTTCCAGACGGTGAGCACCTGCTCCCTCCCTCAGCAGTTCCAGAAAGATGCAGGTGGGTAAGAGGCATAAGTGGTGACTGAATACTTTGGCTCTTCCCTTTCAGGAAAGGATGCTGTGCTTCTCTGTCAATGGGGTGTTCAAGGAAGGTGAATATATGTAGAGTTCCCTTTCTAGATGTCCAACTGTTCCCTTCCTCTGGCTGAGCTCCGTCCCAGAACTCTCCTAGCTTCTCTGATCCTTTCCCTTTCCTTCATATTCCCTCTGAGTTCTCCTGCCTCCATGCTGCCCCCAAATGTGACCTGTGTTATTTTTAAATCATAAATTCAATGAATATTTATAAATACTTTATATACTGCCAAAATAAAAAATAATATGTGAAAAATAAGTAGAACACATTTGCAAACAATATTGCAGACTTTATGCTAATATACCTGTACATAAAGGACTTTTGCTAATCAGGAGTGAGAGAGACAAAAATATCAAAATTAATTTAACTAAAAAGCAAAATGTTTCTCCAATAAATATCTGCACAGAAGCCAAAACACACTGTACAAAGAAATGAGTGGGTTAAACTTTATAACAATTAAAATTTCAACTGAAATAATAATCTAATGTATAAATTATATGAAAATCATAAATTGTTATTTATACCTTTTTAAAATGTTAAAAAGATATATTTCAGATTAATCATATTTATTCTTTCATAAGCTTCTAGCTCAGTGAATTTCAAGTCTTGGTTCTTGCTCTGGTAAACAGGTGACCTTAGCTTAATTTCTATAATGTCTTTAAATGAAAATCATTTTAATTCAAAAAATGATAAAAATCAATTAAGTATTTCTGAGCATACAGTAACATAAAAAATTTATTAAATGAGATCAGCAGGTTACAGATATATTTTATCATATGATTATATTTTGAAAACATATCTGTGTAAATGCATAATATGTCTTATAGCTTACAAACATAGAATGTCAAATATATTCACGTATCTTCTCTTTTCCTCTCTCTCTCTCTCTCCTTCTCCCTCCACCCCGGTGTGTTAAAGAAACTGGTTCATTGGTTCATTGCATCCTAATGATAACACAAGGCCTAGATTGTTGCTAAGGCTTAATCACATTCAGGATTGATGATTTGGGGCAAGAATACTTCAAAGATATAACACATGCTTCTGGTTGTTTCTCTTTTTTGTGCTATTTATTGGCTATTGATGACCACTGTACAGATCCCTTACTTAATTGTGAGTTTTTAAATAATGATATTCAAATTCTATCATGCCTCCCTCATACATTAACCAGGATACACTTATAAAGAGAAATTCTCATCAACAAATTTGTTAACTTTAAGAACAGCTTGTACATGAAAAAAAAATTCGTTCTTCCCCTATACTTACAAATTTTCTCAAAATTTAAGTTGACTTACTGGCATTCTTTAATGTTGCCAATAAGATTTCTTTTTGTTGTTGTTGAGTTTCATCATGAACTCATACATTCTAACATATTGGTGGGCTCAAGACCCATGTTATAAGATTTTGAACAAAAAAGTAAAAAAAAATTACCTACATTTTAAAATATCGCTCTTCCTAATAAGATAAAAATAGATGGTAATGGAGCATGGGTGAAAGCAGAGAGACCAGTTGGAAAACAATATAATGCAGGATATTGATGCTGATAAAGGCCTGGTAATAATCAGTACGTCATGGAGTGACCAGGGGTAAATAAATTTTCACCTAAATGTATGCTGAGACAGCATGGAACAATTAATGTACAAATGTATAGCACACAAACCTAGACAACCTTAAATGTTAAAGCCAAAAGAAAATCTGTTTTCTAACAGTATAAACACCTTAACCTTCCCTCCTCCAAAATCACCAGTATTACCATCAACTGGTACATTTTTTTTCAGTCAAATGTTGTAAAAATAAAATACCTTTAATTAATGTACTTATGGGAGAGGTAATTGTGACTCTCTTATTTCTGTAGATGCCAAAAAACTTCTAAATCCTGCCACATGGGGAATTAGATATATTGGCAGCAAGTGTATGGGCAGAACAAAGAAACTCCTAGGAATGAATCCGGTGTGAAATATAATGAAAACATTTTTATAAGCATACCCAAGGCCACAATATCTGATAAAATACTGACTTTACTACAAAGAAAATTAGTAGAGACAAAAAAGATATTACATAGTGGTAAAAGGATCAATCCACCAGGAAGACATAACTATCCTGGATATGTACACACATCCAAACAACAGAGCCTCAAAGTACAGAAAGCAAAAACTGGTGGAAATGAAAGGAAAAATGGCCAAGTTCACAATTATATTGGAGCATTAAAACCTCCTTTTCAGCAAATACTAGAATCACTAGAGAGAAAATCATCAATAATATAGAAAATCTGAGTAATATAATCAATACAATTATGGAATCTACATGACATATACAGAATACTCAACAGCAGCAGAACATACATTTTTTTCAAGTTCCCATTCATTATTTATCAGGATAAATCATCTTCTGTGACATCAAACAAACCTCAACAGATTTGAAAGAATTGAAATCATACAGAATATGTTCTCTGACTATACAGAATCAAACCATATAACAGAAGCATATAGAAAAATATCTAAACACGTGGAAATGATAGTTGACATCTATCATTCCAGTTTATTGTTGAGGTCCTTGTTATAAAAGATCCCAGGTTAGAATGAATTTTTTCTTGAGCTAAAATACATTTTTGACTGAATAAAAAGAAAGCTCACTCAGGATATTTCAAAGAAACCATTGTCAGGAGCAAGGCTGGAAGGAGGGGGACAGTTTAGGAAGCTATTACATCAGTCCCACCTGACATTAAAGCTTAGACTATACTAGAAAAGAAAGTACAGCTTGAAAATTATTAATGAAACCAATTTGGTATTTGAGAGATATAAGAGAGTTTGCCTACCAGATCATGGCAGGTTATTTCATTAGAGAGTTCTGAAAGAAGGCAAGATTCAGATGCCTTCCCAGTGTATAACCCATGAATGCTCATAATATTGTTCTTTATAAATCCTGTCTCATTTTCTAAATGTTTCCACACAGATACCTTCTCCTTCAATATTTCTTCCCCAATTATGCCATGCATTAAATAAGACTTTCATATTTAGACAGAGGAGTTTGCTCTCTGGGGCTTGTGTGATTGTTCCATTTAGACAGGTTGACCCTTGGCTTGCCCTACCATGATGTCAATACAAGGTGTGGTTCATGGTATATGACTGTTGATGTTTGTTCAAACTTTTATTTTTTTGTTCTTAATTTTAAAGTACAATGATGGCAGTAGCTTTCCTCAAAGAAAAATAAAGGTTAGGATTCTTTACAGACTTTTGGCAAGGGGAAACCTTATTATAAACATAGTGGATGTGAATAAGCTTCAGCCTTCCTACTTTCATGAGGATGATGGAAATGTGATGATGTGGCATTCCCAGAAGGACACACAAGTAAGACAGTATGTGATTGGCCAGCCTGGTTTGCATGTAGCAGCCCATGGGACTATGCAACTCTTTTACTCCCCATTGTCATCTTTTTCTTCTCTCATTATAAAAGTGAAGCGTGATAGAATTGGAATGGTTGAGTGGTCCTAATTGTAGACCTGGTATAATTGAAGTGAGAGTATATAAAAGACTTTGTAACGTTCCTACACATTTATGGATACTCTCTTCTATGCACTTCCCCACAACATGCTTTCCTAACTCCCACCCCAAAATAGCAGTGTGAAATGGCATAATGACTACAAAGACAGAACTCCTGTAGAGATAAAAATGGAAAACACACAGGATGGAAGCCTGGTAGCCTGGTTCAAGATCACAGTGAGTATCCTAACAAAACATAGGGACTATGCAGGAAAGGCAGATCAAGGGGAGTTGTATTGATCTCATGTAGAGATGCTAGGAACTTTGTTGATGATAGGAAGAGTTAACAACCTTGATTATATAAGTGCAGGTTTAGAGAAGTGATATCAAGGGAAGAGGCTGACTAAAGGAAGGTCATGCACAGTTTTCTAAAAGCAAAGGTGGGAACTACTGTCAAGGAGATGAAGTATCTCCTTGTCAGATGTCTCAATTTGGCTCAAGCTGAGTATGGGGATGTAGATTCTTTAAACTCTTTATCAGAAGGATAGGTAGGGTCTTCAATACGTAGGATATTCCCTGAAACCTTATTAAAGGAAGATCATTTTAAGTATCTAAATTTGATTATTTGACAGCTAAGTATTGGAATAGAGAGAAAAAAAAATTAGAAAATCTATGTTTGGTAAAAAATAGAGTTGAAATCATGTCAAAGATCTCTACTTTAGAAGTCTTTTAAAGTTCAGCAGAAGGTCAGAATAAAACAGTGTGCTTAGTCTGTTCTCCAGCCTTTTTTCTATCTTGTCTCTCCTCTCATCCACTCCTTCTTTTTACCTTTATATTCCTTATAGCATTAAGTATGACAAGATTTGGCTAATAAATTCAGTTCAGAGACTTTGTGATGTCTCCTTCTCTCTAGTAGATGTAAGAAAGAACGGTAAAGCCAGATGAAGTTACACAGAGAAGGCGGAGAGACCTTGCTCAGCATAAGCCATTGCCCTCTGACACTCTTGCTTTTGCTTCGATCTCTGTAGTTCCACTGTGTTAAACACCAGGCCCATTTCTTTGTACAGGATGCTAGCACTGCCTCTGCATTGAAGGATATCTACAAGATTTGTGATGAGGAAAATAAAAAGGTGTGTGTTAAGGATATTAACAATACCCATTTCCAAGGCAGGAGGACAGGCTACAGGCTACTCATCTTCTTTGGAGTTAGAGTTCCTAGTGCTTTTCCCACCTCTTCCTCCTGCAGATACCTATCTTTGTCAATACTTCTGCTATACCCTACTCTCCGCAGAATAAGTTGAAGCCAAAGGAAATGGAGAAGTAAAAGGTAATGCAGATTCAAGGCACACTTTGTGCTCACACCCAGATCCACCTCTTCTTCCTCCAGCCCCTGATTTTCCCATCACTACCACAGATCTCAGAGCAGCTCTCTCCATTTTCCTCTGCAGCTGACTATGAGCAAATGATATGATGTCTCCCAGAAAGCTCTTGACCTTCATAAGCTCCACTTTAACCCAGGTAAGGCTGACAGCAGTAATTCTAGGGCAGGCAAGGCAGAATATTCCACCTGAAAGGGATATTTAGAGGTGATAATGAAGGAAGGGTTAATGCTGGCCCTGGACTCCTCTCAGCTTTCTAATTTCTTCCTCTTGGCTTCCTGAAGACTTAGTGGACTTTGACATTGATATAACTCTGAATAGAAGAAATTTCATGGCTGCCACCCTGCAGATCATTGAAAAAAATTTTCAGGAGATAAGGCTTGGTATCGTTAGGGGATGGAACAGATGTGGTAGAAAGCAGGTTTGTCCCTGAGGCCTTAAATAGTAATAGTCACTCAAACTCTTCTTCTCCAAAGGTTGTTGTCCTTGAACTTATGCAACAACAACCTGTACCGGCTACATGGCCTGTCTGACCTTATACAGATGATCCCAACAGTCAAGATCCTGAACCTCTCCAGAAATGAGGTGAGAAGAGGGACAGATCAAAGTTGAATTAAAAGTGCACATCAGAGTGATGACAGGAGTTAGGTGAAAGTACCTGAGGAGGAGAAAGGGGTCTGTGGGTGCAGGGGTCTGGATGTCTCTCTCTCTGGGGCTCTTTATCAGTTTCCTCCCCATATCTTTCAGCTGAAGTCAGTGTGTGAATTGGGCAAGATGAAAGGGCTGAAGTTTGAAAAGCTGTTGGATGAGAACCCCTTGTGTGGCACCTTCTCAAACCAGTGGCAGCTCTGGTTCTCTGAAAGGACCACAGTCCCTGCTCTCTCCTATTTTATCGTATGCATCTTTCACCTGAGCTTAGAGGTCTCCTCTCCCTCTTCTGACTTGATCACCCATTCTCTTGGTCTGGAATGTTTCACACATGTCTGTACCCAACCTTCTCCAGCATGCCCTTCCAAGAATATGTTCCATGAAGCAAGACATTCTTTTGTCACCAGGACCAGGACAGTCCAGCCTTGAGCCAGATGATGGTGCCCTGCACTGAGAAGGGTCTTCCAACCCAGGGCCTTATATTGAGACAGCTGCCCTACTTGAAGCTGAGATAGTGCTTCCCCCTAAATGCCCTGAAAGAGGTCCTGATTCCTGTGCTCCAAAAATGTTTCCTCTCGAATTCCAGGCTGACCTTGGGACTTTCCTGTCCAGTGTTGAAGGCCGGGTCCTTGGGTGGCTGCTATCATGACACCTGTTCCTCTGGTCTAATACGAGGAGCTAGGCCCTCCTTTGGAGAATCTACAGTTCATTGAGTCAAAGGAACAGAAGCAAGCCACAGACAGTGAACAGAAGACCTCCCAAAGCAGAGGGCAGGGATGGTTGAGGAGACAGAAGAACAGACCTCTCAGGGGCACTGCCTGTCCCTCCCTTCACACATCACATCTTCCTACCTGGTCCTTTAGGAGGTTTCTGGGTTGCCAGACATGGGTATGATTCCTCAGGAAAGGAACCAACTAAGACAGGCATAGGTGCACAGGAGCCATAAAGAGAGAAGGCAGTGATTATATGAGGGGCTCTGTGGCTGCTGTGTCTCCCATGTCCTGGTTAAACTGAGCTCCCACATGTAACACAGGGTCAACCAGCATCCAGTGGGCCCCCAGCCCAATAGGTGCATGTTTTGCACTCCTACCTGGGGTCTCAGGGTCAGCCAGGGGCTGATGAAGCAGGGAGCCATGTACCTTGTCTCTCTCTTTTTCCCTGACCTTCACCCCCATGGCAAAACTTCTTTCTCTTCTCTTTGCTTTCTTTTATTTCCTTGTGTTTATTTCTCTATGTCTTGCCCACCTCTCCCCTTTTATTTTTACTTCCTTTTTATCTTCATCCCTCTTTCTTTCCCTCTCTAACTCCTGAGCAGCATCCCTGGTCATCCATGTGTGAGTCCTGGTCATGGAAGAATGCTGAACCTTTAATGAGGTGCCAGAGCCCATTCCCTGTTCCCTCTAGAACCTTCAGTTGAGACCTGAATGAAGGAAAGGATTCAGGATCGGGGAAGAAGACCTGGATCCTGGGCTCCAAATGCTGCTTTTTGTCATACTGGAGAAGGGAGTCAAGACAGTTTAGGTGGGAGCTACCCAGAATCATGGAGAGGGAGAAAGAGAAAGGAGAGGGAGAGAGAAGCTCCAGAACCCTGAACTACCAATCATTTATATTTTTGGTTTTGGACAGTGCTATCAGGAAATGTTTCACCGCGTTGTTACACCTGGTAAGTGCTTATGTTCATCATTGTCTCTTGCTAACATTGACAACCTTCTCACTTGGCCTTAAGACCTTTGCATCTTGCCTAGATTACATGTCTCCAACTCTCTGGGGAAAAAATTAATACAGAGAGACTGACAGACAAAAGTTGCATATATATGTAGCAACTTTCAGGACCTCATGATGCAGATGCCCACTGTAATCTTGCCCGTGGAATTTCCAGGGCCCTTTCACACCTAAACACTGACTTTCACCCTCTCCTGAGCCATCCTTTTCCCTGACCATTCAAAGCCACCTCCCTAGTCTCCACCTCTCACTTTCTCTTTCCTTTTCCAGGATGGCCAGGAGTTAACACAACCTATTGCAACTGACACTGTAGACCTAGAGATAATAAAAGCTTGTAAGGTGAGGACAGATCAATCAAGATTTAGAAGTTTGCAATGAATGGTTTTTCTACTGCATTATTTGAAGGTGTGTTTAAGTCCAGGAAAGTTATAAAGGATCTGACTCTCTGAAGAATCTAGTCTTTCAGTTTCTGCTTCAGTAAGTACTCCTGGAACCATGAAGCAGAGGGGGGCTGGAACAGGAGTGGTTACACAAACATGAGTCTGCTCATAGGTTGAGGGAATCTTCAAGACCCCTCTGGGGTCCAAATCACAGAGGTAACCTGTCTCTTTGCTCCCCCACAGGTACTACTTGATCTATGACTATGGAGACTGACAGAGTCTCCTCAGTGCTTACAATGACAAGGCCTGCTTCTCCTTGACCATTCCCTTCAATCCCAAGGACCCATCCCCGTAGTATCACAACTCAGATTGTGCTTCTGGGCCCTGTGTCTCCCCAGCAGACACAAGCTAGCTCATGGAAACACCTATACTGCCTGTACCACCACCTCCTCTTTCTCTTTCTCTCTTAGAAGCAACTTGTGAGAGTACTTTAAGAATAGCAGGAATATGAAGAAAATCAAGGATCTTGGTATTTGTGTGATGCAGGAAGATCAGCAAGGGAAAAGGGGTGTGAAGGGATTGATCACAGTAGCCAAAGGCTCAACCTTTCATCCTCCCCACACAGACCTGTGAGTTCAGCTGCTGAAGCATACAAAGCATGACTCCATCAATGGATTGCCCAAAACTCAGCATGACCTTAATTCTGATATAGTAGACTTATTTGTCCAAAAGGTAAGCACCTGCTTTCTCCCTCACATAGACGAAGAAAGTCAGAGGTAGGTAGGAGGTTTAGAAGAATACCAAGAGTCCTAGCAACTATTCTCCTCTTTCAGGAAATGATGCTCTGTCTTTCTTTCAGTGGGGTTTTCAAGGAAGATGAGTGCGTGTAGCATTCCTTTCTCAGATCTCCTACTGCTCCCTTTCCCTAACTGGACTCCCTTACAAACTCTCACATCTTCCCAAATTGCTTTTTTTTTTTTTTTTACTTTTTGTCTTCTCTTCCTTTCCCTCCCCTTCTCTTCCCTTCCTTTACCTTCCCTTATCTTACCTTTCTTTATCCTTTCCTTCTATTTCTTTCCCTTTCTCACACCCCCACCTTCCGCTCAAACTATCTGATCTGACTTGCATTCATGACTTTTGGTCCCAATGCAGCTCACATGTTAGAGATACAGCCTGTGGAGTTTTATAGGTCTCATCTCAGTTCCTTACTGTGTGACTTTGAGCCCATTATCTAACCTTTCAGTTTCCTCATGTGCAAAGTAGTTTGGTAATACCCTTCTTTTGTGCTGATTTTAGAAAATGAATCAAGTGAATGCGTGTTTGTCAGAGGATCTGATACATGTTAGGGGTCCTATTGCTGAGAGTTGATTGCAGCCCTCTCAGTCCTTGAAACCTCCTCCTGAGTCTCAGTGAAAAACTGTCTCTGGTTAGCTCCCATTAGGGTGCTACGAGAGTATCAGATAAGACCCTGACTGACGAATATCTATTGTGTGAAAAGTATGTCCAATTTAAGGTGGTTTACTGTTTGTTGTCAGTAAAGTGGAAGGAAAGTCTCAAGGGTCTGTCTGTGCCTTCACCTGCACCTTTATCTTGACTTCTGGCTGCAATTTCAGGCAAGTGCTATGTTGTGGGTGCAACATGGGAATTAACATGCATCCCAGGCTAAGGCTAGTGTTGTAGGAATGTGGTGGTGCAGCCTGGAGGTTTTCCCAATTTTGTGGAAAGCCAAGGGGCAGACCCAAAGAGAGATCTAGGTTAATGGTTAAGACTGTGGACTCTGGAGTCAGAATACCAGATTATTTTCCTGACCTCAACACTCACTAGCTAACTAAGTGACCTTGGTCAAGTGATAAGACCTCAGTGACTCACTGTCCTCCTTTGAAAATGGGGATTAGAATGCCTACTCCGTGGGCTGTTGTAAAGTGTAAATGCATTTGGATTAAATCTACAAATCTAGTGAAACTGATAGACAATCTCTCCAAAGGTAAACTAAGTGGGAGGGCCAGAGGAATCAGCTAAGTAATCTGGAGGGCAGGCACAGTTGTGGTATAGAAGGAAACTTGTTTCTGAGTGGCAGTTCGAGCAGGATTGTTGTTGTGAGTGTGGGGTTGTTCATTTCTTCAGCTGTTGAGAGCTCATCTTTCTTCCAGTCTGTGTATCATGAATGATGAACTAATTGTGGGGAATGCCAGGACAAAAGAAACCCAGAATGCCTTCCCCATTCCAGTGTCCACACCAACATCCAGCTCCATGCCCAGCCTCTCCACAGAGCAGCAGGAAATGATACAGGTTATCTCTGCACTGTCTGGGAGGAACTTCCAGTTGCCTCAGAAGTGAGTGCTAGGAGTCTACAGGAATGGGAGGGAGCTGGAGGGTAAGGGAGTGGATAATGAGAACTTGCAGTTAGTTTTTAAAAATAACTATTTGGATGATGTGCTTCAAAAAAAAAGTGAGCTCACGAAAAATGTATATTAATTTTATTGTGATATATGTAAATAATTTTAAAACAATATAATGTTCAGATGACATGAGCTTGCAAATATAAAATCCTAAGGAAACTACTAAAAAGCTGTTGAATTAATAGCAAGTTCTGCCTGATTGCAGGACACATGATCAGTACACAAAAATCAGTTGTATTTCTATACACTAATAATGAACAATCAGAAAATATAATTAAGAAAATAATTAATTGACAATATCAGCAAAGGATAATGTATTTACAAGGGTAGGAAAATTATCTTCCATTCAGTTTCAGAGGTGATAATGGAGGAAGTGGTATTTCAGGTGGCATGCTCACTTATCAGGGCTTTTGTGAAATTCAAGCTCTGCATGTTGTCATGTTACCTATGTACCATTAGGTTAACTGCCTCAGAACCCTGGATGGTAAGCTCCCAAATCTTTGGAGAGATAATAACGTGTTTTAGGTTTGATTCTTTTCCCACTTGCCCCTGCCCAGGGACACTTGATGAGCTGAAATACCTATAATAAATGCTGCCATTAGTAAGCCACATTAAGTCTGGGGCTAAAAAAGTCATCTTTATATCAATTGGTCTGTCAAAAAAAAAGCCATGAGAGAACCACTAAGTTACTCTGTCAGTGTTAATTACAGCTCAGGATATGTGTTTTCCATTGCTACCAGTCTCCAGAACTCTTAGACTTTCCTCTTGTGGGGAGCAGTCTGACCCAGTGATAACAAGATGCCAGAAGGAAGCCACATGCTTTAAGCTGGAATGGTACACAGCAGAAAAATATTCCCAATTTTTCAAGACTAAATTACAAAGAAAAAAATTGATCATATTGTCTGCTTCTTCTGCTATTTAACCCAGAGATTTTAGTTTAATGTAAACAGTGATGTCATGTTCTGAATGCTAAAATGTGATTCAAATAAATAGTGAGTAAAATGTTAAAAAAAGATGACATATTTAGAAACACATTTAACAAAAATGCAAAATATATACTGTCATAAAACATTGTTGAAGTAAATTTAAAAAGACCTAAATAAGTAGAAAGATATTCCATGGATCAAAAGCATTAATACTAAGATGACAATACTCCACAAGTTTATTTATAGATTCTCTGCAATCCATATCAAAATCCCAGCTGGTTTCTTTGTAGAAATTGACAAGTTAATCCTAAAATTCATAGGAAAAATGAAAAAAAAAAAAGCCCACAATAGACAAAATAATCTTCAAGAACAAAGTTGAAAGACACACACTCCCATATTTAAAAGCTTAGTACAAATCTGCAGTAATCAATATCATATTGTACTGGCTTAAGGGTAGACATATGGATCAATGGAATACAATTAGAATACACACACACATATACATGCGTGCTCACACACACACCTCACCTTCATGGACAATTGATTTTTAACCAGGGTGCCAAAAATATTTAGTGAGTAAAGAACAGTCTTTTTAACAACTGATTCAGGGACAACTGGATACCTGCTCTCACACACACACATACACAAATTGATTTGTACCTCTATCTCATACCATATACAAATACAAATTAAAAATCAGAACTAACACTGGAAAAATCTTAGAAGAAAATACAGGGGTAGATTCTCTGTGACCTTGAATTAGGCAACAGTTTCTGACATATGATGCCAAAAGCACAAACGAAAAAGAAAATTAAATCACTTGGACTTTATCAAAATTTAAAACGTTTTGCATCAAAGAGCACTAACAACAAAGTGAAAAGACAACCTGCAGAATCAGAGAAAATAGTTGGAAATAGTATATCTGGTAAGGATGTGTATCTAGAATATATTTATAAAAAGACTCTTAGAATTCAAAAAAGAAAAGGATAGCAACTCATTTAAAATGGACAAAGATCTCAATAGACATTTACGAAAAAAAAAAATGGCCAAAAGGCACATGGAAGGATACTCGACATCATTAGTCATTCGAGAAATGCAAATAAAAAATAGAATGAGATGTATTTCACTAAGATGGCTGTGTGTGTGTGTGTGTGTGTGTGTGTGTGTGTGTGTGTGTGTGTGTAAATAAGAGTTAACAAAGATATGGAGAAATTTGAACTTTCATATTTTGCTTGTGGGAATGAAAAATGTAGACACTATGGAAAACAGTTTGGCAGTTCCTCAAAATATTAAACATGTATTTACCACATGACCCAGCAATTCCACTCTCGGATATATGTCAAGATAATTGAGGATATCACATTCAAGGAAATCTGATATATTTCATGACAGTGAAAGGGCAAGGGTTAAGTGTTGAAAGTGATCCAAACCTGAGGCTTTGCCAAGGCACAGAAAAGATGCTCTCTCAGTATATAATAATTCTACTAGGAGAAGACAAACACTGTTCAAATTACTCTTAAGTTTTCCTTACAAAGAAATAAAACACTTGAATTCTAAAGAAAAAAATGTTCACACAAAAACTTGTACACAAATATGCATAGTATCATTATTCACAATAGCTGAAAAGTAGAAACAACCTAAATGACCATCAATTTATTAATGGATAAATAAAATCTGACATATCTATACAACAGGATATTATTCAACAATAGAATGAAGTTCTGATACTTGTTATAACATGTATGAACCTTAAAACTGTTATGTTAAGTGAAAGAAGGCAGGCATAAAAGACCACATGTTATATGAGTCCATTGATATGAAATGCCCAAAGAGGCAAATTGTTAGATAGCAGATTAATGGTCACTAGGGTCTGGGGAAAGTGGAGGACTAGGGAGTGACTGATAATAGATAGGTAAGGAGTATTATTTAGGGTGACAAATACGTTGGTAGTAGATTGTGGAATTGACGATTGCAAAATCTTGTGAATGTACTAGAAAACCACCAAATTATGGTTGTTTCACCTTAAAATGGTGAATGTTATAGTATGTGCATGACCCAATTTACAAATGATTAGAAGTTTTTATTTTAAAATTTCCATGTGTTATGGCCTTGAACATCTTTCTCTATGAATATGTATTAAACTCCGTTTTCTTTTGAACAACTCTACATTTCTGTTTTGAATTTTAGTGGGCATGAATGCTAATAATAGATGTTTTTGTTTTCACTAGTTCTTCCTTCCTCATTGCACATGCTTATGCTGGTACATGTATCCTAGCAAAAAAAAAAAAGTGGCATAGATTTAATGGTGGCATTGCATGGTCAGTGTGTCTGTACTGTGGTACTAATGGAGATCACCTGTTCTTCTCCAACTCCAGATGCCTTCAGAACAATGAGTAGAACTACGCCAGAGCTGGTCAGGTCTTCACTATACTCAAGGTGAGGTCTGGGTATCAAGTAGTTTAAAGATAGATGTTTCTGGGCTTTTAGCAAGGCCAAGAATGTGGAGGTTGGTGCCCTGGGAATGAATCTCATGGAGCTAGCTCTTCTGAAATTCTGACTACTCCCCTACAGACCAAGGGCATGATCCCAGAGGCAGCCTTCAAACAAATCTCCTAAAAAGAGCCCTTGGATCTCATCTTTGTCTTCATCCACATCGTTCTGGTTTCTTTTTCTCCATCCGATGACTGGGGTTGGATGCATGGCTGATCAAGAAGCCAAAGTTATATAACCACTTGACAGGTCAGTTATTCTGTTTATTTTCCCTACTCATGATCACTGTTTATTCTCATAATAAAGAGTAATGTTTCACATTGTATGTTGTGTGTCTTGCATTTCTCTTCCCCTGCCCAACCATGTGCCAGTGGGTACCGGACTGAAAGGCCCTGATCTCTCAAACCCCAACTCCCACATTTACCCTGGCATTCCCTAGCAGATACACCAGGATCAACTCTACATAGGTAGTTTGCCAGTAAGAGGCACATGCTGTTTTCAGTGATTGACTTCTGGAGACAGTGTGACTCAGCCTGATGCTCTACCCAGAGGCCCACAAATGCAGGCATGGGATCAGGCATAAAGGGGCTTTGCCAGGGATGCTTAACACAACATGTAGGAACCTTAAAGATATGTTAAGTGAAGGAAGGAAGTAACAAAGGGCTACATATTATATGATTCCATTTATATGAAACATTCAGAATATGAAAATCTATAGATATAGAAAGTGCATTAGTGTTTTCCAGGGGCTAGAGCAAAAGGGAAATGGAGCATGACTGCTTAGTGAATATTGGGTCTCCTTTTGGAGTGATGAAATAAATGTTCCAGAAGTAGATAGTGATGATGGTTGTACAAAATTTGATTGTACTAAATGCCACCGAATTGTATTCTTTGAAATGGTTTAAGTCTATGGCTCTGAATGTGCCTTATCCTATCTGATCTCAAAAGCTAAGCAGGGTTGGGCCTGGTTAGTACTTGGATGGGAGAGCACCTAGGAAGACCGGGCTCTATAGGCATAAAAAATAAAAAAATAAGGGATTGTAAGCTGACAAGGTCCTTGAAATCTGTGAGGTCAACCAAGGGTTGCCTGTCTAAACAAACAAACAAACAAACAAAAACAAATAAATAAATAAGTGGTTTAAAAGGTGAGTTTTATGTTATATAACTTTTCCACTATAAAAAGTTATTAAAACATGGATGAACCTTGAAAATATTTTGCTGAGTGAAAAAAGCCATTTATATGAAATATCCAGAATAGGCAAACCATGGTGACAGAAAGCAGATTAGTGGTTGCCAGGGGGAATGAGAGTGAGTTGTTAATACTATGAGGTTTCTAAATAATTTCTGGAACTAGATAATAATGATGATTGTGCAACATTGTGAACATACTTAACGCCACTAAATTGTATACATTAAAATGGTACATTCACAGAGGAAAAAGAGCCAGAACCTGACCTAGCCTGGTGCCTGACACTTGGCCTTGGGGAACAGACAGGAAGAATTTTATGACCTGATGCAGGTTTTGACAAGGAAAGATTCTCTTTTGTGGGCAACTGCTGGGACCGCAAAATGGCAAAAAGTATTACTATGTTGAATGAGAAAAAAAAAAACCTGACAGAATGACTTTGGGCACAAAGCAGTGGGTTGTTTCATCTGGTTGAAAGTCTAGGTCTGACCTCCTATAGAAAAGGGTCAGTGGTGAGGCCTCTGTAGGAGCCCCTTCCCACCTTCCTCCCTCTGTGGCCCCATGAACAATGAAAAAAGAACTTGGGAGGGCCACCTCAGAACCTCCATTGCAGTCTGGCCTTAAACTGCTTTTCCTCTCTCTCAGCCTGCTTTCCTGATATTTCCTGTATCCATCTGACTTTTTGTGCAGGAGATAAGTGGGTCAGGCCTAGAAGGCTCACAATGGGATAATGGGATAGTTTGACATTTAAACCGTTCGCACTTTAGTAGCTGCTTACCTCTGTTCCACTTCCTCCTCCATTTTAGGTGACAAATAAGCAAACTATGCAACGCGGGGTGAAGTGGGGTGAGGGTTAGGTGGTTCACAGGCACAAAGATATTTTGGTGTTAATTATCTTCTGTGAGTACAGGCTTGTCTTCCTCGTGCCCTGCATATTAGGGTGCAGAAAATATCGTGGGCATCAGGCGATCAGGAGTGGAGGCAAGGCATAAGAATGGAACATGTACACACAAGGGTAGTTTGATATTCATATGCTTCTCTCCGTCCATTTCTGCTTTCCCTATATCCATGTTCTACCTTTACCTTTGACTATTTCTGTACGGAAAATCTGGTAGGAAATAAGGGCGAGAGACACAGAGAGAAACAAGCCTAAGGTTTTCGATATTGATAAACAAGTTAGACCAGAGCATCCTTCCAGGTGCTCCTATCTATTTTGTGTAGAAAACAGAGGGTTCGGAGCAGCTTCTCTTATGAAAGGGACACAGTTTTTGGAATAGGTGAGAATTTATTTTCCTATCAGACTCCAGCCTCTCTCCCAAACTGCTTACCTCGGCTCCCTCCCCGCAACCCGCCCATTTGGGTGAGCCTAGGGCTTTGGAGAAGTGAATGTGCAAAAGGTAGGCTTTGGTATCCGTCTGCCCTGTCAGGCCGCGGCTGATTCACTGACGCCACAGCCCTAACCCCAGGTACAGTTCAGTTAGGAGTGGAAAAAAAGGTAGGCTTGGTGGGGGAAGCTCCCCAAAGAGGAGAATACTGGAGACCCTCTAATGTAAGCCTGCTTCTCTCCATCCAGAGGGGTTGTCTCTATAACCAGACCCCACCCCTGCCTAGTCCAATACGGGAAACTGCCAGGGTGGGAGGGGCGGAGCTCACTGACTGAGGGAGAAGTGCAACGCTGGTATCAGTCCGCGTCCTTCAGGCCGGATCCCTTTAAACTACACGAGCTCCTCCCACAGACGATTTTGGTATTGGGGACGTGGCAAGCTGAATGTGCGGAGGAAAAGGTAGCTGTTAATTTAGTCACTAGGACCTGGTCCCCGAGGAGCACTAGGGATGGGAAGGAAAAGGGAATATCAAAAAGTGACTATCGTCTGGCAATTACTGCTCTCAATCTGATAAAGCAAGTGTCTCGTCCCAGGTGCCGGGCCAATCCCCAAACACAGTCGCCGCCATTTACTCGTGTCCTTTTGTCTGACTGTCCATCCCTCTTTCTGTAGGGCGCAGCACCCTTTGAGACAAGGAAATGAGAAAACTGCCTCTGATCCAAGCAGAGCAGGTCAGTGAGAAGGTGGGCATCGCTTGGGAGTGTGGATATGGGTATCAGAGATGAATGTGGGACACGTGACCTGGTCATGGGGTGCTGGCGGTGAGAGAGAGAGGGATGGAGGTAATTTGAGTAGCACACAACGATAAATTTAATATGATCTGTCTCTTGCTTGATTTCAAGACCCTCGCCTAACCTCCGACCATGTTTAGGAAAGCAGGGGAGTGTAATAGCGGCTTCTAGCGGAGAAATGGCGGATTACATAATAGGAGGGTGAGCCGTTGCTACATGTGAGAACAGTCCTCTGGGGAGCCCTGGCAGGGAGTGTAAAAGTTGCTTGTAACTGTCTGATAATTAAGGCCCTGAATTAGAAAAGGGTCTCATGTCCTGGTTATTAGTATGACCATTAATTACAAAGCCTTTCCCACTGTCTTTTCATTTGGTCTTTGGGTGTGTATCATGTATTTATATTGTAGGTCTATTCCTAAGTTGGCGGTACTCCACAATTTTGTAAGG
Organism: Cynopterus sphinx; assembly: GCA_030015415.1. NCBI lineage: Eukaryota > Metazoa > Chordata > Mammalia > Chiroptera > Pteropodidae > Cynopterus > Cynopterus sphinx. The sequence continues at coordinate 56,356,227 of CM057388.1, forward strand.
ATCTGTAGCGGGCAACGGACCTCAAGGGAAGGAAATAAGAAAAAGAAAAGTAGCCTAATTTTTGTAAAGTGGGTAGTGCTTAGAGGTGGTATACGGTTAAGACTAGAGCAGGTAGGGGTCTAGAAGAAACTGCAGATCTTTCTGCCAGCTTTCTAAATTACTCCCATTGTGTTGCAGAAAATGATAGGCTTTGGGGAGAGTAAGGAAACGTAAGAACTTAGGTGGAATTTAGAAATAACACTTTTTATTGATTTCCCAGCCAACTTCTAAGGCTTGTCTGAGCATTCCATCCCTACTGACACCACTGCCACTATCTTGCATGGATGTTTGAGTTATCCCTGCAAGGGAATTGTAGGACTTTGGGAATGGAGCAGAGGGGATTGGAGATGTGGGGTAAGGGGGAGGAAAAAAGCAAGGTAAAAATTGTGGCAAAGAGGTACCTATATCCAGAAGGAATTGGTGTCCTGGATGCTGCTCTCTCTATCAAGTCTCCACTGTCTCCTGTCTGTTTATTTATCTCTGCATTTGTGAGTCTGTAGGTCTGTGGAACTCTCAGTTGTTGTGAAGCTTTAAAAATAGTAACCCAATTTGAAGCTAAGAAATGAGGAAGGGAAGTATCCCATGTAGTTAAGATTGGTGCGAAGGTAGAGAGCAAGGGGTGAATGAGACTGGAGAATTATATCCCTTCTGTTTTGCCAGTTTTGTAACCCCTCTTCGGTCCTGTGCTGATTTAGCTGGGAATCTTCTTAGTATTGGGGGTATAGACGATAACGTCTGCTTTTCTCACTTCCCACCTGATTTTCCAATCCGTGTGCTTCACCCTAGCCCAATTCTGAACTAAGAAAGTGCCCAGGCAATAACTGAAGAGGAAAATGGTAAGGAAGAGGTGGAGCAGATCTTGAAGCAAGATGGGAGGAAGGGTCTGGGAGGGGAAAACACTAGACAAAACACAAGTATAGGGAACAGAGACTGAAGTGTCTACCAAGAGATCAGTTTCTGTGTCTTTTTGTGTGTTTATTTGTCCATAGATCTGTCTGTAGGTTTGCTATCAGGCTTATCATCATTGGAAGCAAGGAAAGAGGGAAAAATTAATCTAGATCAGTGCAGAATTGGTATGGGTGTGGAGACTTCCTGAGTAGTACTGTAGGATGTGGTAGTGGAGATCTACTTGGATCCAGCAGGAGTAAAGAGACAGTCTAGGAATTCTTCAGTCTCACTCCCATCCAGTTTTCCTACTCCCTATACTTGTTTTGTGTCTGGAAAGATTACTAGGACCTATAGTTGTAGGGAATGTGAAATTAAGGGAGAGCTTGCTAATTATCTACCTCTCCCACTTACATTGAACTTCCATAATCTCAGGTCTCTGTGCTAATCAAATGAAGAAAAAAAATGGAAGAGACTCAAAGCCCCATTTCCTTCCTCCACCCATAGGTCCAACTTCAGTGGCAGATCTGGTGGCCTTGGAGTGGCTGAAGACCACCACCCTCCACCGGGCTGCGCTCAGGCACACATCCATCTTTCCTTTCCATGGGCGAACTTCCTCTGCACATTGTTTATGTCATTGGCAGAGCCCGTAGTTGGAAAGGGGGCTGAATAACTACTGGACTTTGTATGAAAACACCAACCTGGGACAGACCTTCGGTCGAGGCTTTGACAGGGGTAGGGGTGTATAAATTGACCTTGCCTTTCATTTAGTTCATGACTGGCTCCAAGGCTAATGCAAAGGCAGAGAAAGGGCTGAGGCTGGCCTGAAAGCTGCAATCAGGGGCTCTGCCAACACTAGAGTCAAGGCTAATACCCAGACCAAGGCAGTGGCTAAGGCAGAACTGAAAACAGAACCAGTGAACCAGGCAAAGGCTGGGGACGGAGCAGTGGCCAGAACAGACAGTGACCTACATCGAGGCCATGGCTATGACAAGGGAAGTGAACAAAATGGAAGCTATGACCAATTAGGGTCATGGCTGAAACTAAGGCAGAACTTCTGGCAGATTCTGGTATAGTACCCCCATACAATTCAAAGGCCATGCTTACATCCAGGGCCAGTGCTGTGACCAAGTATGAAGTCAAGGCTGATGCTGGAAGTGAGGCTACTATCAGGTCCTTTGCCAAAGCTGATGATAAGGCCAATATTGGATCCAGGCCCCAAAGAGAGAGAGAGGGCAGCATGAAGTTTAGGGCTGGGGACAGAGGTGGTATTATTATCAAGCCCAGTGATGAGGATGAAAAAAATATCTGCTCCTGGTTCTGGACTGGAGAAGAGCCTAGTTTAGGGTCCTGGTTCTGGCCTGAAGAAGAGAACCCTTATCAAGTTTATAAGCCTCCACCTAAGATCCAGGAAAAGCCCAAGCCCACACCCAAACATGAACTTACTATAAAGCAAAAAGCAGCAGCATGGTCAAGGGCCAGGTACAGTGTTCTAGTCCCAATAGAGGGAGGAGAACAATCCTTGCCTCCAGAAGGGAATTGGACTCTGATTGAGACCTTGATTGAAACCCCTCTGGGGATTCGGCCTCTGACCAAGATCCCACCCTATAATGGGCCTTACTTTCAGACCTTAGCTGAGATCAAAGAACAGGTTAGGAATAGGGAAAAGTATGGGCCCAATCCAAAAGCCTGCCGCTGTAAATCACGTGCCTTCAGTTTAGAACCTAAAGAGTTTGATAAACTCATTGCCCTACTTAAGTTAACTAAGGATCCTTTCATTCATGAAATAGCTAAGATGATAATGGGCATCAGTCCTGCTTATCCATTTACCCAAGATATAATTCATGATGTAGGTATTACTGTTTTGATTGAAAACTTGGTCAACAATCCTAATGTTAAAGGACACCCTAGAGCTTCAAATATGATGGATGAGAACTCTGAATCTTCTGAAGAATCAAAAATAGGAGAGTCATATATACATCAAGTTTGTAAGGACGTAATTTCTTGTCCTTTAAATTCCCCTGTGCAACTTGCTGAACTAAAATTATTAGAGCACTTGAGTGTGAAATTTGAGGATCACCATATGATTGCCAATTATATTCCAGATTTCCTCACCTTGTTAAATATGGGAAGTGTCAAAACCAAGTTTTATGTTTTAAAAGTATTTTTGCGCTTATCTAAAAATCAGGCCAATACAAGAGAACTGATCAGTGCTAAAGTACTGTCATCATTGGTTGCATCCTTTAACAAGAATGAATCAAAGGCCAATATTCTTAATATCATTGAAATATTTGAGAATATAAATTTCCAATTCAAAAAGAAGGCGAAGCTATTTACCAAGGAAGAGTTCACTAAATCTGAACTTATTTCCATATTCCAGGAAGCAAAAGAGTTTGGTCAGAAACTCCAAGACTTAGCAGAGCACAGTGATCCTGAGGTGAGAGACAAAGTTACACGATTAATACTCAAACTCTGAATAGCCTAATGTTCTCACAAAGCCTTGAACAATTTTGGTGTCATAGTATGAAACCAGTGCATATTATAAGTTCAATATTTATGTCATCTGTGTTGATTATAGGAGGCAATTTTATAGATACCTAATGCTCTTGAGAGCTGGAATATTTGTTGGTTTTTATTGTGCTATTTAAATTGAGATAATTTTAATATGTTTGTAACATGACCTGATAACAAAACTAGTTATCCTGGTAAGGTATACTTCTGTGCTTTATATTGACATAAGTGTATTCATTGAGACTTCATTTACATGGTAATAAAGTTGCATGCTAAAACTGGTGAAAACATTGTCCTAATTCTTCAGTTGAAGTCTAGTGAGACAGATAAAGCACAAACAACACAAAGATGATAAATAGCACTGTCTTTCTCTGTAGGAGGATACAAACAAAACAAGTTCACATTGACAGATCCTTTAGTTTCATGTTCAAGGAGTAGAATCACTCTATATAAGAAGATACAACTGTGTGCTACTAGCTGACATCTGGTCTAGTCTGAGGAAAAGGGGTGAAGACAGATTTAGGAGAAAGGGAATACAGATGCTTCTATTCCAGTCTTGAGTCCCAGAACTTGTGCTCAGCCTTTCACATAGGATGTCTTATCAGGATGTCTTAAACTTTTTAACCCTAAAGAGGACTCCTGATTCTTGTCCCCATTCAGCAAAGCCAGGGAATGTGGCTCTGAAACGACCCAGTGCTACTATGCCTTCCATATCCAAGTTCATCTGAGACTCTTTCCTCCAGTAGTCCTGAGCCTCAGATGAGGGTTTTCCTGGGGACCAGCTATAGAAATTGCTTCATGGATAGTCCGTTTGTCCCACCTTCAGAACTGTTTACTGTCATCCTTGCACTTGTTTGCTGGCCAATGCTTTACAATTGGTGGTAATCTGTTTTTACTGATCCCTTTTGGTCAGAGCTCAGCTCTTGGAGACAGGAACAGGATACAAAAGTCCTTTAGGAGTGCATGGTTAAGAAGAAATTACCCTAATCTCACTGTCCTGTCTGTACAGTTTACAGAGCCAAAGCCATGTTGGCTGTACTACCTCAGCTCTTCCTGTTTAGACTTAACTAAAGTCAGGTTCTGGTTGGGAGTTTGTGGTATAGAATGCCAGAGTTTAATTTGGTATCTGGGGTCATCCCTGCCTTTTCTACCTTCTGCCTCTTTTGCTGTTATTATCCTCTTTTCATTACTGCCCAGAATTGGTAAATACTGATAGTAGGATTGGTGAACAAATACTGGTCTTTCTATTAAACTTACTCTCCCTCCTAGCCTTGTATGTATTGGGAAGAAGGCTTAAATTGAAGGTGTCATGTACCCCTAAGTTTAGCAACTATCCCTAGTTAATTTCTATTAAGGTCAGGTCTGAACTTATATTTCATCTAGGAGTTGAAAGATAACCGGCCACACTTGGGCATTAAAGGTGGGGGGAATAAAAGAGGAGGTAGGCTTTTTGTAATGTGCAGTTGCAGCTTATACCAGGGGTCCCAACCCGTGGGCAGTGGATGGGTAGCCAGCCTGTGGCCTGTTAGGAATCGGGCTTCATAGCAGGAGATGAGAGGCAAGCAAGCTAGTGGAGCTTCATCTGTATTTGCAGCCACTCCCCAGTGCTGGCATTACTGCCTCAGCTCCACCTCAGACATTAGATTCTCATAGGAGCACTGGTCTCTGGTGCCAAAAAGGTTGCAGACTATTGACTTAGATTATCAAAGTTTTTTATAACTTGCTTTTTTAATCCAGAGAATTTTCATTGCCTGGAATTCCAATAGTTGTGGATTTTATTTTCACAATTGGGGACCTTCACAATACAATTGGACCAGATCCTTTGGAAATATTGTGTGTCTCAGATTCCCTCTAGAACACACATTTAATCAGTTGATAGCTATAGAATTTTCCACCAGCTAACGAGAAGGGTGAGTGTGGGGTATGTAGGTATTTGTATCAAATCAAGAAACTGATGGGCTCTTCTTTGTTAGAAACAGGGAGAAAGTCATTCCCCAAATCGTTCCTGAGGTGTCCTTAAAGTCAAAACTTCATCTATTGTTTCATCTTCTTTCCTGGAAAAAATCATTCAGGCAAGCCCCTGTAGTATCAGGGCCAATCCAGATATTACTTGTCTTAAAATGTTGCTACCTGAGGGTAAAAATCTGTGGATTTCTCATCTTTTCTTCCATGAAGTAAAGCAAGTAATCTTCATTCAGCACGGCTGGACTATTTGCACCCACTGGCCCTCTATCATGCTCTCAATTTTAAAAAAGAAATTTTCGGTGGGAATTCATCTATCAAATATCACCAGATTTCCTAGCAAAGCTTTCAAAGCTCTTTATCCTTCAGTACCTTTCCATTTATTCTCATTATATCCCACCAAGTGACCTATATTGAAGCCACACTGGAGTATTTGTTGACCATTTTATGCATTTTCCTACTTTTGTACATTTCCTCATGCTTTTTGCTCATGCTGCAATGCCTTTACAACCCCTCTCTTGCCTATTGGAAAACTATTATTTTAGGTTCAGCTCAAATGCCCAGTCCTTTTGAAGTTTTCCCTGGCACTCTTATCCTCCCTATCCCCAACTTGGAATTAATAGCTCCTTCTGAATTTCCAGACCTTTTTTTCTTGCTCTTCTGTTTTAGCATTTGTGTCTTTACACCATGCTTTGTAGTCTTGTTAGTACGTCAGAGTTTATGTTTAGGGACAGTTATCATAGAGGGGGAAGCTTGGATTTTTTTTGAGTTTATTGGGGTAACATTAATTAATATGATTTTCAGGTGTACATTATAATTTGACATCTATATATTCTATTGTGTGATTACCACACATAGTCCAGTTTCCCTCAGCTACCATATATTTGATCCCCTTTACTCACTTCATCCTCCCCCAAAGTCCCTATACCTGATCCCCTTTACTCAGTCTACCTCTTCCCTCCTCCCCCACCCTCTACCCTCTGGTAACCACTAGTCTATTGTCCATGTCCCTGTGTCTCTGTTTGCCATGTTCATCTGTTGCTTTTAGGTTTATATCCCACATATGAGTGATATCATGTGGTTTTCAACTTTTTTCTCTCTGGCTTATTTCACTTAGCATGGTTATCTCGAGATCCATCCATGTTGTTGTAAATGGCAGTATTTCATTTCTTCTTATGGCTGAGTAATATTCCATTGTGTGTGTGTGTGTGTGTGGTTCTTTTTCTGCTGTTGAAACCTAGTTTTAGAGCATTATGATCAGAGAATAAAGTTGGTATGATTTCAACCTTTTTATATTTGTTGAGGCTATCTGTGTGTCCCAGTATGTGGTCGATTCTTGAGAATGTTCCATGTGTACTAGAGAAGAATATATAAGCAGTAGCTTTGTAATGGGAGGCTCTGTAAATGTCAATTATGTCCAGTTGAACTAATGTGTCATTTAAGGATGTTATTTCCTTATTGATTTTCTGTTTAGATTATTTATCCATATCTGACAGTGGGGTATTTAGGTCCCCTACTACGATAGTGTTTTGGTCTGTTTCTGCCTTTAGTTCTGTTAGTAATCGCTTTACATATTTTGGGGCTCCCTGATTGGGACCATAGATATTAATAAGTGTTATGTCTTCTTGGTGTATGATGCCCTTTATCATTATGAAGTGTTTTTGAGTATCTTTCTTTACCTTTTGTATTTTGAAGTCTATTTCATCTGATATTCGGACCGCTACTCCCGCTTTTTCTCTAATGCCATTTGTTTGTAATATCTTTTTCCACTCTTTCACTTTGTGTCTATATTTGTCTTTGTAGCTGAGATGTGTCTTCTGGAGGTAGCATATGGTTGGTTTTTGTTTTGCAATCCATTCCACAACTCTGTGGCTTTTTATTGGTGACTTTAGTCCATTTACATTGAGGGTGATTAATGAAATATGAGGTCTTCTAATAGCCATTTTTCTTTTGTTTTCTGATAACTTGGTGTTTCCATTGCTTCCTTGTCCTTGTGTTTCTGTTTTTTTATTGTGGGTTTTGCCTCTGGTTCTTGTTTTATGTTATATACTTCAGTTCTGAATATTTGGTGTGTGGTTACCATTATGAATGTGTAAAGGATAGTGTGTGTGTGTGTGTGTGTGTGTGTGTGTGTGTGTGTGTGTGTGTAGTCGTCCATTCTCCATTCCCCTTAGCGAATCGGGTCTGTAAATCCTCCTTTTTCAGTCATTGCTGTCTCAATTTGTCATTATGTATGGTGATCATTCATTACTATCTTGCTATAGCAATTCTATTCTTATTGTTTAAGCTTATAATGCCCTGTTTTGAGTATGGGCCGCACTCCTCTGCATCTATCAGCTTGCTAGTTATCTTACTCTTAGTTATGCATTTTTTTTGTCATTTCGTTTTAGGTGAACTGACCTCTTTTAGTATTTTGTGTAGCGCAGGCCTCGTATTGGAGATTTCCCTCAATTTTTGTATGTCTGGAAAGGTCTTTATTTCTCCTTCTTATTTAAAGGAGAGCTTAGCTGGATACATTATTCTTGGCTGTTACTTCCTTTCACTTAATAGTTTGAATATTTGATTCCACTCCTTTCTGGCTTGTAAGGTTTGTGCTGAGAAGTCCAATGATAATTTAAAGGGTTTTCTTTTATTGGTTACCATCTTCTTTTCTCTGGCTACCCTGAGAATTCTTTGTCGTCAAATTTTGATAATTTTAATACAATGCATCTTTTGAAAGCCCTTTTGGGTTGAGATAATTGGGTGTTCTATTGACTTCTTGAATTCCAAGTTCCAGCTTATTTTTTAGATTTGCAAAATTCTCATCAACTGTTTGTCTGTAAATGCTTTGTAATCCCTTCTCCTTTTCTTCCTCTTTGAGAATGCTCATTTTCTTATGTTTCCTCTCCTGATGGTCTTAGCTTGTTCTTGTATTTCTCTTTTGTTATTTTTCTTCCTTCATTTTCTTTCTTCCTTCTGATTTATTTCTAGATTTCTGTCTTTGATATCATTGATCCATTTGGTTGACTCTATTTCTTAAGTTTGCTATTTCATTTTTCACCTCTTTCAGTGTGTTCTTAATCTCCAGAAGTTCTATTTACTTCTTTTTCAGGGTTTCAATCTCCTTGATAAATAACTCATTCTGCTCATCTAGTTGTTTTTTAAATTCCTGAAAATATTGCTATGACTCATCTCAGAACTCACTGAATTTTTTTGGAAGTACCATCCTGAATTCTTTGTCATTTAAGTTGCATATTTCTATGTCTGTAAGCTTATTTTCTGGAGATTTTCTCTTTCTTTCTGAGATGTCTTGTCACCTTGGTTGTTCATGGTGTTTAATGGACTATTTATCTGCTTAGGTGTTAATAGAAGTGTATTTTGCTTTTTTTTTTTTTTTTCTAGAAAGATTTGTTATATAAAGGTGTCTTTAGCCTGTTGACAAGGTGTTTTACTTTTGGTTTCCAATAGGTGGCGTCTAAGCCTCTTGGATCCCTGCTTTATATAAAGTCTTCATAATGTCTTTTTATTTTTTTCTTATAGATATTCAATCACGCTGTCTACCCTCAGTCTCAGTCCCTGTCAGTGTTAGTGACAGTTTCTGTAGTATTGCTCAGATTTCCCTTGGGCTCCACAGTGTTCGGTTTTGGAGGATATGGGTGGGGGGGCCCTCTGGCTTGGGCGATTTCCGGGGGCCAGCCCCAGCTCCAGAGTCCAGGTTCCGAGGGGTGTCTGTGGAGTCGGTGAAGGAAGGGACAGTACTCAGGGATCATGCATCAGAATCTCTCTTTATTGCCTAAACAGCTGCATTTTTATACTCAAGCCCGCGGTTGTTTTGCTTTAGCAGACCCCTCTAATCAAATCATTACAGATTTGCAGTTTCACCAATCATCTGTGGTCAGCCCGTCCTTCTCCTGGATTTCTCAGAATTCAACTAAGCTACTCCCTCATACTATCTCTTTCTGTAGATTGTGGCTATTGGCTATCATTTCTTTACCATATTGCCTGCCAAGTTGGGGCGCACACTGCAGCCTTGTTTTTCTCAGTACTTAAACTATTTTTATTGTTCTATTTATTAATAATACCTATCTTATATTTCTAACAATTACTAATATTACCAACTATAATATTTATTTAGATGACAACACTTATTTCTAGGATTCTTATATAATACCTATAAAAAGCACATAGCTGTTTATGTAAAGCTCTAAGTCCTACTTCTATGCATGGAGGTCTCTGCCTAATTAATTGTTCCCAGGGATTTAAGCCAGAAGCATCTACTTTATTTTTTCCTACAACTAACCACTCTTTACTATCCTCTGAATACATTCTTGTGAAGGGTAACAGACTATGTCAAAACAATTTCCCATTACCTATTTTCAGAAGTCTTAAGTTGTCCTTCTGGGTACACTGACTGTTACAGGCTTCTGAGTAGGTTTTTAAGATGTTCTGATGTTCCCACCCTGCTTCTCAGAGGCAATGCATAAGGTTTTCTTGATAAATTTTTGTATAAGCCAGGACATGGCTCCTCTTCTGGCTCTAATGTATTTGCTTCCTCCAGACCCCCCAAATCCCTATAAACGATCTGCATATGAGGCTGCATTAAGTATTCCACACATAACACACACGCTAACACACTCACACCAAGGGAGCCACAAAGAATCCATCTGGGGCAGCCTAAGCCTTGCAGAGGTGCCACACTGTATGCTGTGACCTTGTCAGACAGCTACATTAGATGCGGCTCCCGCAGGCGATGGGAGCTGTGTCTCAGCCTCACGTTTGTAACCATCACTGGTAATAATCAACTTTTCTTTCTCTGTCATCCCTGCTGCTCTGCTATTTCTACCTCTTGGCTTTCTGCCCTGATGCCTGGGCACTGCCACTGGCTGCATGGAGCTCACAGTTCTCCCATGCAGGGTTGGTCAGGGAACTCTCTGCACCTTTTTCACTAGCCCTCCTCCTGCAGGGAGCTCAGGCCAGGAGAGGCAGCTTCTCTGTCTCTCCCAGTCCACTGCCCAACTCCCGGGATTCTGACCTATAGTAGTTCTTATGCACATATCCCACACTTGGAAGGACTGATGTGCAGATTGTGTGCTTTTTGTTCAGTTTTAGATGTTCAGCTTATTGTTTCAAGGGGAGAGCTCTGGGTACATCTCTGCCATATTTTTGATGTCCAATGTTGTATCTCTCAGAAGTTTTAATGTGTTCCTTTGCACTGAAAATCTCACTCACCTCTTCCAGGAAATGACTGCTGTGATTTGCTCCCAGGTACAAGCTCCTTTTATCACGGCTGATTGGATTAAGAGGGGACATATGAACCAAGATGAACTTTTCAAATCATTCCTGAGTTGGCCACCTTCTGCCTGGCATGGAGGAACCTCAGAATCCTGGGACACCTCGTGTGGGATTCATACTCTGTTAATTCTTTTTTAAATGTTTGGTAGAAATTTTTCACTGAAGCCATTTGTTTCTTGAATATTTTTTGTTGGAAAGTTTTTGATTACTGTTCATGTATCTGTTGAAATTTTTTTAGTTTTCAGTCAATTTAGGTAATTTTTACATTCTTAGGAAGTTGATATGATAATAAGGTTAATTAACACATCCATCCCATCATATGATTACCACTTTTTGGATGTATGATGGTAATATTTAACATTAACTCTCTTAACTTTTAAGTATATTATACAGTATTTTTGAGTATAATCACCATGCTATACATTAGATTCCCAGAACCTACTCAACTTATAGACACAAGTTTTTACTTTTTGACCAACATTTCCCCATTTCTCCCACCTCCAGCTCCTGACCTACCATTCTACTCTGTGTTTCTATGAGTCCAGTTTTATTAGATTCTACATATAAGTGAGAGAGAACATATAATATTTATCTTTCTCTGTCTTATTCATTTCACTTACCATAATGCCCTCAAGGTCCATTCCTCTTGTCCCAAAAGGCAGACTTTTCATTTTTTATAGCTAAATAATATTTCAGTGTATATATTCCACATTTCTGTTATGCATTTGTCTATTGATGGATACTTAGGTTGTTTCCATGTCTTGGCTAATGTGAATAATGTTACAGTGATCATGTAGGTACAGATGTCTCTTTAAGATAGTGATTTTATTTCCTTCAGCTATATATCCAGAAGTGGATTTGCTGGATCATATAGTAGTTGTATTTTTAATTTTTTGAGGAACCTGCATACAGTTTTCCATTGTGGCTGAACCAAATAACTTGTCCAACAGCACACAGGGTTAATCATTACAGATTTCCCTTTCAGACATGCTTTTGTTACATCCCATAAGTTTTGGTATATGTATTTCCATTTTCATTTGTTTCAGATACATTTGATATCCCTCTGCTTTCATCTTTAATCTATTGGTTGTTCAAGAATGTGTCACTTAATTTTCACATATTTGTGAATTTTAAAGTTTTCCTCCAGCTATCTTCAGTTTGAGGAATTTCTTTCATCATTTATTCTAAATTTCAGAGTGTATTTTATAAAAATATACTCAACACTTTTATTGAGCATGTATTTATTTGCAATTAGTTGCGTCTTATTATTATCAAGCCAACTGAAGACCTGCAACTGTGAGAATGGGCTCATTAAGTATGAAATTCTATTTTCTCAGGTAAGAAATTATTTTCTCTCTAAAGTGAAATTTGAAAGATTTTCAAACATGTCTAGACCTGACTGGTATTGATTTCATTTTGGGGGGTTGACTTATTAACCAGAGAATAAAGGCATACCAAACTTTATGATCCAGGTTGAAAAAGGAGAAATGTCTGTGAGTACAAACATGTAATCTGATCTCCAGATGTTAGAGCTACATTCTGTGCTACATCAAATTCCACAATCTGATTACACTAACGTGGCCCTAAACAGTATATGTGTTAAGTTAGGAATTCTATATCAGTAGCTTTTATTCTTCAGCTAAGATTTATTCCACCGAGATAACACAATTGAAGTAACTTCATGGTCTCTGAAGCCTATAGGTGAGAAATACTGGTCCAGAGCTAATGATGCATCCCTTAGTGAGCCAGTAACCAAGTACAAAAGAGCTCTTAGAGGAGGGTTACACTATCATCTTTTGATTTTTCTTAACAAATAATTTCTTCTGAGTCACACTAGTCTGGTATGAAAAAAAAATAACTCATGTGAATGCCATCCTTTGGTGTGTAAATCACAATTGGGTAAGAAAAAAAGAAATAGCTGAAAGGTTGTGCCTTTTTCATTTGAGACTCCTGTTAAAGTAGTGTGATTTTTCTGTATCAAAAACAATAGTAAGAACTTTTAAAATTTATATATGTCCGTTAATCTCACTATTTAAGTATATATGTAAACTGAAAAGTCTTGAAATATAACATTAATATTTCCAGGTAGCCTAGGTGAACAACTCTATTAAGCAAAAAGCCTTAACAATTAATTCCCCCTCCCTTTATCCATCCCACTTTTAGGTATGTATTCAAAGTAACTGAAATCATCCCCATGAACCCTCATGTTTATGACAGCATTTCTCACAATATCCAAGATATGAAACAACCTAAGTGTCCGTTAATGGATGAAGGGACAAGAAAAGGTGATATATATACAATAGGATTAGGATATTATTCAGCCACGAGAAAGAAGGAAATCTTGCCATTTGCAACAACATATGATAAGTGAAATAATAGAGAATGACAAACACTATATGACCTCATTTATGTGTGGAATTTAAAAAGTCGAACTTATATAAAGAGTGAGTAGATGTGGTGGTTGCCAGTGGCTAGAGGTTGAAGGAAATGGAGATATGTCAGTCAAAAGGTATAAACTTTCAATGATGAAATTATTAAGTCCTGGGACTCTAATGTACAGCATGGTAACAATTGTTAACAATACCATATTGTATACTTGAAAGTTACTAACAAAATAGACCTTAAACATTCTCGCCACAAAAATGAAATGGTTATAGAAGTATTAACTAACCGCATTGTGATAATTATTTCACAATACATGTGTATCAAGTATCGCATTTTATACCTTAAACTTACACAATATTACATGTCAATTATATATCAATAAAGCTGAGGGGAAAATTCATTTCTAAACCCAAGGTCCTTTAGATTTTCTCTTACATTGTCCTCTTAAAATTTTAGACCTTTGTGTTTACATTTAGGTGTATGATCCATTTTGAGTTCATTTCTGTGAAAGGTGTAAGTTCTATCTATATACATTTTTTTAACATAGGGTTTTCTTTTTGTTTCACATGATTGTTGAGAAGAATGACCTTTCTCCAATGAATTGTCTTCTACCTTTGTCAAAGATCAGTTGTCCATATTTTGTATGTATATTTCTGTGCTCTATAATCTGTTCCACTGATCTGTTTGTTCATTATTTCATCAATACCACCCTGTCTTGTTGAATATAGCTAGTTAGTAAGTCCTGATGTCAGGTAGTGTCAGTCTCCAAATTTATTCTTTTCTTGCAATATTGCATTGGCTATTTTTTGCCTTTCCATATCAGCTTTTAAATATATTTTTTTAATATTTACAAAATAATTTGCTTGGAGTTTTGCTGGAATTGTGTTGAATCTATACATCAAGTTGGGAGGAACTGATGTTTTAATAATACTGAGTCTACTCATCTATGAACATAGAATGCCTCTCCCTTTATTTTTGTCTTTGGTTTCTTTCATCGATGTTTTATAATTTTCTTCTTATAGGTCTGGTGTGTATTTTGCTATATTTAAACTTAAGTATTTCATTTTTGGAATCAAATGTAAATGTTATTATGCTTTAATTTCAAATTACATTTTTTTTATTGCTGGTATATAGAAAAGAGATTTTTTTTCTATGTTAAACTTTTATCCTGAAACCTTGTTATTATTGATTATTAGTTCTATGAGTGTTTTGGTTGATTCTTTGAGATTTGTACATAGACAGTTTTATCATCTGAGAACAAAGATAGCTTTATTTCTTCTTTTCTAATCTGTGTATTTTTTCTCTTTTTGTCTTATTCCATTAATTGGGACTTCCAATATGATGTTGATTAGAAGAGGTGAGAGGAGCTATCCTTGCCTTGTTGTTGATGTTAAGGTGAAAACGTCTACTTTCTCACCGTGAAGTATGTTAGCTGAAATGTTTTTTAGATGTTCATTATTAGGTTGAGGAAGTTACCCTCCTATTCTAATTTGCTGAGAGTTTGTATCATGAATACGTGTTGAATTTCGTCAAATGCTTTTACTGTATGTATTGATATGATTATATACATTTTTTTCTTCACCTTGTTGATGTGATTTGTTACATAAATAGGTTTTAAAATGCTGAATGATCTTTCTATACCTGTAATAAATTTCACTTGATTATGATATGTAGGCTATATGCTGTTACAGTTAATTTACCGATTTTTTGTAGAAGATTTTTACATCTTTTTTATGAGATAACATTGACCAGAACTTTTATTTTAATGTGATCTCTTTATCCAATTTTTGTATTGGAATAATGCTGGCATCATAGAATGAGTTAGGAAGTATTCTCTCTGCTTTCATTTTCTGAGACTGTGAAGAGTTGGTATAATTTCTTACTGAAATATTTGATAGATTTTCATTAGTGAAAATATCTGAGCTTTACATTCTCTGTTTTGGAAGTTTATCAACCTTTGATTCAATTTCTTTAATAGATATAGGCCTACCAAAATAATCTGTTTGCTTTGTGTGAATTTTGATATTGTGTCCAGGAATTGTTCTTTTTCAAAGTGGTTATCAAAGTTATGTGCATAGTTATTCATAATATTTCCTCATTATCCTTTTAATGTCTAAGGGTTCAGTAGAGTTGGCATCTCTTTCATTTCTGATATTAATAATTTGTGTCTTCTCACTTTTCTTGGTTAGCCAGGGTAGAGACTCATCAAGTTTACTAACTTTTACAAAGAACCACCTTTTATTTTAATTGATTTCCTATTTTCAATTTCACTGAATTCTGCTCTGATTTTTATTCTTTATTTCTTCTGCTCTATTTGGATTTAATATGCTCTTCTTTTTCTTGTTTTCTAAGGTGGAAGGTTAGCTTATAAATGTTGGATCTTTCATCTTTTCCAATATATATGTTCCAATCTATAAATATTTACTAATCATTGTTTTTACTGCATCCATAAAATTTTGAAAGTTGTTTTTATTTTGATTCATTTAAAAATATTGCTTTATGTTTCTCTCAAGAGTTCTTTGAACCATGTGTAATTTAGAAGTGTGTTGTTTAATCTCTAAATATTTGAGAGCTTTCAGTTATTTTTCTATTATTGATTTCTAGTTTTATTCCATTGTGGTTTGAGAGCATACTTTGTATGATTTCTATTTTAAATTTGTTAAGATGTGTTTTATGGCCCAAAATATGTTCTATTTTGTTGTGTTACATGTGAGTTTGAGAATTTATATTCTTCTGTTGTTGGATGATGTAGTCTCTAGATGTCAGTTAGATCTCGTGGACTGATTGTGCTGTTCAGTGCAACTCTGTCCTTAACTTCCTGACTTGATTTCCTCTGTCCTTGATTTCCTGACTGCCGAATCTGTCAACTACTGTTAGAGGGGTGCTGAAGTTAAACTATCACAGTGGAGTCATATAATTCTTAATGCAGTTCTATCATTTTTTTTGCCTCACACAGTTTGATTCTCTTTCGTTAGGGGCATACACATTAAGGGTTATTATGCCTTCCTTGATGCCCCGTTTATCATTTGTATACTCCCTCTTTAATTCTGATACTTTCCCTTGTTCTGAAGTCTGCTTTGTCTGAAAATAATAAAGCTTCTCCAACTTTGTTTTGGGGGTGCTAATGCAATAGGGTATTGTGTTATTAATTTCAATCTTCATTTGTTCATTGCTGGTAAATAGGAAAGCAAGTGACTTCTTTGTTAACCTTACTTATCCTCCCACCTTGCTAGAATGGCTTATTAGTTCCAGGGGATTTTTGTCTTTCAGATTTTCTACATAGACAATCATGTCATCTGCAAACAAAAACAGATTTATTTCTTCTTCCCAAGCTGTGTTCCTTTTACATCCATTTTTTTTGTCTTAATGCATTTGCTACAAATTCCAGTACAATGTTGAAGAAGAGTGGTGAGAGGAAAAATACTTGACTTTTTCCTGATCTTAAGGGTAAAGCTTCTAGGTTCTAACCATTAAGTGTGATGTCAGCTATAAGGTTTTTGGAGATGTTCTTTATCGGGTCAAGGAAGTTCCACTCTTCATAGTTTGCTGAGATAACTTTATTATTATGTACGTGGCTATTCAGTTGTCCTAGCATGGCTTGTGACAGATAGGATTTTCAATAAATGGTGATTGAATTCCAGTCAGTGGAATATGAGTGAAAATGATGTGAGCATTTCTTGAGTAAGGATTTTAAGAGGCAAGTTGACTACCTCTACTCTTTTTTTCCCATTTTTTTGGCTGGCTGAAGGCTATGGTGATGCTCCATCATAGTGATGCAATAAATAAGTGATGGTTAGGTAATGAGAAACATAACAGAAGGTACTATGGACTTCTCATTATTTTTTTTTTTGCAAAGTAATTGACATTTCATTAATGTCAATATTTGTTGGCATAGTGGAAATTCAGGATTTCTTCTCCCTGAAAATCCAATAACCTTATGTTACCAGCCCCTTTAGTTCTAGAAATCTTCAAGGAGTATTTTCCACATCCTGAATTTCTATGGCTTTCACATGATTTTTCTAGGTGTTGTTGCCACATTAAGCCTTACTGTCAAGCATTTAAGTCCCTCCAACTGCTCCCTCTAATTTTCCCAACTACCGCCCATACCTAGAGTCCCCATGATGTCATAGCTGAGTACTAGTCTAAACTTTAAAGCCATGTTGGGGGGAGGATGTTTTCTTCTCTTTAGGTTACACTTTATAAATGGGAGCTGCACACCAGAGTGTAAAAGAGTTCATATGAAAACAGTTCTCTTTGGGATAATTTATGATCCTGCCTTTCTTGAGGTAAACATACAGTTGAGGGCATATATTATAACAGGCAAAAATAGTAGTCCTGATCCCAGTGCTGCCATTAGAATAGATGTACTCCCCTGATGACAAGGCATTGTTCCTGGGCTGTCATTGTGATTGGCTCTGCTTTCCCTCAGAATAAATTCTCTTAAAGCAGAACTCACCCTAAATGTGACCTGAAAATATCCTTAGGTCAGGCCTACCCACAATTTCTCCAGATGTGCCTGAGATCTTTCCCTGAAGCTCTTCAGCTGCTATGGAAAGTAGGCATCTGTCGAGCCAGTTTTATCAGTTCACAAGAACCCAATCCAGTCTGCTTGGTCCTAACTGCAAGAGACTTGAGTTCCTGTGTAAAGCTCCTGAAATGCAGGGATAGGAGAATGGATACATTCTAAGAATGCACATGGTTTGGCTCAACCAAGGATGAAAGAGAGATCCCAGAAGGAAAGTTGGCCTGAGGCACATGAAGGAGAGAAGAGAGGCAAGTTAAACTAAATGGGGATAAACAGGTCCATGACCTGATGATTGAGGCAAGAGATCATTTGAGCTGCACAGGTAAGAGATATTCTAATGTGAAAATTCACATGCATGTATTTGGGAGGTGGAGGTGGGGTTAGGAGCAGAGCTGTAGGTATGTTGAAACAGCACAGCTGCTTCTGTATCCTGGGCTTAATGCTTGGGGATTATTTGGTTCCAAAATTGTTCCTTAGGTCCTGAGCCTATTTGACTGTAGCTCTCTCAGGAATGCCTGTGGGTGAGAGTGGGGTGGGAGTAACAAGAAACCTGGGGCTCTGCCTTTATTAGGGTCTGATGGTAGGAAGCCTAGGGTTACACAGGTTCTCTTTGTTGGATAAAGCATAAGAGCAGGAAGTAGGGCATGGGAAAGAAAAAGTGGGGTCTCTCAAGGGCTCAGTTATCTAGGTTACTCAGGGCTTTCTGAAAGAGGGAACTTCATTGGTGGAGGTGACCTAGTTTCTTATCCAGTTGTTTTTTGCTAGTAGCTGTGTCATACAGCTGGCAATGTCTTTATTTAAGATGTGGATGTCTTTTGAAATGGATGACTTGGCAAGCAAAAGCTCAATGTCAGGCACTTACACTACAATCAAAAGGCGTAACTTCAGAAATTTAGATATCAGAGGCTAGTCAGGTTTACACAGGTGCTAGTGGAGACAATGCAGGATCAGCAAATTTCCCTGAGTTGAGGGGGAGACCAAGGCCTGGGTCCTTCACAGTGTGTGTAGTAATTAGAGTCAAAAGGAAAAGTTTATTAGAAAGGGGGTAACACTCCACAGAGTGTGTTCTCCTCTCAGAGAGTGAGAGGGACTAAGAGAAATGAGGACAGCAAGGGAGAGGGGGAGGGGGAGGGGAGGGGAGGGGGATAGGGATTGGTATTACCAAGAGAAAGACAGTAAGAGGGACCCTGAGTGTTCTGGGAATTCAGTTTCCATATCATTTAGTTCCTATGAGTTATAGTTTAAAAGACTTTGTTAACCCATTTCCTTTGATATGGATGTACAGTGAGGAAAGGGAATAGTATGTAGCCTGAAAAGGTAAGAATATGTAGAGTGAAAGGCCTGCTGGCAGTTCCCAGGCTTTAATCCCTAGGTTCCCCATGGTTTTAGCCATAGGTAATGAATCTATAGGTTCCTGTTTCCCTTCCACAGATGTGGGGAAATGGGTTGTTAGCAATCCCAGTAGAAATCTTCCTTTGTTCTGAAGGTGTCTTCCTGGCCTGGCTGCAGGGCTGATCAGCATATTGCAGTCTTTGAATGTAGCTTGATTAACATTTTTAATTCTCTTGCCTCCTCCCTACATTAGACACACTGGGGAGTGGAACCATGGCTGTTGCAGTCTGTTAGACTAGAATCCACATTGGGATGAAGTAAATATTGCTTAGCAGTCAGACAGATATAGGTCACTAGCATCCTGTTTTGATCTTTTCTTTGCTCTCTGATTTTAAAGATGACAACCTATCTGATATATATACATAAAGAGCTTAAAATAGGACTTTTCTCACTTCAGTAAATGTTAATCAGCAGAATAGCGCCTGTTCTGTAAATGAGAATGAATTGCCCGACAGATATTTCAAAGTCTCAGTAAAACCAGTCAGCTTTTGGCAGATCCACTCCCCTTGTCAGTAAATATCTTTGAATCAATATTCCCACACCTTGAGAATTACCAGGGAACCTTACACTGGTATGATTGTAAACTTTTAGATAGGAGGTTAAATAAAATAGAAAACACAAATGAGTATAAGCTCCATGAGAACAGGAATTTATTTTTGTTTTGTTTACATTGCATCCCCAGTGCCTAGAACAAAGTAGGTACCGAATATATACCTGTTGAATGAATAAAAGACATGAGTAACTTTAAGAAAGAAAAGGAGCAGTTCAGGGAAGCAAAGCATTCACACCCATCCACAGCTCCCAGCAGTGCTCAGATTCCCATCTTCAAGCCTGGCATTCACCCAAGAAAGTATACTGTGGAACAAAGAAGAAAATCCACAATTCAGCAAAAGCCATTTGAACTACACAGTAAAAGTGGCTGCCCTCTGATAATTGACATCCACGGTCTTCAGATACTGTATAGTCATCTCCAGATGTTTTAGGCTATTACCTTAATATTGCACTGTTATTATATCGAAAAACAAAAGCTACTGTGAAATTTCATAAGAATATGGTTCCATTTTCATCCTGGGTAACAGTGATTTTCAGCAAAAAGGACTTTTTCTAAGATGAGCCTCAAAGAACATTGCAAAAAAACTCCTTTAGAAAAGGGAGGGAGTGCTGGAGAGGATGGGAATAGTGATGAGAGATGAGTCCCAAGATTGATCCTTTCAGGGGCTGAAGTCCATGTCAACAAAGTCAAGGGGAATGGAATTTATCGAGGTGGTCAGTGAATTCAGTTCCTAATGCTGCTGTATCAAATTACCACAAAGTGGTGGGTTCAAACAATGAAAATTCATTATCTTATAGTTCTGGAGGTTGGGAATACAAAAAGGTCTCACTGGTCTAAAATAAAGGTGATTCCAGGGCTTCATTCATCTAAAGGGTTCTGGGGAGAATCTGTCTCCCTGCTGTTTCCAGCTTCTGGGAGCTGCCTGCATTACTTGGCCCCTGGCTTTCTTCCATCTTCAAAACCAGCAGTGACCTGTTGGCTTATCCACTCTTTCCCATGCTTTTTCGCTGAGGAACTGATTCTCCTACCTGGCTCTTCCACATTTAAAGTACCCCTGTGATTGCATTGGCCAGGATAATGCACCATATTCTTACTCTTTGAATTCAGCTCATTAGCAATCTAAATTCCATCAGCAACCTTAATCTTCTTTTGCCTTGTAACATCATATATGTACAGGTTCTGGAGAACATGACATGGACATCTTTGGGGGACTTTCATTCAGTCTACCACAGTGAGGGTGGCATTTAATTGGGTCTTAAAAAGGGGAACAGTGCCAGCAGGTTAGCACACAACTATAGTTGTGCTTAACCACGGTTGCTGTTTACCCATGGAACAGAAAGGAGGGCGTGAAAACTAGAGGAAGGATGTAGAGGTGAAGGAACCAGAGGATTCAAAAAAACCACATGTTTCTGTCTTGGGGCGGTGGGGGGCATGATGGGGCCTTCATCAACGAATAACTGGGCAAACGACAGGTGTGAATGGCAAGTGGCTGAGACCCAGGCCGGTTCTTGTCCCTGCCACATTGCCACACCGCCAGTGCTCATGAGAGCTTGGAAGTGACTGCGGAAGCCTTGACAGAACAGAAGAGGAGGAAGCAGGAACGGCCCTAACCGGTGCCCGACACCTGGCCGTGGGACCAGACACAGACGATTGTGTGACCCGGTGCGGGTCCTGACAGGGCCGGGCCCTCTTTCTTGGACAACCGTGGGGACCACAACATGGCAACAGGCGTTACCATTTCGCGTGTGGCAGAAAGAATGAATCTGGGTACAGAGCAGTGGATTCTTCCCTAGGGTTAGGGATCTAGGTGTGC
The DNA here is from genome assembly GCA_030015415.1 of Cynopterus sphinx. NCBI lineage: Eukaryota > Metazoa > Chordata > Mammalia > Chiroptera > Pteropodidae > Cynopterus > Cynopterus sphinx. The sequence continues at coordinate 56,377,563 of CM057388.1, forward strand.
CTTTCGGAGAGGGGCAGCGGTGAGGCCTCCAGAGCAGCCCCCACCCCCCTCTCTCCCCGCCGTGGCCCCGTGAACTAAGAACTTGGGGGTGGGTAGGACCTCCGGGCGGTCTGGCTTTAGATCGCCTCTCCCCTCCCAGCCTGCATCCTCACAGCCCCTCTCCCATCAGCGGCCAGGACGGATGGCGGGCGGGAGGCGGGCGGGAGGCGGGCGGGAGGGGGAGGAGGCGGACGCGGGCATTAGGCAGTCGGGGGTCCTGCGCGCGCGCGCGCGCGCGCGCACCTTTCGCTGAGGGGCGCTTTGTATCCATCCGCTGTGCTTCCAGCGCGGCTCCATCCGCCCTCCGATCCTGCTCGCCCCGCCCCTCGCCGGCGGGACCCGTTGGGTCCACGGCATAGACCGCAGAGCCGGAAACGTGGCAGGGGTCGCCCCGTGCGGGGCCGCGCAGGTCCCGCGAGGCGGGCTGGCGTTAACCCGTGCCTGGCGCGGGGGCTCCTCTGGGCCCCGCCCCCTCGGGGTCGGAACTACGGCGGGCCTGGGAGGGGGCGTCGAGCCCATTCGCGCCGTATCCCTCCGCCTCCTTCCCGACACCCTCGTCGGCGGCGGTTCGTGCCACGTTCTGCGCAGCCCCTGCTCGGCTTCGCGCCTCACGCGGGGGCCGGGACGCCTCTCTGCGGTCCGGTGCGCACGGAGGGCGCTGGGAATCCGAGCGAGGAGCGAGGAGCTCCGAGCGGAGGGGAGGCCGACCACCGGGGCCCCGAGCCTGCACAGGCAAGTCGGGGTGCGCTGGCGGCGGGGGTGGTCCCGCACTCGGTCGGCTTGCGGCCTGGCGAGGAGGAGGCGACCCGATCGGAACCGGTCCCTGAGGGGTGCGCGGCGCCGCGGGTCCCCGGCGAGGAGGCGGCGGCGACCGGCGCGGGCCGGGCCCAGGGCGCAGGGGTGGCGGGGGAGGCCCCCGGGGCTCCTGAGGAAGCCATCGCGCCGGCCGCTCCCCAGGCTGTTTCCCCGCTGCCCGCGCCCCGCCCTCCACGGTGTCTGTGCCGTGAGAGCCTGGGGGCCGGGCAGCTGCGGCAGAAATGGCGGAGCGGGAGGTGGGCTGGGGGCCGCCGGGGGGTGGGGGGGTGGGGCGACGTCGGCCGCTCCGGGCCCCGGTTCTGGAAAGGGGCCCATTGGGCCCCGCGTCCTGGGTGATCTCCCTTCCCACAGGCGCCCGGTTGATGCCAAGTCTCCTGTCTGCGCGGTAGGCTGGCGATTTCAGTTGGCAGTGTGCATCAGCTGAGGAGCGGCTTGAGGAAAAGTTGGAGCAGGCAAATAGCCTGGATTTCCGGAGGTGTGTGGGGATGCGTGTGGTTAGCAGTCATTGACTAGAGATCCGAATTGCTGGTGACTGTGACCGGATGTCAGGCTTCCAGGAACAAATCCTAAAATATAAAATAGGCCTTTGTACTAACTTTCTTTTAGGCACTTCCTGCGACTTCTTCCCTTACCTCTAACCACAATTGCGGATAGGAACAAACGGGCTTGGAGGCCAGGGTGAAACAGAAGTCTTAGTTACAAGTGCGAATACTTAACGTGGTTCAAGGAATATGCGGGTGCCCTTCCCCCAATTTATGCTGTGCAAGGCCAAGAGATGCGGTGCACCTAGTGGTGAAACCGCAGAATGGAGAAGGGAGCAACCGGAAGGCTCTGACTGCAAGAAAAGGTGTCGTTATCTGGAACCTTAAAACAGAGAGCCTTAGTAAAACAAGAATGTTCTACCAAGAAGACCATAAATTTAGAAAGATAAATAACATGTGGCGTCCGGTTACTGGTGTTAGCCTGTCCACCAAGTGCTCGGTTATCACCATGGTCTTCTGTCGTTATCTTTTCATCTGTTTTTCCGTAGGCTTACAGTAAGGCCTGTCACTTCTGCAAGGAAGGAAAGGAGGAAGAAACTGGCTCAATTCTCTGGAGGTCGGTGGGAAGGGGAAATGCAGGGGACAGGCAGGTCTCCATGATCTGTCTCTCCTACACTGTCAGATTTGCACACTGCCCCAACATGCCTTGTCTATTTCCTACAGGAGATACGAGGAATATTTGGGGTAGGTGTAGGTTGGGCTGTGAGCGGGAGGAGAAGATTTGAGGTCAGAAAACCGGAGACGTTAGACAAATTGGACCCTTAAACAGGAAGATGTTTTCGTCAGGGATCAGTGTCTGTCTGCCAAGCACTTGGACTCCATTTTCTCCTGTTTATTTACTTGTCCGCAGGATGGCCTGCATCTGCTGAAGGGCTTAATACCACTGGAACAAAGCAAGGAGGAGGAAATCGCACCACATCAGAGCAGGTTGGTATGACAGTAGGTACAGCTTTGGGTGGGGTAGTGGAGACTAACACACGTTCAGGATTAATTAAGGTGTAGTCTGGGGGCTCCTTAGCCTGTCCCGTTGCCAACACACTTTCCCACCAACCTCACACCCGTTTTGTGGCAGGCCAAGTAGTGTGGCAACTGTGGGCAAAGTGAGGGTGACAGGGGGACTTTCTAATAACCCAACAGCCCCCAAAAGAATTCACGGTCCAGTCTCTGTGTGTGAGGTTCCGCATGGAGTGACAATCCGAAGGGACTCAAAGCCCCATGTTCTTTGTCTGTAGATCCACCTCCAGTGGCATCTCTGGTGGTGTTGGAATTGCTACTGACCACCACCTTCAATAGGTCTGCATCCACCTGGGAACCATCCATCCTTCCTCAGCTTGGTTGTGTCTCTTCTGAACTGTCTGTAATATTGGCTGAGGCTGTTCTTGGGAAGGAGGCTGATTGAGTGCTGGACTGGTGATTGACTCTTAGTCTTATTTCCAACTGTATCCCCTGAATCGCTGAAAGACCAGAGCGTGAAGATACAGAACTGTGACGGGTCTGTGGTGGAGGCTGAGACTGTGGTGCTGGTATTTAACCACATCTGCTCTGTAACTGGTACTATGACTGGGGCTGAGATTGAAACTGGTGCCCAGGCCAAGCCTGAAAAGAAGGCTGGAGAAGAGGTTGGGGGTGGGGCTGAGAGGGAGAACGAAGTTCCAATGGTGGTCAGACCTAAGGTCAGGACCCAGGCCCAGGTGATGGCTGGGGCAAGGCCCAAAACGGAGTCCCAGGTGGGGGCTGGAGCAAGACCCAAAACAGGGTCCCAGGTGATGGCTGGGGCAAGGCCCAAAACTGATTCCCAAGTAATGACTGGAGCAAGGCCCAGAATTGAGGCCCAGACAATGGCTCGGGCAAGGCCCAAAAGCGAATCCCACTCAATGGCTGGGGAAAGGCCTAAACCGGAGGCCAGGGCAGTAGGTAGGGCACGTCCTAAAACTGAGGCCAAGGCAATCCCTGGTGCAAGGCTCAAAGATGAAGCCCAGGCTTGGGCCCAGACTGAGTTTGGGGCTGAGGCAGTGTCCCAAACGGATGGAGTGCCCCAGATCAATGCAGTAGCCTGGCCGCTGGTCAGTACTGAGTCTCGGCCAGTTGCCAAACCTATGACCCTGCCTGTAGATAGGGAACTGGTCAGTGTGGATGCTGAAACCTTTCCTGGTTCGCTTGGCCAGTCAGGAATCCAACCCTGGTTTGGATCAGGGGAGGAAACTAATACGGGGTCTTGGTGCTATCCCAGGCCCAGGGCCAGAGAGGAGGCCGCTAATGAACCTGGATTCTGGTCAGCAGATGAGACTTCTACGATGTCTACTTTCTGGGCTGGAGAAGAGGCCAGTATCAGATCATGGCCCAGGGAGGAGGCCAGTACCAGGTCTAGGCACAGGGCTAAACACCAGCCCAACCCCAGGTCTCGGCCCAGCTTCAAGCAAGACTCCTATATTGATTCTTGGTCTGGGTCTGAGGAAGAGTCTGGCAACCCATTCTGCTTGTGGGCTGGAGGAAATACCCATAACTTATTCAGGCCCAGAGTCAGGGATGAGGCAAGTGTTAGGTCCAAGCTCAGGACAAAGAGAGAGGACTTTTTTGAACCTGAGTCTGAAGAAGAGCATTACAAGGAGTCCTGGTTTCTGCCTGGAGAAGAGGCCACTAGTAGATCCAGGCCCAGAGACAAGGAAGAGCCTAATACTAGTGTCTTAAAGCCCAGGGCCCAGAAAGATGTTAACAGTGGTGATAGAGTCAAACAAGAGCCCAAGTTTGAGGAGGAAGTCATTATTGGGTCCTGGTTCTGGGCAGAGAATGAGGCTGGTATGGAGGCTGGGGCTTCTGGTCTCCTGAGTCCACACCAGAGGCTGAGGAGGGGGCCACTGGTGGATCCTTGTTCTGGACTGAGGAAAAGTCCAGTTTGGGGGCTGTGGCCAGAGACGAGACCAGGCCAGACTCTGAAGAAGAGGCCATATTTGGATCCTGGTTCTGGGACAGGGATGAGGCTTGCTTTGACCTAAATCCCAATCCTGTGTATAAAGCTAGTCCCAGGTTCAGAGATTCAGCTGAGGAACTCAATACATCATCCAGGCCCAAAACCTGGGATGAGGTCACTGTTGAATTCAAACCTGGTCCTTATTTGGTTGGCTTCCCATCCCCAAGCCCCTTCAGAATTCCTGAAGACACAGCAGCTGCATTCGCTGAAATGCTTGAGGAAAGTCCCAGAGTGCAGAACTTGCCCCAGAAGGGAGAGATCAGGAATCTTTGCCTCAGGCCAGTCAGCCAGACCCTGAGTTCCCATTTCAGTATCAACCCTCCTACAGGTCAGTCAGGGAAATTCGGGAGCATCTTAGGACCAGGGAGAATGCAGAGGCCGAGAGCTGGTTCTGCAACTGCATACAGTGTGAGCTTAAAATTGGTTCTGGAGAGTTTGAAGAACTCCTTCTGTTAATGGACAAAATTCGAGATCCTTTTATTCAGGAAATATCTAAAATCGCAATGGGTATGAGAAGTGCGTCTCAATTTACGCGAGATTTCATTCGGGGTTCAGGTGTTGTCTCACTTATTGAAACCTTGCTCAATTATCCCCCCTCCCGAGTTAGGACAAGGTTTTTGGAAAATATAATTCTCATGGCTCCACCATATCCAAATCTAAACATGATTGAGACATTCATATGTCAAGTGTGTGAGGAAACCCTTGCACAAAATGTAAATCCCCCCGAGCAGCTGCTTGGATTAAGGCTGCTTCGATACCTCACTACTACTCCTGACTATCACACACTGGTTGCCAATTTTATGTCTGGGTTTCTCTCCCTATTAGTCACAGGCAATGCAACAACAAAATTTCATGTCCTGAAAATGCTGTTGAATTTGTCTGGAAATGCTGTGGTGGCAAAAAAACTATTCAGTGCCAAAGCTCTATCAATATTTGTGGGTCTCTTTAACATAGAAGAGTCGAGTGACAATATCCAAATTGTTATTAGAATGTTTCGGAATATCAATCATAGTATAAGAAATGGAACAATGGCCTTAATTGATGATGATTTCAGTCTTGAGCCACTTATTGCTGCATTCCATGAATTTGAGAACTTAGCTAAAGAACTACAATCCCAAATAGACAATCAAAATGATCCCGAGGGAGGGAAAGAAAGTTAATGTGATTAACCACCTGCCTCTGATGAGCCTTATGTTCCCAGAGTCCTGAGTGAGTAGTGCTTTGTTTTTCAGTCTGGTTTTATGTTGTTACTTGTATTTTTGATGCTGATGTTAACAGTTTTGTCCAATTGTCGGTTTGAGCTGGATCATTCTGTGGATACCAGATGAACATTAGAGCTGAAAACGTATTTGTTGATACCTGTCTTGCTGTCCAGATTGCAGTATTTTTCAGTATTGAGCTTCAAACGAACTGAGTCACCTATGTAAGCTAGTTACCCTGCTATTTGTTGTCTACACGTGGTTCTCTTTATTTGAGTCTCTGTTTTCAATAAAGTTGTGTGTGTGAAAATTGGCAGAAGTGACCCTCCTTCAGTTTAAAATCCAGGTGCAGATACGTTGTGCACACTTAACAAACAGGTGATCAGTAGTATGACAAACATACCCTCATTGGAAAATCTCATTCCTGTGGTTGTTGAAGACAAACCATTAGGTCATTTTTGGAAGTGAGCATGGTGGTATGAAGAAAAGTGTGTAATTGGAAAATCTGTTGCAGTAGCGTGTGTGTACCCGGTCTGCCTGGAATTGGTGAGACAAGTTTAGTGAGGGATGCAGCTGGGATGAGGCCAGTTTGGAGAACTGAGTCGGCCAAATCTTCACATTGTACAACTCAAGAGTGCAGGGGTTGCTTCAGTTGCCACCTGAAGAATGAAAGAGCAAAATGGCACACCAATTAAATGGTGTTAGGAGTAAGATTTTCTTTGCGATCCTAGTCCAAGGAAAGTACTGAGGAAATACCGTGCAGCCATTAAAAATGATCTGTTTATTGGCATGAAATGGCACGGATGCTGGTGAAATAGAACATAATGTGACACCTATGGAAAATTAGGTTTCCATTTTAAAAATGTGTGTCAATAAACACAATTTTTGTGCAATTGCAAAATGGCTTTCTAAGAAACTTCATATATTCCATAGCCCAGAATAAAATCTACCATGCTAGAAAAAGTCTTCAGAGACAGACATTAGGGTGATACAAAAGTTAATAAGACAGGGCTTTTTAAAAATATGTTTATATCTAGTGCCTCAAGTCATGAGTAGATGTGGGAAAGGATACAGTTATATAAATGAATAAACTACATGTGTTAGAACTTTTAGAGACAAAACCACTTAGAAGAGTTGGAAAGGAATGAGACTTTAGAAAACAGCTTTTTAAATGAAATGTTTTAAAGAAAAATAAATGATCGAGGTTGCTAAGTTTACATTAGTCTCTTGATTACAGAGGTGGCCACCTTTTTACACAACTGTTAGTTCAAAAGATCATATTTCCTTTTGGAGTGACTGACAAAGTTCTGGAAGTAGATAGTGGTGATGGTAGGACAACACTGTGAATGTACTTCACGCCACTGAATTGAACACTTGAAACCGGTTTTATGTGTATTTTCCACATTAATAAGTAAAAAGATCATGCCATACTTTCAGATAGAAACTGCAGAAGTCAGGGATAGAGATGGCTTGGATAGGGAATCCAGACTTGTGAGAACTGTTTTGTTATTTTTAGACATGGTGAAAACATTACTTGTTTTGTCCGAGGACGCTGCTAATGTTTTTGAAAAGGTAAAAGCATGAGTCATAAGTTAGAAATGAACATGTGAAAGATGTTTCAATACGACTAAGGTTATGAAAATGGTTGAAGGAGATAGGTGTGTAACAGTATACCCAATATACTCAAACAAAGAACATGCATATTCAACTTCATACACACATAGAAAAAAGTCAGAATAACTTTGCTGGTTTAAATACAAACTTGCTCAATATCTTCAGGGCAATAAATTGTCACCATAGATGTCATCCGTTCCACTGGACATAAATCATTTCCACATCTATTGGACAAAACATCTGAGTTAACAGCATCCTCTCAGGGTTGAAAATTTGTCCCATCAATAGAAAGTGAAGCTCAGCATTGCCCTGCAATAATATCCAGTAACCTACGTTGTCTTTACCCAAGTTTTGTGTAATTTTTCTGGCAGTGCAACATGCTTGCCCCCCCGCACCCGGCCATTCTAGTATGCACGGTTTATGGAAACTGGTGCAAAGTAGCAGTTTTGCCTCCCCGTCACAAACCACAAGTGTTAACAGGGACCATACTAGTGGTGCAAATTGGAGTTTTCAACATTCATTTTGCCATCAATATTTTCCAGAACAGATCCTGTGTTGTCAAATGTCGCCGGAGTTTTAGAATATTCAGTCAGTTCGTTTCCACACTCCTCACCGAGTGTTCTTCGCCAGTCCTGGGGGCGCCTACAGAGCAAGGCCCAGGCCGCGCGCGGCATGGACGCCTGGGCTCCAAATCCAGCCTGCCTTCAGCTCCCTCTCCGCCACAGTCAGGAGCTTCAGGTTCTGCCGGCAAACTGCTCAGTGGCACAGGCAGAAGGTCCTGCCCCCGGGGCTGCGGCGCTGCGGCCAGCAGGTGGACTGCGTGGTCACGTGGGCTAGCGCGTCACGTGCCCACGCGCTCCCTTGGGCGGGTCTAGAGGTGTGTCCCGCGGAAGAGAGACCGGAAGGGCGCGCGCCTGACGGCCGACAGGCTGCCGCGGAGGAGTGGTAGATCTTTAGGGAGGCTGGGTTGGCAGGCTGCTGTCTCACCGTGCTGCACCAGCCCGAAAAGCAGTCCCTCAGGCAGCCAGCATTCCGGCTTTTGTGGGTGGAGGAAGCGATCGGCCGCGCGGCCAGTGGCGAGAGTCTTAGCAGGGACTGTCTGTCTCCAGGAGCTCGAGAGGCAGGAAGTCGTCCCGCGACAGGCACAAGTGGATCGCTGGCAGACGAGGTGGGTGCGAGGCCCGGAAATGGCATCCGCGGGAGGTGTGGCTGACAATAGATGGGGGGCAAGAAGTGCCTCGGACCCTCCTGCTCCCCCGGCCCTCTGAACAGCCCTCCCCTCACCCCCAAGCTCCCCATCCAGCGCTGTTTGAGCCCGTGTTTGCATGTGTAGGTGGGGGAGGCAGACACACGCGGGGAGTTGGCTTCAGGGGAGCCCAGAGAGAGGAAACGGTGGTGTGACATTCGCGAACACCCGACTGGTGTAAACCAGTGATGCTGGCTGTGGAAAAGCAGTGCGAGGATGAGCAACACCCCTGTCGTTCACCACCACCACCCAGCCCGCCTATTCGCCACTCCCCCTCTAATTTCTGTCTGCCTGTTCCAGACGTTGGGGATGGCCGAGACCAGCTCAAAATTGGGGAAGGGTAGGAGAGAACAAGGGGGCGGGGAGTGCCTGTGCTTTAGGCTCCAAAGCTCCAGCTACCTGGCGGTGCAAGAAAGGAAGGAAACCCAATCTGGGCAGCTCGAGAAAAGGGGGAGGTAGACAGATCCGGGAGGAGGGAACCTAGATGCTGTGGGCCCTTCACAAAGGATTTCTCTTTGGGATACAGCCAAGCTTCTCAACCCCCAGGGGGTCGCCTGATCTCGGCTCTAGGCAGCAACTCCCTCCCATCTAGGAATACAAAAGTTGCTACTCCAGCTGAGGCTCGTCTTTTCAGTCCTGGGCCTGAGTAGGATCTTTCTGGGAAACAACTGCAGAGACTACTTTCTGGGTGGTCTCATAGGTCCCCTTCTGCAGACACTTTGTTCTCTTCCATGTGCTTTGTTCTCTGCCCACTTCGTAGGACTTGTTCCTTTGGTTTCATCCTAGCTGGTGGCCCTTGGTAGTCCTTGATCTCTTTCTAACAAAATATTTCCTCCTAATGCCCCAAGGCTGGATGCCAAGGAAAGTGTCACTAGAAAGTAATTAATTTTCCCAAGTCTACTCACCCTTCTTATTTTTATTCTCGGTATAGAGTTGAAACTGCTGTACTGCTTTGGGCCCTCCTGTTAACATTTACAAGCTGGGGGATTCAGCAGTGGGTATGTGGGGTAGAACTACAGAGGTTCAGGGCTAGGACTACCTTCTCCAACTTTCTTATCCTCTCCTCCACCCTTTAGAACTATGAAGATATAAGTGTAGGGGCCAGTGTTCAGGTTATGGTCTTTCCACTCAAGCTCTGTGGTCTCTGGTCTGTGTGTGTCTTGTAGAGTTTGACAAAAGAGACTATTTCAAACATAGTAAACGTAGTGAATAGTTAGATAGACTATATCTATCTAACCTTTGTTCCTAGTTCCTGGCCCAGAGCTTCAAAACACCTTGGGAATTCTTGAGTGATAGAAGTGTCTTTGTTATGCTAATGAACTGACTTATGGTGAGCCCTCAGATAGCTTCATGATGTGGGCTGGTCACCAGAAGGACCAACCACCTGATTAGAGTTGGAACTTTAGGCCACAGGGGGAAGGAGGGCTGGATTTTGGGTTCAGTCAGGTGCCCAGTGATTTAATCGTGCCTATGTAAGAAATCTGCAATGGAAACTCAGGGCTTTGTGGAGCTTCCTGGTCGGTCGGGAAACACACTGATTTTCTGGGAGGGTGATGTACCCTGAACCCATGGGAAGAGGGCATGGGAACTGTGTGTCTAAGACCCTTCCAGACCTTGCCCTAAGTGTATCCTTTATAGTAAAACTGTGACTCGAAGTGTCGCACTTTTATGTGTTCTGTTAAAGTTGTTCCAGTAAATATCAAACCTGAGGGGGGAGCCCCTGAATTTATAACTTGTCAGTCAGACGTACGGGTGGCCCCTCAAGACTTGTAGCTGGCATCTTATCTGAAGTGGGGGCAGTATTGTTGTGGACTGCACCTTTAAATCTGTAGAGTCTGATGCTAACTTCAGGTAGTTCGTGTCAGAACAATGGTCACATGCGTCCCTACCTCTGATCCTATGCATCATACATAGAGAAGTTAAAAATGAAGGAGGCAGAGCCCACGAGTACACTACGAGTGAAAAAGCAGCATGTATTTGTGACATGTGCCTGCATTTAGATGGTTTTCAAGTTCTCTATAATTTTGTTTTCTTATCAGAGCTCCCTCCGCCTAGCATTCCTGTTAGGGGTACTGTATTTATATTTGGGAAACTTCATTTTGTGGCCCGGCAGGATACCTCTAAGTCCCATGCGCATCTCAAAGCATACACTTCACTGACTCACACCGGTGGATTTTTTTCAATCTCTGCCAAAGGGCAGGGTAAGTCGGGTGTCTGTATCACCAAGGATGAAGATGGTTATATCTGTTCCAATCACGCATTGGCCAGGATCATCCCTCAATTTTTTCTGGGGTGTAATTGAAGTAAAAAACCTCATCACTCATATGGTCCTTTTGTTTCTGTCCCTTTCTGGATCAATATTATGGGCTATCTATCTCCCGTAAGAAATATCAGGGTCCATTCAGATGTCATTTGACCTCAAATGTTGCTGCTTGGGGATAAAATTAGAGTGGATTTGTTATCCCTCCAGTCATGAATGAAAAAGGTATCATCTTGCGGCACAGCTGGACTTCTTGGCACCCCTGACACTCTCTGCCCCAATTTCAAAAGGACTACCTTCAATGGGATCTCATCTATAAAATACTACCGAGTACTTCAGGCAGGGTTTCCGGGCCTTGCACCCTTCCATACAATTCCACCTTTCCATCTCCATCCCCCAACACATGCTTCCAAGTCAAGGTCAGGACTAGAATGAGATAAGGACACAGTTTAAGGAGGCACTCACTCTCAGGTGCCTCACCCTTGTCCAAGCCCTAATCCACTTTGCCTGTATTCAAGCCACATTGGACTTTCCTGCTATTCCCCAACCCAACTGTACCCTGTGCTCTACTACTTCTGCCTTTCCCCACACTGTTGGCTCGGTCTTCAGTGCTCTCACAATTCTTTCTCTGCCTATGGGAAATATATTCATCCTTTTAGGTTCAGCTCAAATGCTAGGATGTGTTTGAAGTTTTTCGGATACCCTCACCCTTACTCTTGGTACCATGGTAGGAAGTAATTCCCCTGTCCTGTGTAATGACACCGTGTTTTACTTGCCCCTATTTCAGCATTTGTTTCTTTATACCATGGACTGGAGTCTTTTTTTTCTGAATAAGACAGAACTAGTGTTGAGGGACAGGTAGCACAGAGGAAGAAACTTGGGCCCTGGAAGTGTGAATCAAACCCATCTGTCTGACTGCAACACCTGAGCCTTTTACTACTTATAATAGTAGTTATTGTTAATATTAAGATGTATTGGGTGCTTTATATGTACCAGATACTCTTCTAAGGGTTATAAATGTTTAACTTATTTAATCCTCAAACATATGGAATAGATGCTGTTAGTGTCTCTATTCTGCATGTGAGGAAGCTGGGGCACAGACTGGTAAGGAACTTGGCCAAGCTCACTGAGTTGGTTAGCAGAAGAGCTGGGATTCAAACCTCTGTAGTTTGGATCTGAAGCTGGTGTGCATTACCATTATGCTGTGTCTACATCCCTCTAGTGCTGGTCATCACTAAAAGCTGTCATCATCGCTGTCAGTATCTTCATCAGATTTTCTGTTCCTCCCAGCTTGAGGCAAAGTACTTTATGACGTTAGCCCTGAGTGTTGTTAGACCCCCTGCCCCTTCTCCCCTTCTCCCAGTGTATCAGCCTCCTCCAGCTTTTCCCTCCCTCCCAACGTGATGGCCAGTCACGGTCCATCATTTTTATTATTCTCTTACCTTATCCTCTGGTGCCTGGCTCCGCTGTCCTGGCAAAATCCCCACTCGTGATAAATCCCAAATATCCACTTCTTTTGATACCTGTGTTGCTTAGTGCAGTACACTGGGGGAAAGTTAACTAAACCTTTCCAACTGTTGACACTGTGAATTTATCTTTCTCAACCTCAATATAGCCCCCTGAATTGGAAACAGATAACCTCGGATATCTTTACATTACAGACATTTCCTAAAGGTGCACTTTCACACAATGACTCTCTGAATTGAAACCAGGCTTATCTATGAGCTCAAGTATTTAATGGGCCTCTGAACCCCCTAGATCAGCGGTACGCAACCTTTCTGGCCCCAGGGACTGGTGCTCCTACCAGAATCTAATGCCTGATGCTCCAAGGTGGAGCTGAGGCAATGGTGATCCTAGCACTGGGGAGCGGCTGCAAATACAGATGAAGCTTTGCTCACTGGCCCACTGCTCTCCTCCTGCTGTGCGGCCCTGCTCCTCACAGGCTGAGGACTGGTACCATCCCATGGCCTGGGGGTTGGGAACCCCTGCCCTAGATAAGTAAAGGTCTGCCTGAAACTGTCCTTTTCAGGCTAGAACAGAGGCCCATCAGAGTTGTCAGACCTCCAGCAATCATTAGGCAAGGTGTTCAGAACCTACCGTTTTCCTTTCACGTGGAAACATGAGTTCTGCCACAGGTTTTAAGAAACAGGTGCTTACTGACAGACAAAAGTCAGGAATGTTTACTCAGCGAAGAGTTATTCTGTGCCTGAACACACACGTCATTTATGATTGCTCCATTTTGTATAACAAGGAACTTAGCTAAAACTAATTAACAAGGAAATTTGTTATCCACTGATGGGAAGTACTGAGGCCTTGATGGTTGTTTGATTCAGCTAAGGATTCAGCTTTTTGCCATCTCCTCCTCCTGCCACTCACAGTATTAGCTTCCATCCTAAGGCTGGAAGCTGGATGGCTGCAACAATTCTAGGAGTTAAGCAAATTCCTGAGGAAGAAAAGGAGATCATCTTTCTTGATGGCCTTTTCTTATGAGTGAAGGCACTTCCCTCAGAAGTCCTTCTGCGGTCTTCTTCTAAGGTCTCATTGAGCAGAGTTACATCATCTCCCCTTCCTGAACCAGAGAGTACCAAGGGGATGGATTACCCCTAGACCAGGAAGATGACCCCGGAACTGGGATCAGCCTCCCTGTGGTACAGGACCACGAGGAGGGAGACATACTTATGTAAAAATGAAGTTTTTTCAATACGTGTTGGTGATGGCAAGCAAAACACAGTATACAATGCACTGAGGAGCACGGTGGCAATGTCTTAGCAGTTATGACCTCTGAAAGCCACATGGAGCTCTCATCCACTCCTTCCTACTTACCCCAGCCTAACCCATAATATGACTAGCTCACAATTTTAAAAGGAACTAGAAAGACCTGATACATGCAGGTGCTTCAGTGTATCAGATAGTTTCTCATTTAGTGTGCACAAGAATCCCGTGAGGTCATTATTACCAGCTCCCTTTGAGGGATGAATTAACTGAGTTACAAAAACATGAAGCGCCTTTTCCGAAGTGACACTAATAGTGGCAAAGTCTCTACTGCCTGGCTCTGAAATCCGGCCAAGTCCCGGAGTAGAGCCCAGAGGAGAAAGTCCCAATTGGACCGACCATGCAGTCTCCTTCTAGAACGCGCTCCCGGGGCTCAGAAAATAGTTACTCTACTCTAAACAAGCACCTAGTAGTATAGTGAAGGGCCTCTTGATGGTGGTGGTGGTGACAGAGATGTCTTCCTTCTTCTTGGGTTAAGTCACAGTTGCTCAAACCTCACAAGGAATGTTGATTCAGGAAGTCTGAATTCTAATCTGCACTCCACATTAAGTATTTGGAAGCTGAGATGCCAGGTTCAGGGAGCCACGTAAATTTTCTATACCTGGGAGGGAAAAGACCTAAAATGTGTGGAACAGCTAGGTTTTCAAGGACAACTCTATTCCCAGATCTGAAGTTCAGATGAAAAGAAGAGGACCCAAACTGTTCACTGGTCTTTAGCTACCCAGTTAAAAAACATAGGCCAGACTCCCAGTTTCAGTTTTGGAACTCATCCTTCCTGTACTTATAACCAGAAAGGAAGCTGAACAAACTGAAAATCAGTGACTTACCTTAGACCCTTCAGAGACCTGAGGTCACAGGGCAAGTGACCACCCCCTTATTCTAGAGAAAAGACAAATCCGGCGAGTCACAGCCTATCTCTCCAGACATAAAGCAGAAAAGGCTAGAGGCATAAAGAGGAGAGAAGACTTAAATGGTAGTTTTGACAAATTACTGGAGACTGTGGAACAGTACGAGAGCGAGAAACCTCATGTGCAGTCTTAAGAGGTTTAGTGGGCTTTAAATCCAGGAACTCCAGCAGGTTCTCACAGTGAAAATCCCAGAAAGATCCCCCCAGCTCTGGCAGTGAGCCGGGAATTGTGCTCTTGTGAAATATACCCAGAGCCTTCTCCATGAGAAAGGCCCCACTCTACAGTGGCAAAAACTTTTCCCCAGAGCCTTATCCCAGCCCACTCTAGTCTTCCATTTTCACATAAGGGGAGAAAGAAGCTACAAAACACTCGTGAAGGTCACAGCCCACAGAACCCTGGAATTTAATTGGAAGAATACAGAACACTTCTCCACACGGTTTTCACCTTGTCACAAGCCTGCGGAAGAACAGGAGTGGAGTACGTACAGCTGAAAGAGCTGCAACATGCGGACTCTCTCTGCAAAGTGTAATTAGGGAAGCCCAAAGATAAGAGCGGAGACAAAAATAAGGACACTAGAATTTGAAGACTCTGGCACGTACAACTACAGTAAACATTACACACAGCATAAAACCTCTCGCTAAGGGTCTATTTACCTCCATTCGCATTACCCAATATATCATGTCCAGCTTTCAACAAAAGTACAAGGCATGCTAAAAGACAAGAAAAAGCAGTTTGAGAATACAACGCAAACAACTGAACTAGATGCAGATGTAAGGCAGATTTGGCCATTATCAGGGGATTTAAAATATGTGTGATTAACATGTTAACAGCTCTAATAGATAAACTGGACAGGTGTGAATGGCAAGTGGCTGAGACCCAGGCCGGTTCTTGTCCCTGCCACATTGCCACACCGCCAGTGCTCATGAGAGCTTGGAAGTGACTGCGGAAGCCTTGACAGAACAGAAGAGGAGGAAGCAGGACCGGCCCTAACCGGTGCCCGACACCTGGCCGTGGGACCAGACACAGACGATTGTGTGACCCGGTGCGGGTCCTGACAGGGCCAGGCCCTCTTTCTTGGACAACCGTGGGGACCACAACATGGCAACAGGCGTTACCATTTCGCGTGTGGCAGAAAGAATGAATCTGGGTACAGAGCAGTGGATTCTTCCCTAGGGTTAGGGATCTAGGTGTGCCTTTCAGAGAGGGGCAGCGGTGAGGCCTCCAGAGCAGCCCCCACCCCTCTCTCCCCGCCGTGGCCCCGTGAACTAAGAACTTGGGGGTGGGTAGGACCTCCGGGCGGTCTGGCTTTAGATCGCCTCTCCCTCCCAGCCTGCATCCTCACAGCCCCTCTCCCATCAGCAGCCAGGACGGATGGCGGGCGGGAGGCGGGCGGGAGGCGGGCGGGAGGGGGAGGAGGCGGACGCGGGCATTAGGCAGTCGGGGGTCCTGCGCGCGCGCGCGCGCGCACCTTTCGCTGAGGGGCGCTTTGTATCCATCCGCTGTGCTTCCAGCGCGGCTCCATCCGCCCTCCGATCCTGCTCGCCCCGCCCCTCGCCGGCGGGACCCGTTGGGTCCACGGCATAGACCGCAGAGCCGGAAACGTGGCAGGGGTCGCCCCGTGCGGGGCCGCGCAGGTCCCGCGAGGCGGGCTGGCGTTAACCCGTGCCTGGCGCGGGGGCTCCTCTGGGCCCCGCCCCCTCGGGGTCGGAACTACGGCGGGCCTGGGAGGGGGCGTCGAGCCCATTCGCGCCGTATCCCTCCGCCTCCTTCCCGACACCCTCGTCGGCGGCGGTTCGTGCCACGTTCTGCGCAGCCCCTGCTCGGCTTCGCGCCTCACGCGGGGGCCGGGACGCCTCTCTGCGGTCCGGTGCGCACGGAGGGCGCTGGGAATCCGAGCGAGGAGCGAGGAGCTCCGAGCGGAGGGGAGGCCGACCACCGGGGCCCCGAGCCTGCACAGGCAAGTCGGGGTGCGCTGGCGGCGGGGGTGGTCCCGCACTCGGTCGGCTTGCGGCCTGGCGAGGAGGAGGCGACCCGATCGGAACCGGTCCCTGAGGGGTGCGCGGCGCCGCGGGTCCCCGGCGAGGAGGCGGCGGCGACCGGCGCGGGCCGGGCCCAGGGCGCAGGGGTGGCGGGGGAGGCCCCCGGGGCTCCTGAGGAAGCCATCGCGCCGGCCGCTCCCCAGGCTGTTTCCCCGCTGCCCGCGCCCCGCCCTCCACGGTGTCTGTGCCGTGAGAGCCTGGGGGCCGGGCAGCTGCGGCAGAAATGGCGGAGCGGGAGGTGGGCTGGGGGCCGCCGGGGGGTGGGGGGGTGGGGCGACGTCGGCCGCTCCGGGCCCCGGTTCTGGAAAGGGGCCCATTGGGCCCCGCGTCCTGGGTGATCTCCCTTCCCACAGGCGCCCGGTTGATGCCAAGTCTCCTGTCTGCGCGGTAGGCTGGCGATTTCAGCAAAAGGGGGCCTGAGTGCGTAGATTAAGAAGACACTAAAGTGAAATGTTTACCCTTCTCTTAATACAAGTCTCATCGCCGTCTGTATTTGGATCTTGCTTGCAACCGAAGGCAGGCAAATGACAGGGCGAGGAGTCGGTCGACTGTCACAGGAAGAATCTGTGTAAATAGTGTGCTGTTTATTTCGGGATCTGTTTTCTCAACATCCCTGCCCACTTTGCTAGGTTGAGGTAATGGCCTTTCAGAATAGAGGAAAAAGCTTTCTGAAGAGTCAGTTTAGAACGCATGGAGCCATTCTGCTTCTTTAATTTCTAAACTCCGTCTCCAGCCACCCTTCTCTGTCCCTCTCATTTTGGTTTCACTGGGAGTCCCACAGATTTTGTGGAGTTCCTGAGGGCGGCTACCTGAGGAACCATGGGAGTTGGGAGACATTTTTCATACTTGTCCCCTGATTGTCGAAAAGGAGGTGTTAGGACCTGAATTGTAGGTATCTGGCCATTTACCTGATGTTTTTCTACCGTCGTCCACATATTTTCTTGTGTTTTGATGAATGCCCTTCCCTCTTTCTGTAGGGCGTGACTTTTCTCCAGCTATAGGGCTGTTCTTTGGTGGGAAGGATAGTGCCTCCCGATGGCCCCTGCTCTGAGGGCGGCTGGCGTGGAGTGGCGAATGAGGTGTAGTGTCTGTGTATGCAGGAGAAGGAGAAAGGATGGGAGCGTGCAAAGCCGCTTTTGAAATAATTGTCCCCATTGTGGTTACTGCCTACTTTCTAAATACAGTTGCCTATTTTCCACTACTCACTCTTGTGCCTCATATTTTTGTTCAGGGAAAGGGGTATGGCCGCTGCTGGGAAAATGACTGACTTTGGAGTTGGGAGGTGTAATTAGACAAGCCTCAGGTCTTAGAAGAATGTAAGGGGACTCATCTGGAGTTGCAGGCAGGTGGGAGACATTTAACATGACCTTGGATATACAGAAGCATACGTTACAACACTTTTAAGTGTCAAGCTATCTCAGTCTCCTCTGTTTTCTTTTCTCTGTCGTTCTGCCTGTCCATGAGGTCTGTTCCTTCATGAGGTTCCTGTAGAAATCCGTAGGTAGCTGTTCACTTTGGATTTAATTAAGAAAGAGAAAGACAATTCATTTGCATCCAAGGTGAGTGTGAGCATGGTACCCCTATTGATTTGGGGTGGGAACTGGCTGTCGGCAAGTGGGTGAGACCAGGTCATGTGTTGGAGCCATTGTCGTCCAGTATTCTAGACACCACCGCTGCCCTTAAGTTTGTGTATTAGGGTATGGGTGTGGGGTGTGGCTGGATTGTGCCTGTAAGGTAATTGAAAGATACCCAGGAAATGGGGAGGGAAGCCATGAGGAGGACCAAGGCCAGAAATGTTACACAGTTGACCCTTGAATGATATGGATTTGAACATATGTGGATTGTTTTCATTTGACCACGGTTCGGTTGACGGGTGCACTTCTACTGACTGCCGTTTAAACCCAGATTGTTCGAGGTTCACCTCTGTGGTTGGGAATCCATGTTTGCAGGGGGCCAACTTTGGTTATACGTGGGTTTTCAAGTGCACGGGAGGTCAGTGCCCCTACCCCGTGCATTGTTCAAGGGTCAACTGTATAACCAAAGCTCTAGATTTGGAAAGGCACAGGTATTGGGTTTAGAAACCAGAGTGCATATCTGTCTATCAAAACTCAGAATTCCAGTCCTCCCTGTGTTTCTGTCCATAGGTCTGCTTGCGGATTCAGCTGGAGGGCTTATCAACACTGGAAGCAAGGAAGGAGAAAATTGTACCAGTTCAATGCAGGTTGGTGTGAGGCCGACCTGAATGGACCTATAGAGTATAATGGTGTTTACCACTTTCAGAAAGCTCTCCTGTCATCCCTGCTACTATTTACTGTAAATAAAAGAGTGCAGTAGTGCCTGGGGAGGACATTGTTGGGCATTAGTGGGAGTGTGGAAGGGATAAAGTGAGGTAACAGTTTTCTGTGATTCTACTTCTACCCCACAGTCCATCCCTATTCTCCCATAGCCTGTGTGGCTGTCTGCATAGATAAGCACAGTTGGAAGAGGCATAAAGCCCATTCTCTTCTTCTACTTCAGGTCTATCTCCAGCAGTGGCTGTGGGCCTTGGAGTAGTGGAAGATGATCACTTTCAACAGGTCTCCACTCGGAACCATCATCTTGCTCAGCCTGAGCACTTCTGCCCTCTGTCTGCATCATTGACAGGCTGTGTGTTTGGAAAGGACCGTGGGGCTGCTGAACTGACGATTGGCTCTGCCTCTTGCTACAGAGTTTCTCTCTGACCTAGTGAAAGAGTGTCAAGACACGGACCTGGGACACGTTGAGAATCAGAGCCAAGGCTGTCTATATAACTGGGTTTCAGCCATGCCTAGGGGTAGAAATAAGGCCAAAACTGCAAAAGAGGCTGGTGTAAAAGCTGAAGCGAAGCGGGAGGTTGCTGTCATAGTTAGGCCTGTAGCCAAGACCCAGGCCAAAGCAATAGCCAAGGCAGGGTCTCCGGCAGATGCAGTGGCAGAGATGAAGGCAGTGTCTAAGAACAAGGTTGCTATTGAGATGAAAGAAAGGTCCCTGGCAAGTTTCAGTCCCCAAGCTGAAGACAAGGCCACAAGAGTATCTCGGTCTTGTTCTGTAGCTGAGGCTAGTGCTGGGTCCAGGTCCGTGTGTAAAGATGAGTCTGGTAACGAGACCAGTGTTGGTTCCTGGTTCTGGAATGGAGAAGAGACAGGCGATGGTTCCACTGCTCACGATGAAGGTCAAGCTGGTACTGGTCCCCCGGCCTGTGCTGGGAAGTTGGAGCCTGTGTTGGCTGGGCCTAGCTGCAAGGCTAGGCCAGGGGTGGAGGAGGAGGTGGAGGAGGAAGAGAACGTTATTGGGAACTGGTTTTGGGATGGAGATGAAACTAGTTTTGACCCTAGTCCTCGACCCGTGAGTAGGATAGTTAGGCCCCAGCCTGTGGATGAAATTAATGAAAAAAATAGGCCCAAGGACTGGTCTGAGGTAACTATCTGGCCCAAAGCCCCTGCTGTCACTCCAGCAGTGTTAGGATTTAGATCCCAAGTCCCCTCTGAGGCAAGGCCTTCTCCATACATTGTTCTGGCCTCAGCTGAGGGAAATACTCATTCTTTGCCTGTGGCAACAGCATGTTCTTCTAGGAGCACCCCCTCATGCTCACAGCCTAGCCCCGAGTACCCATTTGGTTCCGACCCTTGTATTGAGACCATAGAGGAGATCAGACGCCAAATCAGGGTCAGGGAGATGAATGGGATTAAGCCGTTTGCTTGCCCTTGCAAAATGGAATGCTACATGAATTCTGAGGAATTTGAAAAACTGGTTACCTTACTTAAGTCAACTACTGATCCGTTCATTCATAAAATAGCTCAGACCGCAATGGGGATCAATAATGTTGATCCGTTTGCGCAAGAGTTCATTAATGAGGTGGGTGTAGTCACACTTATTGAAAGCTTGCTCAGTTTTCCTCCCTCTGAAAGGAGAAAAAAGGCCATAATCACCCTGAATCCCCCTTCTGGGAATGAAAGACAACACAAGATTGAATTACATGTTAAGCATATGTGTAAGGAAACCGTGTCTTTTCCCTTGAACTCACCCGGACAGCAGTCGGGATTGAAGATCCTGGGGCAACTGACTGCTGACTCTAACCATCACCATATTGTCGCCAGTTACTTTTCAGAGCTTTTTCATGTGCTATCCCTGGGAAATTGTAAAACCAGAAATCTTGTTTTGAAAGTATTTTTGAATTTGTCTGAAAATCCAGCTGCAGCCAGAGACATGATGAATACAGAAGCGTTAGCAGCATTAAAACTTATCTTTAACCAGAAAGAAGCAAAAGCCAATCTCGTTAGTGCCGTGGCCATATTTATTAACATAAAGGAGCATGTCAGAAAGGGCTCAATTGTAGTTGTCGATCACTTTCGGGTTATAATACACTCATGGCCATTTTCCGTGAAGTTAAAGTGATTATTGAAGCGATGTAAAATGATCCAGAAATAAAAACAGAACACTTTGAGCGATCTCCAAAGTCTAAAAGGCTGTCTGTCCTCTGAGAGCCTTGCACGTCGTCTTGTTCATTACAGTATATACATAATACATTTCATCTTTAACAGTATTACCTGTGACAGTGTCTAGGTTTAAGCTTGGACCATTTTTCAAATGAATATCACATCGTGAGCTGAAAACATCTGTTGATTTTTATCTTACGTAAATATAAAAAGGGGTGCTTTTTAACATTTGACCTAACCAGTTCATCCTACGTAAGCTTATTTGTTCATTAGTATCTGCTTAGATCATTTGTGGCTTCATATCGCAGAAAAAGAATGTCCTTGAACATACAGTGTGGTAGCAGAAGTAAGGCATGTGCATACTGATGCACTACCTGCATCAGATAACTCATTCTACAATACAGGAATGACCCTGTGTCCTAGATAAAATGTAATACTCAGTTTTACAAATTTTGTTACTACATTTATAACATATTTGTTAGACTATTACATTTATGTCAGTCATCTGACAGGAGAGACAGGAGGTAAGTGTAGGGAGGAAATATTTCCAGTATCTGCTCTTTTGTCAGGTACTGTGTTGGTACTATATTTTACAGGTTTTTTTTTTCTCCCATCTCACAGTGGTCCTGCAAGTTAGGTACTGGGAGTTTTTATTATTATTATTATTATTAATTATTATTGTTATTATTATTATTAATTATTCTGGATCACCTCCAAAGAGAATTAGGTTAAATGCTTTTTCCTAGATTCCCATAGCAGGCAGGTAGCATAGCTGATTGATCTGATACCAAAACCCACTCACTACGCTACCTTGCAGTCCTTACTTTTTTAGGTGGTGGCCTTGGAGGCTCAGAGACTGGGTTTAATGATTATTTTTGCTGTTGATATTGTCCCTGCCAGACTTGCAGTTCTTTACTTCCTCCAAATTCACACGTCCATCAGGGATTGGCTTTACCTCTCTGGAGCAGTGTGTGGATTTGAACTGGTTGTGTCTGGAAATAGTAGGTGCCCAAAATTGTTGAATGTAAGATGTAAATTTGGAGTCATCGGCAAGTGAAATTTGCTGTATATCCTTCCTAACTTTTTCAATCTGTATGTACTCCCCCCAAATAATAGCTCATTCTGTATGTTGTCATGCATTATGTTTTAAAAGATAATTGCTTCTTTCCCCCTTGCAAAATCATAACTTATTTTTTTTTATCATTGATAACTTCATATGTGTCACATGAAAGACCAGAAGGCTCTATCTGTTACTTAGCAGGATAGCCCACTTCCTGCTTTTCTGCCAGCTAAAACTGTACTAGATAAACTTCATTGGAGAAATTTAGACCCAGAACTGCAGTTTCATCAACACAAAACAGTAAAGCTAGCAGAGACGCTGCTGCCTCAGCCAACATGATAGTGACTCCTGGAAGTCTATGTGGTTCAGCATCCCCAGGACTATTGGGCTATGGCTGTATTCTCTGAGGCTCTTGGTAAGCATTTACAGCTCCTGGTCTGAGCTGAAGGGAATATCTCGGTGTGTGAAAATACTGGGTTATGTGCTTTGAGATTTTTAAACAGTTAAGAAAATAATATCCTGTAAATACTGTTTGTATTGTAACCTGCTTTCTCCCACTAACTGTTGTGAATGTCTTTCCATGTTAATAAATATGCTTCTACAACATTTTGAATCACTCTATGCTTTTTGTGTGTTAGCGGTGCATAGTGCCTAATCTTCCCTTGCATATCCTCTTAATAAGCAACATGCACAAATTTATTCTCTTGTGAAAATAGGACGATAATCTGCAACTTGCCTTTTCGTCTTTCCAATTATCTTTCAATTTAGTATTATACATTTATTGAGATATGATTGACATACATTAAATCATACATATTTAAAGTATTCAATTTAATAAGTAAATGGCATGTATACATCCCTAAAGCCATCACAATCAAGGTAGTGAATATATCCATTGCCCTTAAAGTTTCTTCATGCCCTTTGTAATCTCACCATGCCCTATGTCTCCCTGCCCCCAGACAACCACGGCTCTGACAATATAGAATCATTCCCATTTTCTGTAATTTTATATAAATGAAATCACAACGTATATTGGGAGCGGGCTGGCTGGAGTCCAGCTTCTTTCACTCACCATAATTATTTGAGATCCACATTACATGTATCAATAGTCATTGTTTTTTTATTGCCAAGTAGTATCTCACTATATGGCTATACTACAGTTTGCTTATCCATTCAAGTATTGATCGCTGTTTGGATTGTTTCCAGATTTGGGCAAGGAGAATTAAAGGTGCTATCAGCATTTGCGTCCTAGTGCTTCTGTAGACATGCTTTGCTTATCGGTAAATAGCTGGGAGTGGGATGACTGGATCATATGGTAAGTTATATGTTTAACTTTTACATTTTCCAAAGTACCATTTGACGTTCCTGCAGCAGTGTATGAGAGTTCTGACTTCTCTACATCCTTGCTAACACTTGGTATGGTCAGTCTTTTTAATTTAGCTATATATCATTGCAAAATGCTAATTTGCATTTTGCAAATTACGATGTTGAACATCATATGCACATTTGCCGTCCAGATATCCCGGGCGAAGTATGTGTAAAACTTACTGCCCTTTAAAAAAAAATTGGGTGGTTCATGTTTATTGTTGATTTTAAGAGTTTCTTATATATACCAGATATGAGTCTATTAATCAGATATGTTTTACAAATATTTTCTCCAGGTCTGTGAATTATCTTTTTATTCTCTCAAAACTGTGTGTTTTGAAGAGCAGAAGTTTTTAATTTTGATGAAGAACATTTTTTTTTACCAGTTGTGTTTTGGTGTTATATGTAAGAAATCATTGCCTAACCGAGGTCACACAGATTTTTATCCTATAAACTGAAAGTTATAGTTTTAGGTTTCACATATCAGACTATGATCCATTTAGAGTGTTTTCTGTATGATATAAAATATAAGTTGAAGTTCATTCTTTGGCATAGTGATAGCCAATTTTTCCAGCACCGCTTGCTTAAAAGATTTCTTTCTCCACTGAGTTACATTTCCATCTTTGTCAAACATCAGTTGGCACTCCCAAAGTTAGATTTTCTTCTGTCACCAAATACTTGACTCCTACCCCTATCTGCTTTCCCCCGCCCCCGATAATTTTAATTAAAAAATAGTTGTCCCTAAATCTACGGGTCTGTTTCTGGACTCTGTTCTGTTCCTTTGATCCTTTGATATACTTCTGTATCTTGATTATGATGCCACAATGTCTTGACTACTGTCGCTTTATGATGTCTTGAAATCAGGTGGTGTGAGTCCTCTATTATTTTTCAAAGTTATTTCGTTGATTCCTTTTCTTGCTTTTGGCATGAATTTTAGAGTCAGCTTGTCAATTTCTACAAAAACTCTGGCTGGGATTTTGATGAGGATAGCTTTGAATCAATAGATCAATTAATGGAGAACTGACATCGTAACAATGTTGACTCTTCTGGCCCATGAACAAAATGCATCTCTACTGATTTGGGTCTCCTTAATTTCTTTCTCTCAGCAGCATTTTGTAGTTTCCATGCAACATACTTTTTAGCATATTCTTTCCTATTCTTTAACATATTCATATATTTTCCCCATGCAAATTGATGCATCCTTGTTGATATCTCTATGCTTGTTTGAATATTGCTGTATGATAAATTCCTTGAAGCGGAACTGCTTTGTCCAAGGTCATGAAAGGCAATGTTCTCCAGCTAAAAACCGCCAGGAACATGCTTGTATTTGAACAAACTGAGTTACAGAAGAGGGGAACACACACCATGGGGAATCATGGAGTGCTTCAATAAAAGGGCTTAGAGATGACTTATTATAGGATTGGGACTTGTGTTAGGTGATTTTAGGGGAGGATTTAAGGAATCGAGGCTTTGCTGTTGATAGAAAGCTCTCAGGAAACAGAAGTAATTCTATCATTTGTTATCCAAATCAATCTTACTCTACAAACGGGAAAGACTAGACCAAAGCAAAAGTGATAGGTAAAGAAGTTAGCAGTCACTTATAACAGCCACATTAGGGAGATATTTGGTCATTTTTGTGATTGAGACAATGTTTCTCTGTGTTTATACATGGCTACAGAGTGGTCCTGTTTTCGTCTTGATACATCAAGTCATGTAGTGGCCTTATCAGATGTTAATGTTCTGTGAAATTGTTTTTATTCAACAAGAAATCACCAAGGCGTAGCTGTGAGTGCCAGGCCAGCTCCTGAATGTCAGGGGCTGCTTTTCCTCTTCGTGTGGACATTTACAAATTTCGTTATATATTACTTAACTGGCCTTTAAAACATATCCTCTCAACCCATGGAGCACGAATGTCTATCTATTTATATACTTGCCAACACTCAGTATCAATATATTCGATCTTTACTGCTCTCAGAAACAAAAAAAAATCATCTCTGTGTTGTTCTTTATACCATTTTAAAGGATACATAATTGGCTGTATTATGGATGTGACAATTGAATCACAATCATCCTGTCAATTTCTTTAAAAACGTGTCAGCTAGGATTTTTAATAGGATTCCATTGAATTTATAGACTAGTCTGGGAGAATTAGTATTTTAACAAGACAGAGTCTTCCAAACAATGAAGACGGTACGTCCTTCTATTTATTTGTCTCCTTTAATTTTTTAAGCAATGTTTGTAGTAGTCAATGTACAGGGCTTGCACATCTGTGGACAGATCATTCTTAAGTATCTCATGCTTCTTGTTGCTATTGTTAACGGCAGTATCTTTAATTAAAATCCTTGTATTTTATTTTCATTAAACTGTCAGAAGCCAAATAAACGTTCGACAGAAGCTGCTGAGAAATCTTTTCGGTTGAAAACACAAGGTACTCTAGGGTGGAAAAAGTATTTGATGCATAACATGCATCCGCTTGTACTTACAGGTCAGCTTTTATCTGTTATTGTCAATCTACTGAAACTAGGGAGAAAAATGTCCCAGAGGCAATTCTACAAGGTCATCTCCAGAAAAATCCATCACTAAAACAGTTTAGTGGCTTTGAAAATGTATGTGTGTGGTCAGAAATGAATCTGTTGAATTATGGGGATTTTCTTTACACTCTGGCAAATCTACCTCAATGAAGTCCTGGGATCTTGGGTGGTGGAGACAAAGTAGTGGGTGGGAGAGCAGGTGGAGCAGGAGAGAGAGATTGCTGGGAATGTTTATTATGAAGAATACTTGAAGTTAATTACTGTGCGTTATGCCAGTCCTTTTAATTTCTAGCACATATTGGAACTCAATCAGGGTGGATATTGTTTATCTTTCTCCAGCTTTACTCGCCAGCATGGTTACTATGGTGACTCGGTTACTGCAGTGGGACTTGATGTGGTCTGAGCATCCAGTTATGATTCTTGCTTGAGTCACTTGTTACTACGGTTTCTGTCAAGAATTGCTTTTCCCATTCTGTCATTCCTTCTAGAATTATTAGTTAGCATTTGACTGTAGGGTTGAGCGTTCCCGATCCTCTCGGTAACTGATTAATTATAACTAATTAATTAATTGTTTTCATTTATATAAGTGTGACCCTTAAAGTCCCATTTTCTCTCAAAGGGTTTATTAAAATTATGTTTTGATGCTCAAATGTTGTCAGAATTGGCCAGTATTTGCCCTTCACGCTGGCCTCTGCGCCCATTTGACACCTCCCTCAACTTCCTTAAGCATGTACGTTCTTCTCTGAGGCTGTCTCCCATCTGTAGAATGAATGATGCACACCTCAGAGTATTGCCTTGAGGTCTTAGAGAGAAAATGTCTGAAAATAATAATATGCCACGTGTGGCGTCTAGTATACCCTCAGCAAATTTTATTTCTCCATTCCTACTTTACTCTTTTTTTTTCTGTCAGTGTGATACCTCCGCCATTAGCATCATAGCACGATTACCAGAGAGAATATTCGGACATGTAACAGCAAGCAGGGATAAGCCCTCGTTTCCCTGATGTGTGAGCTTCAGTGTCACTGCTGTGAGGGGAGGAGGATGTGTGATGGAGCTGGGGAGAGGCAGAGTGACATTACACAGCTTCCAGTGAACTGAGTGGAGACAGTCGAGCACATCCTCACCCCTTTTCCCTGCGTTTCATGTGCTTTTCCCATTCTCTCACGTTCCTCTCTATTCCACGTGCTATCTCATCCTTGTAGTAGTACATCAGAGAGGTTTGGACTCTGAGGTCCAGGAAAAGGGCAGATGCAGAAGAACGGAGTATGATGTCAAGGGTGCCAGACAGGTTCCTGGAGCAAGAATGAAGAGATCAGGGTCCCGTCGTTGAGACACTTCAGGAAAGTCACCTCCCTTTTTTCCAGCCTGATCTCTACAACAAGGTAACAACACCCAGTGTTCCCGACCACCCAGGAACATTGTGGAGTTTTAAGTGTGATTCAAGTGGAAAACTATCTATGGTCATAGGTGGGAGAGAGGGACCAGTGCACTTTTGAGTAATTGCATTAACAGAGACACCCCAGATGGCACAGAACTCTGCCTGGCAGACATGAAATTAATGCTACACAAATGTCAGCTGTTTAGGTCAGGATTTCTGCAGGGTGGTCCTTGGGCCACTTTACTGAAATTGTCAGGGAGTGCTTGTTACAATTGCAGATTCCTGGACCCACTGCACGTAGGTAGGGTGGGAAGTACCTATATTTGAACAGTTTTCCAGTTGGTCGACGTACTCATCTAAGTTTGAAAAGTACTGCTGTAGATTAACTCCAAGGTTTTCTTAAATTTTTGAATCCTTTAATGTCTAACATCTTTGCCAATTCTCCTGCTACTCAGCTGTAAATATGTGTCATCTCTGAAGTGTCAGATAGGTAGCAATCCTTCATTTGTGTAAAATGAAGTCAGTGGTTTATATGCTAGGCACAACTAGGCACTGGGAACACAGCCCAGAGAACGAGACGGGCAGGGTTTCTGGTGTTGCATTCGTTTCACAAAATGAACGCGACAAGCGGATAAACACATCAATAAGTGGGGCGATTCCATTCGGGTGTGAGCGCTTCGAAGAAAGCGAACATGTAGACAGAGTAGAATATGGCGAGGACAGTGATGTTTATAGGTGGAGTTGTCAGTGAAGCTCTTGCTCAGGAAGTGCATTGGAGCTGAGTCCTGAATGAGAAGAAGAAAGCAGGCCTGGAAAGGTCTTTTGGTCAGTGGCCCTGTGACGTGCGTGACGCCACTTGTTCCAAGGTCAGACAAGAAGCTTCAGCGGCTGGAGCCTGGCAGACAACGTGCAGATGGTAGGAGAGGAGGTCGAAGGAGGTCGAAGTCTCATCTTTGGGCCTGTAAAGAGTTGGGAGTTTATTCCGAGGGTGGACGGTTAGAGTGTGGGAGTGACATGCTCTGATTCATGTTCTCAGAAGGTGACTCTGGCTGCTGTGTACAGAATGGACTGGACAGGGACAAGAGAGCTGTGGAGATGACCATTAGGAGAACCTTGCGGACTCCAGGGGAGGGACGAGGGTGGATGGGCCCAGAGCTGCAGCAGTGTGCAAAGGTCAGGGGTGGCCTGGACGGGGCATGTTGGAGCTAGGGCTGGTGGGACCTGCAGTTGGTCGTTGTGATAATAAGGCAGGATCCTGGATGATCCCTCGGCTTTTTGTTTGGCCACATGCCTTGCAGGAATGGTGGTGCTGTTTCCTGAGATCAGTTGTTCCAAGTGCTTTAGTGATATCCTCGTGATAAGTAGTCAGGCATTCAACAGTGGTTACAGTGAAAGTTAACTATTTAAAACATGCATCAGTTGATGAATAGGATTCAGCCGTAAATGATTAAGCTTTATTAAAGATACATGCAAACTGTGACATTTTCCAAACTAAAAATCTCAACTTGTAAGTTTTCTGTTAAAAATAGTGAACTTTTTTGGGTGCTGTTACTATGTGCCTCACACTGTTCTCAGGGTTTTCATAATCAACTCAATTAATTCTCAAAGCAACAACCCGTAAGGTAAGGTTGAGTGCTTTCGCAGCTTTGCAGAAGAGGAAACTGATTCATTGAGACATGTTTTCCTTCTCCCAAGGTCAGAGAGAGCCAACTATCACAACATCTGTGCAGTTTAAAATTTTAAATTTTAAATAATGTGATTCCTAACCATTTATCTTTTAAAAACTCCCAGGACAAGTCCATGTTTTTCAGCTTTTACTTCTACAGTCATAATTCTGGTTTTGCAGATGAGACTACTTAGTGACTATAAGATGAAGTGTTCTTTGGTGAAGAATACCTTTAATATTCAAAGGCACACAATTTGGAGCTGGTAGAACTAGGGGTTTAGCCTCGTCTGTCTCCATAGCCAACACTGCTAACCAGATCACAGTTACTATGCATTAGACAACTTGGCTGTTACGATAATTCCTTGGACTTCCATGGTGAATTCTTCTCTCTTTTAGGAACTCAGAGTGTTTTTCTGATGAGCATCACATTGTTCTGTGCCCTAGGCTTCACTGTTTGGAAGGCGGGGCTTCAGACTCCTTTGGCAGGTGAGGCCAGAGGAGGTATGGTGACTTACCTGAGGTCACCTAAAGTGAGTGGGTTAGGTCTGGTCCTGGAGCCTGGTATGTCGCCTGTCTTGCACTCAGTTTTCTGTCCATCAGACACAGCATTACCCTTGGTCCTATGTGTAATGAATCACTTTCCTAGGGCTCAGAGGATACATGTTTCTCCGAGGTTACCTACCGTGCAGGTGCTATAAGCAGGCACTGAAGTACCTTCAACTGAAAGGAATTGGATGTTGAATTTCTTATCCAGCCCCCAACTGTATTGGGAGATTAGAAGAAAATTTCCTAGAATCATATATCGTGTTGTCTTTTGTGTCTGACTCCTTTTAGTCAGCTTATTGTGTGTGAGATTTACATTATTGTTGTCTATAGTTGTAGATCATTTGTTCTCATTGACGTATAGTATTATATTGTTCGGATATTTCACAATAATTGTGTAAGGATTTGGTTATTTTTCAGTTTTAGTCTTATTATGAATTATGGTGCTGAGAATGTCACGTACATGATCTTTTGGCTGGAGAAATCTTTTCATTTATCTCGGGCATATCGCTGCCACAGATGCCTAAGAGTGGCATTTCTGAGTCATTGGGAATGTGTATGTTAAGCTCAGTAGATATCGCCAGTTTTTCCAAGCATTCTTCTAATTTATTTTCCTACCAGCAGTGTGTGAATGTCTCACTGCTCCACATCCTCTCCAACACTTTTCATTTTCTATCTTTTTCTTTTTTTGTTCTGGTGGGCATGTGGTAGTATCTTATTGTGGTTTTAATTTAATTGTCTTTGTTTCAATTTCTCTTTAATTAAATTCTCTCTGAAAGTCTCATTTAATCTAAAGAAGGTCCTTTCTCTCTCTCTCTCTCTCTCTCTCTCTCTCTCTCTCTCTCTCTCTCTCTCTCTCTCTCTCTCTCTTTCTCTCTTAAACTTTTGAATGTATTTGCTTAAGATGCAGACTTTTGACTGCTGTAATATTCTCAGTTTTGCTGATTGGATCCCTACTGTGTTGCTCTTTATATTCCTCTGACCATGGCCGTTTCCTCTAAATTGGCAATTAGAGGCTTGATCTAACCCAGGTTTTTCAACAAGAGTACCTCCTATGTGGTGTTATGTACTTCCAATAGTGTTCTCCCAGGAGGTTCAACATGTCTGGTTTTCTTCTTTTACGTGATGTTGAGATTAATCACTGGGTTCAGGTACTGTTAGCCTGATCCATCCATTATAAAATTTCTCATTTGCTTTTCACCTGAAGTCTTGGGAAGCCTCTGAAGATCATTGCCTAGATCTGCATTCCTTTAAAAGTTGAAAAATGGTGTTCTAATTTTATAATTTCTTCTGCATTTGTAAGCTAGAAGTTTCCTATAAAAGAAATCTCCACCCCTCCCTGCCCGTCAACTTTTGGGCTTCACTGAAGTATAGTACACACAGTAAGGAATGGATGAATGTTTAAGTCTTTTGCATAACAATGAAAACTGGAAATATTGATTCTGAGATTCTCCAAACATGCACACTGACATTGTTTTCTGTTTTGCTTTTCCTTTAGAGTATCATCACGACTCATACATGTTTGTCTATTTGCTGTGTTTTCGTCCATTGTAGTCATTATTTTATTTGATGTCAAATTGCTCTGTCTTTGGCCTACAGGAGCCTCTTCTAGTTGATTTTGTGCTTTTCACACGCTTTATGGTAGGAGATATTTTTCCAGACTCATCTGGTGCAATCCCTATCCCGACCTAGAATCAGCCATTTCTCCAAGGACATCCGGTTCTTTGCAGTGGAGGGACTAGAGTTGCTCATTGCCATTGGTTTGGTCACTGCTTCTTGTCCTTTTCAGTGCATGGAGCTAGTGATTATATATTATATTTTATAAGACTATGCATCATCTCCTTCCATCCTGGGCTGCTCTTCTATCCTGTTACAATTTTTGTCAGTTTTTGTTTTAACTTTCCAGTTTTTAAAAATATAAGCAAATTGTATATGTATATTTATTTCCTTTCCCATTCACAGTTAAGTGGTGGCACATTCTATACCATCAGCATCCAATGGAAATTTCTGCATTGACTGAAAGGCTCTGATTCCATGCTGACCAACTTGGTAGCCACTAGCTACCTGTGGTTGTTGAGAACCTGAAACATCTTGAGTGCTACTGAGGAACTGAGTTCATAATTTTATTTCCATTTAATTTATTAAATAAATAACTTATATAATGTATTAAATTTAAATAGCCCTGTGTGGCTAGTAGCTACCATACTGGACAGCAAGAACTATACATTTTCTGCTCCTTACATTTTTTACTTAAAACATCCTGGTGATCACTCCATGGCTTTAGAGAGGGGAGTCTTCGTCACCTTTTATACCTGCATAGTATATCTAGGAAGTAGATATGCTGTCCATAATTCAACTAGACCCCTATGGTGGACATCTGTCTTGTTTCCATTCTTTTGCTATAATGAATTATTCTTCCAGGATGGTCTTGTGCTTACGTCTTTTTGCATTGTACCTTTGGAATAGATTCTTAGAAGAGAGATTGCTGATTTCAAGAGTAAATACCCATGTAATTTTATTGAATAGCATTAAATCAAATCCCCTCTATAGGGTTTGTACCATTTCACACTACCTCCAGCAATGCATGGCCATGCTTATTTCCTCAGAGACTATCCAAGGAACACTGCAGGGAGGTGAACATCATGAGATAAATCTGTGCAAACCCCTTCATTAAATCAGGAGTTCTGTGGTCAGTTCGGGGTCCACGTCCTGTGCTTGTCTTTGAGAATTTGCCTCTACTCCCCTCTACCTCCTGTGGCTATGGGTCCAGCCACACAGAGGAGGAGAGGAGAGCAGTGGAGGTCTTATATGAAGCAGAAACTGTGTTACCTCAGATGGACTTCTTAGATCAGGGGTCCCCAACCCCCATGCTGCAGACTGGTACTGTTCCATGGCCTGTTAGAAACCAGGCCACATAGCAGGAGGTGAGAGGTGGATGAGTGAGTGAAGCTTCATCTGTATTTGCAGCTGCTCCTGTAGTGCTAGCATCGTTGCCTCAGCTCAACCTCAGATCATCAGGCATTAGATTCTCATAGGAGCACCAGTCCCTGGTGCCAAAAAGATTGGGGACCGCTCTCTTAGATGATTAAATGAGAGTAACCACCCTCTTTGTGATAAGACAGACACAATGCCAGTTTCAAAGTCTACTGTTATGACCTTGTGAAGAGCTAAAAGAAAAGTTAAACCTAGTCTATGGCCATGCCACCCTGAACATGCCCGATCTTTTCTGATCTCGGAAGCTAAGCAGGATTGGGCCTGGTTAGTACTTGGATGGGAGACCACCAAGGAAGACCAGGTGCTGTAGGCATAAAAAAAAAGTAAAGTAAACCCTTTCATTCGCTCTCACGAGAACCAAGACTGAAAACACACAGGCTTGCCCTGTCTTTCCCTCTTTGAATGAGGTCCTGTCAGGAGGAGGTAGTATATCAGTGCTATGTAAGAGGATGCAAGTGTGGGTTACAGGGTGCCTTACAGCCCCTTAGTTTTCCCCACTCAACTGTATCATTTTCAGATGCTTGGTTTCCAGGACTCAAAGGTAAGCTTGAACTAAACTTGCATAGAATGGAGTCTAAATCATTCATCATGGGTGAGCACTAACATACATGTTCCTATGGGCATTTCCACTCCTGTAGGTCTAGAGATCAAGAGAGAGAAAATGTGGGATGCAGATATCGAAGTGGACTGACAGTGCCTGGATACAGTAAACACCTAATATACATTAATACATTCATGAGATGTAGATACAGGAATAAGCAGGAAAGTATGTACATACGCTCTCAGTCTTTTTATAAACATATGAATTTATAAACAAAGTAGTGAGTACTCAGTACTTACTTTGAGAAAAAAAATTGTTTTTTTTTGTTGTTTCTGTTTATAAATATCGTACCTTTTCATAGGAAAAAAATAACCTCTAGAAAGTGGAGGAAGATGCCACCAGATGATCCGAGTCAAAACTGCAGGTATGAAAGTCGGGGGTTTTGCAAAGGGTAGGAGACTTGGGGATAGTGAGAGAGGTGCCTGGATTCCATTGCATAGGCCAAAGCTTTCTGGACCTTTCAATACCCTGGTAATCTGGCTAAATTCATTCCTATCCTGGGATCTTCGGGCCCTGGCCCTGGCCTGGAAGTCCAGCTCCTCTGTGAACTGATTAGAAAGCTGTGTGAGTTGGTTGTGAATAATTATGATGAAGAAGTTTGAGACATAGAAAAGCACACACAGAGAAGTAATGTCAGTGCTTCTCCAATTTACCTAACCCCTCGTAACTTCCCATACCCTGACGTAAACTATGGATTTAACAATTAGTTACTAAAATAAAAGTTAAGATTAAAGGAGGTAATTTAGAGTTCCACACATTTACATGAGTTTTGTCAACATTGATATCCTACCTTTGAGATCATCTTTCCCAGAGAAAACACCTGCTCTTCTGAGTTAGCCCCTGTTTGTCTACCATGTTAAAAATATTCATTTCATATAGTCCTCGTTCCCAGGTCTCTTGGTCCCAGTGGAGGATTTCATTTCAACTACCACCACTGTTATCATCATACTCATCACCAAGAGGCTTTGTTGAGTGAGCATGCATGAAGGAGTGTAAAATGAATAGTGTCCAAGCCCTGGTCGCCGTCATCTACATAAGTTAATGGGACTATGCAGAGTTAACTCAGACTTCTCCATTATTGTCCCCTTTATGGCAGTCCTTTAGACTCCCCCACCCCAATCTTCCCTTCCTGCCTAGACTGCAAAATTTCGACACCACAGAGAAAGTGTTAATTGTTCTGTACTGTGGTCCTTTGAGTGCCACAAATAATTCTAGTGTCTACCATCCCTTTACCCTAAAAAACTTAAGTTCAGCCCCTTGGTGGGAAGGGGCACATGTGTCATGATATGACCCCTATTGTGGGATATTGTGATGAAGGCAAAAACTGGAACCCCATCCTACCCTTACTTCATGTGTGATCCCATCTGGAATCCTTGCTTGGCCTCTTGGTAGCCTGCCCTTGCCATCTGTAAAAGGGGACCCACAGTGCCTTCCCTTAAAGAAATGTAAGGAGAGATAAGTGGGAAAACCTCTACAGAGGAGATGGCACATGTTAGGACTTCAACACGTTAGTCCTGGCCCACCTTTCTCTTCTCCCAGAGAGTGATGACTGTTACCTAAACCAAACAGCATCACTGACACAGAGACCAGCTAGCGATATGACGGTCAGAAGTAGCACATACTCAAATTTACATTATGAATGAAGCCTTGGGTTCATTGCTGTGTTGCAGGACGGCCCTGCTGAGTGATCTGGAACAGGGAAAGATCATCAAATCGTTTTTTTTTTTACTTCCTCACCATTTTCTGTCCCCTTATTTTGACTTCTAGATTGATATTGGAAAAACATTTTACCACTGAGTCCCAAATGAAGGCAGAATGCAGATAAAGAGGAAGCAGGAATCACAGGCCTTTAACTCTGACACCAGACCCATGCACCACGAACGATCTCATTTGCATCACCAGCTTCTTCAAAGAGAGGGATTGGGGTGTGAGTACCCATGTGGCCACAATATTAGAAATGTGTGAAACTGTAAGTTCTCAATTCCTGGAAGGTCGTCATATATCAAGGAGATGATGGTCTGGTGACCTTTGGGAAAGGCAAAAGGTGGAATCCCATTCCCGTTTCTTAATAGATGACTCTGGGTTTTCCATCAGTGAGTCT
Source organism: Cynopterus sphinx (assembly GCA_030015415.1). NCBI lineage: Eukaryota > Metazoa > Chordata > Mammalia > Chiroptera > Pteropodidae > Cynopterus > Cynopterus sphinx. The sequence continues at coordinate 56,412,659 of CM057388.1, forward strand.
GACATTATCATCTGTCAAATGGGAATAATGACGCTGTCGTCAGTGAGTTGTGAATGAATAATGCAAAACAAGTAATTGTTTGCATGTTTCAGCCATAAATATATACATGATATCATAGTGTAAGTGGCTTTTGCAAGTTGTTTTCTGTGTAAAATAGTGTTTCTGAGATTTCTTTAATAAGATGACCATGGGGCTCTTTTGATTTGACTAGTTACGCTGCCATGACAGTAGTTTCCTGCAGCACAGGTGTTCCAGATGCTCTGTGGGCTACAAATAACAGTAGTGGGAGCAGCTATCAGGGGCTTCACCTTCTTCTCTAACATAAGTTATGCAATGTCTCTGCAAAGAGCTTGTACCAATTAGTTCTTCCTCAGCAGTGTATGGCATTCTCAAGCCCCCCACCACTTCCGTGTAAACAGGATGTAGTATAAACAGAAAGGCACTAACCAGATTTTGCTTTCAAACTCTAGAATTATTCCAGGGCATAAGCTGAGGCATAAAATGGAACCATCAGCAGGCATTTATGGCATATTAAGAAATGCATATGTGAAATATGCCATTTATAGGGAAATGAGAAATGGACAATGAAAAGGATTCTAATCTTCTAATAACAGGACAACAAGATGTCACTTTACCAAATATGAAAACAATGTTATAAAACTATTATTTGCACAGATCTAGAGAAACAGGTGCTTTCATCTTGTGGTTGTTTGGGTACACATTAGCAGTGAAATTTTAAAGTTCAACGGATGGCATTAAAATTGTTAAATGTTCACGCTCTTTAACAAAGCAGTCCCACTTGTTGGAATATATTCTCCAGATGCAGCCAGGGAGGCCCGTCATTCATCTGTCTACACTACTCAGGGCTGAGGTGACCTCTCGCCTAGCTGCCTAGTGTCTTCAGGCCACCTGACCCTGTGGCATCCCTCCTGTTCCAACCAGGAAAATCTGATGTCTCATAGCTAGATGCCCAGACTCAGTGGACCATCCACAGAGCCACTCTAAGTGTTGCTATGGAGCAGTGATCAGGTCCCTACTCCTGAAGGAACCTGTACTTCCTTCCCTTCCTGTCTTCATTCTGTGTCCTTAGGGGCCTTCCCTGCCCGCCAGGTACAAGCAGCCCTATCTTCCACATGAGATTAAGCTTTCATGAAGGACAGGAGAAACATGGACTTCGGACAGGTTCTGCTTCCAACCCTGCCACAAACCTCCATTGAGGGAAGGGGAAAGGGCACCAAAGCTGGCTCCCTGCTGCAGGATGGGTAAACACTGAAAGAGTAGAGTTTAACCACCTCAGCAGTATGTGTCCAGATCCTGTTGCTAATGCTCTTCCACCAGCAACTAAAAGTGACTAGGCTGCCAGGTCCCATCCCTGGCTGTGGCAGTGGCATGGGAAGCAGGCAACCTCTTGGCCATCTGTGTGCTCAGGAGCCCATGCTTTGGAGTCACATACATCCATTATGAGAGGATAGGGATACTTCGCCACCACGGTTGTCTTGAGGATTAAATCCAGCCAGTAACACACAGAACCTGGAGCTGGGCCCCTCTAAACATGCTCTTTCATACATAGTAGCTGTCTTTGCTCCTGGAACAAGAAACTCATGTGTCAACATGACCTCCCCTCAGTCAGGGCCCCTTAAGCTCGATGCCCATCAGAATTACCTTGACGATCTTTGCCTAAGGCCTCACCTGAAACACTCCTGTTGATAGACTCAGGACTTCTGTATCAAAGGCCATTCACGTTTCTAAGTTGTAATAACATGGGCCCTAGAAACAGATATGTCTGTTTGGTACCAACAGTGTATACGAGTGTTAATTTCCACTTCATTCCTTCAACCAGATTTGTCTCTATTGCCACCTTTTCTGTGTTAATATGAGCTTTTGTCTGTATTTATCATCTGATCTGCTCATTTTCCCCAGACCCACCCCATTGGAAGTCACCGCAGATGGTCGTTAAACCTACAGATTCGTAGGCTTTTTCTTAAGGTTGCCAGGTTTAGCAAGTAAAATATGTTATGCCTGCTGAGTTTGAATTTCAGATAGACCATATTATATTGCATGTAACATACGTACATAAAAGTTATTTATTGTTTATCTGGAATTCAAATTTAATTGGGTGTCCTATATTCTTTTCAGCAGCCTGACCCATGACAGGCTATGTAGAAGAGAACCAAGGTGCTCTGGTCAACGGCCCCAGCTGAGCTCCCATCAGACACCAGCACCAATCATTTATGTGAGTGAGCTGTCCCAGCCAAGTGGAGCCTCCAGATGACTGTAGCCCCAGGTGACAAATTCCACATGGAGCAGAAAACCACCCAGTTGAGCCTGGTCAAACTCACATAGTCCTGAAAGATAGTAAGTGGCTATTGTTCGTGAAGTTGAAAAGGCTATCCGAGATTGCGGTCTGGGTGCAGTCTTCCTCTTTTTCTGTGGCCTTTTATCATTGGTTAAAACAGAGATTCTCTTGTCCTTGAAGCCTTGGTAGGTGTTTGTTATGTTTGGCTGCTATGTGTGGGTATCAACTTCTGACCATTTCATCAATTTCTTCTTGAAAGGATTGCCAACGGATTTTTTATGATGTGCTTTTCACCCTAATCTTGGAACTTTTAAACTCTTCCCAATCTCCCTCGGTGACACGAGCCTTCAGTGCAATCACACATGTTAAGAAATTGAGAGGCCGGTACAACAAATGGCTCCATGAGCCTCATGGAAAGCCATATCCTCAGAATGTGGCTTGCTGAGTATGCAATCAGAACACAGGGTAGTTAGTCATTCACTTTGAGAAGTGTTCCTCAAAGAAGGCACCCTGGAATGCTTTCAGTTGCTCAGTGATAGCCTTGCAAGAAAGACACCTTCCTTGGGCACTTGTAGACAGGGCTCCTCCATTAGGCAGCAGGTAGATACACAGTGCAGTCTGTAGCTTTGTCACTGTCTCAGTCCTGGACTGCTAGGCGGACAAATCTGTCCCATTCTGGGGTTAATTAAGAAGCAGCACCTTGCCTGCAGATCTAAGCCACTTTCTCTAATATCACATTTGTAAGGGATGGAACTGATGAATTGCATTCTTTATTCTTTTGTCCTATTTCTTAGTTGGTTCAGATCTCAGATGTGGAGAAGGGGTGTATTTTGGGAGCTCCTAAGTGACTCAAGTATTTTGGAGCAAGACTTTAGGAAAAGTAGGGGAGCTGCTGTGACAGAGAAAAGGGGAGAGGGGTAGTGAGCCCATTGTAAGTCCCAACCGTGGGGGCAGAGCAGAACATAGGCCCCCTAAGCACAGATTACTACTAAGAGTTTTGAAAGGAGAGGATCTGGGCTATGCAACCCCTGTTTTTCCTTCCAGCCTCACTAATGAGGGAAGTTATTCTTGCAAAAGAGCGAGAGTGAGTGTGTAGAGGGGCTGGTAGTGTTTTGGTCATGAATGTCCCTCCACATGGAAGAAAAGGATAAGAATTCCCCAGGACAAACCAATGTATGGTTGCTGTCTACTGAATGACTGTAATATTTTAGGCCTGCCTCCCTGCAATAAATGAGATTTCTTAAATTACATTTTTGTTTCGTGTATGTGCCTATATTACTCCATCACATGATTACAAACAGTTCTTAGTTCTCTGCCACAGATGCCTAACTGTTTAGCATTATGTGTGATTTTATACATTCACGCTTCCAGGCTAGCTCATCTCCAAGACCCCTAGGATACTTCCCTGGATCCTCGAACTGATAATACCCCCCTCCTGTCTCTTTAAAGCAAACGCAATTCCTGATGACATGAGCGTGCTTCGTTCCAGTGACTGGTCAGCTTCCAACAATTGCCAGTGTCCTCATGTAGTGCCTCTAATCAGCTTTCTCTGAAGAGCGAAAATGTTTTACTTTTAGCAAAAGGCAAGGGGACTATAAGCTTTGCGAGGGTGATTCCAGTGTGGAGCATAAGCATGCACTTCGCAGTTGCCATGGACACCTGACATTAATCCAGCGACCTTGAAATTTTTCAGCAGAGACTAACCTAGTCTGGTAGTAGAGCAGGTCCCAGCCTGCAGGGCTTTGGGACTCCGCCGAGGCTGTGGGTCCCCGCGGTGGGCGCTGAACTGCCCTGGGGCGTAGGGAGGTCGAGGGGGCCCGATCCAAGCCGCCGCTTTCCCGCTTTGGTGTTCGCCGCTCCGGCGGTCGCGCAGGTAAACGCCGTGGTCCCGCCAGGCAGGCCCCAGTGAGTGTGGCGTCCTGCTGCAGGGGTGGGTGTCCCGGGGCTACTTTCCATCTAAAGGCAGGGGCGCGGGAGGGAAGACGGGCAACGGCACTCTCAGCCCAGTTTCCCTCTGTAAAGTGGGGACGAGGATGCTTAACCCACAGGGTCGCTGTGAACATGCGGCGATGACGCGAGTAGACCCCTGGCCCTGCGGTTATCGCGAGATCGGGATGCTTGCACGAACCCAGGCCGCTTCTCATTCCTGTTCAACTTTTTAAGCTAGAGGACAGAAGAGGAAAGGAGAAAAGGCCCTGGCGAGAAGCCCATTGTAGCATCTGCTTGTCAGGATCACTACTCACTGGCCTCAGTGTCACTGTCACTAACCCAGTGCCTAGCATGGCGCCGGGCACATAGTCGCACCGGTAAAGCGTAGTGATGCTGGACCTGTCTCTGGGGTTGGGGCTGAACCGCCTCGGAGTGTGGAGAGACCAAAGGATCCCAACCCAGGTCATCTCTTTTTTGTTCTGTCGTGTTGACAAAATTTACAAATGCAATTTTCATTTGCTTCATTTTCCTTATCAGCTTTTAGATATTCATTGGCAAGATACTAAAACTAGGGAGAAAAAAATGTCCCAGAGAAAGTCAGCCACTAAAATAAAATAGTTTAGCAACTTTAAACTTTATGTTGTTTGAATCGAATTGTGGAATTTTCTTTTTTATGCTCAAACACATCCACCTCGATGAATCCTAGGTTCTTGGATGGTAAGGAAAAGAGGGTGAGAACATATATGAATGTGTGTGTGTGTGTGTGTGTGTGTGTGTGTGTGTGTGTGTGTGTGTAATGGTGAGGCTGTGAAGAGTACTTATCATGAGGGATGTTTGAGGTTAATTACTGTATGTTATGTTGGTCAGCTCAATCCCTAGCACGTATTTGTAAACTAATCAGGACTATTACTGTTTGGGTTTTCCCCAGGTTTCCTTGGGTAGCATGGTTACCATGGTGACTCAGTGACTGCTTTGGCATACACTGAAAATTAGTTCATGATTCTTGCCTGAATCATGCCCTACTATAATATCTGTCAACTGTTGCTTTTATAATTCTGTCATTCCCTCTAGATTTGTAAATTGCCATTCAAATGTTGAGTAGAGCTCTTTCCTTTCTCTCCATCAATTATTTATTTATTCATTTATTTATTTATGTTAGTATGACTCATTGATTCCTAGTTTTCTCAAAGAGTCACTACCTGACACTATGATTCTGTATTTTGATGTTCATATTGTCACAGAATTTACCATTTTAGCCTCATCGAGTTGGGTTCTGTGTCCATTTGATGCCTTCTTAGAGTTCTTTGAGTGTGTACTTTGCTCTGTGCTTGAGCATCTTCCCACGTGTAGAAAGAAGGTAATGATGTCCATGGCAGAGCATTGCTTTGAGGATTTAAATAGAAAAAAAAATGTGAACATGACGACCTACAGCATATGGCATTCCATAGGCCCTCAAAATGCTAATTGCCCACTCTTATTTTTTTCTCCTTCATGCTATCAGTGAGATTCAGCAGAAATTGGCATCATAACTTGACTACCAGAGAGAATATTTGGACACGTAACAGTAAGCAGGGATAAGCCCACATTTCCATGATATCTGAGCTTCAGTGTCACTGCTGTGAGGGGAGGGGACTCTGTGGTGGAGCTGGGGGAGAGGCAAAGTGTCATTGCACAGCTTTCAGTGAACTGAGTGGTGACAGGCAAGCACATCCTTCACCCCTTTCTCCTGTGTTTCATGTAGTTTTCCCATTCTCTCGTGTTCCTCTCTTTTCCATGTGCTATCTTACCCCCTGGCTCGCCCTTCTGGTAGAAACTCAGAGAAGGATGTGGACTCTGAGCCCCAGAAACAGGGGCTCATAGAGAAGAACCAAGTGTGATCTTGAGTGTGCTAGACAGGCTCCTGGAGCTAGATTGAAGAGTCCCATCTTGGGACACTTCAGGTAAGTCACTCTGCTTCCTGCAGCCTCATCTACGCAACTGGATAACAATACCCAATGCTCCCGACCTCCCAGGAATATTGTGTCATTTAGGTGTGTTCCCATGTGGGAAATCTATCTGTGCTTATAGGTGAGAGGGAGGGACCAGTGCACTTTTGAGTAATTACGTTAACGGAGACACCGCAGATGCCATAGAACTCTGTGTGGTAGACACTAAATTAATGCTACATGAATGTCAGCTGTTTAGGTTAGGATTTCTCCAAGTGTGGGTCATAGTCCATTTTATCACAATCTTCAGGAGGTGCTTGTTAAAATAGCAGATACCTGGGCCCACCCTGGGTCTGCTACATCCAAAACAGGGAGGTGGGATGAGAGGTCCGCATTATTTGAACAGTTTTTCCTGTTGGTTGCTGTTATTCATCCAAATGTGAAAAGCACCATGGTGTTCTTAAAATTTTGAATTCTTTAATGTCTAATTTTGTGACAGTTTCTCCTATATCTTAGCTTTAAGTATTTGTTTCTGATTCCAGTAGGTCAAAAAGGGAACCATTCTTCATTTTCAGCGATATTATTTAGCATTTTATATGTGCAAGACTGCGTTCATTTCCCAAAGCTGCCATGAAATAGTAACATAAGCCAGGTTGCTTAAACAATAGAAACTTCTTGTCTCACAGTTCTGGAGGCTAGAATTCTGAAATCAAGTTGTTGCCAGGACCATGCTCCCTTTGAAGCCTGTCAGGGAATCTCTGTGCTGCTTCTTAGCTTCTGGTGATTTGCCGACAGTCTGCATTTCTGGCTTGCAGCTGTATTCCTCCAACTTCTGCCTCATCATGGGGCATTACCCCTGTAGTTCTATCTTCACGTGGATGTCTTTTTATAAGAGACCTGTCACATTAATTCAGAGGCCCACTCTACTCCAGAATGACCTCATCATAACTAATTACTGCTATAACAACCATAGTCCAAAATAAGGGTACATTCTGAGGGGCAAAGACTCAAGCTTATCTTTTTCAGGAGACATGATTCAACACATAACAGCCACTGAAATAGTCAATCAAAATGAATCTACATAATATATATATATATATATATATATATATATATATATATATATATTAGGAATGAATATATATATTCATTCCTAATGGTCCCTTCTGATATGGCAATAATCATAAGAATGGTTAATATTTACTGTCAACTCCCTCAGTGTCCCATACTCTTGTACATACGAAACCTACACTAACTCATTTAATACTCACCACAGCCTATGAGGATGAGGTACCAATGCTCGACTTTAACCATCAGAGAACTGAGACAGAGAGAGGGCAGGGCTAACCTGTCACAAGACTAAAATGTGGACAGATTCTATGTGGCTGCAGGGCCCCCAGATGCAATCAGGATATGTTACTGCTTCTCATCTGATAAGATCTTTGACCTTACTGTTCGCAGGGCACAGCAATATAAAACAAAGGTCCCATGTATTTTTATCACTTAACTGTGCAAAATTTAACATATTGACTTTATCCGTGTGGTTTAGAATTTGGGATACTGTGTCCTCTTACACTGTGAAAGTGCTCCTACATCATCTTGTCTCCTTTTCTAGGTCTCAGGATTGTTCCCATTCTGAAGTGAATGGTTCTCCTATGGTTGGGACAGAAAATGCTTATGATTCCCAGCCATTTTAAATAATTGTAAGAACAATCGGTCTTTATTATAGCTAAAAATAGATGACATTTTAAGGGAAATAAAACAATACCTTATAGTCTGTCGGCCAAAGCAAACCCCTTCTAAGGTTTTCATCTGCATCATATTCTTCCAGAAGTATTCTTAGGCAGGTATTTATTTATGCACGTATACATACATTTATATATTTACATACAAAATATAAGATCTCATCTTACATTTAATTTTGTAACTCGTTTGTTTTACTGTAGTGAGTTGAATTTTGTACGACGTCTTGCCAGAATATTTCCATATCCTAACCACCCTCCCCCATAACTTATTTGGAAATAGGGTCTTTGCAGATATAATTGAGTTAAAGATGTTACGAAGAGATCATCTTGGATGGTCCCTAAATCTAACAATTTAGTATGTTCTCTAAGTTCAACAACTGGTGTACTTAGAAGAAAAGGGAGAGGGAGATTTTATGCACACAGGGCAGAAGACCATTGAAGACAAAGGCAGAGACTGGAGTCACTCTGCCACAAAGCAAGGAAAGCCAGTAGCTCTCAGCAGGTGGAAAGAGGCAAGGAAGGAATTTCCTCTCGAGGCTTCAGAGGGAGGGTGGTCCTGCTGACACCATGATTTCAGATTGCTGGTGTCCAGAACTATGAGATAATATCTGTTGTTCTAGCTGTGATGGTCCTGGTAATTAGCTATGTCAGTCCTAGGAAACTAGTATACTCACTACCACATACCCCACATCATTGACTATGAATAAACATCAGTCTGTATCCTGTTTATTCATGTCTGTGGAGATAGTAATGCCAATAAAGATATATAAGAAAAATGACTATGGCTAAATTTTTTATATGGTAATTTTTTGCATTGTTTCATTTCATGATCACACACCCCACCTGTCCAATAAGGTAAATACTGTTGCCCTTCCCCATTTTAAAGAAGAAAAGCTGAGGGGCAGAGAGAAGGGCTTGGCCCAGGACTGCACAGTTAGGAAGTAGAACAGCTTAGGTTTATACCCTGACCTCATGCTCCAGAGCCTGTGAACCTGAGTCTCGAAAACTTTGAACCCATGGCATATAGAGAGATAAGTACTTTCTTCATAAAGATATCTTCTCATTAGGAGAAACAATGAGAAATGACTTTACAATGCTGACCTTAGCCCTGAGTCTCAGCCAGCCCCTACTCCTGTGTCCCAAGACTTAAAGGCCATTTAAGTCCTGCCACATGGTGTATACTCAGGTGGGTTTTCTTATTTACACCTCAGGAGAGCTTAGCCTTAGTTCCATTTCACACGTGATCACACAGGATCAGGTTCCCAGAGCTTAGGTCATCTCCCCAATGAGTGGCAGGATGGGAATGAGGTTCCATCCCTCACCCTCCCGAGAGGACACAGAGCAGCCTCCCTTTTAGAAGACTGGAGAAATGGCCAGTCACAATCCCTGCTTTTGCGGCACCATGGGTTCTCTCTCAACAATCCTTTATGGTTATGAAGATGACAGAGGAGACGAAATACCACCCCTTGTGGCAAGAGGCTTGGGTTTGGGCCACATCCTTTGGCTGATCCCTGAAGGTGGTGAGTAGGGATTAGCAAGAAGCTCAGTTGTTGTCCTTGGGACAGGCGATCTAGAGGGAAAGAAAATATGTGTAGAACTGGAACTGCTTTAAGCAAGATGTACTTTATATTTCATCTCCTTTAATCCTAACAGCTGCTCAAGTTACTCATCATTATGACCATTACTCATACCAGGGCACTGACATTAGAGGAGTACATGTAACTCTGAGAAATACTTTTTTGTTGTCTCCTAATCAGTATCTCACTCTGGAATTACTCTAAGAATTTCCCCATTTTTCCTTGATGCCTCCTGGGAGCCAAATGCTCTAATCTTTCTGGAGATTGGCAGAGTACTCCCTGAAATATTGTTCAGTATTACTTTTTTAAAAATTTTAAAAAATTTCCCCCCTCTTTTATTCCTCCCAACCCCTATTTCTACCTCTGACCTGTAGATGTTGCCATCTCCCTTTTTAAGAACTGAATCTCTGAAGGTGGGACATTTCCCCCGATGCGCTCCTGGGCACACCAGGGTGCACCCAGGCGCACACCCAGGGCCTGGGGCACTGCGTGGGGTGGGCTGGTGTACTGGAGTGGGGGAGGGCTGGTGCACTGGAGCGGGGCCTGGTGCACCCAGGGTATGGTCTGTGGCTCCTCCTGGGCCATCAACCCAGTACCTTTTGATTGTAAAGCAGACATGCTAACCACTACACTGCGGAGTCACCCATCAATATTATTTTTTAAACCATGACCTGTATAGTTTTGTGTTATAATATTCAAATTTAAAATTGCATTCTAATTGGGAAAAAAAAAACAATGAAAGATTTTGTGAAAACCAGGGAGAAAATATTTTAAAACTTCATCTCAGATATTGAGTTGTTGTCCATGGTTGGTGAAGCAAACTTACTAACAGTAAAGAAATTAGCAAGTAATTTCAATGGAGAATTTAAATAAAAATATACAGAACAATCAACATGTCAAAATATTCCAAACAAGAACTAGGGAAATGCAAAGACAAATCCTGAAATTCATATTAAGTGGAAAAGACAAGATGAAAAGAAAGGTGAGGTATGACATCTCTTGGAAAAGATTATGAGTGTGTCCAGGTTCATGTATCCCTCACCTATAGGGGCCCATCTGCAGAGGAGGCATCATTTGATGACAATAGACACCTTTGGGAAGGGGGTGGGAGTTGGGCTGGTAACAGGTATGGGATAATTTCATTTATACATTTTTTGTATGCTTTTAAAATTTTTATATTCACAAAAATAGTATGTTGAAAATAATTGAAAACAACATACTTTTAAATAGGTGGGGAAAAGTAATGTGCAGAAATATTCATTACTTGGAGAAACATTCATTATGTCAGTTTCACCAGAAATGAAGTAGATACAGAATTGCATTGGCAGCATATCTTTGTTGTCTTGTGTTTCTATGTCACTTCTAGCCCTATCACCCAAATGCACACAGGTTCAACTTTATCATTCAGTTCAGTCTAGATGAAATGATGAACAACGAGAAACTGATTATGGGCCCAAAAAATCCATAAAAATATGACCAATGCTATGGAGGCAAGATCCCAGCCTCTATTCCTCCCTCCACTTGCTGAGCTACTAGGTCTGAAACCCTCAGAGCTGACATCCTGAATCTAGCTTCCTGGTGGCATCGATCTCCATTTTTCTTTTTAAGAAAAAGAAATACATTTTACAAAGAATAACAAATGTCTTTGAATGTTTTCTCTGTTGTAATACCAGTTCTGTTTGGAAAATTTGTATATATATAAAAGTATTTCCATCTGCTCTTGATCCCAAGTCTATATTGCATTCATTGATTTATATGTTCTTTTGTCAGTGTAGGTTAGACTCCACACTTAGGAGGAGTCCCTCTCAGTAAGTAGGGCATTCATCTTCCATTACGCCACCCCTATAGATACTGCCCAGTTCTTCCCCCATTCCCTGCCTGTCATTCCCTTTTAAAGACACAAGACAGAGCTGCTCAGACCCTGCTCCAAAGCCCCATGGTCTCTCAGTCACCTTCTGCTGGTGCTGAGCTTCCCCCAGCCCACTCACCACCAACTGCCAAGGTGTACTACTGCCACCTGGTTTTGACCCTATGCAGGTCCTGATGTGTAAGATTTCACAGTCTTCTTTCACACCTATCAGTTTTTTTTTTCAGACAGGATTAGAATCATTCTGTGCCTAGGTTCATAGGTTGAATTTTAAGAAAGGTTATTGTATTTTTTTTTTACTCGCAGAAACTTCTTAAGAGAGAAGTTTGCTGATGAAGGTACATTAATGCCACTTTGTGACAAAAGCCTGAACTTCAGTTTGAACATCTAGTAGCAAGAAGGTGGGAAGGTGGGCCTGTGGTGAAATGTAGCATATTCAAGGTACAGGAATACTGACAACTTCTTTCTAGTACAGTAACTATTAATTTCTTGATGGCCATTTGGGTTGTTTCCACTGTTTGGCTATTATAAATGATGAGGTACAATTATTTACAAGTTTTTATGCTGACATATTTTCTTTTTTTTGGGGTGTGTGCCTAGGAGTGGAATTGTGGGTCATATGGTAACTATCATCAACCATTTGAGGAACTGCCAGACTATTTTTATGACCCTGACAGTCTTGAGGAGAAAAGGCTTAGTTTTTTGTTTTTCTCATGATTAGAATAAGATTATGGGTTTTCAGAAGGAATACCACATGATTGTATTACCCTTCATGTTACAATGTACAAGGGAGGATAAGATACCCACATAATATTACTGGAGATGTTGACCTTTATTTCTGGGTTAAGGTGGTGTTTGCTGAGTTTCTCCAGTATATAGTAACAATTTTGCATGTGCCTACTCTATTTCTTAGCATTTTGGCTGCTATTAGAAAGTACCACAGAGTAAGTGGCTGATAACAATGGAAGTTTATTTTTCACAGTTCTAGAGACTGGAAGTCCGAATTCAGGGTAGTAGCATGGTCAGGTTCTGCTGAAGGTTGCCAACTGCCAGCTTCTCACTGTGGCATTTTCTGTCCTTATGACCCAATCACCTGCCAAAGACCCCACTTCCTAATACCTTCAGTAGGGGGTTCAGTTTCAATATATGCATTTTTGGGGCACGCAAACATTCAGGCGATAGCAAGTGCTATTATGTCATCTATATATATATTACATAGTTAGATATACCATATAACTATGGTATATTAAAAAATGTTTTTATATAATGCATTTACCCATGGTATAGTATGAGACAACATCATAATTTCAGAGGATTTAATTGCATTCTTGGAAACCCCTTAGAGAGAAATAAAAGCACAAGTTAGGTGTTATTGAAGGGACCATGAAAAAGTATTGCTACCATTCAGAAAGACTATTAGCAAAGTCCTTTATAATGAAGCCAAAGTATGGGATTTAGAGAAAAAAATGTGTGCTTCACTTGAGAGCCCATTGCCTATAGCACACCTTTCCCCATTATTTGACTCGGACACTATGGAAGGAGTTTTGCGACTCTAACATTTAGGTAGTGATAGTATGCAATAAAACCCTCGTTCACACACAAGTAAATGAACTCTGTCTTGGTGAGGGAAACTTTTGTCTCTATTTGAATCTTCATTTTTTAACACTCATTCCCTATAAATATGACAAGGAGGTGTATGTTGACCTTGTCAAGTATAATTTCAGTGTAGTGTGGGGAAGACAGTCACATTACGTAAAGGAGGAAGACTGAGTTGGAGGGGAGATGAGAGGTATATGAGTTGAGTATCAAGAATTATTTGTAGAACTTTGGTGCAAAGGGGAGAATATACATAAAGAATACAGTAACTAGAAATGTGGAGAAGAGTCCAGGTCTTTAAATCAAGTTTCAAAATTACCAGTGACTAGAGACATGAGCAGGTTGAAATCTTAATGAATGGGAAGGAGCCATCTCTTCTTAGATTAACACTTGAGCTTACCACACCACCATTTTCACACTTTACTTCCTTGTTTTCATTCTGGAGGAGCCTAAAATTTAATCAAAGGGATAGTGTAGTTTGATCTTAATACCTGCTAACAATATGAGTGGATGGATGAAAAGATGGATGGATGGATGGATGGATGGATGGATGGATGGATGGGCAGACGCATGCATGCATGCACGATGTGTCAAAAATGTGCTGAGAATACAAATATTTTGTGCCCCAGGGAAGAGCTCTTCATGCAGATGATTGAACCCGTGGTGTAGGGTAGCTGAGAGGATGAAATTTCTCAGGATTCTGCAACTGATGGCTGCAAGTTGAAGGCCCTCAAATTTGGTATTCAATAGCAGATTTAGGGAACTGCTTCACCTTAAGTTCTGGAGGAGTCCAACTCTGACCTGAGCAGGTGAGTTTACAAACAGGCTTGCTTTCCATAGATAGGGTATGGTGGAGATGGGATTCTGGTCTGCTTAGAAGTATGCTGTGGTCTAGCTTTGTGCTATTCGGAAAGTATTAAGAAATTTTTGATCTGGCTCTTCTTTAAACTTGAACCTCATGTATTTCACAGAGAGATATTTGTAATCTCCTAGGTATACACACTGTCATTAGGATCTCCAAGAAGACAGACAGACAGACACACACAAACACACAAACACACCAACACACACACACACACACACACACACACACACACACACACGCATGTACACATTCAACCTGGAATGTACCTGTGGTCAGGAGCAGTAGGAGACTATGCAAGCTCATGTGCCTGTTGCTCACTATTTGTTAGTCTGCATATGTAACCGGACTTTATTGCATTAAAAAAAAATGATGACAATGATGATTAGCACTGTATGTATTCTAGGGAAAAATTTTTTAAATTACTTTAATGTCCAGCTAAACATGACGACGATGAGATAATTTAGTTATACAATAGTTACTCAATGTGGGTGAACACTGAGGAAGTCAACACTCTGTAATATTGCTGATGGGAAGGCAATTAGTACACCATTCTTCCAAGTTCATTGCTGTGCACTCCTAGTCTCTCTGTATTTGGAGCTTACTCCTTTAAGTAATTTTATCCTCAGCATGACACCTGTCCCAATGTTAGAGAGTGCATATTCCTTATAATACAGGTTGTGTGGGCATTCCTATTTCAATAGCACTGGGCTAAACACACTCCCTACTGTTAATAGGACAGGAAATTGAGGTCCAAAGAGTTTCTTTCACCGATGAACAGAAAAACAGGCAGGACTAGTAGCCTGTCTTCAGAGGTAAAGATACAGACTTTAGATTTCAAAAATAATTTATTTGTTACAAAAATAAATGCAGTGTAGAAATTTTATGTTTATTAGGGAGTATTTTCTTCTATATTTCTTTCATCCTGATACACAACAAGATAATCATCCTTTGGAATTAAATTTATATTTTTCATATATATTCTGTGTATACAGTATTAAAGAGATAGATTAACACAAACATATATATTTCCTCAGAATTAGATATATATCATTTACAGAACTTTTTAACCACACACAAATATATACATATATATGTAATTTATTTTACTTTAATCTTTGCATATTTGAATGTGATGCATACTCCTTATTTGAGTCACTGTAGACATTGAAAACAATTTTAGGTGATCAGATTTATTTATAGATATTGTTAAGCACCTGTTTATAAAATATATTCTAAATATTTTTTCAATAATTCATATTTCTTTACATGTAACGTTGTTTGGTATAAACAAGGTCTTTTTAAATTTTAATTTCTTTTTCTTTTCTTTTCTTTGCTAGACACTGTTCATTTTCTTTTTAAGTTTTAAAATTTTAATTCAGTTCAGATCAGCATGTCTGGATAATTTTGGCTCCCTTACTCCCCTTTACCGCATCTACCTCCTCCCTCCCACCTCCCCACTACCCTCTGGTAACCACTAGTCTGTTGTCCATGTCCATGAGTCTCTGTTTGTTCATCCTGTATGCATTTGTTGCTTTTAGGTTTGTATCCCACATATAAGTGATATCATGCAATTTTTAACTTTCTGTCTGGCTTATTTCGATTAGCATGATTATATCGGGGTTCATCCATGTTGTCGCAAATGGCAGTGTTTCATCTCTTCTTACAGCTGAGTAATATTCCGTTGTATATATGTACTACAGTTTCTTTAGCCAATCACCTTTTGTAGGACACTTCGGTTGCTGCCATATCCTGGCCACTGTGAATAATGCTGCTATAAACATCAGTGTGCAAATCACTTTTCAGATATGAGTTTTCAAGACTTTGGGGTAAATACCTAGTAGAGAATTATGTGGTAGATCAATTTAAAGTTTTCTGAGGGACCTCCATACTGTTTTCAGTAGTAGCTGTACCAATTCGCAGTTCCACCAGCAGTGAATGAGGGTTCCTTTTTCTCTGCATCCTCTCGAACATTTGTTATTACATGTCCTGTTGATTATAGCTATTCTTACAGGTGTAAGATGGTATCTCATTCTGGTTTTGATTTGCATTTACCAAATAGCTAGTGATGTTGAGCATCTCTTCAAATTTGTGTTTGCCATTCCTGTGTCCTCTAAGGAGAAGTCTCTGTTCAGGTCTTCTGCACATTTTTTGAGTGGATCATTTATTTTTTGTTGTTACTGAGTTGTATTAGTTCTTTGTATATTTAGATATTAGGCCCTTATCAGAGGCATTGTTTGGAAATATATTTTCCCATTCTTTCTGGAAAAAAAAAGAGAGAGAGAATGCATTTCCATTAATGCCAAGGCAAAGAAATAGTCTATTAAATACCGTGAACAGCCAGGGTGACAAGGCATCTCAGTAAGAAAGAGAAAAGTCTCCAGAAAATAAGTTTAAAGACATAGAAATATGTGACTTAAATGACAGAGAATTCAGGATGGTACTTCTGAAAAAATTCAATGAGATCTGAAACGAATCATATCAACAATTTCATGAACTGAAAAACAACTAAATGAGTGGAATGAGTTCTTTAGCAAGGAGATTGAAACCCACAAAAAGAACCGAATAGAACTTCTAGAGACAAAGAACATACTTATAGAGTTGAAAAATGTAATAGCAAGCTTGTGAAAGACAGTTGACAAAATAGAGGAAAGGATCAGTGATATCGAAGACAGAAATCTAGAAATAAATCAGAAGGAAGAAGAGAGAAACCAAAGAATAAAAATAATGAAAGAGAAATACAAGAACTAGCTGATACCATCAGGAGAGGAAACATAAAAATAATGGGCATTCTCAAAGGTGAGGAAAAGTAGCCAGGACTAGAAGGCATTTTCAGACAAATGATTGAGAAGAATTTTCCAAATCTAAGGAATGAGCTGGAGCTTGGAATTCAAGAACTCAAAAGAATGCCCAATTATCTCAACCCAGAAAGGCCTTCAACAAGAAACATTGTATTACAATTATCAAAAATCAATGACAAAGACAGAATTCTTAGGGGAGCCAGGGAGAAGAAAACGGTAACCTATAAAGGAAAACCCATTGGATTATCCTCAGACTTCTCAGAACAAACCTTACAAGCCCAAAGGAGTGGCATCAGATATTCAAAATATTAAGTGAAAGGAACTACCAGCCTAGAATAATGTATCCAGAAAAGCTCCCCTTTATATATGAAGGAGAAATAAAGACCTTTCCAGACATGCAAAACTAAGGGAATTCTCCACTACAAGGTCTTCACTACAGGAAATACTGAAAGGGGTCAGCTCACCTAACTAAACAACAACAACAATAACAACAGCAGCAGCAGCAACAACAACAACAACAAACATAATTAGGAGTAAAGTGAATATCAGGAAAATTGGAGCAGAGGAGTGCAACCTTTACTAAGAAAAGGGTATTATAAGCTTAAACAATAAGAAGAGATTTGCTATAGCAAGATAGTAATGATCGTTCAGCATACATAGGGACAAGTTGAGACAACAACGACTGAAAGGGGAGGACTTAAAGACCCAAATTCGCAAAGGAAATGGAGATAAGGCATGTGCAGAAGAAATTGGATGACTGTATACATATAACTATCCTTCACCTTTTGTAATGGTAGCGACACATGCCAAAGATTCAGATCTGAAGAACATAACATAAAACAAGAAGAACCAGAGGGAAACCCCACAGAAGCCAATCAAAATAAAGAAAACAGAAACACAAGGACAAGAAAGCAATGGAAACACTGAGCTACCAGAAAGCAAAAGATAAAATGGCTATAAGAAGAACTCATATTTCAATCATCATCCTAAATGTAAATGGACTGCATAGAGTTGCAGAATGGATCAAACAACAAAAGCCAACCATATGCTGCCTCCAGGAGACGCATCTCAGCTCCAAAAACATATATAGACTCAAAGTGGAAGGTGGAAAATGATATTTCAAGGAAATGGCATTTAGAGAAAAGTCAAATAGCGGTACTAATGTCAGACAAAATAGACTTCAAAATAAAAATGTTAAAGAAAGATACTGAGGGACACTTCAGAATGATAAAGGGAATCATGCACCAAAGAGACATAACACTCATTAATATCTATGCTCCCATGCTGGGAGCCCTGAAATGTGTAAAGCAATTATTAACAGAAGTAAAGGCAGAAATAGACCAAAACACTTTCGTAGTAGGGGACCTAAATACCCCACTGTCAAATATGGACAGTTCATACAAAGAGAAAATCAATAAAGGAATAACATCCTTAAATGACACATTAGACCACCTGGACAGAATTGACATGGACAGAGCCTTCCATCCAAAATCAGCTGCTTATACATTCTTCTCTAGTGCATATGGGACGTTCTCAAGGATTGACCACATCTTGGGACACAGAGATAGCCTCAATAATATAAGAGGGTTGAAATCATACCAACTACATTCTCTAATCATAGTGCTTGAAGCTAGAGATCAGCTGCAAAAAAAGGCAGGAAGAACCACACATACATGGAGATTAAACAATTTGCTACTGAAGAATAACTGGGTTAGAGAAGAAATAAAAAGAGAGATGAGATCAAAAGATACATAGAAACTAATTATAATGACAGTAAAACATATCAAAACTTTTGGCATGTGGCAAAAGCGTTCATGAGAGGAAACTTCATATCATTACAGGCTGACATGCAAAAACAAGAACAAGCCCAAATGAACAACCTAACGCTTCATCCTAAAAAGCTAGAAAAGGAAAAACAAATGAAGC
Source organism: Cynopterus sphinx (assembly GCA_030015415.1). NCBI lineage: Eukaryota > Metazoa > Chordata > Mammalia > Chiroptera > Pteropodidae > Cynopterus > Cynopterus sphinx. Next base: position 56,431,183 of record CM057388.1, read on the forward strand.
CTAAAGTCAGAAGAAGGAAAGAAATAATCAAAATTAGAGCAGAAATAAATGAAATTGAAAACAAAAAAATATATAGAAAAAATAAATGCAACAAAGAGCTGTTTCTTTGAAAAGGTTAATAAAATTGACAAGCCCCTGGCTAGGCTCACTAAAGAAAAAAGAGAAAGGACACAAGTAAAAAAAATCAAGGATGAAAGAAGGGAAAGTTATAACAGACACTGCAGAAATATAAAGGATCATAAAAGAATACTATGAAAAAGTATATAACTCCAAATTTAATAACTTAAAAAAAATGGACCGGTGCATAGAAACATACAACCTTCCTAGACCGAACTGATAACTGGGAAATCTAAATAGACAGATCAGCAGTATGTAAATTGAAACAATCATCAAAACTTACCAAAAAATGAGAGTCCAGATGGCTTCACCAGTGAATTCTATGAAACATTCAAAGAAGATTTAATACCTATTGCTCTCAAACGTTTTTAAAAAATCAAAGAGAAGGCAATACATCCCAACTAATTTTAGGAAGCCAATACTACTCTGATACCAAAACCTGCTAAAGGTAACACACAGAAAAGAAAGATTACAGACAATTATTTCTCATGAATACAGATGCAAAAATCCTAGATAAGGAAGTGGCTCCATAGCGTAGTGGTTACCATGTCCGCTTTACATGCCGAGGGTCCTGGGTTCACACCCCAGGTTAGCCACGGACCATACCCCAGGTGTGCCAGCCCCCCCCGAGTGCACAGACCCCAGGAGTTCAAGGCCTCCCAGTGTGCCGCGGGTGCTAGGCCCTGAGTGCATGCCATGAGCATGTGGGGGGAGATGCTTCGCCTTCAGAGATCCAGTTCTTAAGAAGAAACGGCAACATCCATAGGTCATGGGTGGAAGTGCAGGGCAAGGTGGGGAGGGGTGGAATTAGAGAGGGGAAAATATCCTAAATAAGATAGTAGCAAACCGAATACAGCAACATCTTAAAAAGATTATGTACCATGATCACGTGGGCTTCACCCCAGAGGCACATGGATTATTCAATATACACAAATCAATTAATGTGATACACAACATAAACAAATTAAAAATATGATCATATAAATAGATACATAAAAAGCCTTTGACAACGTACAGCATCTATTTAAGATCAAAACACTTAACAAAATCAGTGTAGAAGGAAAGTACCTTAACATAATTAAGGCCATATATGACAAACTCTTAGCCAACATTATACTTAATAGTGAAAAACTAAAAACCTTCCCTCTAAGATCAGGAACAAGGCAAGACTGTCCACTAGCGCCACTGTCATTCAATATGACATTGGAGGTCCTAGCAAGTGCAATCAGACAAGAGAAAGATATAAAAGTCATCCAAATAGGAAACAAAGAAGACAGATTGTCACTATTTGCAGATGACATGATTGTCTATATAGAAAACACTAAAGACTCCACAAGAACACTATTTGAAACAATAAGCAAATTCAGTAAACCTTCTGGATACAAAATCAACATTTAAAAATCCATAGATTTCCTATACTTTAATAATGAAGTGTTAGAAAAGTAGAAAAAAATGATTTGCTTTGTAAATGCAACAAATAGAATAAAATACCTAGGAATAAATCTAAAGAACCATGTGAAAGACCTATATAATGAAAATTATAAGACCATATGAAAAGAAATCGAAGAAGATACAGAGAAATGGGAAGGTATTCTGTGTTTTCTGGATTGGAAGAATCAACACAGTTAAAATGACCTTATTACCTAAAGCATTATACAGATTTAATGCAATCCCTATCAAAATCCCATCAGCATTTTTTAAAGAAATAGAACAACAAAATCTTCAGATTTTTTGGAAGTAAGAAAGACCCCTCCTAAACACCAAAGCCATCCTTAGTAAAAAGAACAGGCCTGGAGGCATCACTCTGCCCAACTTCAAATTATACTACAAAGTGACGATAATCAAAACGGCATGTTATCGACAGAAAAAGAGACACACGGACCAGTGGTACCGATTTGAAAGTGGAGAAATAAACACATGTTTATATGGGCAAATAATTTTCGACAAAAAAGCCAAAAAGCATACAAAAAAAGGAGAGCTTCTTCAATAAATAGTGCTTGGAAAACTGGAAAGCCACCAGCAAAAGAATGAATGTAGACTGTTGTCTATCACCACACACTAAAATTAACTCATAATGGATTAATGACTTGAATATAAGACCAGAAACAATAAAATGCATAGAAGAAAACATAGGAACTAAACTCAAGGACCTTAGACTTAAAGAGTATTTTATGAATTTGACCTCAAAGACAAGGGAAGTAAAAGCAAAAAATAAATGAATGGGACTACATGAAGCTAAAAACTTCTGCATAATGAAAGAAACTATCAACAAGGTAGAGACAACCATCCAAATGAGAAAATATAGTTGCAAGCAATGCCTCTGATAAGGGCCTAAAATCAAAAATATATAAATAACTCATACAACGCAGTAACAACAAAAAACAAATGATCCACTCAAAAAATGGGCAGAGGACTTGAACAGACCCTTCTTCCTAGAGGACATACCAATGGCCAGTAAATATATGAAAAGATGCTGAACAATGCTAGCTGTTAGGAAAGTGCAAATCAAAACCACAATGAGATATCACACCTGTTAGAATAGCTATATTCAACAGGAAAAATAATAACAAATATTCAAGAGGATGCAGAGAAAAAGGAACCTTCGTCCACTGCTGGTGGAACTGCAAGTTGATACAGCCACATGGAAAACAGTATGGCGGTTCCTCGAAAAGCTGAGAATTGATCTACCATATGATCCAGCAATTCTTCTACTGGGTATTTACTCCAAAGACTTGAAAACTCATAACTGTAAAGATATTTGCACTCTGATGTTCCTAGCAGCATTATTCACAGTGGCCAGGACATGGAAGCAACTGAAGGTCCACGATAGATGACTGGCTAAAGAAGCTGTGGTACATATATACAATGGAATATTACTCAGCTATAAGAAGAGATGAAATACTGCCTTTTGTGACAACATGGATGGTCCTTGAGATTCATACTAAGCAAAATAAGCCAGACAGAAAAAATTAAAAATCACATGGTATCACTTATTTGTGGAATATAAACCTAAAAAGCCACAAATGAACAGACAGAGACCATTGCACATGGACAATAGACTAGTGGTTACCAGAGGGTAGAGGAAGTGGAAAGGGGGCAGGTAGACAGAGTTAAGGGGGTCAGATATGTGGTGACAGGAAGAAATCCAACTATGGGTGGTGTACACAGAGTGTAAATATATATATATATATATATATATATATATATATATATATATATATATATGCATTACTGTTAAAGTGTACAGCTGAAACTTATTGGATTTTGTCAAGCAATGTCACCACAAAAATAATTAATTAATTAATTTTTTAGATAATTAAATGAGTGTGTACTGGTGAGAGACGATTTTTTAAAAATCTTTATATTTCTAGGACAGAAAGGGGGTTTATAGGGGGGAATAATTTCGGTTTCTAAATATACATTTCTATATTATTTCATAACTGATAACCAGTACAAATTTTTACTTGGCAATCTGAAAAGGTTACTAAATAAAATTTTATAAACAATAAAATCTGCAAGTCAAGTCACAAAATGATAATGCAAAAATACATTTACTGACTTAGGAATATCTCAATATACTGCTGTGTAGGAATAGCACATGAAAAAGTTTCTCAGATAATTAAATGTGTGTGAACAGGTGAGAGGGGATTTTTTTTTAATTCCTATATCTGTAGGGTTTAAAATACAGAATTTCTAAAAAATAAAAGATCAGAAATATAAATAATTGTAAACTGATTATAGATATGATGTTTTTATATTCTTTGATCTGGATATAATCTCACTGTGTTATGAATAAAGGTTTTTTGGGAAAAGAAGCAGATCAGAACAATTTACTTGACAGTGTTTCTGCGTGTCTGTGTGTGGTCGGGGGTGGGGTAGCTGTGTATTTCTATCTCTCAAACTTCTTCACAATTATCCACACGCTACCTTGTGCAGCTTTCTACTCAGTTCACTTACAGGCTGAACTTCCAGCCCTAGAGCTTAAGATCCCAGAATGGACTTAAATATGAAAGGATTGCTCTCAGTGTGGCAGAAAGCCCAGAAAACTTTGGCTTGCACAATGGAATTCATGCATTTCTCACACTCCTTCCAAATCCCCTACACTTTACCAAGCTCCTTAGTTGAGATTTTCACACCTGCAATTCTGACTCTGATCCCCAGATGACAACTTTCTTCATTTCTTGTGGATTATTTTTTCCCAATAAAGAGGCATAATTTTTAGAAAGAGAAACAAAATATTTTCTTCAAGTAGATTACAAAAAAAATAAGTACAGTGTGATCTCAAATCTCTTTGTGAAAGTCATATGTGTATAAAAAGACTGAGGGAAGATATTTAGTTTTGCTTCCTGCTTACCCTGCATCTACATCTCAGTTTATTAATGTATATTGGGTCTACTTTATGCCAGGCACTGTCAGCCAATTCCTTATTTGCATCCCAATCTTCCCTCTCCAAATCTGTAGACCTGCATAACTTGAAATATTCACAGAGAGCAAAATGAATAGTGTCCACCCCATAGGGTTGTGAGGCATGACCTCAAATGGACTCCATACTAAGCAAGGTTACTCCAAGCCTAGAATCCCAGCATCAAAACAGCCTTCTTGTTATTACTATTTAATCATTATAGGTGCCATTTTTTGAGTTCCTTTTATATGTCCAGCACTGTGATAACTTCTTCATATGTTATTTAATTCTCAGAAATAACCCGGGAGGGTGTTATTTTAATTTATAGATAAAATATATGAGACAGAAAAGGCTGGGTTATGCTGTGGTAATATATAATCCCCAAATCTCAGTAGTTTGCTCTTCACTTATACTACATGTTCATGGCAGGTACATGTCCATCACAGAATGGTGGATATTGCGGGGTGTGAGTGATCCTTATGGGAATGACTTAGAGGGCTGAACTGACAGAGCAGCCATCATCTAGAAAAGTGTCAGTGACTGTGCCTGAGGGGAAGAGGGACCTGGAGTGACTCAAACCAACAGCCATATGTTCTGGCCCAGAAATAACACATCACTCACAGCCCCATCCAAATAAAGGAAGTCAGAAAGTGCAGTTCTGCCAGGTGCCTAGAACAGGAGAGAAACGGAAACACTTGGCAAACAGCACTACTGACTACCACATGATGGAACTGATGCTCAGAAACATTGGGTATTGCCTGAAATCACATAGGCAGTAAGTGACAGAACACATTCCAGACCTATGATTTCAAAAGTCCATGCTTTTTTACTTCCTTCTATGTTGTTTTCTATCCTCTTAAATAAAGTTCATGTATACTTATAACAGAAATTCCTTTACTTCAATGCTGTCATTTCATCTCCCGTAATCACCTAATATTCCAGCAATTGAACGGAATAGGCATGATAGACTTGATTAAATCCCCAGTATTGGTAAACCACAGGTCTTTTCAAGTAAATAAATGTATTGGCTATCTGGATATCCATGCTATTCAAGGATAAAAATTATAAAGGAAAAGCTGATGGTAGATGAAAGGCGGTTGGTTTTTAAAAATAATTAATAATAATAATCTCATGCCTTTCCATATTGTTGAGGAAAAAATAATAATAAGCAAAAATTAATGAAATTGATAACATGCAGAAGAGTCAAATAAAAATGCTGGGTATTAGTGCTTTCAAAATATAATGAAATAAAGAAACCTCTGGCAAGATGGGTCACTTTGGGATGAAAAAGTTGTCATGCTTGCACCTATAGTAAAGATGTAAAAGATAAGGTAATATCAAAAATATGCTGATAATTTGAAAAATTATATTAAATTAATAAATCTATAAAAATATAATCTTTTTATACTGAAGAAATAAAAAATTATCATATTAAGAGTAGTCTTGATGAAGAATGCATAAAAAGAAAATCATTGGTCAATCTTAACTATAGAAATGCAAAAACAAATAGAAATAAGAAAATAGCAAACTAAACCTAGCAATGGCTAAAAGAGATGATACAGCATGACAAAGTTCTGTTTATCTCAAATTTGCAATGTTTGTTTAACATTAGGAAAGCCATAGGGTAATTCAACACATTTAGATAAAGGAGTAAGGAAAAGAAGGTATCACAAACATTCCAGAAAAAAAAAAAGGCATACAAAAAAATTCATCAACTGATCAAGATCAAGATTAGACAATAATAGCTCTCAACTAACCAGGAATAGAAAGATATATAAATTTTGTTTTGTTTGTTTGTTTTAATTTTTAAACAATTTATGAACTGATCCACCCAATTAGTCTTATACCCACCTGGTGCTATACAAAGTTATTACAATATTATTGACTATATTCCCTATACTGTAATTTACATCCCCGTAACTATTTTGTAACTACAAATTTGTACTTTTTAATTTCTTCACCTTTTTCGCTCAGCCACCCAACACCCCTCCCATCTGGCTATGACCAGTTTGTCTTCTGTATCTGTGAGTCTGTTTTCGTCTTGTTTATTCATTTATTTTGTTCCTTACTTTCCACATATAAGTGGCATCATATGGAATTTGTCTTTTTCTGTAAGACTTAGTTCACTTGACATAATACCTTCTAGGTCCATCCATGTTGCAAATGGAAAATTTTCATTTTTAATGGCTGAGAACTATTCCTTTGTATATATGTACTACCTCTTCTTTATCCAATTGTCTCAATATCTTGGCTATTGTGAATAGCTCTGCTGCAAACATAGGGGCGCATAGACCTTTTTGAATTAGTGTTTTGGTTTTCCTTGGATATATACCTGGAAGTGGAATTGCTGGGTCATAAGATAGTTCTGTTTTTAATTTTTTGAGAAACCTCCAAACTGTTTTCCATAGTGGCAATACTAATTTTCAATCCCACCAACAGTGCACAAAGGTTCCCTTTTCTCCACATCCTCTCCAACACCTGTTGTATGCTTTATTGATTATAGACATTCTGACAGGTGTGAGATGGCATCTAATTGTCGTAAATTTGCATATCTCTGATGATTAGTGATGTTGAGCATCTTTTCATATGTCTACTGACCTTTTGTATGTCCTCTTCAGAGAAATGACTATTCAGATTCTTGGTCCATTTTTTTAACTGGATTGTTTGGTTTTTGGTTTTGAGTTGTATGAGTTCTCTACAAATTTTGGATATTAACCCCTTTTCGAATGTATAATTGGTAAATATCTTCTCTCATTCAGTAGGTTGTCTTTTCATTTTGATAAAGGTTTCCTTTGCTGTGCAAAACCATTCTAGTTTGATGTAGTCTCATTTGTTTATTTTTTCTTTTGTTTCCCATGCCCTAGGAGATATATCAGAAAAAAAGTAATAAGAACAATGTCAGAGAGTTTACTGCTTATGTGTTCTTCTAGGAATTTTATGATTTAGGGTCTTACTTTTAAGTCTTTAATCCATTTTGAGTTTATTCTTGTATATTGTGTAAGAAGGTAGTCCAGTTTCATGTTTTTGCACATATAAATCCAGTTTTTCCAACATCATTTATTAAATAGACTGTCTTTACCTCATTGTATATTCTTGCCTTCTTTGTCGTGTATAAAATGACCATATATGCATGGATTTATTTCTGGGATCTCTATTTTGTTCCATTGATCTATATGTCTGTTTTATGCCAGTATCATGCTGTCTCGATGATTATACCCTTGTAGTATAGATTGATATCAGGTAGCACAATACCTCCAACTTTGTTCTTCATTCTCAAGATTGCCGTGGCTTTTGGGGGTCTTAAATGGTTCCATATAAATTTTTGGATTATTTCTTCTAGTTCTCTGATGGTTTGGTAAGGATTGCACTGAATCCAGATTGCTTTGGGTAGTATGGACATTTTAATTATGTTAAATCCTATCCATGAGTACGGTATCTGATTCTATTTATTTGTATCTTCTTGAAGTTCTTTTTTCAATGACTTTTTTTCTTCTGAGTACAGGTCTTTTACCCTCTTTGTTAAATTTATTCCTAGGTATTTTATTTTTGATGCAATTGTAAATGGAATTATTTAGTTGATTTATCTTTCCGATAGTTTATTACTAGTGTTTAGAAATGTAACCAATTTCTGAATATTAATTTTGTATGATGCTACTTTACTGAATTCATTTATCAGTTCTAATAGGTTTTTTTTTTTTTTGGTGTGGCATCTTTAGGGTTCTCTCTATGTGTATCATGTCATCTTCAAACAGTGACAGTTTTTCTTTTCCTTTCCAATTTGGATGCCTTTTATTTATTTTTCTTCTTTAATTGCTGTGGCTAGGACTTCCAATGCTATGCTGAATAGAAGTGGTAAAAGTGGACATCCTTGTCTTATTCCTGATCCTAAGGAAAACGCTTTTAGCTTTTCCCAATTGAGTATGATGTTAACTGTAGGTTTGTGATATATGGCCTTTATTATGTTGAGGTATGTTTCCTCTAGTTCTACTTTGCTGAGATTTTTTATCATAAATGGATGGTAGATTTTGTCAAATGCTTTTCTGCATCTATTGATATAATCATATGATTTTTATCTTTCATTTTGTTTGTTTGGTATATTGTGTTCATTGACTTGCAGATATTGAACCAACTTTGCATCCTAGGGATAAATTCAACTTGATTATGGTGTAAGATCTTTTTAATGTATTGCTGTATTTGGCTTGCTAACATTTTATTGAAGATTTTTGCATTCATTTTCATCAGGGACACAAGCATATAATTTTTTGTGATGTCTTTGTCTGGTTTTGGAATTGGGGTAATTGTGCCTCATGGAAAGTTAGGGAGCTTTTCCTCCACTTGAATTTTTGGAACAGTTTGAGAAAAATAGGTGTTAATTCTTTTTTGAAAGTTTGGTAAAATTCACCCATGAAGCCATCCATTCCAGGACATTTGATTGTGGGGAGTATTATTGATTACTGATTCAGTTTTAATAGTAGTAATCAGTTCAGATTTTTTGTTTCTTCTTGACTCAGTCTTAGGAAATCGTATGTTGCTGGGAATGTATCTATTTCTTCCAGATTGTCCACTTTGTCGGCATATAATTGCTCATAGTATTTTCTTATAATCCTTTGTATTTCTGTAGATCCCATTGTTATTTTTATTCTTTTGTTTCTGATTTTATTTATTTGATTCCTCTCTCTTTTTTTTTCCCCTTGATTGATATGGTTAAAGGTTTATCAGTTTCGTTTATCTTTTCAAAGAAGCAACTCTTGGATTCATTGATCTTTTGTATTGTATTTTTAGATTCTATTTTGTTTATTTGCACTCTGATCTTCATTATTTCCTTCCTTCTACTCTCTTTGGGCTTTATTTGCTGTTCCTTTTCTAATTCCTTTAGGTGTGAGGTTAGATTGTTAATTTGAGATTTTTCTTGTTTCTTGAGGTAGGCCTGCATTGCTATAAATTTCCCTCTTAGGACTGCTTTCACCGTGTCCCATTGATTTTGAGTCGTTATGTTTTTTATTTTCATTTGTTTCTAAGTATTCTCTGACTTCCTTCTTGAACTCATTGTTGGTTCATACATTATTTAGTACCATGTTATTTAGCCTCCATGTGTTTGTGTATTTTCCAGTTTTTTTTTTCTTGTATTTGATTTATAGTTTCATACCATTGTGGTCAGAGAAGACGCTTGATATGATTTCAGTCTTTTACCTTTACTGAGGCTTGTATTGTGACCTAACATGTGGCCTCGTTGAATATGTTCCATATGTACTTGAGAAGAATGTATATTCTGCTGCTTTGGAATGAAAAGCTCTAAAAACATCAATCAAATCCATCTGGTCTCGTGTATCATTTAAGGCTGCTCTTTCCTTCTTAGTTTTCTGTCTGGAATACCTGTCTGTTGTTGTGTCAATGTGGTGTTAAAGTCCCTTATATGATTGTATTACTATCGATCTCTCCCTTTATGTCTGTCAATATTTGCTTTATATATTTAGGTGCTCCTATATTGGGTGCATTGACGTTTACTAGGATTATGTTGCTGTTTTTGATTGATCCCTTTACTATTATGTTGGGAGGCAAGGTGAAGTACGATCCTTGTTCAGGATCCACTTCCTGGTGAATCGGGCGTGCCACGAAAAGCCCGCGCGTGCCAACTCAAGGCACAACCCCTACCCACCCCCACTTGCATCACGCCATTGGTGCGACCAGTGCAATCGTGCCAAGTACCTCCTTACGTAAACAGCCCTGCCTCCCTTTGTTCTTCCTGTATATAAGCAATTGTGAAAAATAAAATTTTGAGGCTTGATCAGAATTTTGTCTTGCCTCCATTTCTTCGTATCTCCTGTCTCTCCCCGCCATCCTCCACAGGGTCCTCTTCGACCCGCGTTGTCCTGCCCCGCCAGCCGGGACAGGATTGGCGCCCAACGTGGTGCTCGAAGTACGGAATTCTGCGGAGGACACCCACTAGAGAAGCCCAGGCCTGGGACCACTTGAGCCTCCACGAGGAGTGAGTTAGGCTCGCACTGAGTCACTGCGAGGTATTGACCCGCGAGTACAGACTCGATTTTGATCGCCGCGGGACTAGCCGCCCTGCCAGACTGATCGGTTTAGAGGTAAGTGGGTGATTATTATGGGACAGGAATTGAGCTCCCACGAGTTCTTCCTTAAGGGTCTTAAGGACTCTCTCAAGGTACGAAGGATTAAGATTAAGGCTCGGAAAAAAGGATTTACGTGAATTTTTTACCTTTCTCGCTGATGTTTGTCCATGGTTCCCCCAGGAGAGAACAATAGATATAAAATGTTGGAAAAGGGTCGGGGACTGCTTACAGGATTATTTCTCTGTTTTTGGTCCAGCTAAAGTTACTGTTTCTGCATTTTCATATTGGAATTTAATTAATGATGTCCTCCAGGTTCATTCCCATGATCCAGATATTCAAAAAGTAATAGAAACGGGGAAAACTGCCCTTAAAGATAGCTCACGTCCTCCTTCGGTCAGCCACTCTGTTTCTATAGATATGCCTGAGGATCTTAAACATGCTCCGATTACAGAAACCAAAATCGAGCCACATTCAGCTGAGCCTCCCACAGAGCCCCCCAAGATATACCCCTCGCTCGCTCTCTTTGATAGCAATCCCGATGATCAACTCTCTCTCCAAGATCAGGAGACCCTAGAAGCCCATGCTGCTCGCTATCATGGCGATGAAAACTCTTGGGGTCCTGCCCCACTCAAATGGCCACCCCCCCATATAATATTCCTCGGAGACTGCCTGCTTTCTGTGCTCCGATTCTAGAACCCCCCTCCTCCCTTTGTGGCCTTGGCGGGAACTGAAGCCCCCCTGGGGCTCAATCTGCTTGTGGGCAGAGCTACAGCACTTGCAAAAACGCTTTCACTTCATTAGCTGCCCAGATGCAACAGCTACAGCTGCAGCAAGTTCAGGAAAAGCTTCAGGGCCTATCACAATAGGTGCCGAGATTAGGTTTTCATAAAACGCCAAGTATTATAGCAAAATTCCCAGGAATAGAGTAGAAATTGCACTGTGCTTACAGACCACAGAATTCAGGTCAGGAAAAAAGGATAAATAGGACTTTTAAGGAAACATTGACTAAATTCAAATTAGAAATTAGTGAAAACTAGGTAAGCCTCCTTCCCTTAGCTCTTTTAAGAGCACAATGCACCCGCCTACTATCAAAGAAATTAGGTTTGTGTGTTTAGGCTTTTTAAAAATTTTGTAACAACTATTGCATAAAGGAATTTAGTAACTCACTGTTATTGAGAAATTTGTTTTTCACTTGTGATTTCACATAAGATAATTGCTATAAAATGTTGTTTACTAGTGTACCATGTTGTTAAAAGCCAATTATAAACCCTTTAAACAGCTTAGTTTCAAAATCTGTAAAATGAACTAAGAATCTTGAGTATTAATTCATGCAAATAAGACTAATGTGTCCATAAAGCATAGATCTTACTTTGATTGTATAATTTTAAGTAAAGACTGCTGTTTTTATACCAACCACTCTGGCATAATTCGAGATAGTCTAGCCTTAGTAAAACAAAGACCTTTAATATTAGCTTTTCTAGGACTGCTATTTAGGCCATATATAGTAAATTGCCTTATACAGTATATTAACAGAGAGTCCAGGCTGTTAAATTAATAATATTTTCTACTCAAGTAACAGGGGTATCTCAGTTTCCCCAATTTATAGGACATCAAAGATTTGATATGTGCCTAAAAACCAATGGGAATGTGACAGCCTACTAAAATGTAAAAAAGGTAAAAGTTAATTAAAAGTCCCAAAACTAGACAAAAGAAGTCTTTACCTTAGCAATTTTTAATTGGGACAAGAATGCCTAGTTCCTAGAACTTTTAACTGCTTAGTGTCTGCTGTGAAACTTGTGACAAAGAGCTCTCTCATATGCTAAGAGTGCAACATTCCAGGGCACAGATAAGGAGAACATCAGCAAGGCCAAGTTTAAAACTAGTAAATTCCCTGGCTACGTTTATCTTTGTAATGACCAGTTTCTGCTAGCGTTGTCAAAGATTAACTTCTGTTCTCTTTTTAACTTCTGTTCCGGATCTCCTAAAACCTGCAATCTCCGGCCACCTTGAGTAAGGACTTGCTTCGTCCAGGGGGCGGCCGCTGAGAGATGTTTCTCAGCCCCAGACGCCAAGCAGCCTTGCTCAGGAGGACAGGAGGAAAAGAAGTCTCATTTTAACTGTAATTGGGCACGAGCCCCACCTAAAGCAGCGTCACTGGTGAATAAGACTGTGTTAGCATCTATCTAGATGCATCAGTTCTGTTCCTGTCTGATTGGGCCCTTGGATCACTAGTGGAAGGCTGGACGCAGCAATACTTCCCTAGTTTGGTCAGTCTGAGACATCAGACTCTGACCCTGTACCTGTTCTGGTTCCGGTTTCTGGTGCGCTAGCATTTTGTGTTATCTGTAGTTTGTCTTGTCTGTCTTGTGTCTGTCTGTCTGGGCTGGCCGAATGTACTGTTACCCTCCTATACTTATTTTGATTCTTTCCTTAGGTTTGGCCTCTGTGGCCCCACCCGACTGGATGCTAGGTGAAAGGCTGATCCTAGCCCTGGCTTAGTTGGCTCTTGTGGGGACTTTCTCTTTTCTTACCTGTTTTCACTAACATGGGTCAGGCTTCCTTCTCAAATCGTCCTATGTCCTCCCCCCTTTTCAGTACTTCTTTAATCATTTTAAGGATTTCAGGAAACAAGCCCTTTCTGAAACCATACATGATTTACAAGATCAAGTAGACTCTCTAGCAGAAGTTGTGTTACAAAATAGAAGAGGATTAGATTTGCTTACTGCAGAGCAAGGAGGAATCTGTCTAGCTCTGAAAGAAAGATGCTGTTTTTATGCTAACAAATCTGGGATTGTTCGTGATAGGGTTAAGAAGCTCCAAGAAGATCTAGACAGAAGAGAAATGGCTTCGAACCCCTTGTGGATGGGACTTAATGGCTTTCTGCCCTATCTCCTACCCCTGCTGGGGCCCCTGATTGGTTTACTGATCCTGCTATCCCTAGGACCCATGCTGTTTAATAAACTTATGGCCTTCATTAAACAACAGATAGAGGCCATTCAAGCAAAGCCCATATAAGTCCATCATACCCGCCTGCAGATGCTTCATTAGAGAGAACCCTACCTCAATATTTGAGGAAAATAAGGGCTCCTTCCTTACCTCCTTCCCATCCTCGGCCCCCTTTCTTGTGTTCTTTTACTTATAACCTTTGGACCCTGGGCTTTCCGGCGCATAACTGACCTTATTAAACAACAGGTAGATGCCTTGCTGGCCAAACCTATCCAGATTCACTATCAGCATTTAGCCACCTCTGAGAACACTCGTGAAGAGTCCCTTGGCTTCCTCCCTTCAGGGACGGCATGATAACTAGAAGCATGCCTACCACCTCCTCTAATAAGAGGAGAAAGGTATGGGCACCGAGCTGAGTGCGGAGCAAAGCATCGCAAAGGAAGGTCCCTTGTGATCTCCTCTGGATTTCCCTGTGAGTATGCCTGACTTGCATAGAGGTTGGTATCAATAAAGTATAAAAATCGGCTCTGCCTCTCCTCCCCAAAAGATACCAAGAGCCGTAACTAGTGGGCCACTACAGCTCACGGGAGGAGTCAGGCCACTACTCCCTCACTCGGTGAAAGCTCACCTCCCAAAAAAACACAAAAAGGGAGGAGATGTTGAGAGCCAAGGCGAAGTACGATCCTTTTTCTTCAGGATCCACTTCCTGGTGAATCGGGCGCGCCGCGAAAAGCCCGCGCGCGCGCCAACTCAAGGCACAACCCCTACCCACCCCCACTTGCATCACGTCATTGGTGCGACCAATGACATCGTGCCAAGTACCTCCCTACGTAAGCAGCCCTGCCTCCCTTTGTTCTTCCCGTATATAAGCAATTGTGAAAAATAAAATTTTGAGGCTTGATCAGAATTTTGTCTTGCCTCCATTTCTTCGTATCTCCTGTCTCTCCCCCCGATCCTCCACAGGGTCCTCTTCGCCCCGCGTTGTCCTGCCCCGCCGGCCGGGGCACTATTATGTGATGTTCTTATTTGTCTCTTATTATAGCCTTTATTTTAAAGTTTATTTTGTGTGATGTAAGTATTGCAACCCCAGTTACTTTTTAAATTTCCATTTGCATAAAATGTTTTTTTCCATCCCTTTACTTTCAGTCTGTGTGTGTCTTTCAGTCTGAATTGGGTCTCTTGTAGTTGGAATATGTATGGGTCCTGTTTTCTTATTCATCCAGCTACCCTATGTCTTTTAAATAGAGCCCTTATTTCATTTAATTTAAAATAATTTTGCTTGATATGCAGTTATTGCCATTTTATTATTCATATTTTTTTCTTTTTTCTTTCTCTTCTTCTTAAAGAAGTCCCTCTAATACTTCCTGTAATATTGGCCTGGTGATGATGAACTCTTTCAGCTTCTTCTTGTCTGTGAAGCTCTTTATCCGGCCTTCAATTATTCTAAATAATAGCTTTGCTAAGTAGAGTAACCTTGGTTGTAAGTCCTTTCCTTTTATCACTTTGATTATTTCCTGCAATCTCTTCTGGCCTGCAAAGTTTCTGTTGAGAAATCAGCTGTCATTCATATGAGAGTACCCTTGTAAGTAACTGGCTGCCTTTCTCTTGCTGTTTTTAAAATTCTCTTTTTGTCTTTAACGTTTACCATTTTAATTATGGTGTGGATTTGGGTGGGTCTGTTTGGGGTTTTCTTAGTCCCTTGCTTTCTCTCTTCTCCTGGTACTCTTACGATGTGAATTTTGTCATGTTTGATGTTGTCCCAATGGTCCCTTAAACTATCCTTTTGATGTTCCAGTTGAGTGTTTTCTGTTATCTTCTCTTCCAAATTGCTGATTCGATCCTCTGCTTCATCCAATCTGTTGATTCCTTATAGAATATTCTTCATTTCAGTTATTGTATACTTCATATCTGACTAGTTCTTTTTTATGATTTCTATATTCTTTTTTTTATGCTTACTATCTCTTTGTTGAAATTCTTATTGATCTCATCAATTCTCCCCCTGTGTTCACTGAGCATCCTTATCATCAGTGTTTTGAATTTTGCATCTAATAGGTTGCTTGCCTCCCTTTCATGTAGTTATTATTCTGAAATTTTCTCCTGTTCTTTCATTTAGGACATGTTTCTTTTTTTCTTTTTTCTTTTCATTTTGGCTGTCTCTCTATGTTTGTTTCTATGTGTTTGATAGAACTGCTACATCTCTCAATCTTGGCTGGGTGGCCTTATGTAGTAGGTGTTCTGTGTGGCCTGGTGGCACAATCTCCCTGATCACCTGAGCTGGGTGCTCCAGCAATGACCCTTGTGTGGTTCTGTGTACCCTCTTTTTGTAGTTGGGCCTTGATTGTTTTTGGCAAAATAGTTAGTGATATTGGCTCTCAGGTTGACTGGTTGTGAGGATTGTCCACACCCACAATGAATGAGCTGCTGTGTTGGAGATGATTCCATGTAATAGGGTTTGCTCCAGTGGGTTCATGTGCCTGTTGAGAATATTATTTGGGCGTGCTGCTTTTGGGGCTAAGCAGGTAGTCAGTCCTCTGCTGAGGCCTAATGCTAGTCTTCAAGTGTGTTGGTTTGGAGCCTCTGTGTAGGGGCTCCTGTGTAGGCCAAAGTTAGTTACTGCCTGTGACCAGACTGAGGCTATGTGGTAGGAGCTATGGAGCTATTTGTGTTTGGTCGTTGCCTAATATGGACCTGGATGCTAGTGGGAGAGGCCACGTGGCAAACCAAGGCTGACTGCCACTAGTATCAGGCCTGGGGCAGCTCAGTAAAAGGCTCAGGGGCATCCCCAGGCCCTAGGTTGACTGTAAGACTGAGCAACTGAATGAACCTCAGCTGTACCAGAGTTGGATGAGGTGGGTGTCCCTCAAGTTGGTGTAGATTCAGATTGTTGCCAGTGTTGAGCCTGTGGCCACTTGCAAAACTCTCAGCTCACACTGACGCCAGCCACTGCCTGCCTTGTGCCTGCAGACCCCTGAGATTTGTTTAAGAAATACTGAAACTAGGGCCAGGGCTGGTTGCCTGCCACTGAAACTGTCTCCTAAAGTGCGAGAGCAGAGTGTTGTTGTTTGCTGCCAATGGAATATCTTGCTGAGAGCATGGGGGGGGGGGGTCTTGTTGCCCAGTGACCACCTAAAATCGCCCCTGGGCAATTTGTGAGTTGGCTAGGGTGGGATCTCAGGGAGTTACTGGGGTGGAGTGAATAGATCTCACCAGGCCAATGTAGATTCGGCTGTGTGCAGAAGGGTTCAACACAGGTAAGATGGTACTCACTTGCAGGCTGCACTGGAAGAGGGTTCAATGAAGAGACAATGGTGGCTGTCTCTTCAGCCCTTGCCCTGAAGCCACACAACTAAATCTTTCCCTGTACATCTTTGGCACTTCCTGAGCTTCTGTCCCTCCTCAGGAGCCCAGAGTGAGTGCTTATGAGCAAGCGTGTCTGTGTACAGGCCCTTTAAGAGAATGTCTGTTTTTCCAGATGTCTTCCATTTTACCCAGACACCTAGTATCATCACTGACTTTCACAGCTAGATTTTGTAGGGACTCCTCTTTGCAGCCCTGGAACCATAGGCTGGGTAGTCCCAGTGTGGAGATAGAGTTCCTAGCTCCTCTGGGAGAGGGGCTCCACAGCCAAGATATCTTTCCTGATGGTCAACAACCAGAGATGGATGTAGGATCGGCTCATTTTGTGTCTCCGCCCCTCCTACCAGTCTTAATGTGTTCTCTCCTTTATATCCTTAGTTGTAGGAGTACTGTTCAGCTAATCTTCAGCTCATTCTCCAGGTTGACTGTTTCATAATTTAGTTCCAATTTTAATGTGGTCATGGGAGGAGGATGCATAACATTTACCTATCCCATTATCTTGACCGGAATCCAGAAAGATACTTTTTTAAATTGAAGACAAATATTAAAAAGAAAATACTCCAAACACCATATATATAACAGTGAAACATTAAAAGCATTCCCTTTTATATCAGAAGCAGGGAAAATGACTCAAATAATCACTTTTGTTCAACATCTTACCTAGTCTCTCTGGCATTTCAGTAAATCAAAATAAATAAGTACATACATACAGGAATAAAGTAATAATTGTATAAAAGTAAAAAGTAACAGAACTGTAAGTATAATTGACTTCATATAAACCAAGAGAAGCTACAAAATTATAATAGTGATTAATAAGATTATTAAATGTTAAGATAAATTTACACAAATTATTTACAACAAATAGGAAATAATCTTGTGAAAATACCTTTGACGACAAAAAATTTGATCAATAACATCAGAAGTGTGGTGCCATGAGGGGATCCCTTGATCTCTTCCCTCAAAATTACAATGAATTGAACAGCTACAATTCAACAGAAATTACCCAGCCTAAGACACAAACATATCTGAGATATCTGGGGATTAGAGTATCTGAAGGTAGGTGAATAGGGAAAGCAAAAGAGGAGAAAAGGGACAGGAGTGGACACCGGTGCTGCACATGAAGTCTTTGGGACTCTAGGAGTAAAAAGAATTATGTGGTGGTGTTTACTTTTTGTAGTCCCAAGCATTCCTGCCTGAGTGATAAGATATACTATGTGTCTGAACCCAGTGATTAGGTCAGAAACCAGGGCAGAGATGGAATGCAGATGGGTGACAGCTGTATTTTAGCAACTGCCATTGCCAGGTAGAAAACTGAGTCATAGAGCTTGTCTACCTCCCCTGACCCACCCCAAGCTTTCCCCTCACACCCTCCCAGAGCTAGTAGCAGGTCCTGAGGGAAGCAGCAGTGAGTATCCCAGTAACTGAGGAGAGGCACACCACAGCTGGTCCCATTGACAGGGGTGGAGACATAGAGGCCAGGAAGCTGAAGCTTGGCAGCCAGAATTACTGGAAGGAAAACAGCTACAGGCACACCCGCAGCATCTCCCAACCCACTTTAAACCTACCCACCCAGGCTGGTTTGGGTGGAAGCACTGGAGCAACACATCACTGCATATGGCAGTTGAGGCAGCGCTAGGACTTCAGGGGTTCTTCAGAGGCTTATGTCCCCATCGCCCATCAAATTCTCCCATGGAGGTAGGGCCCATGGACTGAGGCAACCAGGTCACTAGGGAATAAAGGGCTTTCCCCCAGAGATCTGGAAAGCCTGAGCAGTGCAAAAGACTTGTGCGCCGCCTACTGGAAGAAAAAAGAAAAATCTCTTATCAACCTGCTAAGAGACATCACTCTTAATAGCTTTTTTTTTTTTTTTTTTTTTTTTTTTTTTTTTTAAGCGGAGCACATCCCCATAAATGCCTAGGGGGAGAAATAATCCATCAAATACCATGAACAACCAAGGTGACAAGGCAGCTCAGAAAGAAAATAAAAAAAATCTCCAGAAAATAAAGGTACAGAAATACGTGATTTTAATGATGGAATTCAAGATTGCAGTTCTGAAAAAAATCGATGAGATGCAAGAAAATTCTGATAGGCAGCTAATTAACTAAAAGAAAAAAATCAATGAACAACAGGAATGCTTTGCCAAAGAGACTGAATTTTTAAAAGAACCAAATGGATCTTCAGGAACTGAAGAACTCAGTAAAAGAGAAGAAGAATGAAGTAGCAAGCTTAGGAAAAAAAAGCTGACTGGATGGAGGAATGAATTAGTGATATCAAAAATAGAAATCTGGAAATGATGCAGATGGAAAAAGAGAGACTTGAGAGTGGAAAAAAAAAGAAGGAACTCTACAAGAACTATCTGATACCATCAGAAAGAGCAATAAAAGAATAATGGGTGTACCAGAAGGATAAGATGTGGAGAAGGGAAGAGAGAGCCTATTAAAACAAATAGTTGACAAACATTTCCCAAACCAGTGGAAAGAATCAGATTCTTGAATCGAAGAAGCAAATAGAATACTTAATTATCTCAACCCCAGAAAGGCATTTTCTAAGACACATTATATTAAAACTGTCAAAAATTAATGACAAAGAAAGAATTCTTAAGGTGGCCAGTGAGAAGAAATGGTAACCTATAAAGGAAAACCCATTAGATTATCATTGGGTTTTTAAACAGAAACTTTATAAGCCAGGAGGGAATAGAATCAAATATTCAAACTATTGAAAGAGAAAAATTAGCAGCCAGGAGTAATATATCCAGCAAAGTTCTCCTTTAGATATGACGAAGAATTAAAGACATTTTCAGATATTCAGAAGCAGAGGGAATTTTCCACCACAAGTCCTTCATTACAGGAAATACTAACGGGGGCTATTCTACCAGAAACAAGAAGACAGAAAAATTTACATAACTATGAGTAAGATGACTGATAGAAAGAGGAAGTTGCAACCCTTTTTAAGAACAGGGATTATAAGCTTAAATATTACATACTGGTTAAAGGTCAAAGAAAAAAAAAACATTTAAAAAGAGAAGAAGTCAGACAGAACTGAGGAAAAATGGCCTAGATGATAGAAGTTTCGCTCATCCCCTCTTGTGACCACATCAAAGTTGAGACAAAAATGGAGTAAAAAGTCACCTGGGGACCAAGGTGAACAGAAGCACTACAACTAGAGAGAGAAATAAGAAATGACCTTGTACCAGTTGAAGTTAGGAGGGGAAAAAGACACAAGGCTGCCTGGTCTCCAGCAGCTGAGTGGGAGAGAGGCTACTGCAGCTGCAGCTGATAGCTTCAGGTGCCTCTCAAAGGGGCCAAGTCCACAACTGGACTTTCTCAGTGACAGGCCTGCTTGCTCTGAGCAACAGCTCCAGGTTAGTTTCTCAGGGTTCACCAGGGACTTACAGGGGGCCACTGAGTTGTTGGAGTGAGAGTCAGAAGTGAGGCTTTCTTCCGGGCAGAAGTGCTTGTGTTAACCATTGCTCCTCTGTTGAGCCCTCCTGCATTCCAGTGTTTGGATGCAAAACTATCATAGCGGAGACATCATCAAAATGGATAACAGAAGTCTCTCTGCCCAGAGGATTCTCTGAAACTCTGCCTCCCACAACTTGTGGCCCCACCAAACCATATTCAGTTGTGTTCTCAGTAAGGCCTGTGTCACTCACTGAGTAGTGCTAAGACACACCGGTGGCAGCTGACCTTGGTTTCTGGAATGGCTTTTTGAGACAACTATAAGCACAACATCAATGGATTGTTTGCTGAATTTTAGCAGGTGGCCCTAGAAGTGCACACGCTGGGGCTTAACTTGGTCTGCAGCTGAACCCCTCTCAGGACTGTGCTGCTAGACATCTACTACACAAAGCCATGCTAATAAGACCAGGAGACTTAGGAGCTTTGCTTAGTACATAGAAATAGATACAGAAAGGAAGCCAAAATGGGAAGACAAAGAAGCAGAAACCATATGAAATAACAGAACATAGATGTAGGAAAAAGAGTCAAGCAATCTCACAAATGCAGAGTTCAAAGCACTGGTTATAAAGATGCTCAATGAAGTTAAGTGTAGTTGAACTCAGTGAGAACCTTAACAAAGAGATAAAAAACAAAAATGGAAATGGAAATTATAAAAGAGAACCAGTCAGAAATGAAGACTACATTATCTAAGATGAAGAGTATATTAGAGAGAATCAGTGGAGTGGAGGAAGAAGAGGATTGAAACACTGATATAGAGGATGAGGACACCAAGGATAGCCGATCACAATGTCAAGAAAAAGGTAATCAAGAATATAATAATAATTTAATGAGCCTATAAGACAAAATTAAAGGTAACAACATCTGTGTCATAGGGGTATCTGAAGAAGGAAAACAAAAATTTGAACATGTATTTGAAGAAATAATGATGAAAAACTTCTCTTATCTGGTGAAGAAAATAGACATACCATCCCAGGAAGCCCAGAGAGTCTCTGAAAAATGAACCCACAGAGGCCTACACCAAGACACATCATCATTAAAATACCAAAGGTTAAATACAAAGAGAGAACATTAAAAACAGCAAGAGAAAAAGCAGTTGTCTACCCACAAAAGAGCTCCCATAAGACTGGCAATCAATTTCTCAGAAGAAACTTTGCAGGACAGAAGCATTTGACACAAAATAATCCAAGTGTTGAAAACCAGGATCTACAACCAAAAATACTTTATCCAGCAAAGCTATCATTTAGAGTTGAAGGACAGATAAAGAGCTTTCCTGACCAAAAAAAAAAAAAAAAAAAAAAAAAGGGAATTCATCAACACCAAGGCAGTATTACAGGAATTGTTGGATGAACTTCTTTAAGAAGAAAAAACATGTATCAAACTCATGAACAAAGAATAATAATACCTACATATTTATCAACAAGTACCTCAAATGGAAAAGAGTTAAGTGTCCCTACCAAAAGATAGGGAAGCTGAATAGATAAGCAAACAAGACCCCTACATACACTATCTACAAGAGATCACTTCATATTAAAAGACACACACAGGCTAAAAGGAAGGGGATGGAAAAAGATATTGCCTTGATGGACCTAGAGAATACTGCACTGAATTAAGTCAGATAGAGGAAGACAAATACCACGTGATTTCACGTACATGTGGAATCTAAAGAACAAAATAAACAATAACAACAAAAATGGAAACAAACTCATAGATACAGAGAATATTTTGAGAGCTACTAGACAGTAAGAGGGTTGGAGGGGATGGTGAAAAAGGGCAAAAAGATTAAGAAGTACAAATGGATAGATACAAAATAGTCATGGAAATATAAAGTGTAGATATATATGTAAGGGAGAAGAGGAGTACCTGATTTAGTGGAGTAGCCACTTCATGAGTTATATAGCTTTCTAATTACTGTGCTATACAGCTGAGCAACTAATTGTTTATTATACTTCAATAAAGCTGGAGGGGGGAAAAGAAGAAGACAACAGCTACTGCAACTTAGAAAGAAACCTATGGCATAAAGAGAGAGAATGTGAGACAACAAAAATAAAAAAAGGGAAGAAGGTAAAGGTCTGAATTTGCAAATGGAAATGGAGATGGGACACAGAGAAGAAAAAGGACTACTGTATATACAAAACTTTCCGTTACATAAACTAAATGATAACCTCCGCAGAAAAAAAAAAATTCAGAACTAAGACACGTACCATAAAAAAGAGGGAACAGAGGGAAAAAATCACAGAATATCACCAAAGTAAAATAACAGACAGTAACATAAAGGCAAAGAAAGTGTGGAGACATCAAGCTACCACAAATAAAAGATAAAATGGTTATAGGAAAACCTCATATGTCAATAATCACTCTAAATATAAATGGTCTGAATTTACCAATAAAAAGGCACAGAGTAGCAGATTAGTCCAAAAAACAAAACCCAGCCATATACTGCCTTCAAGAGACACATCTCAGATGCAAAGACAAATATAGACTCAAAATGAAAGGGTGGAAAGCGATGCTCCAAGTCCATAGTATTCAGAAAAATAGACTTAAAAATAAAGGTAACGAGAGACAAAGATAGAAACTTCATACATCAAAAAGATATAGCACTCATTAATATATATGCTCCCAATCAAGGAATATCAAAATATATAAAGCAAGTACTAACAGAACTAAAAGGAGAAACCAACAAAACACAATTATATTACAGGACCTATATATCCCACTGACGGCTGTAGATAGATCATTTAAACACAAAATCAAAGAGGAAATATCATCTTTAAATGACATATTAGATCAATTGGAAAAATCAATATTTACAGATGTTTTCATCCCTAAACACCTGACTGTACGTTTTTCTATAGTGCACATGAAACATTCTCAAGGATAGACCATATGCTGGGACACAAAACTAACTTCAGCAAATTTAGGAAGATTGATGTCAACCAAGCATATTCTCCTACCACAACACTTTTAAATGAGGTCAACTGCAAAAAAAAAAAAAAAGTGGG
Source organism: Cynopterus sphinx (assembly GCA_030015415.1). Taxonomy (NCBI): domain Eukaryota; kingdom Metazoa; phylum Chordata; class Mammalia; order Chiroptera; family Pteropodidae; genus Cynopterus; species Cynopterus sphinx. The sequence continues at coordinate 56,454,539 of CM057388.1, forward strand.
GAAAACCACAAATACATGGAGATTAAACAACATGCTACTATAGAATGACTGGATCAAAGAAGAAATAAAAAGGAGAGACCAAGAGATATTTAGAAACAAATGAGAATGAAAATACAGTACATCAAAACTACTTTTGGGACAAAGCAAAAGCGGTCATAAGAGAAAAGTTCATGTCATTACAAGCCCATCTCAAGAAACAAACAAAAAATCCCAAATAAACAACCTAAGATTACATCTCTCTCTCTCTCTCTCTCTCTCTCTCTCTCTCTCTCTCTCTCTGACACACACACACACACACACACACACACACACACACACACACACACACACCCTAGAAAACGAAGAACAAATGATGCCAAAAGTCAGCAGAAGGAAGTAAATAATAAAAATGAGAGCAGAATTAAATGAAATAAATGACACTAGAGAAAATTAATGCAACAAAGTGTTGGTTTTTTGAAAAGAGCAATAAAATTGACAAACCCCTAGCTAGACTCACCAACTAACAAAAAGGAAGGACACAAACAAAATCAGAAATGGAAGAAGAGACCTTATGACTGATACCACTAAAATACAAAGGATCATACAAGAATACTATAAAAGATTATATGCCACAAAATGTAATACCTTAGAAGAAATGAACAAATTCTTAGAAATATACAATGTTCCTAGACTGAATCACAAAGAACTGGAAAATCTAAATAGACTGATCAACAGTGTGGAAATTGAAACACTCATCAAAAACTTCCCAACAGTAAAAGTCCAAGACCAAATGGCTTCACCAACGAATTCTACCAAACATTTCAAGATGATTCTGTTCTTCTCAAACTCTTCCCAAATAATGAAGAAGAGGCAACACTTCCTAACTCATTTTATGAGGCTAATATTACCCTGATACCAAAACCTGGTAAAGATAATGCACACAAAAAAAGAAAACTACAGACCAATATCTCTGATGAACACAGATGCAAAAATGCTAAACAAAATACTGGCAAATTGAATACAACAATATATTTAAATTATACACCACAATCAAGTGGGCTTCATTCCAGGGATCCAAGGATGGTCCAAAACATGCAAATTAGGGTTTGTGTGATTGGACCCTAAGGGAGGTTGGCACTTTGCTTGCCCTACCTTGGTGTTAGCCTAAGACATGGTAATGGAAAGTGGGCCCCAGATGTGTCTTCAAACTTGTATTTTTTCCCCTTCTCAGAAAACAATGTTCATGGTAGCTCACCTCAAGGAAACAAGAAAGGTTGAGGTTCTTTCTGAGGTAATTTTGTCAAGCAGAACCCCTGTTCTTGTTATAAACATGGTGGATATGAGCTTCAGCTTTACCACCTCCAGGATGATGATGGAAATGAGGAGATTTGAGATGCCCAGGTGGAACCCCCAGTAAGACAGTAAGTGACCAGGCATTCTGGTTTGCATATAGCGGCCCCCAAGAGTATGCAATTTTTTCACTCCCTATGGTCTTTTTCTTCTCTCACTGGAAAATTGAAGACTGCTCAAAGTGAAATCATGGTTGAGAAGTCCTGAGTGTACTGCTGATGTTGGAGAGGTGAGAGTGCATAGAAGACTTCTTAATATTTATGGCCTTTCTCCTCTTTACTCCACCACTTCCCCTCTCCCACTCACAGAACCCTCTATACAGTCAGATGCAACAAGAGGAGAGTGGAATTGCACAATGAAGGTCATATGCAGATTACTGTTTGGAGAGGTAAAAAAAAAAAACCTCTTGAGGGAGCAGTGGGAGAGAACGCACAAGGTGGAACCTTGGAGAACTGGTTCAAGACCACAATGGATGTCCTGAAAAAAATGTATGGAATGTGCAAAAAAGAAGGTCAGGTGGAGTCACATTGTTCTCATGTAGAGACACTAGGTAGTTTGCTTGGGACAGTTTATAATCTTTCCTTTTTATTACTAGGACTTAACATTCTTGTTTATCTGAGGACAAATTCAGAAAAACAATGTAAAGGATATATGCTGACTATAGAGAGAATGAAAGAGACTGTCTAAATGCAAAGGTGGAACTACTGCAAAAAGTGAAGCAGCTCCTCTCTGGATTGTCTCAGTTTGGCTCAAGCTGAGTGTAGGAAATGGGGGTGGGGGTCAAGTCTCTTGCCAGCGGCAAGCAGTGTCTGCACTAAGTAGAATCTCCTGGAAATTTATAAAAGGAAGATCATGTTCAACACTTCAAGTTGATTATTTGTATGAGAACTTTGAATGGAGATATAAGGGATATAGGAACTCCATATTTGGCACAAACAAAAACATAATGTGTGTACTCCCTTCTTTAGAAATCCTTTAAACCGTCATCACAGGTTGGAAAAGAATACTGTGTTAGGAGAATCTGAGCAAACTCTATCAAAACTGACACTGATACTGACAGGAACTGGGACTGAGACTGAAGGTAGTGATCATGATTGTATATTTATAAGAAAAAAAAGGACATTTTAAAGGCTTTTTGTGAAGCAAGGATCCAAGAGACTTAGATGTCATTTACTGAAAACCAAAAGAAAAGTGCCTTTGCAACAAGATAAAGAGAGACCTTTACATAATAAATCATCTTTCTGGAGGGAATAATGGAGAATATACTTTCATTAAAGCCCAGGCAGAGGAATAGTCCATTAAACACCATGAACAAAAAAAAATGACAAAGCATCTCAGAAAGAAAGAGAAAAATCTCCAGAAAATAAGATTACAAACAAAGAAATATGCGACTTAAATGACAGAAAATTCAGGATGGTACTTCAGAAACAACTCGATCCAAAATAATTCATATGAGCTATTTCATACATTGAAAGATGAGTTTTTTGGCATAGAGATTGAAACCGTTAAAAAGAACTAAATAGAACTTCTGGAGATGCAAAACACACTAAAAGATATAAAAAATGAAGTAGCTTGCTTGGGAAATAGAGTTGATCAAATGGTGAAAAGGATCAGTGATAGTGAAGACAGAAATCTAGAAATAAATCAGAATGAAGAAGAGAGAAAGTGAAGAATGAAAAATAATGAAAGAGAAATACACGATTAGGAAAAGAAACATAAAAACAGTGGGCATTTGGATTTCAGAAACATGGCAGAGTGAGAGGCATCCCCAGATCCCTTCCCTTGAAACAACAATGAGCTGAACATCTGAAACTCAACAAAAAACATGCAAACTATACACCAGCACATCTGAGCATGAGATCGGCTCATAATAGTTACCACAGGCCACAACACCAGGTGTCAGGGATTGGACTGGGAGACATAAAGAAGCTGCCTCTTGCAGCCTTCGGAGCTTCCTGTGGGAGAAGGGGAGGAAAGAAGGTGTGCCAACATCCCTGAACAGCCCTGCCTGGGAGTGCTGGGAGCACCAAAACACGAGTCATCTGAGTAGAAAGCAGAGAAGCCAAGGGCAGAGAGACAACAGTTGACTTTTACTGGCTGCGGTTGCAAAACCAAGGCTAAACTGTAGCCCACAACCTGCAACCTAGAGGGCCCTTCACCAATTACCCTCAGAGACGAAACACCGTGGAGCCCCAGGGAAATCTGAACAAATGCTAACAAAACTGTTGCAAACACTGACAGGGACTGAAACTGAGAGTAGCAGGCAAGATTAAATATGTATAAGAAAATAAAAAGGCATTTTTAAGGCTTTATATAAAACAGGGATCCAAGAGCCTTAGGTGCCACCTATTGAAAACCAAAAAGCAAACAAACAAACAAACAAACAAACAAACAAACAAAAAAGTGCCTTTCTTGCAGCAGGCTAAAGAGAGACCTTTATATAATAAACCTCCTCTCTGGAAAAACAACAGAATAGAAATCCTTAAATTCCCAGACATTAAACACCATGAACAAACAAGGTGACAAGGCAGCTCAGAAAGAAAGAGCAAAATCTCCAGAAAATGAGCTTATAGACATAGAAGTACACAGCTTAAACGACAGAGAATTCAGGATGGTATTTCTGAAAAAACTCAGTGAATTCCAAAACAAGGCATATCAATAATTTCAGGAATTGATAAAATCTCTAGAAGAGCAAAGCAAGGAGATTGAAACCTTCACAATAATCCAAATAGAACTTCTGGCAATGAAGAACACACTGCAAGAGTTGAAAAATTAAATAGCAAGACTGGAAAAGAGTCGAACAAATGGAGGAAAGGATCAGTGATGATGAAGATAGAAATCCAGAAATAAATCATAAAGAAGAGAGAAACAGAAGAATGAAAAATATGAAAGAGAAATACAAGAACTAGCGGGTACCATCAGGAGAGGAAACATAAGAATAATAAGCATTACTGAAGGAGAGGAAAAGAAGCAGGGAATAGAAAACGTTGTCAGACAAATAGTGGGCAAGAATTTCCCAAATCCAAGGAATGAGCTGGAACTTGGAATTCAAGAAGTCAACAGAATACCCAATTATCTCAAGCCCAAAAGGCCTTCTCTAAGACGCATTGTATTAAAGCTATCAAAAATCAATGACAAAGATAAAATTCTCATGGTAGCTAGCCAAAGAGAAGAAAATGGTAACATAAAGAAAAATTCATTAGATTATCCTCAGACTTCTCAGCACAAACCTTACAATCCAGAAAATAATGAAATCAAATACTTAAACTATTAAGTGAAAGGAACTACCAGTCTAGAATAATGTATCCAGCTAAACTGTCCTTTAGATATGAAAGAGAAATAAAGACCTTTCCAGACACACAAAGATTGAGGGAATTCTTCACTACGAGGCCTGCACTACAGAAAATATTGAAAGGTGTCAGTTCATCTAAAACAAAACATCAAAACAAAAAAATACATAATTAGGAGTAAAGTGACTATCAGGCAAATAGAAGCAGAGTACTGCAACCCTTACTAAGAACAGGGCATTTTAAGCTTAAATAATAACAAGAGAATTCCTATAGCAAGAGAGTAATGATGTTCAGCATACATAGAAAAAAACTGAGATAACAGTGACTGAAAAGGGGAGGATTCAAAGATCCAATTTCCCAAAGGGGAATGGAGATAAGGCATGTGCAAAAGAAAATGGACCACTGTATACATATAACTATCCTTTACATATTTGCAATAGTAACCACATACCAAAGACGCAGAACTGTTGTATATAACATAAAACAAGAACCAGAGTCAAAACCCACAAAAGCCAACCAAAATAAAGGAAAAAAGAAACACAAGGACAAGGAAACAATGGAAACTCCAAGCTACCAAAAAGCAAAGATAAAATGGCTATAAGAAGACCTCATATTTCAATTATCACCCTAAATGTAAATGGACTGAACTCACCAATAAAAAAGCACAGAGTTGCAGAATGGATTAAAAAACAAAACCCAACCATATGTTGCCTCCAGGAGACACATCTCAGCTCCAAAGACAAATACAGACTCAAAGTGAAAGGGTGGAAAATGATAGTTCAAGCAAATGGCATTCAGAGAAAAGTGGGAATAGTGGTACTAATATTGGATGAAATAGACTTCAAAATACAAAAGGTAAAGAACAATACTGAGGGACGCTTCATAATGATAAAGAAAATCATATGACAAGAAGACATGACATTTATTAATATCTATGCTCTCAATATGGGAGTCCCAAAATATGTAAAGCAATTACCAACAGAAATAAAAGAAGGATATCAAAATACTATCATACTAGGGAATCACAAATACATGAAGATTAAACAACATACTACTGAAGAATAATTGGGTCAGAGAAGAAATAAAAAGAGAAATCAAGAGATACATAGAAACAAATAATAATGATAGTACAACATATCAAATTTTTTGGGGACAAGGCAAAAGTGGTCATGAGAGGAAAGTCCATATTATTACAGGGCTATCTCCAAAACAAGAATGAGCCCAAATAAACAAGCTAACACTGCATCTTATGAAACTAGAAAAGGAAGAACAAATGAAGCCTAAAGTCAGCAGAAGGAAAGAAATAATCAAAATTAGAGCAGAAATAAATGAAATTGAAAATAAACAAATAAAAAAAGATAGAAAAAATAAATGTAACAAAGAGCTGGTTCTTTGAGAAGGTTAATAAAATTGACAAGCTCCTGGCTAAACTTACTAAAGAAAAAAGAGAAAGGACACAAATAAACAAAATCAGGGATGAAAGAGTGGAAATTACTACTAACATTGCAGAAATATAAAGTATTATACAAGAATACTATGAAAAAGTATATAACACCAAATTTAATAACCTAGAAGAAATGGGCCAGTACTTAGAAAGATACAACCTTCCTAGACTGAATCAAGATCTGGAAAATCTAAATAGACCCATCAGCAGTATGGAAATTGAAGCAATCATCAAAAACCTACCGAAAAGTAAAAATCCAGAATCAGATGGCTTCACCAGTGAATTATACTAAACATTCAAAGAAGATTTAATACCTATTCTCCTCAAACTCTTCCAAAATATAGAAGAGGAGGCAATACTTCCCAATTCATTTTATGGGGCCAATATTACTGATACCAAAACCTGGTAAAGATAACACAAAAAAAGAAAACTACAGACTAATATCTCTCATGAACACAGATGCAAAAGTCCTAAAAAAGATACTAGCAAACCAAATACAGCAACATGTTAAAAAGATTATACACCATGATCAAGTGGGCTTCATTGCCAAGGCACAGGGGTGGTTCAACATATGCAAATCGATTCATGTGATATACCACATAAACAAACTAAAAAATAAAAATCATATGATCATATCAATAGATGCAGAAAAAGCCTTTGACAAGATGCAGCATCCATTTATGTTCAAAACACTTAACATAATAAAGCCCATATATGACAAACCCTCGGCTGATATTATACTTAATTGTGAAAAGCTAAAAACCTTCCCACTACAGCCAGGAAAAAGGCCAGGCTGTCCACTAGCACCACTGTCGTTCAATATAACGTTGAAGGTCCTAGCAAGTGCAATCAGACAAGAGAAAGATATAAAAGGCATCCAAATAGGAAATGAAAAAGTCAAACTCTTTTGCAGTGACATTATTCTCTACATAGAAAATCCTAAAGACTCCACAAGAACACTACTAGAAACAGTAAGCAAATACAGTAAAGTTCTTGGATACAAAATCAACATTCAAAAATTCATAGCATTTCTATACTCTAATTATGAGGTTTCAGAAGAAGAAGTGGAAAATATAATTCCTTTTGCAATTGAAACAAAAAGAATAAAGTACCTAGGAAAAATTTTAACAAAACACGTGAAGAAACTATATTATGAAAACGACAAGACCCTATTAAATGAAATCAAAAAAGATACAAAGAAATGGAAAGATATTCCGTGTTCTTAGATTGGAAGAATCAACATAGTTAAAATGGCCATGCTACCTAAAGAATTAGACAGGTTTAATGCAATCCCCATCAAAATCCCATCAGCGTTTTTTAAAGAAATAGAGCAAAAAATCATCAGATTTGTTTGGAAGCACAAAAGACCCTGAATTGCCAAAGCCATCCTGAGGGGAAAAAAAAAAAAACAAGGCTGGAGGCATAACTCTGCCTGACTTCGAATTATACTACAAAGCAACAATAATCAAACAACATATTATTGGCAGAAAAACAGACACACGGGCCAATAGAATTTAATCGAGAGTCCAGAAGTAAACCCATGTTTATATGGGCAAGTAATTTTTTACAAAAATGCCAAAAAAATACAGTGGAGAAAGGAAAGCTTCTTCCATAAATGGTGCTGGGAAAACTGAAAAGCTACCTGGAAAAGAATGAAACTAGACTGTTGTCAATCACCACACACCAAAATTAACTCAAATTGTATTAAGGACCTGAATATAAGAGCTGAAACAATAAAATACATAGAAGAAAACTCAAGGGCCTTTCACTTAAGAGGATTTTATGAATTTGACCTCAAAGGTAAGGGAGTTAAAAGCTGAAATAAATGAATGGGACTACATCAAGCTAAAAAGCTTCTGCACAGCAAATGAAACCATCAACAAGGTAAAGAGACAACCATCCAAATGGGAAAATATATTTGCCAGCAATGCCTCCAATAAAACCTTAATATCCAAAATATACAAAGAACTCATATAACTCAATAATAATAAAAAATGATCCAATCAAAAAATGGACAGAGGACCTGAACAGATATTTCTTCCTAGAGGACATACAAATGGCTGACACATATAAAAAGATGCTCAACATCACAAGCTATTAGGGAAATGCAAGTCAAAACCACAATGAGATACCATCTCATACCTGTGAGAAGAGCTATAATCAACAGGGCAAGTAATAACAAATGTTGTAGAGGATGTGGAGATAAAAGAACAATCATACACTGCTGGTAGGACTACAAATTGGTGCAGCCATATGGAAAACAGTATGGAGGTTCCTCAAATAACTAAGATTTCATCTATTATATAATTCAGCAATCCCTCTACTGGGTATTTACCCCAATGTGTTGAAAGCTCATATTCTAAAGGATATTTTCATACTGATGTTCATAGCAGCATTATTCACGATGGCCATGACATGGAAGCAACTAAAGTGTCCTGCAGATAGATGATTGGCTAAAGAAGCTGTGGTACATATAACACAATGGATTATTACTCAGCCATAGGAAGAGATGAAATACTGCCATTTGCGACAACATGGATGGACCTCGAGATAATCATGCTAAGCGAAATTAGCCAGACAGAAAAACTGAAAATCACATGATATCACTTATATGTGGTATATAAACCTAAAAGCAACAAATGAACAGGATTAACAAACAGAAATTCATGGACATGGACAGTATACTAGTCATTACCAGAGGGTAGATGGGATGGGGAGGGGGCTGATGGCCAAAAAGGGGTCAAATATGTGGACACAGAAAGAAATCTAATTATGGGAGGTGAACACACAATGTAATATATATGTGTGTGTATGTGTGTGTGTGTGGATACATACCTACACATACACATATACATACACACACACGCGTGCGTATATATATACCTTACTGTTAAATTGTACACCTGAAACTTACTGAGTTTCATTAACCAATGTCACCATAATAAAAATTAAATTAAATTAAATTAAATTAAATTAAAATAGAATAAAATAAAATAAAACAAAGCAAAACAAAGTAAAATAAATAGTGCGGTATTTATTGTAGTATTTACAGATTTTTTAATCATTTAACTGGTCTAAAACCATGCCAACTTTTTCAATGTTCTTATCTTATTTTTAATATGTCAAGGACCGAGTTTTTGAGTGTTGTGTACCTAACCCTATTTTCCACACAAGCCCTGTGCTGTTTTTATAACTTTTTACTTAGAATTAAGTATTGATTTACCAAAAATTGCAAAAATTTTGTGAGATGGTCACGCCTACCCTCCACTCACCTTTTTTCAATGATAGCAACTTGCATCACTATAGTGCAATATCAAACCAGGAAATGGGCCTTGGTACAGTCCACAGAGCTTACTGAGATTTTACCAGTTCTATATACGCTCATTTGTGTGTTAAAATGTCTGTGATGTATGTGTGTGTGTATATATATGTATATGTAGATAGATAGATATAATTCCACACACTTTTATCAATTACATTGATTCTGTAACTATCACCACAATCAAGATATACACACTTTCATCATTTCAAATTTCCCTCATGCTACCCTTTGTAGCCACACACACCCCTCCCCGGTCAGACATCCCTAACCTCTTTCAAACACTCTAGTAATTTCAAAATGTCATATAAATGGAATCCATTTGGAATGGATTTCCTTAACTCAACATAACTCTCCTGAGACCCAACCACATTGTTAAGTGTATTGATAGCCTGTTCCTTTTTATTGCTGAATAGTATTACATGGTATGGATGTGCCACAGTTTATTTAACCATTAATCTGTGGAAGGACATTTGGGTTGTTTTCACTTTTAAACTATTATGAATAAAGCTGTTATAAACATTCATGTACAGATTTTTGCATGAACACAGATTTTTACTTCTCTGTGTAAATTATGTTTTGCAGTTGCTGTGTCATATGGTAATTGCATGTTTATTCTTTATTTTTTTTATTTTATTAAGTTTATTGGAGTGACCTTGGTTAATAAAATTATATAGGTTTCAAGTGTTCAGTAATATGTCATATGTATATTTCGTTGTGTGTTCTCCACCCAAAGTTAAATTCCCTCCTGTCACCATATATTTGACTCCCTTTACCCTTATTTACCTTCTCTTCTCCACTTTCCTTTGGTAACCTCTAAACTGTTGTCCATGTCCATGAGTTTCTGTTTGTTTGTCTTGTTCATTTGTTGTTTTCAGTTTTATATCCCACATATGAATGGAATCATATGGGTCTCAATTTTTTTTTTGTCTGGCTTATTTTGCTTAGCATGATTATCTCAAGATCCAACCTTGTCACAAATGGCAGTATTTCATCTTTTCTATGACTGAGTAATATTCATTGTACATACATATATATATGTTTATTTCTGAAAGAAATTTCCAAATTGTTTTGCAGAGTTCCTGTACTATTTGCTATACCCATTAGCAATGTAAGAATAACTCACTTTATCCATAGCTTTTATTGCATTTGGAGTCAATATTTATTAACCATCGTGATAGGTGTTTTTAATATTTCCTTGTGCTTTTAATTTGCATTTCCATGATGGATAAAGATGTTAAATGTCTTTTCAGGTGCTTATTTGCCATCAGGAAAATGTCTGTTCATGTATTTCTTATTTTTGCCAGTTTTCTAATTGGATTAATAGGCCAGAAGGTAACTCTAGAGAGCTGCCTTGGCTCAGGCTAATAGGCATAATAAGAGAATTCGGGACTTCTTGAGACTCACTTTTCTTAGCTGAGAGGACAGAAGTGAGGCTGAAGTTACTTAACGTGCCTCAATATAGGATTGAACTTGGGTCTGGAACAGGACTGAGAGGTGGGGGAATCTCTGGCTCTATCCGTGGGGATCTGCATAGAACAGAAAAGGAGAAGTGTGTGCTGGGGTAAAAACAATGGAAGGAGGGAGATATTGTGGGGGGGGGGGCGGGAATACCTTTTAAGTGATGCTAGATTCTTCACTGTCAGCCAGCTCAAAAGGATTAAAAAAACTGTTCTCTTAGACACATGGTTTTCGATTGTGGATCTCTATCAGAATCCCCTCCAATGCCCAGATTCATCCAATTGAATCAGAATTCTTAGGGGTAGGTCCAGCCATCAGTATTTTTAAGTTTACTCAGTTAAATCTAATGAATTGCCAAAATAAAAATCTTTATCTCATGGTGCATTAGTTTGCTGGAGCTGCCATATCAAGGTACCACAGACTGAGTGGCTTAACCAACAGAATTTTGCTCCTCACAGTTCTGGCAGCTGGAAGTCCAAAATCTAGATGTCCTCAGGTTTGCTTCTTCTGAGGCCTTTATCCATGGATTGCAGATGACTACCCTGTTGCTCCTTTCTCTCATGGTCATCTCTTTGTGGATATGAGCACCTGGTATCTCTGTGTGTCCGCAACTCCTCTTATGAGGAAACCAATCAGATTGGATTATGGCCCACCCTTACAGCTTCATTTTAACTTAATCACCTCTTTAAAGGCCTTATCTTCAAACACAGCCACATTCTGAGGTACTGTGTGTTGGAGTTTCAAAATATGAATTTCGGTTGGACACAATTAAGTCCACAAGAGATGGTGTGAGAAATCCCTTGATCTGAAAAATTTGACTCTCTTTTAGCTGCCTTCTTGGAATTACCAATCACCAAATTGTGCAGAAGTTAGTCATGTGGACACACTTAGCTTCAAAGGAGGTTATGAATGTGGTTTTTTTATTGGAAACATTACTATCCCAAATAAATTTGGGATTCTCTTGTTAAGAAAAAAGAATTGGTATAGAATATATGCTACACTCTTACACCCAAGGCAACTAGAAGTACTCCCTCCACCATCATGTCCCTTCTACCCAATTTTTCACCCACAGTTTTCATGGGTTTGAACAAAACTGCTGCTTCAGTGATACCTGAGCTCGCTCTGCCATCTTTTCAAATTTATTGTCTCAGACTCTGCCTGGGTCATCACAACTTAGATTGCCTATGTTTAATCCACATCATTCATTCAATCATTCATTCACGCAACAAATATTTATTGGTTACACGTGATGTGAAAGGAACTGATAGGCACTGGAGATAAAGCAGAGAAAGTCACAGACATGTTCCTGTTCTCATAGAGCTTACATTCTAGAGAAGTTACTACACTCAAGAATTAAGTGCTATTAAGAAAATACTATGGGAAAATGTGGTAGAGAATGAGTAAGATAGGGAGGGCAGAAAAGGATTTCTGAAGAAGTGACTTTGATCTTATACTAAAATAGCAAGAAGTAGTCAGCAGTGGAAAGACATAGGAGCTGATCCTTCTGGGCAGAGGGAACAGCAAGAAGGAAGACCCTAAGATATGAACAAGCTTTGCAAGTTTAGGAAACAGCTTGGATGCCAATGTGCATTGGGATTAAAGTGTTAGAAAATGAGGTTAGGGTGGCAGAGGGGGCTAGATCACAGAAAGCTTTGTGGGCCAGTGTAAGGACTCTGGGTTTTGTTATTATCATGATGGAGACATTAGGGGGCCTTATGAAAGAAAGGGGTATTATTATAATCTACTTTATTAATGCTTACTATAAATGATTTATTTGGAAAAGAGATGAAATAGAGCTCGAGCAGGAACAAGGAAATGAGTTAGGAGTCTACCATAGACTTGTGCATGAGGTTACAGTGACATGGAACACACTCTTAGCAGTGGAAGAGATGAGAAGGGGTTTGAAATGAATGTACACTGGAAGTACTAAACTTGCTAATGAAGTCCATGTTGGTGGTAAGAAATAGGAAGGAATCAAGTGTGTCTCTTGGATTATGGATATTTGTTACTGGGTTAGGGCAGTTTTATTAGATGGGGAAGTGAGTGGAGTATTAGGTGGGGTCAATGACAGGAAACTGACAGTTCTGTTGTGGTCATGCTGTTTGCAGAGCCTATGAAAAATCTGGGTGGGACCATGTGGTTGTATACATTAGTCTGGAGCTCCTGAGAATATTCTTGGCTATGGAAAAACAAAACAAAACAAAACAAAAAAACTCAACTGTGCATCTTAAAAGAATATTTTAACCAATATTTATTGATTCTGCACATGAGGAGAACACAACTCTAGGTTCTTGAAAGGATGCAAAGTCTTAAAACTCAACTTTACTCAGCTATAATTTATGTTCAATATAATTTATCTATTTTATGTGCATAGTTCAATAAATTTGGATAAATGTATTTACACATATAACCACTGCAATCAACATATGGAAACTTTTAAGATCCCTGTCTATTTCTTTCTGAAACTCATTATGTTGTTAGAAAGAAATGTATACACATGAATTACAAAAAAAATAGAAGGAAGTAAATGATGAGTTTCAATGATTGAATCAGTTCTTGGAGATTTTGGCTTTGGTGAGGATATCTGGGAAATGTCTAGTTGTACTGCAAATGAGTTTGGGACAGGAGGTCTGCCATCAACATAAAAGGTCAAGCAAGAAGTCACAACAGGGAACCACAAAACTTTCAGGCCCCCAAATATCTCACTAATCTGAAGTGCTTATAATTATTCATCATTTTTAGCTTTAAGTATTTGAAATTATCTTTGGAATATGAGTAATAAAACACACACATTTCCCAGGAGAGATGTCTTTGGAATATGTAGAAAGCCAGTACTCCACTAACATATGTACATGGAGTCATTTATAAGATTTGCTGACTACCACCTCATTAGAGGAAAGGGAACTCAAGGATAAATGAGGAACTAGGAAAGCACGTACTCAATATCCTCTTAATTCCTCTAATTATTATTTTTAACTTGAAATTAGAGACATTTTCTTCCTATAGGATAATCACTTCATGGTGGCAAGTCCCATCGGGAAGCATGTAGCATTTGTTTTAATCCAAGGAAAAGGAGAATTTTACTGGGAGCATGAATTCATCTATGGATTGGGGCAAGTCCTAAGGACTGGGAGCATGAGTTCATCTATGGAAGGGGGTTACTCAAAGTACTTGGCCTAATAAATGTTTATGTCAATGTTTATCCATATTGATAGGAACATGTACAAAGTGGCCATGGGAAGAGAGGTGGAGGCTATGTCTGGGCCTAACAGTATGACCCTGAACTTATCTAGGTACATATATAACTGCTATCGTTGAATTGCCAACTTTTCAGCAATAGAAACCAATTTTGAGCACCAGATAGAGATTAGTTGAATAAATTGGGCCTTTTCACCCTGAAAAGCCCAATGAACCTTTTGAGAGGGATATACACATACTCCAGGTAATTGCTTGCCTGCAGGGCTTAAGCTATCACCTCTATTTGAGAGCATACTGAGTGTTTGATCCACTTACAGGGGATTTCCAGAGAATATCATATCATATGAGGAGATCCACTTTACAGCAACAATGTGTAGAAATGAACCTGTGAACGTGGAATCCAGTGGCCATTTGATGTTCTGTACCACCCAGCAGCTGCTGCATAATGGAGGATTAGAATGAATTGCTGAAGGCCCATGTGAATTTCTGTTTGGAAGCAATATTTTAGTAGCATTGCATGTCATCCTCTAGGACTCAGTATACACCATGAATAAAAAACTTCTGTATGGTTCTGGTCTTCAAAGGAATAATATATAAATCTGAGAAACAAAAGGTGTAAGCAGGAGTAAACTCACTTGCCCTGGTTGGAGAAATTGGATTCCTGGTTCTTCAAACTCTGAGTTCTTGAATTATAAGCTAAAATGTCACTTTTACACTTTGTCCTTTTTGTGTCCATTAACCATCCTTCTGGAAGAAGAGACAACATCCTGGCAGAGGTAATGGGCACTAATCATCAGAGAAGGTAGAGATATTATTACACGCTGAAGACAGGGGAAATGTGCTTGGTTCTTTTGAGTCAAATTGGTCCTTTGAGTGATTTTTTGTATGTCCCTCCCCCATTTTGACAGCAAAAAGACAAGGGAGAAACCCAGTCCAGGGAAAGGTAAGGTGACCAAGGATGAGGCTTTGGGTGACAATTGTAACCTGTTAAAGCAATCAGACTTAGGAGCTGAAGATGAAGGGAATCTCAAATGGATAGTGGAAGAAGATGAGTATTAGTTTTGGCTGTAATATCAGCTGCAGAACTATGAGCTGGTAATTATCATCTTCTAAGTTCTCTGCAGTAGTACAGATCCATTGGATTCTAGAGAATTTGGTCCCTGGGCATATGTGGGGAAGAGGGTTCAATCAGAGCAAAGGATAGATTGTGATGAAGACAGAGTCATGCTGCCTAGGTGTCCCCTTCAAGGGGACCAACTCATCCTGTTGGCATTAAGTCAGTGGTTTCAAGGATAACCTCTGCTGCAGAGAGCTGTCTTCCCATAGCCATTCTTGAAAACATGCCCATTGAATTTATACCACCCATAATTTATTGAATCAGTCCCTAGTTGATAGATTTTAAGTTTTTAACTTTATTTTTAATATTTCACCTATAACACACTATGAATATTGTCTTCCATATAGTATATGCCAACATATATTTTTGCTGATAGTGAATAAATCACAGTATCTGATTTATTATGCTCTGATGAACACAAGACATAATAAATCATTTCTAAATACTTAAAACTACAAAAATTTAGAGAAGTGCATAACAGACATCAGTGTACTCAACAACCAATTTATAACATATTGGCATTTCATCATATATGCTTTATATATATTTTTAAAAATATGTTACAGGTATATCTGAATTCATTTTACTTTTCTTTCACTCTACTCTCCCCCAGTAGGCAACAGCATTTTAAGACTGATGTGCCCCTGTGTTTTTATACTTTTATTAGACATTTTTATGTCTATAAAGAATATATAGCATTACTTTTGGAGACTTAAGAACTGTTGAGAATGGTGCTGTAAGAAATGTATGCTTTTGAAACATACTTTTCTTGCATATTATGCTTTGATGATCATCCATATTGATTTTATAAATTTTTCATTTCAACAGAAGTATAGCATTATGTTGTATAAATGCACACAATTTATGTATGTGTTTTCCTACTGATAGGAATGCAAGGTTTTAAAATATTTGTTTTTTATTGGTGTTATTTTTATTTACTGTAACTTCTTTTCTTTTATCTTTGTACAGTGCTAGAGTGAATAAGTATCATTGTTCACAGCTCTTTCCCTCCGTGTGCCAACAAATGTTTTGGTATTTTATCAATCATGTCTGGCCAGTCATTTCTTAGACCTACCCTTACATAACAGTCATCCAATGTTTGTGCTAAGCACACAGAATCTTGGGCACATGCTCTCAAGGTTCTAATTTATCAGATCAGTGAAGGGGTCCAGAAACATGTATTTTTCAGTAGTGCATCAGGCAATTAAGTCAGGAAAAGTCTGGGAAGCTCTTTGATCAGTTAAACTCTTAATTTACTTTTCTTTAATTTTTAGTGCAATTTAACTTCTGCTCTTTTATATCTTCGTTGTTTTTAATGATAGGGTTAAAAAATTTTTTAAATACAGACATGTATAATGTAGCAATTTAACGCATTTGATAAACATCCCTATTGATTTTTACCATGAAAACACATACACGAAGGACAACTAATAACTCAAGGAAAAAAATACAAGAATGATTTAGAAATAGCTTCTAAGCAGAATATTCCTTATATAAGAGACTATTTTTCACCAACCTAGTAACTCTTATGTAGTAGATAAGAATTATTCGAATGCTGAAAATTTTATCACTGTCTTTTTTATGGTCATTAAAGATTTTTTGTTGCTTTTATTTCAAATTGAAACATTTTCCGATGACAACACAAATCATAAAATAATGATGACTATGAAAATTATCAGTGCTTTAAAATATGTAACATTTAATGTAACATACCCAGTTCAAAGTTTGGTAACATTTTCTTAAAGACAGAGTTATGTTCCTCCCCGCAAAAAAAACTAGCTCATCTTGATAATGTCAGCAATAGTTATATAAAATTTTTCTTTCAATTGAGGCAGAAGCAAATGTGTGGTCATTTTCCTAAGTCTTAAATACAGTACAAAAGATCATTTGCTTTATTCACATCTCCATCACATAGAATCACACATAAATGATATGTATACACATAAGCATCTCATTCATTTTAATTGCAGCATAACATTCCACAGTGTTGGTATAACAAAAGTTGTTTAATGACAAGTGTGATCGATGCATCACACAGAATATTGGACTCCCCAAATACCAACATTGCTTTTGAAAAACACTGAGAGGTTTGGATTCTTAAAATTTCACAGTCATCAAATTATGTCTGTGAAGCTCCATGAATGTCATCTGCTGTCCAGAAAGACTGCAATTTTGACTCCTGTATGTAGTGTATTACAGTACCTATTTGCCCATACTTTCACCAAGAGTTATTTTAAAATTCAATATAACAAACATATATAAATGAACAAAAAAGTACAGAGAATAATTTTACAGACACCAAAGTACCCATTACCTAGATTTATCACCTGCTGATATTTAGCAACTTTTCCTTGTAATTCTCACACTAACTGCATCAGAGTAACATACTTGAAGGGTAAGAGACATGCTTTAGATTAACAGAGAACAGGGTAGTTCCTGCCAATAGTGGGGTTGGTGGTTGTTAGTGAAACTTCAAGAAGGAGGTGCCATTTGAGTTAAGAAAGAAGTAGTCAAGAAAAGGTCTCCTGGGGTTATTCTGACCCATGGTATAGAAGAGAGAATGTGCAAAGGTAGATTCTATGGTTATGATGGATAATCCAGTGTTGCTTCAGTGTAATATACTTGGGTGGATGAGGTGGGAAAGTATAGAGAGTATAAGACCAGCCAAGTCCCTGAGAGCCTCGAACACTGTGACCAGGAGATCAGGTTGTTACCCTGTATACCAGTTCTTGCCAAACCTGGCTGAACATCAGAACCTCTGTTCTTGTTTGTTTTCTTGTTGTTGTTTGTTTGTTTAGTTTTGGCATTGGTGATATTTAAGGGGAACAAATGTCAAGATATGAGCTAGAACCCTCCAAGGTAACTTCTTAACCTACCATTAAGCCTGGATATTCCATGCCTTGTATTTTTTATTTGGAGATGACTGTCTCTTTCAAACTTAGGATCTTAATGTGAGAGGATTTACAAGTTTTAACTGAAATCCTCACAGATATATGCTGAAGGAGATGCACACCACCAGTAATAGGAAATGTCCATTCCTTCTGCAAAGTATAAATCCTTCCAAACCCTTAATCTCTTTGAAACATGGGTTATCAGGGCTATACATGGCCTGAGTCCAATAGCATTAGTTTTTATGAACACCACCACATAACCACCACTCCAATCCAGATATAGAACATTACCAGCTTCCCAAAGGATGCCTCATTCCTTTCACATCCTCCTCCCTGCTATTACTACCACTGCCTCTACACAAAGTTCACTAATATTCTGATTGCTAACATCATAGATTAGTTTTGCCTGTTTTTTTTTAATCTTTACAAATATGGAATCATACATTATAAACTCTTTTGTATCTGGCTTCTTTATGTTTGTTAGAGTTATTTAACCCACCACATTTTGTAATAGTTTGCTCATTTTTATTGTCCTACAGTATTCCATTTCTTGAATTTACCGATCTTAATTTACCTGTTCTTGTTAGTGGGCATCTGGTTGTTTTCAGCCTTGTGTTATTATGAATGATGTTGCTATGAACATTTTTCTACATATATTTTTGGTGCACACACAAATTAATTATTGTTGAGTATATGCTTATGGGTGCAATTGGTATACAATCAGGAGTGTGCAGGTTAAGCTTAGTAGATACTACCTAACAGTTTTTCAAAGTAGTTGTACTAATTCATACCCCAACCAGCAGTGTAGATAATTCCACTTATTCCACATTTTCATCAACAGTTGTTATTGTTAGCTTTAGTTTCAGCCATTCCAGATGGCATTGCATATTGGTTTTTTTTTTTTTTTTGGACTTTCCCACTGAATAAAGATGTTCAGTATATGCATATATATATATGTATATATATATATGAATGAAATGTATGTATGTGTGCATTTATATGAATATATATATTATGAACCCAAACATTAGCAGTGGCAATGTTGAGCACTTGCTTTGTGCCAGGCATACTTCTAAAGTGCCTCACTTATATAAACTCATTTAATTCTTATAAAAACCTTATAGGGTACATTTTTTAAGCCAATGAAGAAATTAAAATGCAAAAATATTAATATTATACCTATTTATTATACTGGTTATTAGTGGTTAGTGGCATCCCTGATTATATGCATTTTCTTCTTTATACTGATTGAAATATAGAATATCACCAGCACCCCAGAGGACTCCTTCCACATATAAAGAGGAGAGTATATGGTGTCTTCCCAGTGGCCACTAAAATTCCTCATAAGACTGGTATGACAAACAAATAATACAACATTAATCTTTCACATTCTGTGCCTTTGTATATTCCATAGGTCACAAAGGTGTCACCTAACATAAGTGCAAGTTTAAATGGTCCTGGGCCATTTTGGTAAAGTATTTAGAAAAGAACAAAGTTATATACTACAGTAACTGCAATATAGTTCCATTTAATTTGTTTAATTGTATGTATAATATATACATATGTGCATCTGTAGGCATATATAGAAAAATATGCAACTAATGATAATAAGTATTGGGTTATTTCCTCCTTGCAGTATATACATATTACATGTATAGAGTGGTGAGACTAAATCCTTATATCTCCCTACCTCTGTCCTTCAATGTCTGGCTCATTTGTTGAATGGCAATGTCTTCTCAAATTGCAAAAACTTTTCCAATCCTAAAGGCAAAGTGGATGAGAAACAAGCACTATTTTTGGTTTCCATCAAGGCCTTTTACCAACTATAGAAAAACCTGTGGGGTGTGTGTGAAGGGGAGAGGTATTGCACAATATTAGCAGTGGTTGTCAGCAGGTGGTAGAGTTAATGGTTACCTGTGTTTCCATTATATTTTTAAATTTCCACAATTTTCACAAATTGTAAATGGGATCCAAAGGGACAGAAATAAGGGAGGCTGGGTTCTGTGGTAATAAAAAAGATTAGGAAATGTTTCAGACAACAGATAAGTGGTGGGGGAAGGTTGAAAGTAAGCATGACAAGAACATATCTTTGATCTATTTTTATTATATGGTTAAGAAGATAAACTTTGCTAAAGGTACAAACTATAGATTACTTTTCCCAGGACATTTTTGTTGTGCTTTAATAGATATTTGATTTAATATCTTTATGCTTTATGTTTCAGTTTTTGTCATATTTTGTTGTAGGTTTCTGTGGATAGGGAGAAATTTAGAGCATTGGGTGGGTATACTAATTTTTTGTATATTAATTTTAATTAATTTGTATGCTAATTTTAATTAAACAAAGCAAATTGAAAATTATGTACATTGTGATATTTTTTAAAATAATAATTACTACATAACATGTACTAAAAACATCATAGATAAAATACAAAAACAGCATTGGAATTTTAATATCAATTGTCATTGGAGAGTAGAATACCAAAGAATTTCACTTCCATGCCTTATATTTTTGTATTTTTTAATTTACAAATGAAGCATATATTCTTATTTATAATTTTATATTTTGGTAAAGTACACATAAAATGAAATTTAACATCTTCACCATTTTAAGTGTACAGTTCAGTGGTAGTAAGTTCATTTATAATTGTTATGCAACCATCACTACTTTCCATCTCAGATTTTTTTTTTATCTCATAAAACTGAAACTCTATTTCCATTAAAAAACACCCCCTGATTTTCCCCTTTCCCTACCAATGGCAATCACTATTCTACATGCTGACTCTATGATTTTTACTGCTCTAAGCACTTTATATAAGTGAACTCATACAGTACTTGTCTTTTTGTGACTGGATTATTTCACTTAGCATTATGTTTTCAAGATTCATCTATGCTGTAGCACATGTCAGAATTTCCTTCCTTTTTAAGACTGAGTAATATTCCATTGTGTATATATATATACTGCATTTTGCTTATCCATTCATCCATCAATGAAGACTTGGTTTACTACCACATTTAATCTATTGTGAATAATACTGCTATGAACATGGGTACACAAATATCTCTTTGAGACTTTGCTTTCAATTCTTTTGGGTATGTACCTAGAAGTGTAATTGATTAATTGTATGGTAATTCTATTTAAATTTTTTCCACAGCTACTATACTATTTTATATTCCATAAACAGTGCACAAAGGTTCTAATTTCCCTACATCCTCTTCAACACTTATTTTTTTGTTTTGGTTCTTTTTTCTGATAGTAACTATCCTAATGGGTGTGAGGTGATATGTTATTGTGGTTTTAAATTGCATTTTCCTAATGATTAGCGATGTTGAATATCTTTTCATGTGCTTATTGGCCATTTGAATATCTTCTTTGAAGCAATGTCTGTTCAAGTCCTTTGCTAGTTTTTGAATCAGGGTATCTGTTTTGTTGTTGTTGTTGTTGTTGCTGTTGTTGTAGAGTTTTAGGAGTTTTCTATACATTGCAGATATTAATCTCTTGTTAAATATGTGATTCGGAAATATTTTTTTTCATTCTGGGGGTTGCCTTTTTTACTCTGCTGATAGTGTCTTTTGATGTACAATTAAAAAAAATTAATGCAGTCCAATTGGTCTATTTGTCCTTTTGTTACCTCTGTCTTTAGTGTCAAGAAACCATTGCCAAATGCAATGTTGTGAAGCTTTTGTTTCTTTTAAGCATTTTATTGTTATAGATATTACATTTAGGTCTTTGATTCATTTTGAGTTAATTTTTGTATATGTTGTTAGGTAACTTAATTCTTTTGAATGTGGATATTCAGTTTTTCCAGCACCATTGGTTGAAAATATTATCCTTTCTCCTTTGAATGGTCTTGGCAGCTTTGTCAAAAATCATTTGATTGCATATGTGAGTATTCATTTCTGAACTCTATTCTACTCCTTTGGTCTATATGTCTGTCTTTACACCAGTATCACAGTGTTTGATTACCATGGCTTTGCAGTAAGTTTTGAAATTATGAAGTGTGAGTGTTCCAAATTCGTTCTTCTGTTTCAAGGTTGTTTTGGCTATTTAGGGTCCCTTGAGATTCCAACTGAATTTTAAGATAGATTTTCCTATACCTGTAGAAAACATCATTGGGATTTTGATAGTGGTTGCATTGAATCTGTAGATAACTTTGGGCTGTATGGATATTTTAACAATATTATGCCTTTCAATCCATGAATATTGGATGTGCTTCCATTTATCTATGTCTTTAACTTCTTTCAACAATGTTTTGTAGTTTTTATTGTAGAGGTCTTTCATGTCCTTGGTTAAGTTAATCGTTTATTATTTTTTGATACTATTGTAAATGGAATTTTCTCATAATTTCCTTTTCAGATTGTTTAGTGCTAGAACATAGAAACACAATTGATTTTTTTTTTTCATTTTGACTTTGTATCCTGATAATTTTCTGGATTAATTTATTAGTTATAACAGTTTTTTGTGACCTTGTTAAGACTTTCTACATATAAGATTATGTCATTTACAAACAGAGATAATTTTACTACTTCCTTTCCAATTTGGATGCCTTCTTTTTTTCTGTCCTAGTTGCTCTGGCAGCAAATTCCAGTACTTTGTTGACTAGAAGTGGTAAAAGTGGGCATCCTTGCTTTGTTTTTAATCTCAGAAGGGAAGCGTTCAGTCTTTTACCATTGAGTATAATGCTCACTGGGAGTTTCCCATAAATAGTTATTATTATGTTGAGATAATTTTTTTCTATTCTTAGTGTATCGACTGTTGTGAAATTTTGTCAAATGCTTTCCCTGCATCAGTTGAAATAATGATGTGCTTTTTTTTTTACTCTGTTAATGTTGTGTATTATATTGATTGATTTTTTAAAATAAGTTTTTATTTCTCAGTTACAGTTGGCATACAATATTGTATAAGTTTCAGGTATACAACACAGTGATTAGATATTTATAAAATTTGTGATCACCCCAATAAATCTAGTACCCATTTGACACTATATATAGTTATTACAATATTATTGACTATATTCCTTATGCCATACTTTACATCCCCATGACTATTTTATAACTATCAATTTTAACTTCTTAATCCCTTCCACTTTTTCACCTACCCACCCAAGCCCCCTTCCATCTGGCAACCCAAAATGTTCTCTGTATCCATAAGTTTGTTTCTGTTTTGTTGGTTTCTTTGGTTCTTTAGATTCCACATCTAAGTGAAATCATATGGCATTTGTCTTTCTCTGTCTTACTCCACTCAGCACAAAACCCTCCAGGTTCATCTATGTTGTTGCAGATGGCAAAACCGCATTCCTTTTTCTTGCCTGCATATATTGGATATTGTAAATAATGTTGCAATGAACAAGGATTCACATGTCCTTTTGAAATAGTGTTTTGGGTTTCTTCGGATCAATACACAGAAGTAGGTCCTTCATTGTCTTGTATTATAGCCTTGTTTTAAAGTCTATTTTGTCTTGTATAAGTATTACTACACAAGATTTTATTTGTGTGTTTCCATTTTCATGAAATATCTTCTTTTTCCTTTTTTTATTTTAGTATTTTTAATTAAGTTTATTGGGGTAACATTGGTTAATACAATTACATAATTATCAGGTGTACAATATAATTTGGCATATATATATTCTATTATTTGATTACCACCCAAAGTCCAGTTTCCTTCAGCTACCATATATTTGATCCATTTACCCACTTCACACTTCCTCCAAACCCTTATATTTGACCCCCTTTACCCTGTCTACATCTCCTCTCCTCCACCAATCCCTACCCTCTGGTAACCATTGTCCATGTACCTGAGTCTCAGTTTCTACTGTTCATTTGTTGCTTTCAGGTTTATATACCACATAGAAGTGATACCATATGATTTTCTACTTTTTCTGTTTTACTTATTTCGCTTAGCATAATTATCTCGAGGTCCATGCATGTTGTTGCAAATGGCAGTATTTCGTCTCTTCTTATGGCTGAGTAATAATTTTTTGTAAACATGTGTCACAGCTTCTTTAGCCAGTCATATATTGTAGGAAACTTCGGTTGCTTCCATGTCCTGGCCAATGTGAATAGTGCTGCTATGAACATCAGTGTGCAAATATCTTTTTAGATATGGGTTTTCAAGTCTTTGGGCTAAATACCCAGTTGAAGAATTGCTGGATCAAATCTTAGTTTGTTTTTTTTTTTTGAGGAAACTCCATACTGTTTTTTCATATGGCTATACCAATTTGCAGTCCCACCAGTAGTGTATGAGGGTTCCTTTTTCTCTGCATCTTCTCCAACATTTGCTATTACTTATTCTGTTGATTATAGCTATTTTAACAGGTATGAAATGATATCTCATTGTGGTTTTGATTTGCATTACCTTAATAGCTAGCGATGTTGAACATCTTTCTATATGTTTGTAGGCATTTTGTATGTCCTCTAGGGAGAAGTGTCTATTCAGGTCCTTTGCCCATTTTTTTTGACTGGATTGTTTTCTGTTGTGTTGTTGTTGTTGTTGTTGTTGTTGTTGTTGTTGTTGTTGTTGTGTCGTATGAGTTCTTTGTATATTTTGGATATGAGCCCGTATCAGAGGCATTGCCTGCAAATATATTTTCCCATTTAGATGATTGTTTCTTTACCTTGCTGATGATTTATTTTGCTGAGCAGAAGCTTTTTAGTTTGATATAGTCCCATTCATTTATTTTAGTTATTATTTTCCTTGTCTTTGAGGCCAAATTTATAAAATTCTCTTTAAGTCTAAGGTCCTGAGTTTAGTTCCTATGTTTTCTTCTATGCATTTTATTGTTTCAGGTCTTATATTCAGGTCCTTAAACCATTTTGAGTTAATTTTGGTGTGTGGTGAAAGACAACAGTCTAGTTTCATTCTTTTGCAGGTGGCTTTCTAATTTTCCCAACACCACTTATTGAAGAGGCTTTCTTTTCTCTACTGTATGTTTTTGGCTTTTTTGTCAAAAATTATTTGACCACATAAATGTGGGTTTACTTCTGTACTCTCGATTCTCTTCCACTGGTCCCTGTATCTGTTTTGCTGCCAATGTCATGCCATTTTGATTATTGTTGCATTGTAGTATAATTTGTAGTTGGGCAGAGTGATTCCTCCAGCCTCATTCTTTTTTCTCAGGATGGCTTTGGAAATTTGGGGTCTTATGTGCTTCTATACTAATCTGATGTTTTTAATTTTATTTTTTTTAAAAATGCTGATAAGATTTTGATGGAGATTGCATTAAATTTGTATAATGCTTTAGGTATAAGGTCATTTTAACTACATTGATTCTTCCAATCCAAGAAGACTGAATATCTTTCCATTTCTTTGTATTTTCTTTGGTTTCTTTTAATAGGGTCTTGCAGTTTTCATTATATAGGTCCTTCACATGTTTCATTAAATTTATTCCTAGGTATTTTATTCTTTTTCATTGCCATTGCAAAAGGAGTTATTCTTTCCACTTCTATTTCTGATGCTTCATTATTAGAGTATAGGAACACTATGAATTTTTAAGTATTCATTTTGTATCCAAAAACAATATTTGCTTATTGTTTCTAGTAGAATTCTTGTGAAGTCTTTAGGGTTTTCTATATAGAGAATCATTTCATCCACAAAGAGTGACAGTTTTACTTCTTCATTTCGTATTTGGACACCTTTTATATTTTTTCTTGCCTGATTGCACTTGCTAGGTCCTCCAATGTTATATTAAATAGCAGTGGAGCTAGTGGACAGCCTTGCCTTGTTCCTGATCTTAGAGAAAAGGTTTGTAGTTTTTCATCATTAAGTATAATGTTGGCTGAGGGTTTGTCATATGTGGCCATTATTATGTTAAGGAACTTTTCTTCTATACCAGTTTTGTTAAGTGTTTTGTTTTTTTTATCATAAATGGATACTGTATCCTGTCGGCTTTTTCTGCATCTATTCATATGATAATATGATTCTTATTTTTAATTTGTTTACATTGTGTATCGCATTATTTGATTTGGTATGTTGAACGATCCCTGTGCCCCTGGGATGAAGCCCACTCGATCATGATGTATAATCTTTTTTAATATGTTGCTGTATTTGGTTTGCTAGTATCTCATTTAGGATTTTTGCATCTGTGTTCATGAGAGATATCTGTCTGTAATTTTCTTTTGCTGTGTTATCTTTACCAGGTTTTGGTATCAGATTAATATTGGTCTCCTAAAATGAGTTGGGAAGTATTGCCTCCTCTTCAATATTTTGGAAGAATTTGAGGAGAATAGACATTATGTTTTTGAATGTTTGGTAGAATTCACTGGTGAAGCCATCTGGTCCTGGACTTTTACTTTTTGGTAGGTTTTGGATGATGGTTTCGATTTCCATACTGTTGATCAGACTATTTAGATTTTTCAGATATTCTTGATTCAGTCTAGAAAGGTGGTATTTTTCTAAGTATTGGTCCATTTCCTCTAGGTTATTAAATTTGGTGTTATATACTTTTCATAGTATTCTTGCATGATCCTTGTATTTCTGTGATGTCAGTCATAATTTCCTCTCTTTCATCCCTGATTTTATTTATTTGTGTCCTTTCTCTTTTTTTCTGTAGTGTCTAGCCAGGGGTTGGTCAATTTTATTAACCTTCTCAAAGAACCAGTTCCTTGTTATATTTATTTATTTATTTATTTATTTATTTATTTATTTATTTATTTATTTATTTATTTATTTTTTGTTTTCAATTCCATATATTCCTGCTCTAATTTTGATTATTTCTTTCCTTCTGCTGACTTTAGGCTTCATTTTTTCTTCTTTTCTAGTTTTTTAAGATGAAGTATTAGGTTGTTTATTTGGGCTCATTCTTGGTTTTGAAGATAGTCCTGTATTGATATGAACTATCCTCTTATGCCCGCTTTTGCCATGTCCCAAAAGTTTTGATATGTTGTACTATCATTATTATTCATTTCTATGTATCTCTTGATCTCTCTTTTTATTTCTTTTCTGACCCAGTTATTTTTCAATAACAAGTTGTTTAATATCCATGTATGTGTGGTCTTTCTGCCTTTTTTTTTTTTTTTTTGCAGTTGGTCTCTAGTTGCAAGCACTATGATTAGAGAATGTGGTTGGTATGCTTTCAACAATCTTATATTATGGAGGCTATCTCTGTGACCCAGTATATGGTCTATTCTTGAGAATGATCCATGTGTACTAGAGAAAAATGTATAAGCAGTTTTCTCAGGATGGAAGGCTTTGTATATGTCAATTCTGTCCAGTTGGTCTAATGTGTAATTTAAGGATGCAATTTCCTTATTGATTTTCTGTTTGGATGATCGGTTCATAACTGACAGTGGGGTATTTAGGTCCCCTACTATGATAGTGCTTTGATTTGTTTCTCCTTTTAGTTCTGTTAGTAATTCCTTCACATATTTCAGGGCTCCCTGATTGGGAGCATAGATATTAAGAAGTGTTATGTCTTCTTGGTGCATGATTCCCTTTCTCATTATGAAATGTCCTTCAATATCTTTCTTTACATTTTTTTATTTTGAAGTCCATTTTGTCTGATATTAGTACCATGACTCCCGCTTTTCTCTGAATGCCATTTGCTTGAAATATCATTTCCCACCCTTTACTTTGAGTCTATATTTTTCTTTGAAGCTCATCTGTGTCTCCTGGCAGCACCATATGATTTTGTTTTGTTTTGTTTTTTTTGATCCATTCTGCAACTCTGTGCCTTTTTATTGATGAGTTCAGTCCATTTACATTTAGGGTGATTATTGAAATATGTGATCTTCTTATAGCTATTTTATGTTTTGCTTTCTGGTAGCTCAGTGTTTCCATTGCTTCCTTGTCATTGTGTGTCTGCTTTCTTTATTTTAGTTGGCTTTTTGGATTTTGCCCCTGATTCTTCTTGTTTTACATTATATACTTCAGTTCTGACTCTATGGTGTATGGTTATCATTACAAATATAAAATATAATATATATATATGAATATATATGTATGTATGTATATATATGTATGTATGTATATATATATATATATATATATATATATATATATATATATATATATATATATTCGTCCATTTTCTTCCATGTTGCATTATATTCTTTCCTTTTTGCGAATTTGTATCTTTGAATCCTCCCCTTGTCAGTCATTGTTATCTCAATTTTTTTCTATGTATGCTGAACATCATTACTATCTTGCTATAGCAATTCTCTTCTTATTGTTTAAGCTTATAATGCCCTGTTCTTACTACGGGTTGCACTCCTCTGCTTCTATTTGCCTGACAGTCACTTTACTCCTAATTATGTATTTTTTGTTTTGTTTTGTTTTGTTTTGTTTTGTTTTAGGTGAGCTGATTCCTATCAGAATTTCCTGTACTACAGGTCTTGTAGCAGAGAATTTCCTCAATTTTTGTATGTCTGGAAAAGTCTTAATTTCTTCTTCATATCTAAAGGAGAGCTTAGCTCTATACATTATTTTAGGCTGGTAGTTCCTTTCACTTAATAGTTTAAGTATTTGATTCCATTCCTTTCTGGCTTGTAAGGTCTGTGCTGAGAAGTCTGATGATAATCTAATGAATTTTTCTTTATGTTACCATTTTCTTCTCTTTGGTTACCATGAGAATTTTATCTTCCCCATTGATTTTTGATAATTTTAATACAATGCGTCTTAAAAAAGGCCTTTTTGGGTTGAGATAATTGGGTGTTCTGTTGACTTCTTGAATTCCAAGTTCCAGCTCATTCCTTAGATTTGGGAAATTCTCGCCTACTATTTGTCTGACAACATTTTCTATTCCCTGCTTCTTTTCCTCCCCTTCAGTAATGCTTATTATTCTTATGTTTCTTCTCCTGAAGATATAAGCTAATTCTTATATTTTTCTTTCGTTATTTTTCATTCTTCTGTTTCTCTCTCCTTCTGATTTATTTCTAGATCTCTGTCTTCAATATCACGGATCTTTTCTCCATTTGGTTGACTCTCTTTCCCATGCATGCTATTTCATTTTTCAGTGTGTTTTTTTATCTCCAGAAGTTCTATTTGGTTCTCTTTGAAGGTTTCAATCTCCTTGCTCTGCTCATCTAGTTGTTTCTGCAAATTCCTGAAATTGTTTATATGACTCGTTTTTGAACTCACTGAGATTTTTCAGAAATACCATCCTGAATTCTCTGTCACTTAAGTTGCATATTTCTATGTCTGTGAGCTCATTTTCTGGAGATTTTTCTCTTTCTTTCTGAGATGCCTTGTCACCTTGTTTGTTCATGGTGTTTAATAGACTATTTCTCTGTCTGGGCATTTAAGGATTTGTATTCTGTTGTTCTTCCAGAAAAAAAGATTTATTATATAAAGGTCTCTCTTTAGCCTGCTGCAAAAAGTACTTTTCTTTGTTTTCAAATAGGTGGCATCTAAATCTGTTGAGTCCCTGCTTTATGTAGAGCCTAATGTCTTTTATTTTCTTATAGATATTTAATCTTGCTTGCTACTCTTAGTTTCAGTCCCTGTCAGTGTTATCAACAGTTTTGTTAGCATTTGCTCAGATTCCCCTGTGATCGGTCTCAGAGGATATGTGGGGAAGGGACCTCTGAGTTAGGGATTAGTAGCTGTGACTCAGCTTCAGTTTTGCAATTGTGGCCCATAGAAATCAATTGTTGCTTCTCTGCGGTCCTGTCCCACTACTCTGCTTTCTGCGCTGATGACTTAGCCCTGTGGCTGGCTGCATCGAAAAGTCCTTGTACTTCCAGGCATGGCTGATCAAGGAAGTTGCTACACCTTCAGCCCTCTCCTCTTCCTGCAAAGAGCTCTGGTGGCTGCAAGAGGCAGCTCCTTTATTTGTTCCAGTCCACTGCCTGACACTCTGGATTCTGACCTGTGGTAGCTCTTATGTGCAGATCCCACGCTCAGATGTGCTGATGTGCAATTTGGGTGTTTTTTGTTCAGTTTTAGATGTTCAGTTTATTGTTTTTTCAAGGGAAGAGATCTGAGGATATCTCTCACTCTGCTATATTTTCCCAGAATCTTTTTTTTCTTTTTTTTATTATTAGATTTTTTAAAAATTAGTTTCAAGTATACAGTACATTGGTTAGACATTTATATAGCTGATAAAAGGATCCCACTAATTACTCATTCTCTCCTCTGGTTTTCCACTTAGCCAATACATTAATGCTAATGACATTCCCTATGATGTGCTTCCCATCCCTGTGACCATCTATCAACTACTAATCTGTACTTCTTTAATCCTTCACCTCATTCTCCCAGCTTCCCAACCCTTCTCCTTTGTCTGTCACCAAATTGATCATTATATTTGTGAATCTGTTTTTGATTGCTTTGTTCTTTTCCTTAGATTCAGCATATAAGTAAAATTATATGGTATTTATCTCTCCCTGTCTGACTTATTTCACTCCATGTAATAATCTCTAGGTCCATCCATGCATTGCCAATGGTAAGATTTCATTTTTATAATGGCCAAGTAATATACTATTGTACATATAAACCATACCTTCTTTATCCAATTGTCTGTTGATGGGCATTTTGGTTTCTTCCATATCTTGGCTATTGTAATTGTACTGCTAGGAATATTAGGGTGCATAGATCTTTACATATTATTGTTTTGGTTTTCTTTGGATAAATACCCAGAAGTGCAGTTGCTAGGTCAAAGAATATATCCATTTTTGACTTTTTGAGAAGCATTTAGACTGTTTTTCATAGTGAGTATGTCAATTTGCAATCCCACCAACAATGTATGAGTGTTCTCTTTTCTCCACATCCTCGGCGACACCAGTTGTTCTTTTATTTATTGATGATATCCATTCTGACAGGTGTGTGGTGATATCTATTGTGGTTTTAATTTGAATTTTTCTGGTAATTAGTGACATTGAGCATCTTTTCATATGTCTATTGGCCATCTGTATTTTCTCTTTAGAGAATTATGTGCTCAGGTCTTCTGCTCATTTTTAAATTGAATTGATTGCTTATTTGCTGATGAGTTGTATGAGTTCTTTATATATTGTGAATATTAACCTATTTTCACATATATCATTAGTGAATATTTTCTCCCAGTCAGTTGTCTTTTTTTGTTTTGTTGATCATTTCCTTTGCTGTACAAAAAACTTTTAGTTTGATGTAGTCCCATTTGTTTACTTTTTCTTTTCTTTCTCTTGCCCAGAGAGCTATACCTAAAAAGAAATTATTATTAGTAATATCAGAGAGTTTATTGCCTATGTTTTATTCTAAAAGTTTTATGGTTTTAGAGCTTACATTTTAATATTTAATTCATTTTGAGTCTATTCTTCTATACAGTGTAAGAAGGTGATCCAGTTTCTTTCTTTCTTTCTTTCTTTCTTTCTTTCTTTCTTTCTTTCTTTCTTTCTTTCTTTCTTTCTTTCTTGAATGTATCTTCCCAATTTTCCCAACATCATTTATTGAAGACTGTCTTTACCCAGAAGTATATTCTTGTCTCCTTTGTCATATATTAAGTGAGTGTATAGCTGTGGATTTATTTCTGGGCTCTCTATTCTGTTCTTGATCAATGTATCTGTTATGCTAGTACAATGTTGTTTTGATTACTGTAGGATTTTAGTTTAGTTTGATATCAGGTAGTGTGATACCTCCAACTTTGTTCTTTTTCCTCAAGATTGCCATGGCTATTCACTGTTTTTTTATGGTTCCACATAAATTTTAGTATTATTTGTTCTAGCTCTCCAAAAATGACAATGGTATTTTGATAGGAATTACATTGAGTCTATAGATTGCTTTGGTTAGTATGGCCATCTTTATGATGTTGATTCTTTCTACTCATGAGTATGGTATATGCTTCCATTTATTTCTATCTTCTTCGATTTATTTTTTCAATGACTTATAATTTTTTGGGAACAGATCTTTTACCTCCTTGGTTAATTAGATTCCGAGCTATTTAATAGTTTTTGATTCAACAGTAAATGAGATTGTTTTCTTTATATCTCTTTGTAAAAGTTCATCATTGGTGTATAAAAATACCAATGACTTTTGAATATTTATTTTGTAATCTGCTACTTTATTAAATTAATTAATCATTTTTAACAGTTTTTGGTGGAATCTTTAGGGTTCTCTACAAATAGTGTCATATCATCGGCAAATAATGAGAGTTTAAATTTTTCTTTTCCAATTTGGATGTCTTTTATTTCTCTTTCTTGTCTTATGGCTGTGGCTAAGACTTCCAATACAATGTTGAAGAGGAATGGTGAAAGTGGGCATCCTTTTCTTGTTCCTAATCTTAAGGAAAATGCTTTTACCCTTTCCCCATTGCATATGATGTTAGCTGTATGTTTGTCATACATGGTTTTTATTATGTTGAAGTATGTTCCCTCAATTCTCACTTTGCTCAGAGGTTTAATCAAAAATAGATTCTACATTTTGTTGAATGTTTTTTTCTGCATCTATTGATATGATCATATATGATTTTTATCTTCTGATTTGTTAATGTAGTGTATCACAGTAATTGATTTGTGGATATTGTACCAACCTTGCATCACAGGAATAAGTCCAATTTGATCATGGTGTATGATGTTTTTAATGTGTTGCTAAATTTGGTGTGCTAATATTTTCTTGAGGATTTCTGCATCAATGTTCTTAAGAGATATCAGCCTATAGACTTCTTTTACTTTTTTTTGTAAAGTCTTTGTCTGATTTTGGAATCAAGACAATGGTGACCTCATATAAACAGTTAGGGAGGCTTCCTTCTTGGATTTTTTGGAATAGTTTGAAAAGAATAAGTGATAATTCTTCGATTCTTTGCTAAAATTCGCCTATGAAGCCATCTGGTCCAGAACTTTTGTGTTTTGGAGGTTTATGATTATTGATTCTATTTCATTGGTGGTCATTGTTATGTTCAGATTTTCTGTTTCTTCTTGACTCAGTCTTGGGAGATTGTTAGTTTCTAGGAATGTGTCTATTTCTTCTGGATTGTTCAATTTTTTGGCATATAGTTCTCATATTATTTTCTTGTGATCCTTTGTATTTTTGTGGAGTCTGTGTTTATGTCTCCTCTTTCATTTCTGATTTTATTTATCTGAGTCCTCTCTCTTTTTTCCTTGACGAGTCTGGCTGAGGGCCTGTCAGTTTTATTTATCCTTTCAAAGAACCAGCTTTTAGTTTCATCTATCTTTTGTATTGTTTTTCTAGACTCTATTTCAACTCTTTCTGCTCTGATCTTTATTATTTTCTTCTTTCTATTAACTTTGGGCTTTTTTTTGCTGTTCTTTTTCTAGTTCTTTTAAGTGTAAGGTTAGATTGTTTATTTGAGCGTTTTCCTGTTTTTTTGAGGCAAACCTGTATAGATTTCCCTCTTATGACTAATTTTGCTGTGCTGTATAGATTTTGAGTTGTTTTATTTTAATTTTCATTTGTCTCTAGGTATCTTTTGATTTCTTCCTTGATCTCATTGATAATCCATTCATTGTTTAGTAGGATGTTACTTAGCTTCCATGTGTTTGTGTATTTCCAGTTTTTCTTGTAGTTGGCTTCTAGTTTCATATCATTGTGATCAAAGAAGATGGTTGATATGATTTCAATCATCTTAAATTTTCTGAGACTTGTTTTGAGTCCTAACATGTCTATCCTAGAAAATGTCCCATGTGCACTTGAGAAGAATGCATATTTTTCTGCTTTGGAGTAAAATGCTCTGAAAAGATCTATTAAATCCATCTGTTCTAGTGTGTCCTTTGAGCCCATTGTTTCCTTGTTGATTCTTTGCCTGGAAGATCTGTCCATTGGTGTCAATGGGGTGTTAAAGTCTGCTACCATGAGTGTATTGCTATTAATCTCTCCTTTTATGCCAGCCAATAATTGCTTTATGTTAATAGGTGCTCCCGTGTTGGTGTGTTTATTTTTATTAGGGTTATGTCCTCTTGATTTATCAATCCTTTTATCATTATATAATGCCCTTTTTGTCTCCCATTGTAGCCTTTGTTTTAGCCTATTTTATGTGATATAAGGATTGCTAACTCAGCTTTTTAAAATTTCCATTTTTGTGAAATATCTTTTTTTCATCCCTTTACTTTCAGTTTGTGCATGTCATTTGATCTGAAGTGGGTGTCCCGTAGACAGCATATGCATGGGTCTTGTTTTCTTATCCTTTCAGCTACCCTATGTCTTTTGATTGGAACATTTAATTCATTTACATTTAAAGTGATACTGATAAGTACATAGTGACTGCCATTTTATTATTTCTATTTGTTATTTCTATTTTTTTTATATCCCTCTTTTTTTTAGAGAAAACTTCTTTAACAATTCTTGTAATACTGGCTTGTTGGTGATGAATTCCTTAAGTTTTATCCTGACTGGGAAGCTCTTTATCTAATTTTCCATTTTAATCGAAAACCTTGCTGGGTAGAGTATCTGTGGTTGTAGATTCTTGCTTTTCATAACTTTGAATGTTTCTTGCCAGTCCCTTCTGGCTTGCAAAGATTTCATTGAAAAATCAGCAGACATTCTTATAAAGATACCCTTGTAAGTAACTAGCTGCTTTTAAGATTTTCTCTTTGTCTTTGACGTTTGGCATTTTAATTATGATGTGTCTTGGTGTGGTTCTGTTTGAATTTCTCTGTTTGAATTCCTTTGGGACCCTTTGTGCTTCCTGAATTTGTATGCCTAATTCTTTTGCCACATTAAGGAAGTTTTCTGTTATTATTTCTTCAAATAGATTCTCAATCCTTTGCTCTCTCTCTTCCCCTTCAGGTACTCCTATGATCCAGATATTGTTAGGCTTCACATTGTCCCAGAGGTCTCTTAAACTATCCTCATTTTTTAAAATTAGTTTTTCTTTTTGTTGTTCTGATTGTGTGTATTCTGCTACCTTGTGTTTCATTTCACTGATTTGATCTTCCTTTCTGTCCAATCTACTGTTGAATCCTTCTCGTGTATTATTCATTTTAGTTATTGTATTCTTCATTTCTGTCTGTTTTTTATGGTTTCTATGTCTTTTTTATCTCTCTGTTGATGTTCTCATTATCCTCATCCATTCTTCTCATAGTTCATTGAGCATCCTTATAACCACTATTTTGAACTCTGTCTCTCCTAAGTTTCTTGCCTCTATTTCATTTAGCTTATTTTCTGAAGTTTTCTTCAGTTGTTTCATTGTGGCATGATTCTTTGTTTTCTCTTTGTTTTATTAGCCTCTCTGTGTTCATTTCTATGTGTCAAGAATATTTGTTTCATCTCTCAGGCTTGGCCATATGGCCTAATGTGGAAGGTGTACTTTGTGGCCCAGAGGCACACTCTTCTTGATCCCCTATGCCAGGGGCTCTGAATGTGATCTTTGTGTGGATTGTGTGTGATCTTGTTTTCGGCACGCCTCTATTGGTGTTGTACATCAGTGGATGAGATTAATGCTCAGGCTGACTAATTGTGGGAATTGACTACATCCACAGAGTAAGAGCTGCTGTGTGGGGGTTGACCCTACTGAGTGGGATTTTCCCTAGAGGGCTTGTATACTTTTTGCAGCCACCCTTTGTGTGTACCACTAAAATAACTAGTCAGGATTTGTTCTGCTGTGGTATGGTGCCAGCCTCTGGATACATTGGTTTTGTGGCCCCTTGGGAGGGACTCCCCAGTAGGCCAAGGTCAGCCACTGCTTTTGATTGCTCAGGGCTACTCAGTAGGAACTACAAAGTGATCCACAGCTGGTTGTTGCCTATGTTGGATCTATAGGTAAGAGGAAGAGACAATGTTATAGGCAGTGGTTGGTTATCTCCTGTCCTTGACCTATGGCAGTTCAGCTGAGGAACTAGTGCTCCTCTAGGTTTGATACTGCCTAAAAGTTGCCTGTAAGTCTCTGAGACTGGAAGAGCTGCTGGGTGATATGTGTGTTGGGTGGTGCAGGGACCCCAGGAGTCTCCTGTATCTACTGAGTAAATTTTCTCCTGCCACTGCAGTGTCAGTTTACATGACAACACTGTCTCTGTGGCTCCTGTACAAGTTTCCACTCATAGCAAGGTTATCTGCTGCCACTTTGGGTCTGAATGCACCACCCCAGGGCAGGGGCAGCTTCCTATCAATGTGCAGTGGGCACTTTGTGTATTGGATGGAGCAGGAGCTCAGGGAGTCAAGGGCCATCGGGACAATACAGCCTCAGTCTTGCCACAAGTTCTGTTACTGTTCTAGTTGTCCTGCAGAAGTTCCAGATCACAGCAAGATCCTGTCTGAGACTGGCCCAGAGATCCCCAAGATCTGCCCAAGTTCATGTTGGCAGCTCTGACCTGACTGACCCAATCTTGGAAATGCAGCTCACAGTGCTGGCCACCAGCTGCAAATTCTTGGCCCTGAATTGGCACAGGGTTTGGCAGCTATCCAGCAACAAAAGCCCCAGGCAATCTGTCGTTTGAATGGGGGCAGGCTGATCCCCTCAGGCCAGTGCTTTCTAATGGCCCTATTGGAGGTGTCTGCACAGTAAAGCTGGTGTGGTCTGTAGATTGCTTGGTAGTGCGGCTGGCCTAAGGCACAATGGTGGCTGCCCTTCCAGCTCTCATTCTGCTGCAAGGTACAGACTTTCTCAGTATGGACCCTGAGGGAGCCTCTGACTCATAGCTGGTGTCCTGGGTGAGTGTCCACAGGTCATGAAGCCTGTGTGTGGGTCCTTTAAAGGGTCATCTAGGGTGTCAGTCTCTTTCCCTCTCACTAAGATTTCTGGAATCCCCTCTGCTTTTTACAGTCAGAGTTATTGGAATCTTTTCTTCCCTGTGTGAGACCCTCAGCTGGGTAGCCCCCAAATGAGACCAGGCCCCCCCTCCTTCAGAGAGTATCTTTGCTTTCCCTCTTGGTGATCTTCCACCATCCATGGGTGCAGGTCCAGCCCGATTAGTGACTTTGCCCCTCCTACCGGCTTCGATGCGGCTCCTTTATATAATCAGATGTTGGTGTTACAATCAGCTGGACTTCAGGTGGTTCTCCACGTTGCTTATTTTATAATTTGGCTGTAATTTTAATGCGGACCTGGAAGGAGATAAACCCTGCTTTTATCTACTCTGCCATCTTCTCCATGACTTTTTCCAATTCACCGGTACTCCTGTTAGGTCCATCTTCAAAATATATTCCAAATATGACCACTTATTACCATGAACACAACTGTTATTTCTGTCCATGCTGGCATTATCTCTTGAAATATCTTTTTCTATTACTTTAGTTTCAATCTGTGTGTCTCTTTAGATCTGAGGTGAGTCTCTTGTAAGCAGCTTATGTGAGTGTCTTCTTTTCTTATCCATTCAGTCACCCTATCTTTTGATTGGACTATTTTATACTTTTATATTTAAAGTAATTGTTGATAGATATGTAGTTATTCCCATTTTATTACTCATATTTTAAAATTTCTTCTTCTTAAAAAAGTCCCTCTAACATTATTTGTAATACTGGTTTGGATTGACCTCTTTTAGCTTTTCTTGTTTTAGAAGCTCTTTATTTGCCCTTCAATTCTAAATGACAGCTTTGCTTGGTAGAGTAATCTTGGTTGTAGGTCTTTGCTTTTCATTCATTTTGAATATCTATTGCCAGTCTCTTCTGGACTTCAAAGTTTCTGTTGAAAAATCAGCTGACAGTTGTATGAGTTTTCCCTTGTAGGTAACTAACTGTTTTTATCTTGCTGCTTTTAAGATTCTCTCTTTGTCTTTTACCTTTGGCACTTTATTTTTGATATGTGCTGGTGTGGGCCTCTTTGGATTCTCCTTGACTGGGACTCTCTGTACTTCCTGAGCTTATATGTCTATTTCCTGCACAAGGTTAGGGACTTATTAGTCATTTTTTCTTCAAATAGGTTCTAATTCCTTGCTCTCTCTCCTTCTGGTATCCCCATGGTGAATATTGATGTTCCAGTGGCCCCTTAAATGATCCTCATTTTTTTTTATTTTTTTTCTTGTTGCTGTTCTAATTGGGTGTTTTCTACTACCTTATCATTTGAATCACTGATTTGATCCTCTGCTTCATGTAATCTACTTTTTTTGCAATAATTTTATAGATATGACACAAAAGGTACAAGTGACAAGAGCTAAAATCAACAAAAGAGACTACATCAAACTAAAAAGCTTCTGCACAGCAAAATTAACAATAAACAAAATGGAAAGGCAATCTACAGAAAGGGAGAAAACATTTGCAATCCACATATCTGCTAAGGGGTTAATCTCCAAGGTATATAAGGACATACAACTCAGTAGCAAAAACAAAAACAAAATACAAAAACAATCCAATTAAACAAAAAATGGGTAAAGGAAAAAAATACACATTTTTCCAAAGAAGATGTTCAGGTGGTCAACAGATACATGAAAAGCTTTCCAACATCACTAATAATCAAAAAAGAAAAAAGTAAATCAAAATGTCTATTATTAAAAGGACAAGTAATAATGAGTGCTGGTAAGGATGTGGAGAAAGGGGAACCTTTCTATTAATGGAATGATATACTGTTAATGAAATGTAAATTGGTATGTGTTCTATGGAAAACAGTATGGCGTTTCCTCAAAAATTTAAAAATAGAACCACCATATGATACATCAATTCAATTTCTGGAAATATATCTGAAGAAAATGAAACCATTATCTCAAAGAAATATTTATACCCCTATGTTTATTGCAATATTATTTACAATAGCCAAGACATGGAAACAACCTGAGTGTCCATTGATGGCTAAATGTATAAATAGATATGTATACACATATCTTTTAATAGAATATTGTTCAGCCATAAAAAAGAAAATCAAGGCATTTGTGATGATATGTATGGACCTTGAGGGCATTATGCTAAGCAAAACAAGCCAGACAGAGAATGACAGATATCACATGGCCTCACTCATATATAGAATGTAAAGAACAAAACAAATGAACAAACAAAGCAGGAACAAACTCACAGATACATAGAACAAATTGATGGTCACAAAAGTGGAGGGTGGTTGGGAGGATAGGTGAAAAATGTGAAAGGGGCCTAGGAATACAAATTTCCAGTTTAAAAGTGTAAAGTACAGCATAGTGAACACAGTCAACAATACTGTGATGACTATATATGATGTTATTTGGGTACTAAACTTACCAGGGTGATCACCCTGTAAAGTATACAAGTGTCCAACCAGTATGCTATATACCTGATATTAATGAGACAGCTACCAAGTGACTGATAGGTAGGTAGTATATAGAACATGGATACTCTGGATAAAGGGATGGTCCACACATCTTGTGGAATAAAGCTGGACGACACGAGCTTTCATCAAGCTACTCAGAGGTGTGCAATTTAAAACTTAGACTGGAAACTATAATATAACATATATCAAATGTAACTGAAAAAAAAATTTAAATCATGTCAATTTTGTTTAGTGCCAACTGTATGTGGAAGTATTTGTTGATGCTATTATAAGTTGAGTTGTTTTCTTGATTTTCATTTTTTGTAGTTCATAGTATGCAGGTTAGCTAGTTCATCTGTTTAGAAACACAGCATATTTTTGTTTGTTGCCTTTGTAACCTGCAACTTTAGTGAACTAGTTTATTAGTGAACTAGTTTATTATCAGTGATAGAACTAATAGATTATCTTATAAGATCATGTCATCTGCAATCAGAAACTATTTTACTTCTTTTTCTGTGATTTGGATGCTTTTTAAATTATTATTCTTCCCTAATTATTGTGGCTAGGATTTCCGGTACAATTCCAAACAGAAGTGGAGAGAGTGGGCATCTTTTTCTTGTTGTTGACTGTAGAGGAAAGGCTTTTACCTTTTCACAATGGAAAATGATGTTAGCTGTAGGCTTGCCCTATATGGCCTATATGATGAAGAGGTACACTCACTCTATACCAAATTTAGTGAGAGTTTTTATCATGAAAGAATGTTGTATTTTCTCAGCTTTATTGAAATATAATATACAATTAGTTGCTCGTACTTACACTCTACCATTAGATGAGATTTTATTTTCAATTGTAGTTGGCATACAGTAATATATTAGTTTCAGTTGTACAGCATACTGATTAGAGATACATATAAATCACAAAGTGATCACCCTACCAAATTCAGTACCTCTCTTTCCCCTTACATATTTATTACACATCACTAACCACCTTTCCCATGCTACACTTTATATCTGTCTCTTTTGTAACTATCTATTTATATTTCTTAATTGTTTTGCCCTTCCTTGCCATTCCCCCAACACCTCCTTATCTAGTAGCCTTCAAGATATTCTCTGCATCTACAAGCTTTTTTCAGTTTTGTTGTTGTTGTTGTTGGTTGTTGTTGTTGTTTATTTTGTTCCTTAGATTCCACATGTATGTGAAATCATGAAATACTTGTCCCTCTTTATCCAACCCACCTCATTCAGTGCAATATCCTCTAGGTCCATCAAAGCAATATCTTTTTAATCACCTTCCTCTTAGTCTGTGCATATTTTAATCTGAAGTGAGTCTCTTGTAGGCAGCATGTGTTAGGGGTCTTTTTTTCTTATTTATTCAGCCACTCTGTCTTTTGGTTGAAGCACTTAATTCTTTTCTATTTGAGAAACTTTTTGATAGGAGTGTAGTTATTACCATTCTTTATTCATGTTTTGATACATGATTTTTCTTCCTAAAGAAGTCCCTTCAAAAATTCCTATAATACTGGCTTGGTGTTGATTAACTTCTTTAGCTTCTTTTTGTCTGAGAAACTCTTCATCTCTAAATGAGGCAACTATGAGCACAGCATCTGTGGATTGCTTGCTGAATTTTAACAGGTGGCCCCAGAGGGGCACAGCCTAGGGCTAAACTTGGCCTGCAGATTAACCCTTCTCAGGATTGTGCCACTGGATGCCTACTACACAAAGCCATGCTAATAAGACCAGGAGACTTAGGAGCTTTGCTTAGTACATAGAAACAGATGCAGAAATGTAGCCAAAATGGGAAGACAGAGAAGCATAAACTATATGAGAAAAGAGAAAAGAGATTCAGGAATAATGGAGTCAAGCAATCTAATAGATGCAGAGTTCAAAACACTGGTTATAAGGATGCTCAATGAACATAGGGGAAGTGAAGATGAACTCAGTGAGAACTTTAACATAGAGATAAAAAAAAACATAAAAATGGATGTGGAACCAGTCTGAAATGAAGAACACATTATCTGAGATGAAGAGTACCTGTCAGCTCTGGAGGCACTGTATCCACACAGTGAGAAGAAGGGCTCAACAGAGGAACAATGGATACTGCCAGCACTTATGCCTGGGAGAGAGCCTCACCTCCAGCCCTCACTCCGACAACTCAGTGTTCCCCTGTAAGTCCCAGGAGCCCTCCCTTCCCCTACCCCTTAGCAGTTGACCCAGCACTGTTGCTCAGAGCAAGCAGGTCTGTCACTGCAGAAGTCCGGTCACTGACATGGCCCTTTTAAGAGGAATGTCTGCAGCTGGCAGCTGCAGAGAGTATCCTCTGTCCCACTCAGCCAATTGGGATGGGAAGCCTTGAGTCTTCACCCCTTTCTACCTTCAATCATTGCAGTGATTTTTTATTTCTATTCCTAGTTGTAGGGCTTCTGTTCATCTAGACCCAAAATGACTCTGCTTGCTCATAGCCTTAGTTTTAAAATCTATTTTTTTCTTATATAAGTATTGCTACCTCAGCTTTTTAAAAATTTCCTTTTCATGAAATATCTTTCTCCATTCCT
Source organism: Cynopterus sphinx (assembly GCA_030015415.1). Classification (NCBI taxonomy): domain Eukaryota; kingdom Metazoa; phylum Chordata; class Mammalia; order Chiroptera; family Pteropodidae; genus Cynopterus; species Cynopterus sphinx. Next base: position 56,496,141 of record CM057388.1, read on the forward strand.
TTAGATTCAGTTTATTTGTGTTATTTGATTTGAAGAGGGTCTCTTGTAGACAGCACATGTATATGTTTTATTTTCTTTTTCATTTAGCTACCCAATATCTTTTGATTGGAGCATTTAATTCACTTACATTTAAAGTGATTATTGATAGATACATAGTTATTGCCATTTTATTATTCATATGATGGGTTTCCCACCCTTTTTTTGTAGAAGTTCCTTTAACATTTCTTGTAATACTGGCTTATTGATAATGAATTTCTTTAGCTTTTCCCTGCCTGGGAAGTTCTTTATCTCACCTTCAATTTTAATTGATAACATCGCTGTGCAGAGTAATCTTGGTTGTAGTTTCTTGTTCATCACTTTGAATATTTCATACCAGTTCCTTCTGGCCTGCAAAGTTTCTGTTGAAAAATCAGCTAACAGTCATATGGGAGCTTCCTTGTAGGTAACTAGTTATCTTTCTCTTCTTGCTTTTAAGATTCTCTTTGTCTTTCATCTTTGGTATTTTAATTATGATGTGTCTTGGTATGGCTCTGTTTGAGTTACTCTTGTTTGATACTCTTTGTGTTTCATGGACTGTATGCCTAATTACTTTGCCAAATTAGGGAAGTTTTCTGTCATTATTTCTTCAAAATGTTTCTTAATTTCTTGCTCTTTCTCTCCTTTTTCTGGCACCCTTATGAAGCATACTCCTATGGTACACTTGATGCTGTCCTAGAGGTCTCTTAAACTTTCCTCATTTTGTTGATTCTTTTTTATTTTTGCTCTTCTAATTGGGTGCTTTTCTGCTACCTTGTCTTCCAACTCGCTGATTTATCCAATCTACTGTTGAGTCTTTCTAGTGTATTATTCATTTCAGTTATTGTATTATATATTTATTTCTGACTGGTTCTTGTTTATGGGTTGTGTGTCCTTTTTATGCTTACCATCTCTCTGCTGAAGTTCTCACTGAGATCATCTATTCTCCCCCTAAATTAATTGAGCATCTTTATAACCAGTGATTTGAGCTCTGTCTCTGGTAGGTTGCTTGCCTCCATTTCATTTAGTTTTTTTTTTCTGACATTTTCTTCTGATGTTTCATCTGCAATATGTTTCTTAGTTTTCTCATTTTAGTCACCTCTCTATGTTCATTTCTATGTATTAGGAAGATTTGTTACATCTCCCAACCTAGGCCAGGTGGCCTTATGTAGCAAGTATCCTGTGTAGGCCAGTGGCATATTCTCCTTTATTATCTTTGCTGGAGACTCTGGGCATGTTCCTTGTGTGGGTTGTGTGTTCTTCTGTTGTAACTAAACCTTGATTGCTATTAGCACATTAGTAGATGGGATTGACTCTCAGGCTAACTGGGTGTGGGGATTGACCATGCCCACAGGGTATGAATTACTGTGTACGGGCTGACCCCTCAGAGTGGAATTTGCCCTAGCAGGCTCATGTTCCTGTTGAGACCACACTTTGGATGTGCTGTTTATGGGGCTTGTCAGATCATGTTCTGTTGTGTTCTGATACCAGCCTTCTGGTGTGTTTGGTTCTATGGCCCCTTGGAAGGGGCTCCCATGTAGGCCAAGGTCAGCCACTGTTTTAAATTGCTTAGGGCTACCTGATAGGGGACACAAAGCCATCTGTGCATGGTTGCTGCCCGTGCTAGATCTGGAGGCAAGTGAAAGAAACCATGTTGCAAGCCAAGGTCTGGTTACCCCCAGTACAGGCCTAAGATGGCTTAACAAAAGGACCAGTGCACCTCAATGCCTGAGGCTTCTTGCTATTTTCCTGTAAGACGCTGCAGCTGGTAAAGCCTTTGGGTGTACATTGAGTTGTGTGGTGTAGGGACCTAAGGAGTCACCAGGATAAAGTGAGCAGATTTTACCCAGACAATGCAGACTCAGGTTTCATGCCAGTGCTGAAACTGTGGCTTCCTGTAAAAGTCTCAGATCACAGCAAGGCCAGGTGCTGCCTGCCTCAGCCCTGCAGACCCTTGAGATCTGTTCAAGAAATAGTGTAGCCAGAGAGGGTCTTGTAGCCCACCATCGGAAGTCTCCCCCAAGATGCATGGGATGTGTTTGGGCTGTGTGAGTTGAGAGCTATTGTTTGCTGTCAAATTCATGGTCCAGGGAAAGCACTGGGTGGAGCTGGCACGCTGCCTGGGAAAGGGTTTGCCACATGTACTTTGTGGATTGGATGACCTCAAGGAGACACAGGGTGGAGTGAGCTGATCCCATGAGACCAATGCAGATTCAGAATTGATGCCAGAGCTGAGCCCACAGGTTCCCGTTAAAGACACAGATAACAGTGAGGCCAGCTGCCATCTGTGTCAAGCCCATAGACCACTGCAATTCACCTAGCTCATGCTGGCGCTGGAGGCCCACCACCAAAAGTCTCTCCTGATATGTGTGGGCCTCACAAGCAAAGGGCCATTATCTGTGATGAATGTACAGCCCAAGGAAGGTTCAGAGTGCAGCCAACTGCCTGACAACAGCCCTGTCATGGGTAACTTGTGGGTTCAGTGAGGTGGGATGTCAGGAAGACACAGGGTGGAGCAGAGCAATCTCACCAGGCTATGTTCAGCTTCAAAATTGGTCCTGTGGAGGGGGGATTGTTTAACACAGGCAAGATGGCACCCATCTGTAGAGTACCCCCAGAAGGGTGCTTGACAAAGGAACAATGGTGGCTTTCCCTCCAGCCCTCTCTTCAGTGCCACATAACTCAGTCTTTCTCTCTCTCTCTCTCTCTCTCTCTCTCTCTCTCTCTCTATATATATATATATATATATATATATATATATATATATATGTATGTATGTATGTATATGTATATGTATATGTATATGTATATGTATGTATATGTATATGTGTGTATATATATATATATCTCCTGCACTTCACAAGGTGCTGACCCTCTGCTGGAGCCCAGGGTGAATGTCTGTGGTAAGGCAGTCTGTGCACAGGCCCTGTGGGATGTCTGAGTTTTCAGTTTCCTTCCATTTCACCCAGATGGCCAGATTTTTATATTCATAATGTGTGGGAACTCCTCTTCCCAGGACTGGAACCCTGGTCTAGGGAGACCCTCTGACTAGGGCACCTTGTTCCTTCAGGGAGACCTTTGAAGCCATGTTCTCCCTCTGGGTGCTCAATCACCATGTGTGGAATCAACTCACTTTGTGTCTCTGCCCCTTCTATCAGTCCTGATGTGGCTTTTTCTTTATATTTTCAAGTGTATGTGTTATGATTAGCTAGACTTTAGGTGGTTCTACAAGTGATTTTTTAAAATTAGGTTGTAATTTTAATGCTGTCCTTGGAGGAGGCAAACACTACTTTTACCTATCCCACCATATTTAGCCCCTTCTCTCCAGTAGTCTAAGAATTGTTAATTTTCAGTTTGTCAGCTTTTATGTGGCTATGAAAATGAGAGTGATAAATTCCTATTTTCTTACATGCTCAACTGAAAACCAAAAATCAAAAGGTATACTTTAAATAAGGTAAGACAAAAATAAATCAACAACAAAGGAATCTACTTTTTTTTATATAACATAAGATTTTGAAACAATATACACCAAATGAACCTAATTCTGTTTGAAACATATATACACAGCTTTAAAAAGACTGTGAGAATTATACTTTAATGTTTTTTCATTGGCTTGTGTTTCCTAAGACAACTCATTCACTAATTCACTCACTGTGGGTTTATGCAAAACTTACTGTGAATCAAATACTGCTAACCCAAATCAATACCCAAGCATTATATCTTCTTGGATTTGAGGTAAGTCTTTTTGAGATATCCAGGGAATTCTAATACCTGTTTTGTTTTGGTTCAAGACAGTAATTTTCAAACTTTGCTCAACTCTTAGGTACCCTGGTAGATTCTATTATACGCCCCCTTCCCAGTCACACGCTGATGAGTCAGGGGTCACGTTACTGCTGAGCTTGCTGATTCTTGGGTAAGAGAGGGAAATAAAAGTGAGAGTGTGAAGTGGAGGCAGCCCTGAAATCCCTTAGGTTCTCCTTATTTCCAACCTTCACAGGTACTCCATTCCAGGAATGTAATCCACTCAGGGTAAGTAGTTTCTTTCTTTTTCATTTAATACAGTCTTTGGTTCCTCTTTTAGTCTTTTATTTGAATAAAGCTAATACTATTATGATCTGGTATAGAGTATTTTGTTAATCTACCAGCAAAGAAGGGGAGTAAAGACATATCATGTAGAAGTCTTAAGCCCTTGATGAGTTAGTTGTCAAAGAGAATTGTGGAAGGAGAAAAACATATAAAAATATGAAAGGGGATAGAGTCTAAGAAAGGACACAACAGCCTGGGTGCAAGGTATGGACTTTGAAGAATTCACTGGGAAAAGACATTCATGACAAGGGTCAGAAATTCTCCTTCTTTTAGGAATAAAGTCTCAAAGTCAGCAACTCAGCCAGATTCCTAAACATATTCTAAAGCAGATTAGATAGTATAGTGGGATTAAATTGTATTTTCTAGGCTACTTTCTCATTCTCTTTTCTCATTTATTAAATAAGTATTAGGTCGAACCTTATGAGGTTGCTGATATATGCCTGATTTTGACCTTAAAATAACAATTCAGTAGGTTCAACCAACTATCTTTTGGGGCCTACCACATGTCAGGCAATGGCTAGATGGTGGATATGGCTGATGAGTAAAAGAAACATAGTCCCTTTGAGAATGGAATGTACAATTTAGTGAGGGAGAGAAACATTAAACAAGCTGTAATCCCAAATTTTGATAAAAAGAACAAAGTTTCTTTGAAAGATAACATGAGAGGCTAAACCAGAAAATGAGAAAGATTCTCAGTGGGTGTGATATTTAAGTTGAGTCTTAAAGGGTAAATAAAAGTTAACTAGTGAGCTAGGAGGTGCTTAACCTTCTAGGAGGAGAAACAGCAAGGGCAGAGGTTCTAGGGCAGGAAAATCTTTTGCCTCATTTAGAACCAAAGGTGGCCATTGTGGCTGACACTTATCAATGGGCGGAAGGAATGGCTTATCTCAGTGGGAGATGTAGCCAGAAGCCAGGTCTTGCAGGGCCTGAAGATCATAGTAAGTATTTGTTTTCTTTTATTTCTAAGTATTTAAATGTGATGGAGGTATTTAAGGAATATAACTGAGGGGAGAAACATGTTATAATTCTCCTTTAAAATATTCCTTGGATTGCCATGTAGAAACTGGAATGGAGAAGGGCAAGAGGAGAAACAGAGATCATTTCACTGATCACTAAACAACCTGAGGTCTGTGAAAGATGCAAAACAATTATAAAACACATTCCAAGGATTAGACATAACAACTTCTGGGGGAAAAAATTAAAAAGATCAAGGTGGTACTCATAGAGCCAGGGAAGCTGTCATAAGAAAGAGGGATCTGGTTTGATTGAGCCTTTTAAAGTGGGTAGGACTGGAATATTTTTCCAGGAGGTGTTCTGGAAAAGGCTAGTGATGGGGAGAAAGTAGCCTGGCTGGGGTAGAGGAATTGAGACTACCCAGGGAGTAAACAGTACCCAGTGGAAGTCCCTGAAAACCCTAGTAAGATTAAAAGCTAAGAAAACTAAAGTCCTTTTCAGGGATGTTGTTCAACAACATTCAAGGGCAACTTTCTACCTACTTCTGGAAGAAAGGATGTTCCCAGCACTTGTGGCATTGGTTCATGGAGCAGCGCAAGATTCTGTGAAAGAAGGTGTTTTGTACATAACAAAAGTGGAAATGCTGTAAACAGTTTATTATCTTGAAATTCTCTTGGTTCTTTTCCTCACTGACAAACAATTTCTTGAACATCTATGGGCACAAACCCACATAACTTCCACTTAGCCTTTGTGAGTGATCATACTGAACACAGTATCTGTTTTGTCTTTTAATCCCAGGGCTTCAGGAATTCCTCAAATTTCTACCAGCCAGGGAGCTTTCATGGACTCATATTCCTCTCTGTCTCTCTCTCTCCCCTCCGCATGGACGTTGGCATTTTCTGGACTGTTATAGTTTTTATGCCCTGCCTCTTTTTCTTCCAAAGATAATTTCATATGTCTTTTTTTTGCTGTTTTATCTCCCACACAGCGCCTCATGGAGGTCCAGAGTATCCTGGACAACTCCTATTTTTTGAGTCTACCAATATAGTGTATGCTTACCCAACATCAATTTTCCCCTTTCTCCCTAACAGAACTCTAAGCGTCTGGATGTCCTCCTCACTCCACCTCACTGATAGCTTCAGGATACAGGTTATAATTATTTTGAACCTGTCAGAACCTGGAATTTCCCTAAGGACTGTCATTGGCTGAGTGTAGCCTACAGTCTTAAAATGGCCCAGAGAAGGAAAGGCCTTATATTCTATGGTTGGGAGAGAGGTTTTCCCTCCTCTCCTTATGGACAGAAGCAGAGAAGAATGTATCCTCAATCACTGTAAGCAGCCACTTTTTTGCATCAGAGGTAACCACCAGTTTTAGGATGAAGTTGACTCTAAGCATGGCAGAAGTTGACTAGAGATAGAAGAAACCTGGGTCCTTGGTGACATCCTTTCATCGGTGAATCAATCAGCCCTGAAGCCTGTCTTACCTACTTCTGTTTTTCCTCCTATGTAAAATTATAAACTTTAATATTTAAACTAGTTTCAGTCAATTAATTATTCTTTACATACAGCAGAAACTTCCTATCCAGTATAATTGATAAAACAATATTTCTTAGAGAAATTTTCATTTCATTTTGTTCAGAACTACTTCATTACTTAAATGATTGTAAAATTATCCAAAGTATTACTGCATCTTAATGTATTTATATTTCTACTTATTTATAAATATTAAAATCTTATCTATTTTTTGGCATTTCAGAAATGCTAGAATAACACCCTGTTATTGCATATATTTACATGCTTGCACACTTGAATGTTTTTACAGTTCAGATACAGATCATCTGTATGACTTCTTATCTGGAATATAGTCATGTGCATACAATTCCTGGGTTAAAGGATGTAGAATTGTTTTAAGGCTTTTGATACATATTATCAAACTACGTTTCAGAAATGTTGTACAAGCTCTTATTCTCACCAGCACTGTATGAAAGTGGCTATTTTTCTGAACCCTCACCTCTAGGTAGAAATCACTTATAATGGCACAGACTCAAAAGTTACATTGTCTGTGTTCAAATTCTAGCCACATAACTTAATAGTGGTGTGGCTTTGGGTATGTAGTTCATTCTTTTTAACTTGGCTTAAACATCATATCTGAATGCAATGTGTGTGGTTAGAGAAATTGAATAAAGAATGAAAAGTACTTATAAGTGGTCAATAAATATTGGCTGTTATCAAAATTATTTGAAAATGTTTTCTTGTTCTCTTTTGCATTTTCTTGATTACTGATAAACCTGATCATTTTTTTTCTACTTGTCTATCAGTTAATTGTAAAATTCTTTACCTTTTTCTTTTTTGATCCATTTTTATATTTCTGTTTTTCTTTTTCCTTAACTGATTTGATCCAATTCACTATATAGTTATGTTATTAACCCTTGTCTTTACTATGTGTTATTTTTCCAGTACTTTATTTTCCTTTTAAAATTATATTTATACTATATAAAAGTTTATTTTTTATGTAATAAAATCAGTTATTTTATGTGTAATTTCTGCCTGAGGTTGTATATTGAGAAATGTCTTTAGCATGCTTAAATTAAATAATAATCTATGTTTTCTCACAGTTTTATTATTATATTCAATTTGCTAATCCATTTAAATCAGAATCTCCAACATCTAGGCCACACAGGTCTGTGGCCTCACAGCAGGAGCTGGGTGGCAGGCTAACAAGCAAAGCTTCATCTGTATTTGCAGCTGCCCCCCAGCACTAGCATCACCACTTCAGCTCCACCTCAGATCATCAGGCATTAGATTCTCATAGGAGCACTGGTACCTGGTGCCAAAAATGTTGGGGACTGCTGATCTAAATAACAACTTTGTTTCAAATAATTCTTAAGGAAAGTGGAAAAAGATGAAACTTAAAATGTTGTGAAAAAGGAACATACAAAATAATACACACAGTATGACCTAATTTTTTATAGAATATGATTCCATTCATGAATGTTTTGTTTAGAAAAAAAGACAAAAAGAAATAAAACTCAAATATATAACAATGTTGAGCAGGATTCAAAGGATTATTTTTTTTTCCTTTTTAATGCTCCTTTGTGTTGTCTCAATGTATATGTATCATTTTTATGATTAGAAATGTTAAAAATAAGATTTTCAAATCTAAGAAATATATCTTAAAATGATTTGGAATGATACAGTTCAATATTAGTATAATCTAATTTTAAATGTTCTAGTAAATACATTCTCTAAAAGTAAAAAGTAATATATTTTATCACAATATATCTAAAATGTCAACATGTAACCAATATAAAAATTGATATTTTACATTCTTTTCTTGTTCTAAGTGTTTGAAATCCTGTGTGTGCTTTACATTTTTGCACATATCAAAAGCCACTTGTGGCTCATGATTAACATATTGTTAACTGTAGATTTAGAACATAAAAAAGTCTTGAATCGTAGATTGGGCCAAATCGCAATCATTTTCTAAACCATCACTTCAAATTACTTTGTAAATGTAGTTGATATGGATTAAGGGGCTATAAACTGAAGTGCCTCTAAGTCCCAGGGAAGTCATTAGATAATGCAAATAAAAGCTGGGTTCAAAAAGTAAAACTTGAAACATGTCTTTTTTAAGAATTGAAGCTGCCACCAAACTTCTAGTCATTGGTCCAACATAGGAGTGCAGGCCCAGGGTTGACACACCTACTGATTTTTTTCATACAAATCTAAAATTTGTATTTTCATGTGCAATTTCTCAATTCTTAAATATCCACAATGATTTAACAATTGTACCGCATTGTATGGGACAAATTATGTTTTCAACCAAATGTAATCCCTTTGATGCCAAATTTTGACTTCTGGGAACAATAATTACATTTAAAAATCCACTAATTTTATTAACTTTGGAACATTAGACCACTCATTTTTAGTGAACTAAAACTAATTTCATCTTTCATGCTTTATAACATTGACAACTTACATTTATGGAGAGCTTAGTATATGACAGGCATCTTGTTAACACTTTCTGTATTTTACAGATAAGAAAAATTAAACTAAGGGAGGTTTACCCACTTTGTTTAAAGTCAAAAAGCTTATAAATGATGGTGCCAATATTTGAACTAAGGTCTGCCTGATTCTAAACGCTTTGCTCCTACAAACACTCCTTTAAATTGCCTAGGAATATCCAAATCTAGGTAATCTGCATTTCTCTCTGTCTCTCTCTCCCTCCCTCCCTTCTCTCTCCCTACCTCTCTCACACACACAAATGTGCGTGCACACGCACAGACACATGCACATGAACGTACACACAAACATACATACACTTATGTACTCCGTTTTACTCCCCAAAATATTCATGCATTGGGCCTCTGCCTCTCTGCCTTGGTCTCTTTTTCTTTTATTTCTCTTCGGTATACTTATCCTACATTTCTTTTACAAAAGACATTTCTTGTTTTCATTATTATCATTCATTTTCTTTGCATGGTATTGTCTCTGTTTTAATCACTTTGATAAGGGAGAGCTATGAACCAGTGGTGTGATGAAGCTGGCTTTTACTGGCTCAGAACAATTAATTGTGTATGTTTCTTCTCAAACTCTGCATTAAATGTTGGTAGCTGAAAAACAGCTGTAATAAGAATATTTACACAGTGGAAATAGTCTAACACTACAAATAGTTTGCTGGAAACCCAGTCATTAGACATTTACCAGCATACTGCTGGCTTTTGCACTGTTTACACATCCAATTTTCTGTCTGGGGATTGCTATAGGTGTTAGGTAGCTTACCTATATATCTGCCCATCTACATTTTCCTGTTTTTGTAAATACTGTTATTTTCTGGAACCAAAACTTTAAAAATTAACTCCTTTAGCTTATTACATTGATTCACAGTGTGTGTGATGAATTTCACTGCTTTAACATTCAGAGACTTTACTTTCCGGTTCTTCATAAACTGAAATTTTTTATTCTTAAGATTTATTTTTAGTCCCTTGAATATACATTAATTAATAGCCCTTTCTGAATGCCTAATCCTCACCTGGCCAACTGGATATTACACACAGACCCCATTTCAATTCATTTTACTAATTTTTTGCCTTGTTTCTGTAACTTTTTTCCCCTCTTTTGTCACCTTTTACATACATTTATGGCATCTATTTCATAGTTCTTTTCCTTTAAATTTTCTAAGATATTTCCTTGGACTTCTATCCATTTTAACATCAAGTAGCTTAAAGGATCTTCAAGACTCTGCTTCACTTGGGTATTTTATTGTTATTCTCCTTTCTGAAACATTTCCATGGTTCAGTTTCCATTAGACAACTCCCAGATGACATTGATTAAAATACTGCATGTTCTCAACCTTTTCAGTATATTACAGATAATCTCTTGTGTTATTTAGAGATGAAAAAGTTTGTCCGTTGTTCATCAAATTATTCATTTATAACTCCAGAGGGCATCCTCATTTTCAAGATTCAAAATTCTGACAAGCCACAAATTATATCCTTCACATACCTATGTTAGTCATCTAAATTCTGTTTCATGAAAAAACAAATGACTTCTTAGTGCCATACTCCATGCCTTATTGAATCAAACTGGATGATGAAATGGTTTAATATACCTTCTTGTTCTTATCTCAGTCTCATGCTTCCTCTAACTGTAACACAGTAGTACAACTTTTCATTGAAAAATACTCAATCACAAATGTGATCGGTAATCTGATTTATGCCTCTGTCTTTGCAACATTGTCAGTCAGGCAGCCACTGTTTCTAGCCAGTTATTTTTTCCTAGAGGTAAACAGGTTATTTTGGCAAATTTTAAAAATATAATAACTTTTTCCAAGACTTCTGCAAAATGCAGATGTTAGAATGTCAAATGATCATTTTGGTTCATGAAGTTGTATACGTGATGACCCTCTGAATCTCATCCTACCCTATTATTTTCATTGCATGAAACAGATCAGTTTTTCCTTTAGCATTCACTAGATTTTCAGTCTGTAGCTCCAGGCTTATGTTAGATACGAAACTTTTTCAAACACACTCTTGTCACCTTCCTAGCAGAAAACTTTACGTTAGGTTTTCCTTGCTGTTTGAACACTGACTAGACATAAAATAATTGCTGTCCCTTTTTATGTTATGGCACTGTGGTTATGTTTAATTATCCTTTACAGATACCTACTATTTATTGCTGTGCAGCAATTACCCCAAAACTTAGAAGTTTAAGACCACATACATCAATTATCCTAAATATTCTGTGAGTCAAATGCCTGGATGTGGCTAAGCTGTGTCTTCTCTTCTGTCTTGGGGTCTATTGTAAAGCTGCAATTAACATGTTGGCTAGGACCAGAATCTTATTTGAAGACTTGAGTGGGAAAGGATCTGCTTCCAAACTCATTTATTTTGTTTGCAAGGATTCACTTCCTCAAGGGCTATTGGACTGAGCATCTTAGGTCCTCATGAGCTGCTGGCTGGAAGATATTCTCAGTTCTTTGTCATATGGACTTCTCCAACATGATCTCTTGTTTCATTAAAGCCAGCAGGGGTGTGAGGAATGAGAAGGAAGTCTACTAGAAAAACAGATATCACAGTCTTCTGTAACACAATCACAAAAGTGACATCACATCACTTTTGCTGCATTCTGTTGATTAAAAGTAAGACCTAGTGTGTTTGCCCATGTTCAATAAGAGGGACAACTATAGCAGGGCATGAATACCATATCCAAAGGTAACTTGAAATGTATATATCTAAGTTCTGGCATAAGAATTTTAAAGTGCCTCCACTGCATTTATAAGTTCACTGAAGAGTTTTTTGGATCCGGACCCATTCATTACTGGCTTTTCTCTTTAGCACAAGTAATACATATTCTTTAAGAAAAATGTAGCCGAGTACAAATGAAAAAAAAATCATCCAATATCTCACAAGATAACAACTATTATATTATAGTGTACATATTTTCAATATTATGTAGTAAAAATAAGTCTTTTAAAATTTTCTCATCCTTTGCCTTTAATGCTTCTCTCAATTAAATTTACCTTCACATTCTTCCAGTTACTATGAATTCTATTTAAGACTTAAGATCATAATAAACATATACTCACCAATAACTCTTTAGACATTAATGCACATCAGAATCACCAGGGAAACTTGCTAAAAATGAAAGTTCTGGAGCCCCATTCAGATTTACGGTAGGACCAGGAGTCCTCATGTTCAAAAAAGTCCTCAAGAAAGTGGCAGATTAGCACACTTTTAGAAACACTAGGACATTATATGACTTAGAGTTCCTTTACGAATTGCTAATGTCTTTTTGAAAAGTGGAGATAGCCAAGGTTATATTACTCCAGCACTGACCTGAGACAAGAACTCAAACTCAAGAGTTCCTGACTCAATCATTATTAATTGTACTTTATTAAGTGCCTACCTCTTGTCAAGCAGAAATCACAGCTTGACCAGCAGGCATCACAGTCTTGAAGAGAGAAGGGATGCTGAACTGATGAGACCTATCTTTGGAAACTGCTAAAAATTGGAAGGGTAAATCTGAGGATAGAGAGTCTTGACTAATAGGTGGAAACATAAGTAAACACAGCTCACACATTCCTGAATGTGTTTCAAGGTCATGTGAAGCAAATGTAGGATCCAATTTATAAGTCATGGGTTTATTCATCTGGCTAAAATATCCAAATTTTATAACCAAGTGTTTATTAAGTGACCCTCCCGCTTTCATAAAATCATTGCAAATCGTTTCCATTTATTCTCAAACTACAGATAATATAAACCACATTAATCTATCTCACAGAAATGAGTCCCTGTATTAATCATTTGGTATATTTAATTTCAGCATTTTTCTCTTCATGTAGTAAATAAATAAATATAAGATTTAAAATAAAAAGATTGTTTTTTTAAAACTGCTTTATAACTTTACAATCTAAAATAAGCATCTTTTCATGCAATAGGTAAAATTCTCCTAAAAAAATCTTACAGACTGGATTAAAAAGACAACATTCAACTAGAAGCTGGTAAAGAGACCCACCAGAAACTAATGACATCAAAGGTTTACAACAAAGGTAAATTACTAACATGTATGTTTAGAAAGCAGGTGTCTATTAACTTCAAGGACAACATGAGCATTCAAGGCATAAGGCAAAATTCATCATGATGGTCATGGTGAGAGGGGTCAGTGATAACTGCCAGCAAACTGTGACTAAATTGCTTTTCACTCAGCTTTTGCATGAGTTGCCTCCCTAACCCTTTCCACATTCTCTTCTCCCATCCTTGCCTGTGGCTCTCCAAGCCTCTGAATCGCATCCCATCTATACTGCAGGATGGGCTGCCTAACACGAAACCGCCTAAGATTTCCTCTAGGCACACAGTGTTCACCAGCTGCCAAAGGGAGGGCCAAGGTTTCTCCTTTATTAGTATCTTGCTCTTTTTCATCTTTTTTTTTTCATTTTCCTGGTTGGCATTTTCCACGTTGATATTTTTTACCACTTGTTCCTCTTCAGACGCCATTGCTCCTAGGAGATAAAATGGGAGAGAAGTGACTAAATTTTTGGTGGATAGATCAGCACCGAGGACAGAAGCCTCCTACTCATCTTTCAGAGCCCTGGATATCAAGAGTTATTCTTTAAATTTCATGTTTCCCACCTGAGAGGCTCCCTACACCCTCTAGGGGGACCCAGTCCAAGTTCTCCCCCTTTCCTCTCATTTCTCTCCTTTCCCTGGCCCCAAAGCCCACCATTTTTCCCTTCCCAGAATTCTTTCCCAGAGCTCAACAGACACTAAAATGGAGGACGGGGAGCGGGGAAAGGGGAACTTGGGGGGGGGGGTCCTCAAACTGAGCCCTGCGCCCGCCCCCCCCGTCACCGTCCTGCACACCCACCTGGGCCGATCCTTGCTGTCTCCTCCTCCTCTTCTCAACTGGCGCCGCGAGTGCGCCGCTGGACGCTTGACACAGACGCGCAGACCTGCAGAGGGTCGAGGTGGGGGAGCCGGGGCCGCTGCAGCCGAGCGCCGGGCGCGAACCCGCCGCCGCCAGAGTTCCCTTCTCCTCCCCGGCTCCCCCCGACCCCGGCCACCCCAGCCCCCTCCGGGTTCACCGTACTTTTGCAGGAACTCGGGGGTGATTTTCCATCGCTGACTTGCTCTGCTGCCCTCCCTGGAACCCTGCCGCCCAGCACCCCACCCAGGGGGGGTCCCTATTTCAAGAATTCCGGGGCTGGAGGAAGCCGGCGAAGACCGCTGCGCTGATGCCCCGCGCCGGCCTCCCGGCCCTTACCTGCTCGGCTTTCCCCGGGCCCAATGCCAGCCCGCCGTGTGCAGGGCAGCGGGCAACTGGTACCCAGACAGGAGTGACGACTGCGCCGAAGGCTGCGTCGCTCTGCAGCTCCGGGTCACGTGAGGGCCCCGCGTCACCAACGAGCTCGCCCTTCCCCTTCTCCCGCGCGAGTCCCAAGGGGAGTTCGACAGGACACTCCCCCAAACCCTCACGTAGCGTAGAACTCTCTTTTCATGCGTCTCTGCGCAGGGCCCCAGCGTGCACTTGTCACTCAGCCAGATCTTCTATCTGAGATCCCCCAAGTAGCCTCACCGCCTGCATTTGGGGTGTTCTCTGCTTACCAGGGAGGGTCTACATCTCCCTCCCTCCACCACCAGGGCCTGGACATTGGCTTGGCCTTTTTTGCTTTCTCCTCTTCTCCCTGGCTATATATATCTACTTCGTAATGATTTTTCTTTATTTCCTTTAAAAACTCAGTATGCCTTTAAAAACTGAAAACTATGAAATTTCATTTTCAAAAGACATGCCTCAACCTGGGGAAGTAAAAAAAAAAAAACGGATTGTTTATGTTCTTCAGCACTGCACAGAAAGTATTTTCTTTGGTATCCACACAACTTCACTTTTAGAACATTCTAGCTTTGTTTCAAATTTTTATGGGAAAAAAAAAGGTAGAAACATTCCCAAACACAGTTGTTGTTTTGAAAATGATCTGTGAACTGTCTGAAGTGTTTAGGACATTCTTCTTTTATATTATGCAGTGAGAAAATTAAATACAATAAGGATATCCTTTCCCAGGCTTCTTATGGCCCCTTCCAAGATCATCAGAACAGTTTTGTAGAAATAGAATACAAATTTCTGTGTTAGTTTAATTCTTTTCTCCATTCTCATTTTCAGTGTATTTCTAAATTACAGAAGGACATTCTTCTACTTTACAAACACTTTGGAAGTTTCATTTTCTGTCTTGCCAACATTTTAACATATATTTTATGGCCATCAACAATGATAGGTGTCTTGTAGGCACATGCCTAAGGAGACTATCTCTTTCCATTTCCATACAGTCCAAAATCTCATTGAGAGCTTCAGCTCATTTTTAGGAAACTGAAAAATGACTAAAACTTTCTTTATGAAAGACTCAAAGTCACAGGTAAGTACAACACATATCATTTTACCATGTTGTGTACAATAATACACCATATTTAATAGGTAAGATCCTCTCATTTTCTTTGGTATGGAGTTTATGGACTGAATTCAATTTGCCAAATTTTACATTCACACCATCTTACAAATGTGCACATACGTGATCAAAATCTAGTTTGAATTTGGACAAGATATAACATATTTTATGTTTTCCGTGGTTGCATTAAAATCATTATAGAAATAATAAAGACAGTTTAAATCTCCATTTTCAAACCAAAGTTTCTAAGCACTAAAGGGGATTTTTTACCCCAGTTTTATTGGCCATGATCTGAGGCATCATTTTATCTACTGTAGAAAGCATGACTGTTGGTAAGATCTGACAGAATTGGTCCTACACTGAAAGGGGCCTTCATATTTGTTATCAAGATTTCTCCTTTTGTTTATCCACAGGAAGTTTTAGTTGCATCCTCTAGATCACTGAATATAATTTTACTCAGTTTCACAGAGCAATCAAAATAACTATATGGTAATATAATTCATTTGTTTAGTATGCCCAAGTTATTTCAGCTGCCATTATTTTTAACTGAGCATGGTGTCTTTTCATGGAATGAGGAGGAAAAAAAGACTGATTTAGAAAAACTTGCCTGTCTCTTCCTGTAATTGTAAGATTATGACTTCATATGTGTTTCCATATCACTTCCTCCATGATCTTTAACTCAAAATTCTTTTCTGTATATTGTACAGCATGTTCTGCTTTAGTACAGCAGTCCCTAACTTTTTGGCACCAGGGACGGGTGCTCCTATGAGAATCTAATGCCTGACAATCTGAGGTGGAGCTGAGGCAGTGATGCTAGCGCTAGGGAGTGGCTGCAAATACAGATGAAGCTTTGCTTGCTAGTCACCGCTCATCTTCTGCTGTGCTGCCCAGGTTCCTAAGCAACACAAAACCTTACCCGTCTGTGACCTGGATGATGGGGACCTATTTTAGTATTTGCCTTACTAAGTCCAGTTTTATGGATCCTTCCACTATCTGTCATTAAAATAACATAGTTATTTAGTCGACTTTTTTAGTGATGTCTAGTTCATGCAGCCATTGGTATTTCAATTGTTCCCATTTTCCTGATTTGAACTTTTAGAAAAGAAAATCAGTACATTGAAATGGTCACAATTAAATAGTACTATCTCAATAAAAAGCACTATGATTAATCTACCAGCAGAGTTAAAAACAGAGTGCTATTGCTCATTATTACAATGCACAGTTAAGGTACACCACTCGAAGTGATGCAACAATAGATGATCCATTATTTTGAAACACAAAATGTAATTTCCAACATTAGTAGTAAAGAAAAACTAGCAACAGGGTCTAGAGAAAATGGATAATCTATACCTTACTCATTTGATACTAAAAGCAATGTTGCTTTTATTTCCTAATTTTTGGCCACCTTAAAGATTTTGTACTTCTTCCTCAATCCATTGCCAAAACCATAACTTTTGGGGATTTCCTGTTGTGCTAAAAGGAGGGGTTTCCTATTGTGCTAAAAGATTTCAGTGCTAAAAGCAAGACAATTTTTAGGAAAACTGCAATGGTCAGTCAACACTGCTTGAAGCTCAAGTGAGGAGAGGAGGAGGGCCTTCATGCAGGGAGCAGGTTGGCTTGGATTGTCAGAGCACAGGAAATTTGAGGAGGGTGTCTTCATGGTGACAGAGGTAGTGGCATTGACTACTCAGGGTGTAAGAGCCTGATTCAGGTGAAAAGGTCTTCAGTGAAGGAGAGCAGACAGCATCTGCAATGAGAAATTACATACATACAGGTGATTGGTGATTGCATAAAGGCATATTGGTACATAAGTAAATATATTAAGGAAATTGAGAAACAGGTTTTCTCACTGTTGGGGAAGGGAGTTACAAATATGAAAATGGAAAAAATTGGAATGAACCCAAGAGTGTTGGAATAGAATCAGAATTATGAATGGGGACCAATAATTTCCAAGGTGTTTAAAGAGATCTAGGGGGAAAAATAGATGTAAAAAATATGTTTGTGAGTGCCATGCCCTAGCTCTGTCCACAAAGTAAAACTGGGAGCAACAAAACTCCAATAGCAGGGGGGCCATCTACCGCCTATATCTTGATTTCTAAATACTTTTCCTAATTAAAATGAATCATGGCTCCTTGAAGAAATGTTTTATTTCAAGTCTGGGACAAGGAAAGTACAAGATGATTTGGGGATATTTTGTGCCAGATAGTAAGGAAGTGCTCAAAGACGACTGGGAGCATATTTAAAGGACACAAAAAAGCAACTCGAAGAAAAACAATCTTAGCATCAAAGCAATAACAATAGACTATATTATAGCCAATTCAATTATACAGGAAAACATGAGTCCATGATATAAATGTATTATTAGTAAATAAATTTAAAACTTTAATAAGGAACGGGATAGTTGCATAGTGTCAAATGCTTATTAATTGCAGAGTTTCGTTATAGTGAGAAAGGCTGGGAGACAAGACCTTAATCAAGTGAACAAAGTAAAATATCATAAGTAATAGGAAAATCCAAATTACACATTGGCTGCTAGGATGCAATGAGGAAAACACAGCATCTTCTATAATATCACTACATAAAGTCATGAGGAAACATGAGACAAACCCAAATCAAGGGGCAATCTACAAAATAACTGGCCCACAATCTGAAGTGTCAAGGTCGTGAAAGTCAAGGCAAAACTGAGGACCTGTTCTAAACTGTATAAGAATAAAGAAACATAATAACTGTATACAGTACAGGATTATGTCCTGGATTTTTTTGCTATGAAGGACATTATTGGGACAACTAGTGAAATCTAAACAGGGTCTGAGGATTAGCTTGTGGTGAAGATAATTAATGATTATTTTCTTTTTTAATAGTTTCCCTGTGGTTATATAGGAGAATGTTCTTGTCTGTAAGACATAAACACTAAACTATTTGGGAGCTATGGGGCATCCCAATAGCAACTTACCTACATATAGTCCAGGAAAGGTGGGGGGGGATTCTTTGTTTTACACCAGCAACTTTTCTTCAAGTTTGCAATTTTTTTCAACAACAACAAAAAAAAAAAAAAACAAGAAATGTATTATTTTCATTAGAAACAAAATAAATATAGGCTTACACTACAGATAAGGGCTGAAAGGAACAAATATGGTTTTTATAACAATGATGCCATTGGTGACCTTGTTGAGAGCAGATTCAGCAGAATGGAGAGGCAATAGACAAGGGTAGATTAAGGAATGACAAGGAGCTTGGAAAGTGGAAAACAGTGACTATAGCTCCCCCAACCCTGTTGAGAAGTTCGTTGTTTGTAAAAATGAGATGAGAGAGAAGGATAAAACTTAGGGGAACATAAATCAGTTCATATTAATGATGAAAAGGGAAGGTATAATAAATAAAATAGAGGACTTGAGGCCTAATCGTTCAAATAAAGATTAGGAACACTCACCTTTTAGTTTGTCTGACTCTTCTACATTGCCAGGACACTGTGCAAACACTCCATTCAGGGTGCTGGGTGTGAAGAACTTTCTCCCACAAAAGGTCTCTACAAAGCTGTTCAAATAACATATAGTTGGCAGAGCATACAGCAAACTACAAATAATGGATATTTCTAGGGCTATGAGAAAATATAGAAGTTATATATTTTCATGTTGTGTGAATTTACTTCACAACCAGGATTTATTACTTATGTAATTATAAGAAAAATAACATTTGAAATAGGAGGTGAAAATATGTCTTTAAATTTATTCACAAAATTGTCATAGAGAAATTTACTTATCTGAAAATATCTTCACAACTAAACATGAAGTGTGGAGGGCGGCAGATTAGAAACTATGTACAGCACCATCCCAAATTTTACTAATAAGATAGGGTATGTCTGTCATGAGGCTCAGAGACCACAGAGGTAATAGCAGTGGCAGCAAAAGGTCTTGTGCTACATTTCACATTTAGAAAAATCTATCTGATGTGTTTAAGGAACCCCTGGTTCTCTCTCATCCCTTCCTAATCTGTTGTCCTCAACTGTGACGTTCAAATTGCAATTTTACTTCTCATCACCAGAGTGGCAAAGACCTTTACTTTCTAAATTTTTTCCAAATCTACCCTTTTAGCAAAGAGAGAAAATGAAAGCATTAACAATATTTGTTTGTTTAAATAAATTTTATTTTGTAGAGCAGTTTTACATTCAAGGCAAAATTGAGCAGAAAGTACAGAGTTCTCATATAACCCTTGTTCCCTCACACAGTCTGCCTCCACTATCAACCTCCCTCCTCAAAATGCTACATCTGTTATAATCAATGAGCCTGCATTGACACATCCATTGTCACCCAAAGTCCATATTTTACATTGCCAAAGCAAAAATATTTTTAAACGAACTTCTACAAGCAGGTTCTAAAACAGGAAGTATGAAATAATCCTCCTTTTCATATACAATTCAGAAATGGTTAGAAAGAGTAAATGAGATCCCATCTGGACAATGGATCTAAGGTCCTAGATGAACACTGAGCTTCTCTGTAATTACACCAGCAGTCAAACTGAAGGTATAATAGAACTCTGCATGATAGGTAATAGATTGATGGTATAGAAGCAGTTTCTTCTAGCAAAACACCATTTTTAAAAATATGGGTTGGTCTAAGCATGAGCTACAGCCACCTTTATTAGAAGCATCTGGTATCTTATTAAAACTATAACTTCTGAGACCTCAGCCCAGACCTGATGAATCCCTTCCCTGGGGATTGAGGCTCAGGAATATGTATTTCCCTGGTAGATTCTGATGTTTCCTATAGTTTGAGAATTGCTAAATAGGTAATGTACAAGATATCTTAAACTATTTGGCATACTGTTATCTCTGATTCCGGTGTCAATTGGTTTTACCACTCAGCTTTAAGTACCTGTTTCTGTTTTCATATATCTGGTAAATAACAATCCAGACATTTAGCATTTGTTTACTGTACTTGTTCTTTGCCTCATAGGTTGGCTGGCTACTAAGCAAGCAACAAAACAGGAAAGGCCCCTTCCTTTATTGTGCTTACATTCTGCTTTGGATACACATAAAATAAACAATAACCAATGTAATTTCAGTGGGTGAAGAGTGCCATGAAGAAAATAAAACAGGGAAATGGGATAGAAAATAATATTTATGGAGAAAGCAGTCAAGGATGTCCATGGCCACCCAGTTTAACAACTTCAAAGACCATCACTTACTTGGACTATACCATGCATGATGATCCCTGAAGTTGTGCCATGCTCTATCACTAGAGAAGGTCACACTATGGATGTGACTTTTCAGCTGAGACCTTGATGACAAGAAAAAGCTGTGTAAATGTGAATATCTTTTGAGATTAGACTAGGGAACAGCACATTCTGAAGTAGGAGTGAGTATGACTTGTTCCAGAAAAAGACAAAAACCAGTGTGACTGGAGCCCGGTGGAAAAAGTGGGGAGATAAGGTAGAAGGGAAGCTGTTGCAGAATATGGGGCAGAACTCAGGCCTGGCCGGCAATCTTACCACATTACATAGTCAATATGCTTTCTCAATATCTGATACCACTGTGGCACAACATCTATTCTCTGCACAAACCTTCAAGAGTCTCAAAGAGCACTCTCAAGTGCTCTTTCGGCTCCTTGTTTCTTAGGAAAAATAGATGTTATTGCAGAAGAGATTGTCTATGTTCTCTCATCACCAAACCTACCAACTAACCCAAATCAGCAACTGTACTCCCTACATTCCCTCTGTAACAAATTTTCCTAAGATGGTGCCTTCTCATTGCAATGGATCACACATTCCAGGACTGTTACTGTGTGATGATCTTCCTTATCCTTTAAACCAACAATATTCTGCTCTCTACTAGATAAATAAACATATGCATGAATGAACAAATAGATGAGCTCATGAAAGTTTTGAGAATTGGGTGAAGGTGCATAAGACAGAAGTGTTACTGTGATTCTCAGATGTTTCACCTGACCATCTGTGTGATAGATAGGCATGTTAACTAAGACGGGCAACACATAGTGGACCCTTTCTGGAGGGAACACGATGATCCATCTTGATTTCTCAGTACTCTATATACCTCACTGGGAATGTTAAGAATGCAGCAAGATATTTCGAACAGAGGCTGAGCTAGAGAGAGAAATGCAGGAATCATACATGAGTGAATGGCAGTTGAAGATATAGGTATAGGTGAGATGACTGCCTAAGGAGAGAGCATGGTATGAAAGGGAAATGTGGACAGAAATGGGCACTAAGGAGCTCCTAATACATAAACTTTAATGACTACATGACAGAGCCCAGAGTTAACAGCCAGGCTGTTTGTCACGTGATTCAGCAGTGCTCTTTCCTCTACAAGATGCTACCCCAGGATGAACCTCTTCAGGGCAGGCCCAGCCTTGGGTCTAATAGCCCAAAACAGAATTTTGTGGAATAGATGTTTATGGGTTCTACCCATTGTGGACAAGCAACCATCTCACTTCATTAGACTTATAATGGCTTGCTTCCCTCTGTAGACAAAACACTAAGAATGTACGCCCCTAAATACCTAAGCACTATCCTGTTCAACACAATGTCCCCTTTAGCTCAGAGCAGATGGATTTAACCAAATATTCATCAATAGGGTTCTGGTTGAACATATAGACATGTCAGCCTTTTGAGAGAAAGATGTAATTGTTTACATAGTGACATGGAATGACATCTTAGATATATTATTATGTAAAGCAAATGCAAAAGGCAAAACAGTGTATATAGTGTTTCTTATCTGTTTTCTAATTCTGTTGCTGTGGAAAATGTGCTAATTAGGCAGAGCAAAATTATTCCAGCTCTGGCTGCCACCCCTGTGAGTGAGCCACTCTGAATATTTCATCAGTTGAGCCTCCAGGTTGCTACATCCCCAAACAAAACCACATGGAGCAGAAAAATTGTTGAGCTGAGCCCAGTCAACTCAGAATCATGAAATATATTAATGTGTGGTGTTATTTAAGCCACACCAAAATTTTGTTGTGGTTTGTTGCATGGAAATAAGTAACAGAAACACCTTAATGCTGATTCCTTAGACACTTTGTTCAACAGCCCCAGCTGAGCTTCCTGCCAACAGCCATCATCCACTGCCAGGAGATCCATCCCATTTAAGGCTTCAGATTCTCAAAATTCCAGCTGAGATTTAACCACAATTTCATAAGAGATGCCATGGGAAAAACATCCAGATGAGCCTAGTCATTCCACAGAACTATAAGAGATGATGATGATAGTGATGATAACAATAATTTTTTAAAAAGTGTTGTTTTAAGCTACTAATTTGGGGCCTTTTTGATATGCAGCAATAGATAACCAGAATGATACAGAAAGTGTAACAAGTTAGTATGTAGACTTAAAAGTTTTTACTATGCATATATCGAAACACATGTATTATGTATTTATAAATACATTTAATGGAATCACGTGATGTATAACAATTTGATTTTCACTTAAAAATTAGTCTTGGCTATAGTTGTCATTGAAAATACAGCTACTTCATTCTCTGACATACATGAAAAGTACTCCATTTAATTTTTATGTAATCACATGATATGAATATAGCTGAGTTGCCCTCCCTTTGCATTCACTCCATCCTCTCCACAGGTAACCACATTCCTAAGTTGATGTTTACCTTTCCACATATGTTTCCATGTGTGGAAAGGGTTGTGGCAAAACTGTAGACTCAAGTTTAGGTTGTTTTACAGACCATGCCTTGCCTATTAGGGGACAAGGAAGAATGCTGAAGGATATAGAATAACTTCATCCCAGTCATCTATGATATGGAGAATTGAACTGAGAAGCACCCTTGTGTAGTGAACAATATACTGAATTCAGAGTCATAAAACTTGCATTTCAGTCTCTTCTCTGCAATTATGGCTGGGAAATGAAGTTGATGTGATGTAAAGTCAATTTGCCATTAATGAAATGAAACTTCACTCCCAAAGTCTATGTGGTATATTTTAAGTAGTAGAGTTCTGAGTTTCAATATGCACATTCTTTCATTTTGAGGACTGGTAATTTCTGGATAACAACTGAGTCTGGCTTGTAGAGCAAATGTGTTTGTATAATGTGCTGGTTTCTTGTGTTTGGGAGGTTGCACTGGTTTCTTGTGTTTTGGAGGTGTTGTCACATACAACACAGATGCTTTTTTTTTTTTTTTTGATGTTGCCAGGACTAATTATCTTCTATAATGATGTACTTTGATAATTTTGGATCTTTTGTTATATGAGTTATTTTTGTTCACTGTCCTTTTTTCTATGTTATTTTTAAGGGACTTGAGTGAAGGAATATATTCTCTCAACAGACAGTAAGAGCATCAGGTAAAAGGGGAAAAAAAGGTTTACTTTTATACTTAAGAAATTTTTTTTCAAACAGATGTAATTTTTTAAATTGCATTATTGTTTTTAGAAACATTCAAATAGTACCAAAATAGTTACTACTCACAATGGTAACAAGACTTTTGTTACCTTTTTTTTCGCCATAGAGCACAAAAAAGCTGGATGTATTGTTTTGGACAACTGTATAGTAACTTTTAGTTTGTTTGTATTCCTAGTATCATTAATCTGAAATACTATTTTGTTCTTCAGTTAAAAACATATACTCTAAAAAAGTTATTAGATTTTTTTTAAAAATTCATCATCCATATATAGAATATCTTTAAAATACTGGCCAAGATATTAGCTTTATCTTATTAAATGTCCCGCATGAAAATGAAAAAAAAAATCAAAGCATACAAATTTCATTTTGTCCTACATTTTTGAATACCATCTTTTGTTTCCTTTAAAAGATTTTCACCCATTCCAAAATATTTTCAAGCTCAGCTGACCATTTAAGACAAAATGAAGGAATTTTAGGGTATCTGTACTAAGCACTGTCTTTACTGAACCAAAGCAAAACTCTATTGGGGTCCTGGTGGGCCTCCTGGTCATGCCATTCAGCAGATATGGAACCTCACTTTGTTGGTCATCACACCTTCTATAACTAAATGTGTCCACTTCAGACAAGTCACAGATTCTTTTAGGAATGCTGCAGCTGTGCATGCTCTTCCAGTTCTATGTTTTCCAATATTATTAACATCAGCAAGCTGGCAGTCTACAACCTGTCCTGTACAATGTTCAAATGGTCCCATTTCAATGC
Organism: Cynopterus sphinx; assembly: GCA_030015415.1. Taxonomy (NCBI): domain Eukaryota; kingdom Metazoa; phylum Chordata; class Mammalia; order Chiroptera; family Pteropodidae; genus Cynopterus; species Cynopterus sphinx. Next base: position 56,520,753 of record CM057388.1, read on the forward strand.
TGGCCTCAAATAGCTTGTTCCAAAGCTAGGATGACTTGGTAAAGACCCCAGTGGTACCAAACCCCAAAGCTGTGTCTATGGCACCTGTTAGGGTGGCGGCATTGATGATGACCTTTGGGTTAAAGATGTGTGCATAACAGAGCACATCAGCCATGATGGGCCTGCCCTTGACATCAGGGCTATCCACCTGTATGGTCTTCCCATTCTTGGCTATATATAACAACATCTCCAGGATTGGACTTACCATTGGGCATATTTTCACAAAGAGAAGCCAAACCTACCATGTAAATGGGCAAACTGAGCTTGGCTGCAGATACAATGGCTGAACAACTCCTCCCACATCAGCCCTCATGAGGTGCATATTTGCCAAAGGCTTGATGAAGATGCCACCACTATCAAAGGTGATTCCCTTCTCAATAAACACCAGGGGTGGTTCACTAGCATCGAGGCTGCCTCTGTAGTTAATTTCCAAGAAGACTGAAGGATCATTGGATCCTTTGGCTACACTTAGGAATGATCCCATTTCCTGTTCCTCGATCCAAGACTCAGATCTGATGTGGACTTCTGTTTTACTACTAGTATCCTTGAGATTCTTCTCAATACTTTTGGCAAATCTAATTGGCCTCATCTCATTGGCAGGAGTCTCCATCTACTGGCATACCTTGAAGTTCTGCCCTGAAGCAAAGAGGACTCCTTTCTGCCAGGCCTCCTGATCCTCACTTCCATGGAGCTTTGTGGATACAACTACCTTATTTTATGCTTTACATCATCATACTCATTAAGACCAAACACTGCCCCTTCCCCTGAGCATCTCCACAGGGATCTACCTCCATGGAAGAGATCACTAGGTCATGAACTTGCCGCAACTTGCCGTGATAGCTGCTCTGTTTCCTTTGCCTTCATACCAGTTTGCCTGGTCATCCACTCCAGCCGCCTTTTAGTGGAGGCCAGCCATCACCACACTGGGGAAATCCTCGTGCAGACAATAAAAAGTTCAGGTTTTGCCTGCCTTCAGAGATGGGCCACATATGTTCAAAATTTCTCTCAGCTTTCCAGATATTAACTTACCAAAATTATCTCTTGCATTTATAAACTGTGGCACATTATTGTCTTTCTTTCTGGTATAGATTATTAAAACAAGGACCTTTGTCATATCTGTGGCAGTGACACCTTGACCCCAGAGACTCTTCACCCTCAGATATCAACCACAAAGAGGCAACAATAACACTTCGCATGGCCCCTTGCGCTGCCCTCAGCGAGCACGTCGACTTTTACCTTTTGATGTTCATCTATTTTTTTTAACTTTGCATATAACTTTTTAAATTAAGTTTACTGGGGTAACATTGGTTAATACAATTATATACTTTTCTGGTGTACATTATAATTTGACATCTATATATTCTATTGTGTGTTTACCACCAAAGTCCAGTTTCCTTCAGCTACCATATATTTGATCCCCTTCACCCACTTCAACTTCTCCCATGCATATAACTTTTAAACATATTTAGAAATATGAAATTTCCAGAGCTACATTTCAGAAAGCAACTAAAAGGAATTTTGTTAAAACAAATCAAATATATCAAATATTGTTTGTGACAAAGTACTAAACATAATTAACCAATGATTCTATTAAAAAGTCCTGAGAGAAAGCAAGCATAATATTGTACTGCTCTCTTAAAGAAGAAAAAAATGTAATTGTACACAGCTATTACATATTAGAGAATAAAATTTAAAAAAAAAATAACACACATACAAAGTGAAGACATTACCAAAATGGCAGAGTAGGAAACTCAAAAATTCCATGCCAAAAACTGTCAGAATGCACTTCTGCAGAACTCTGGAATCTAATCCAAAACTTACAACAACCAGAGGAAAACTTGTTGAAGAGAGAAGCTCATGCATTGCAGTAAGAGAATGCTGTGGTATTTTAAATTGCCATCCCACCATCCTCAACATATCAACTGGTGAAGATTGCTAGTACCTGAATGAGAATTACAGATCTTTTTCTCAAGAAATTGTGACTCTGAGCTTCAACCTGTTTGGCAGGTTCTCCTGAAGGACCAGTACAAAGGTTTCTCTTTGTTTTTCTGACTCAGTTTTCCCGAGTGGAGTAGCTTTTGCCATAGCAGCCTAGGGCAAAGGGTAACACTGAGAGCAAATAATAACAGAATGAAACGCCTGGAAGGAAGAGGCTGGGAAAGGAAACATTTGGGGGAATAAGAGCTTTTTAAAGTTCACTAATGTACAGGGGAATTGAGAAGGCCACATATATGCCCAGAATGAAATGCTTGTGCTGTAAAAAGCTGAGGAGACCCAAATCACCCACCTCTGGATGACTTTCAGACTCTGTACAAGTAGAAAGTGAAAACTACGCAGAGCTGTAAATGGCCTGAGCAAGCATAGAATGAGTTCCCCAGCACAGATCAATTTGCAAAGACTGGGAGAATGTTTCTCCTTTTTTTTCCTTTTTTTTTCTTTTATTGGTTCCAGATATTTAAAGCAGTTGTCAAAACACCAGCTGACCACTAAGCTAGGGCAACACAGACTTCGGTGGACGCATATGGTAAAGAATGCAGACTTTACAAAAATAGTTTGAAAAGTCACTAAACACACAAAGAATCTACAACAGCCAGCAACAACAAGTCCTTGAGATGGAAGAATATGATTCCCAGAAGTGCCACATGATAATATTCAAAATACCTAGTTTCAAAAGCAAAGCAAATTATGAGGCATGCAAAGAAAGTATGACCTATTCATAAGAAAAAAGAAATTAATAAAAACTGTCCCTGAGAAAACCCAGACATTGTATTTACTAGGCAAAGATTTTAAATCAACTGTCCTTAATATGCTCAAAGAGCTGAAAGAAGTCATGGTCAAAGAACTAAATAAACCAGGAGAATTATATCTCATCATATAGGGAATATCGATAAAGAGGAAGAAATTATAAAAAGGAACCAAAAGAAATTCTGGAGCCAAAAAGTATAGTAGCTGAAATGAAAAATATACTAGAAGGGCTCAATAGAAGATGTGAGCTGACAGAAAAAAAAAATCAGGGAAATTTTAGATAAGTCAATTGAAATTATCCAGACTGGGGAGCAGAGAAAGCAGAGAGAGCAACGAGCAGAAAGATTGGACAAAATGATGGCCAAAACTTTAAAATTTAAGGAAAGTCACAAATATAAACATCCAAGAAGCTCAACGAACCTCAATTAGAATACACTCACCAAGACACATTACAGTGAAATAGTCAAAGACAAAGACCATATCTTGAAAGCAGCTTTAGGTATTAGATCACATTTGGATCCTTATCCAAATGAACTGTTTAAAAACACTATGACAGAATTGGATAGTTATTTATTTATTATACGCAAGACAACTCTTGGTTGACCTCACAGACTACAAGGACCTTGTCAGCTTACAATCCCTTATTTTTTATTTTTTATGCCTACAGCACCTGGTCTTCCTAGGTGGTCTTCCATCCAAGTACTAACTATGCCCAATCCTGCTTAGCTTCTGAGATCAGACGCTTGTTCAGGGTAGCATGGCTGTAGAAAGAACTGGAAATTTAAACAAAGATTGGACATAAAATAACATTAAGGGATTATTATTGTTAGGTGTGGTATTAGTATGATGGTTTTACATAAAAAAGAAAATCCCTGTAGATATGCACATGAAATATTTATGTACAAAGTGATATTATGTCTGGGATTTGCTTCAAAAATAATCTGCAAGGGTTACAAATGGGAAAGATATAGATGAAATAAGATTGGCCATGAGTTGTTAACTGTAGACAATGGGTAATTAGTACCTTTGCTTTCCTTATACTGTGGGTTTTCTGTATCCGTAGATTCCTCATCCTCAGATTCAATTGTTGTGGCCGCCAGCCCCCGAAAGACACACGGACCACCAGAACTCTCAGTGAGTTATAGGAATCACACTCTTTATTCAGCTAGCTGGGTCTACCAGGGGTATGTGGATCCCAAATTAAGCAGCCCCAAAATGTAGAGGTACAGGGTTTTTAAGCCCAAAATCCCATTCTTCATTCTGTCTGAATACAAAGGTCTATTTTTCTTCTATTCACTACCTGTCAACCCGCTGGTCAGGTGTGCAAGCGGGGGTACAGAAGCAGAAAGCTTGTTAGAATGTTATGTTTCCATAGTTAGTAGCCTATGTTCCTATGGTGATAGCCAAACAGTAATTTCTAGCAATCAATTAATTTTTAAACAGTATTTCTCCAGCTAACACACAATCAACTGCAGATCAAGAATATTCGGAAAAAATATTACATTGCTGTTGTCATGTACTATAGTGTTAGGTCCACGATAGCTGCATCAGTACTGAACATATAGATTTTTTTTCTTATTATTTCCTAAACAATACAGTAAAACATTTACATAGCGTTTACATTGTATTACATATTATAAGAAACCTAAGGATGATTTAAAGTATCTCGAAGGGTTCTATGCAAATACTATACCATTTTATACAAAGGACTGGAGCATCCCCAGATTTCGATATCCACTGGGGTCCACTACAGATATCCAGGGAAGACGGTACTCTTCTAGTTTTACATGTTTGAAATTTTCCATAATAAAAGTTAATATGAGTTTATGTAAACTATATAAAAGGAATGAATTTTAATCAAAAAATAAACCAAAGAAACGTATTAAGAATAAATAGAAAAAATTCCATTTCCTTGATTTATTTCTTGTCCCGCCCTCCCCTCCCCCCCACCACTTCTTCGTGCTTTTTTGTAGGCATTGATAGCAAGGAGGATCAGAGGTTGGCAGTAGAGTGAGTGAGGAATCTTGATCATCATAGATATACTTTCATTGATTTTATTTTTTAAATATTGTACTAAAATGACACTTATTTGCACTACTGAAATGTTTCGCATCTCCTTAAATTTTATGCCTGAGTCCAGGTGGGAGGAGCAGTGTATCTAGGAGGTTGGGAGGGAAGGGGCGAGTCCCTAGAGCTGCAGTCAGGATGGCCCACAGGCCCCCAAGAAGATCCTGCCCTTCCGTGGCAGCAGAGAAAGGCACGGGAACACACAAAGGAGGGACCACGACAGGGCTCAGGCTGTTTATTTACTATTTACTACTTATTCACTATTTCTCACTATAGCATTGTGTTAGGTTTGGCATCTAGTAGTGAAAGACTTCCACCTCTCTCCTTCAGCATTGTTTTGGCTGTATTTGTCTCTTTGCATTTTTACACACATAGTTGGAATCTGATTGTCAACAAAAAATAACCTGCTGATATATTTAAATAGAGATTGCATTGAATTTATAGATAAATTTGGGAATAATTGACAATTTAAAAATATTAAGTCTTTCAATCCATGAGCACGGTATATCGCTACACTTATTTATGTCTTCTTTAATGTTTCTCAAAATTATTTTACAATTTTCAGTGTAGAGGTCTTGCAAGTATTTAGAATTAATTCTAGATATTTGACTTTTAATCAACTATATTGTGGTCTAATTTACACACAATAAGATACATACATTTTAACTATACAGTTCAATCATTTCGACAAATGAATTCACCAGTGGAGTCAGTAACCAATCAAGATACAAAATGCACACTTTTATCTCTGATATTTTTCCCCGAGTATAATATTTTTTGACATTTATCTGTGTTGTTGCTTGTACCAGTAGTTTGTTCCTTTATATTGCTTACTAGTGTTCTAATGTATGAATATATGAAAATCTGTTTATTCATTTACTCGTTAATGAAAATTTGGATTGTATCCCTTTTGGAGCTACCATAAATGAAATTGCTATGAACATTCCTGTATAAATCTTTTTGAAGAAAGATATTTTGAATTCTGTTTTGGAAAATTCCTAAACAGAGTAAAATATCTAGGACTAAGTGTAAATATCTAGTGCTAAGTGTAAATTTAACTTTTCAAAAAGCTGTCAAAAAGTCTTTCAATGTAGTTGAACTCACGGCAATGAATGACAATTCCAGTTGTTCCACATCCTTAGATATACTTGGGATTGTCAGACTTTTACTTTAGCAATTTTGATGGGTGTGTAGTGGTATTTCATTGTTGTTGTTGTTGTTGTTGTTGTTGTTGTTTTTTCACATTTCCTGATGATTAAGGAGATTGAACATTTTCCTTGAGCTCAGTGACAATTTGCAAATGTACTTTTGTGAAATGTTGGTTGAAATCTTTTGATTATTTTTATTGCATTGTTTGTCTTATTTTGAAATTTAGGAGTTCTTTATATATCTTCTGGATACAAACTCTTTGCTGTTTACACGTGTTGTAAATATTTTTCTCACTTCATTTTAACTATGTCTTTCAGGGAGAACTTTTAAATTTTGCTAACTACAATGTCTCTGTACACTCTACTATTACACTACCTTTATTACTACATCGTAAGTCTGAAATCAGATAATGCAATTCTCTAAGATAATTTTGGGTTTTTTTTTCCCCAAAATTATTTTGTCTATTTTAGGTTTTTTGCAACCTGTATAAATTTTTGGTTAAGTTTGTCAAGTCATACAAAGATGCCTGCTGAAATTTGGATTTTAACTACACTGAATTTATAGACCAATTTGTAGAGAATTAATATAACAACAGTACTGAATTCCCTGATGTAGGAGCATGGCTTTTTATACTTATTTTGATCTTTAGTTTCTTTTGGCAGTGTTTCAAGTGTTTCATTGTTTTGAGTGCATGTTTCCTTAAATTTATCCGTATTTCATGTTTTTGGAAGCTATCAAATTTTTTACACACGATTTCAATTTCCAGCTTTTCATTATTAATACTACCAAGTTTTTGTGTAATTATCTATAATTCAAATCCTGCTAAAATCAGTTCTTCGTTCTATAGTAGGTTTATTGCAGACCCCATAAGGATTCTCTAAAATACATGATCATGAGATTTAATACGGACATACTTACTGCCTTTTGAACCAGAAATTTGTGTAGGAATTTTTGTTGCTTACCTTCTGAAAATCCAACAAGGCCCTATTGCAGTACACACTGATTGGCTTACCTCATGAAAGGGCCTAATGCATCTAGGTGCCCCTCACAAGAGGAACTATGAGCTGCCCTGTTCTTTTCCAACTTTTTAAAAAGTGGCTGCCTGTACACTGTATGTTTACATAATGACTTAGCAGAAGAGACAGGTGGTTATTTTTTCCAACTTTAATCTGTTTTTCAAATAAAAATAACTTTTCTTTTTATAAAAGTATATATTTTGTTTACTATAAAAAGAACAAAATAGAGATTATGAGTGTTTTAAAATCCATTCTGCTGTGCTGTTTCCTGACACATCTCTTCTATACATTTTATTGGAGGGAAAATGGAGAGCACTGGTAGCAGAAAGAACAGCAGATGGAAGGAGGCCTGTCCTGGGAGGGTGGGAGGGAAGGGCGAGTCCCCAGAGCAGCAGTTGGGATGGCCCACGGGCCCCGAGAAGATCCTGCCCTTCCCTGGCAGCAGAGAAAGGCCCGGGAACACACAAAGGAGGGACGACGACAGGGCCCAGGCTGGTGCCGTTAAAACGGACGCGGGGACAGGGGCGGGGACGCGGGCCTAGGGCGCCACAAGACCCCGAGGGGCAGGAGGGGGGCGGGACGAGGGCGTCGCCGCTCGCCGTGACGCGAGACTCACGTGACGCGCCGGCGCCGACTCGCGCGCACCTCGCTCCAGCCTCAGACTCGGTCGTCACTCGCTGCCTTCTCGGTACCTGCTTGCGGTGTCCCTGAGGGCGTGAGGGCCAGGGGCGGCCCCGAGAGGCGGAGGCGGAGCAGGTAAAGGACCCCGAGGCGCTCCCCGGGGTCGCTGGACCCGGCCCGTGGAGCCCTCGGGGCGGGGGTGTCGGGCTGTCCCGGAGCGAAGCAGCGCGGAGACCGCAGCCGCCACGCCCTGCCGCACCCCCGCGTGGGGCCGCAGAAAATGGTGGGCCTTTCTCCGGGAGTGGCGGGGACTGGGGCTAGACGGCCCAAGGCGACGACCCTCCGGAAACACCTGCTTCTAGGTCCCCCACCTCGCCCCTCTTGGTGTCGAAAATAGTGGTCAGTGCGGGGGCGGGGCGGGTGGTGCGCCGAGCGCTCGGCTGCAGAGGTCCCCTCTCCCCACCCCGGCCCTCCGCAGGTCTGCGGGTCCACGTGTCGCGGCGGCGAGAATCGGGAGGCGGAGGAGACGGCGAGGATAGGCCCAGGTGGGTGCGAGGGACGGTGCGGGCGGGCAGGGGTGGGGAACGAGTGGACAGCGAACTCGGAGACCCCAGATCCTTCCCCACACCGCGTCCTCCATTTTGGTGCCTGTAAAGGCTCGGGCATGGATCGGCAGGGAAAATGGTGGGTTTGGGAAGAGGGAGGGGACAGGAACCGGAGGGAAGGGGGAGAGATGAGACTGGGGGCCCCCTAGAGGGCGTGCGGAGCCTCTCAGGTGGGAAGCATGCAATTTTATAAAGCCTTTGAAACCCAAGCCTCTGAATCGTGAAAGGTGCGTAGTAGGGCCTCTGTCCTCGGTGCTGATCAGTCCACGAGGACGCAAAAAGTTCTCTCTCGTGTTTCTCGTCTCCTAGGAGCGATGGCGTCGAAAGAGGAACAGGCGGTAAAAAGTCTCAGCGTGGAAAATGCCAACCAGGAAAACGAAGACTGTGATCAGGCCCCCATGCAGAATGGAGAGGAACCACGCCATTTGTTAAGGCGCGAAGGCCAGAAGCCTGGCAGAAATGTCAGGCTGGGGTGGGTTAGGCGACTTGTCCCTAATTTTCGGTGGGCCATACCTAACAGGCATGTTGATCACAATGAAATGGAAGATGACGTAGAAAAGATCGTAGTGCAGCGGATGGAAATCAAGAGAAGGACTAGGGAGCAGCAAATGAGACATCATATGGGCTTCCAAACTCCTGAACCTGATAATCATTATGACTTTTGTCTTATACCTTGAATTCTAAGATTTTCTCTGAGGTTAATAATGTGACCTCTGCTCTACAAGCTTGTAGTTTTGTGATTTACTTTTTCTGTAAACCTTTTGGCATTTCCCCTTATCATTTTCTAACTAAGTATAGTTTTGTTTCAGTATAGAACTTTCTGTCCAGCAGGGCAACTTCATCTAGTTTTCAGGAAAAAAAGTAGTTTTCATAATGTGAAATCAATAAAGCAATTTAAAAAGCAATTTTCTTCTTCCAACCTAGTTTTTAGTTTTTGTTAATATTACCTTTTCTCGCTTAGCTACTTGGATTCAAATTTTCAATCCACTTTGACATTTTTTTTCTTCCACCAATCAGTAAGGAAAGATCAACATCTCAACCATTTTAAGGATGTACTTTCTACTGTTTGTCAAAGAGTGTGAGTATCATTTGCATAAAAATACCCTGGTGGGGGAATGTTTTGAGGATGTAGAGCCTCTGGCTCCTATCCTCCAAATCTTCAGAGTGTGGCTCTGGAATATTTCCCCTTTTAGATAAGCTCCCCAGATAATTATTACATATCTGATGTCTGAAGCCACTATTGAGTACTTGTGTATGTACCTAATGTCCATGTACTGCTGTGAAATACACACAAGTTGATAACAGGATGGACACATCTGAATTCAATGGGTAAAAACATTCTAAAACTACAAGACCATAAAATAGACTAATCAAGTGATAATGACTCACAGATGAGGGTACTGAAGTTTAGAGATGTTAAGTACCAGGGTTACCACCCACTGTATATCTTGGGAGGGGACCACTTTCTATAGGACTTTGTTATTAGAGATGCAGAACATTTGACTTCTGTAACAAGCTGAGGAAGGTCAAGGAAGACTCAGCAAGACAGGTTATCTTTTATATTTTGTTTATCTATTTCCAATGCAAACACTAATTTTTAGAATACAGCCTAAAGAAATGTTCAGTCTGTCCAGTGTTCTTCAAAGAAAAGAGTCACCTATTATGGTTCTTGAAATCAGTTCTGTGGGTCACAACAAGCCATTTCAAAAAAAAAAAAATAGAACAAGAAAAACAGTCCATCACTTGAGTAGTTAAGAATTATTTTCAGAAACTTGTTTTAGTTGTACATGTAGGAAATATTGTCACCTTATAAAAGTATTTTTAAATGTATTTCTAGCTATAGTTCACGGGGTAAAAACATTGAAAGTCACTTCTTCAGCCCAAATTTCATTTCACGAACTAGGTAGGAAAATAGTTTCCCAGGGTCGCACTGCCATTTAGTGGTAGAGCTGAGACCACAGTTCCCAGTTCAAGGTGCTTGTCTCACCACAGTAATTCCACAAGGCCTGATTTGAGAAGCTTACAGTGTGTATTGATTGTCAGTGGTGTGTATGAACAAACAAAAATCGCTGTTTAATGTTCACACTTTAGTTAAACAGAGTCCATGCATGTTCAGTTGAGAAACGTTTAAGATCTCTGTGCCCATTGTAACATTTTGTACCTAGAAAGATCTTTCATCTGTCTAAAGGAAGGGGATGATGGAGAATATGATCTGAAAATGCAAGGTGATGAACTCATAGTCACTTCTTCAAGGCTGTGTGATTGTTTTCATGAAGGGGTTTTTGGTCCCTCTGAATGTCAGTAATGTACCTTCTACACCAATCTGATTTCCTAAGGTAGGCTCGATTTTAAAAAATAATTGGGATGGAGAGTGAGATCAGAGCTTGACTGGTAGAATAGCTGCAGGAAACCACCAAGGTCTTTGGATGGTGATGGGGATAAGGACAGACTGGGAGAAGTAAGGGTCAATGTTGGAGTTTAGAATACATTAAATTCCCTCTGGTGTTTCTGAGGGAATGGGATGTCAGAACTTTGGGGAAGTGGTAAAGTTCCGGCAATGAGGTCACAGTGCAATAGGTAGAAAGAACCAAACTAAGACCCCCTTCCTCTGGGGGAGTTTGATGGGGGATGAGTACACAAACTTCTAGAAGCAGCAAAATTCAGGGATCTTGGTAGAATATGATTGAAGGCATCTGAGAGAAGCACCCTTTTCTGGGTGTTTCCGCAAAAGTGGAGAAGTGAGGACAAGACTTTCGAGAAAAAGAAAAATTCAGGGAGCCAAGTCAGAAGGTGACTGAAAACTGAGTTACCACATTGAACATTAATTTATACATCCATTACTTTATACAGCCCATGGGAGTGTCAAATTTTCCTCATTTTGGTAGGCACAACATTCTGACTTTTTAAGGTGATAATAAATGTCAGTGGGAGTGTCTCTGCAGAGTCCTGTAAGAAAATTAAATGAATCTTATGAAAACAAAAAAGGCAAATCAGCTAGGAACAACAAAAGGGACTAACACATTCATCCCTATCTGTCATTTATACATTCATATTTGTAAATTTTTAGTTTATTGGGGGGGAAAAGTATATTTTAATAGATTTATGAAGTAAGATTTGGGTTAGAAACCTAGTAAAGAGAAAAAGAGATCTCTGATAAGGGGAGTCAGACTTTTGATAGCATACACTATTCCTTGTCTTTGAGTTACAAAAATGGAGATATAGCTGAGGGAGTCATTAAAGTGGCCAGCAAGGGGGAAAAATGAATTTACAATGAAAAAAGGAAAAACCGAATATCATGAGAATAAAATGCCAAAACAGGTTGTCACTTTCAGTCCTTTCAATCTGTTATCTACTCATGAGTAAGCATATCGGCTATGTTAAGGTATAATTAAAGTTTTAAAACTACCTAAAGTATTTAATTTGATCTATTGTACATATATTTAAGGCTATGAAACCATGACCACAATCAAAATAGCAAACACATCATTTCCAAAAGTCTCTTACCATTTGTAATCCATCTCTCCTTCCACCCCCATCCCGAGGCAACCTCTGATCTACTTTCTTTCATTATACTTTGCATTTCATAGTGTTTTTGTATAAATTGGATCATAGAACATATACTCTCTTATTTTTGTCTGGCATTAGTCATTAAACATAATAATTTTTCATGTAATAATAGCATATTCCTCTCTGTTGCTGAGTAGTATTCCATGATATGGTAAAGGTGTATCCACTCATACGTTGATGGACACTTAGGAACTTTCCCATTTGGAGCTATTACAAATAAAGCCAATATGAACATGCACATACAAATTTTTGCATAGATACATGTTTTTGTTTTTCTTGGCTAAATACCTAGGAATGGAATGGTTATGTTAGTATGGAAGTTTTAAGTTTAATTTTTAAGAGAATCTGTTTTCTGAGATGGTTTTACCAGTTTACATTCCCATCACTAGAGTACTGGAGTTCCAATTTCCCCTCATTCTCACCAAAATTTAGTATGGTCAGGGTTTTTTGTTAATATTTTAGAATTTTATCTTGTGGTTTTAATTTCTATTTTTTTTGGTGACTAATGTGTTCATCTTTTCACATACTCATTAGCCATCCATATATCTTCTTTTGTTTAATAATTCTGTCAAATATTTTATTTTAAAATTTGGTTGTCCTCTTAATACTGAATTGCAAAAGTTCTTTATAATTCTACATTTAGTTTCTTTGACACATAAGTTGTGAATTTTCCTTATTCTTGTCTCCTTTTCATTTATTTAATGGTTTCCTTCAAAGAACAAGTTTTAAATTGTTATGAAGTTCATTTAATCCACTTTTTATTTTATAATTATATTCTATTTAAGAAATGTGCTGCCTAATCCAAGGTTATGAAGATATTCTCCTATATTTTTTTGTAATAGTTTTATACTTTTGGGCTTTTTATTTTAGCCTATGAATCATTTCAAGTTGATTTTTCTGTATGGTGTGAAGTAAACTCTGATGTTCATTTTGTTCCATATCAGTATGCAACTAATACAGCTCTATTTGTTGGAAAGACTTCTCTTCCTCTATTGTATAGCCTTTGTACCTTTGTCAAAAATCAAGTGCTCATATATATGTAGATCTGTTTCTGTTCTCTCTATTCTGGTCCATTGATCTATATGTCTATCTTTTCACCTATATCAAACTGTCTTGATTGTTGTAACCTTATAATAAGTCTTAAAATTAGGTAGGGAAAGTCCAGCAACTTTGTTCTTCTCTATTAAAATTGCTTTGGATATTCTATGTCTTTTGAATTCTCATATAAATTTTAGAATTAGCAGCTTATCTTTTTAAGCATGCAGGAAGTTTTATCAGAAATCTAAATCAATTTGGTGAAAATAGCTGTATTGTCTTTTAATACATGAATATGGCATAGCTTCCATTTATTCAGATCTTAGTAAATCCTCTCAGCAATGTTTTATAGTTGTCATTGTGGTGGTCTTGAACATATTTTGTTACATTTACTCCTAGGTATTTTATGGGGTTTGTTGCTGCTTGTAAATGGAAATTTTAAAATTTAATTTCTCATTGTTTGCTGATACTATATAAGAATACAGTTGATTTTTCCATATTAACAGTATCCTACGACATTGTTAAATTCATTTATTAGTTCTAGTAGCTGATTGTAGATTTGCTACAGCTTTCTACATAAGTATTCACATAATCTTCAAATAGTACAAAAGCAGGAGTCATGTCACAGAACTCGAGGGCAAAGGCAAGGCCTCTGGGGTCTTCATAAACTGAAAAGAAGCTGAACACTCTGAGTCTTTCACATAGGGTGCCTTCTCACTTTTTCTCATTTCTGAAAGTTTCACACACTCATCACAGTTAGTCAAGTAGAGTTTCATATAAATGACTTATTCAGATCCTTTCTGATAAGGAGATCTGAGGATGCCAGGGCTCAGGAATTGCATTTGGAAGTGTTGCCAGCGCTTAGATGTCTGTTGTGTGAGTCCTTGGATCCCCCACGAAAGACCCACAGAGGTCCGTCGCACAAAGAAGACAGAACACAGAGCAGCAAGCAGAAGCGATTTTATTAATTAAAGCAAAGCAAAGTACACTTGGGAAAGTTCCGAGCTGGCAGCTCAACAGAGAATCAAGTGTGCTGAGAAGCTGAGAGTTGAGGATTTAATAATAAGGATTCTTTCTCTCCTTTTGTCCCACCCACCTCAAGCAGTGTGACTTCCCTGCTCCTGCCTTAGACCCACCTACTACTCCAAGCTGGGGCAAGCGTACTTTCTGCCCATAGGTGGGAAGCCATATGCCTGCGCCATGGGGATTTTGAGGGTAGGAGTATGCTCAGTTAATTAATTTTGCCCATACCGGGTGAGCGCCCCCAGCGTAAGGTCAAATATAGTTGTCATCTATAGTTAATTGACTATGAGAGAACGAGGGAGGTGCCAGAAGGCGCTAGTTATGTTTGAGTTAATCTTGTAGAACTAGTTAATCTGTTGACCTTGGGAAAACGAGAGAGTCGCCTGAAGCTACCAGATATCTTGTGTTTAACTACAATGACCTGTTATGTGCATTTTACTGCTAAACCGGTCTTGGGTCTTCCTTAATCCCTCAATGTCCTTTTCCCTCCTGCTCATAACTACCTTTCTACCTACCCTGTCAGAAAGCTGTGGGATTGCTTGCACATGTCAAAGGACATGTGTGGAAAACAATAAAATGTGAGTGGTTTCTGACCATTAGGTCAAACATTTCCAAGTGAATTGGTAGAATCTGATCCTAGAGTAAGTAAATCCATCAGGAGGACGAATTTCTGCAGAAAGGTTAGACAAAAGCAGAACCATTAGGGATGTGCCTCTCAGGCACTCACAGTCACTAGCAAGACTATTAAAAAAAAGTGTTGGCAAGGATGTAAAGCATTGAAACCTTCAAACATTGCTGGTAAGAATGTATAACCATGTAGTAACCTTGAAAAACAGTTTGACAGTCCTCCCAAAGTTATACATAAAGCATAACTTGATTAATGCAATAATAAAACAATTTTTTTCTTTCTGCTAACCATGTAGACCTACTCTTTGATATTAGTTTTTCTCCGGTCCCTTAGGTAAAATCTAAGGTATAGCCCATGCCTTTCCTTCTTGCTCTTGTAAAGTAAAAAATCCCCATCAGTTCTAGTAATGAGAGTTTCCATTCAACAAGGGCAGAGAGGAAGTAAAATAAATTTAATAATAATAATAATTAATAATAATAATAATAATAATAATAATGTCTTATATAACTGGTACTGTTATAGCCATCTAATATTGGCACTTTCCAGGCTGGAAATTGTGAAAAATAGTATAAATGGAGCCACTTCTAAATGGAGTAAGAGCCGCCATCCCAGAAGAACTGCCTTGTATGTCTTACTCCTCAAACCTTTGGAATGTTTAAACAGGGCAAAATAACCTTTGGACTGGGCCTAAAACAGCATTTTATTTCAAACAACTGTTTGCAAAGCTAACAGGAAAGCAGATATTCTATTACCAAATGAAAATTATAGACATTCTTCAGAATTAGCGTCTTTATATTAGCTTATTTGTGCCTATAGAAATTCTTCCCTTACTTTATTAACACCCGTAGAATTCCTTCCTTCTATTCATGTAATTATTGCCCTTTCCTTTCTCATAAATACCCATTGCCTTAAGCTTAAGGTGACAAAGAACCCCTAATCCTTCTCAGTGGTAGAAATATTCATGAAATGCCAACAGTTCTCATTAGAAATCCTCTTCCAACTTCAAATAATCTTTTTGGCCTCTCAAATGTCTTTTGTAGGCTGGAAGAGGAACCAAGACAGTACTCATCCAAGTTCTTTGCAACACTTGCTTTCATCACTTTGTTCTACACTTTGAAATTTGGAAGTCATTGGTACCTATTGAATTGGGACAACCTCACCTCAAAATGAAACTGAAATAGATAATATTTTATTTCCTAATATAAAAATATATATCTTTAAAAGTTTGTAATTCATCTGGTGCATGGGTTTTTTGATTTTTCTAATTGCAGTGTCCTGCTACCTCCCTTCCCCCCCCCACCCCAGCATGCTGGGATTTTATTCTAGTTACAGATTTAGAGAAAATGATTGTGCCTGTGAGGCAATAGAAAGAGAATGAAGACAATTGTTCTCCCTTGCAAGATACCTTCAGGTAAGTTGTTAATAGGTCTTCAAACAAAGCAGGAACACCCTCACCCAAGTCAAAGTAAGAAAGACTCAGTGAGGGTCGAAAGTCTTGGCACTGTGAGTTAGAGTTCAGTTTTTCCCCTTACTTCTTTTGGCCTCCTCTTCCTTCTAGAACCTTGTACTGTTTATTCCATGTGGCCCAGCTCTGATCACACAACACTTGAGACCATGCAAACTAGAAGTGGTCTCTCCCAACTATGTCATTGATGCACAGCACATGGGTCCTCCATCCCTCCTGTGATCTTTAACAAAGGATGGTCTGTTCCCCTGTATGTGTGTGTATGGGGGCAGGGGGCAGTTAGAGGTTATCTTCTCAGGCAGTTAGGTGCCAGGTAGCAGGCAGGTGCCCACTCTCATTCAGCTTTAGTAACTTCTGTTAATGTTTAAAGTGTGCATCTCCAGAAATATTGGAGGCTCAGAAGAAGCTATTTGTTGATTGGCTCACAAATATACCTTCTTTCTGAGCACACAAAGTTGGGAACAGAGGTTTTACTGACTCCTTTTCTACTTACTCT
Source organism: Cynopterus sphinx (assembly GCA_030015415.1). Classification (NCBI taxonomy): domain Eukaryota; kingdom Metazoa; phylum Chordata; class Mammalia; order Chiroptera; family Pteropodidae; genus Cynopterus; species Cynopterus sphinx. The sequence goes on from CM057388.1 coordinate 56,537,209, forward strand.
GTTTACATGTAGTCAGAGGCAACCTTAACATCATTTAATGGAGTTATTGACAGGATATCCTCAACCGGGTATGAAGGTGGTGATCTGTTTATGACCAAGTACTGTTTTCTGAGCAATTTTGCAACACATAAGTTCTATTTACCTTTGGATTTACCTAAACACAACATATATTATATTTTTAGCTTGGTAATATATTAACATAGTTCAGTTATAAAAACAGAATTAAAAAGTTGTGTTCCTTCTTCTCATCCCTTCTTTTCCCTTCCCTTCCCAAACAATTCAATCCTAACACCATTAGATGAGGAAGAGCAAGATAGATGTCTTCCCCGAAGGAGGGAAGTGAGCTATGTCAGCCTGAGCAGGATGAGAAAGGTATTCATCCAGGGAGAGTGGCTCATTGTAGAGAGTTAGTGCCTAAAAATTGTGAGGAGGGCTTCCCAGGTAGGATACAGCCAGGTGAGGGGTATTGGGGTTCTCTTTGGTCAAACAGTGCCCACCTGGAGACAATGTATGGCAGACTAGAGAAGGATTTTAGAGTCTGATCAGCATAAGAAGCATGTCCATATAGAGGGATGCCAGTAATCTGAAGAGGGCACCTATATGGCTTTCAATAGATAGATATAGATAGAAATAGATGTATAGATAGATATAAATATATAGATATAGAAATATGGATGTAAATGTGTGAATGCATATATGTGTGAGCACCTATGTTTGTGGTGAACCTTCAGGATTAGGGATAAACTAGCTAAAAGCGATGAATATGTTTCCATGTAGGATTATGCCCGTATGGTTGGATAACATTTATCTTAGTCCAAGTGATCAATATCAGCAGGCAGTTGAATAGAGTCTCAGGAGAAAACTCTGGGATGGATGAATTGATTTTGGCTAGCATAACCTGACACATAGTTTTCATCCAGGAAATATCTATTGAATGAATAAATAAATGAAATGTTTATTCATGAATCTCTAGCAAATGCGCCTGAGGCTATATCCTTCCAGTATTTTTCTTTACCTGTGTATTTTTTAAGCAGAATTAGGAAATAGTTTCATAATGTTCTTTGAAAGTTATGTGTATTGTTATTTTATTTTTGAAAAATTAATGTCGCTTTATGGGAGGATATTTAATATCATTTTAAGGGAGGATATGTAGTTATAAAATGTAACCAAAGACAGAAATACAGTATAAATCTAGTTGACAAAGGAGAGTGATGAGGAGGTGGCATAGGGAAAGGGAACTTCTCAGCCAGGACCCACAAAGGTTTGACACTTATACCACGTTCTTCTCAGAAGTAAGATGGAACAGAAAGCAAATAAGGAACTGGAAAAGCTAACAACCCCTACCTTGGCTAAGAGAAAGGAGAAATGGAATTATATTATTTTCACCTTTACTTTTTCTAATTATAAAAACTCCACATGCTCATTGAAAAATTTAAAACTGGATATATAAGGTTTAAGATTAAGTTATAAATTTTCCATGAAAACACCATCTAGAAATATTCAAATGTTTTGATATTTATCCTTTACATGTGTGTGTGTGTTTGTGTGTGTGTATGTGTGTGTGTTGCACCTGGCTTTTTCACAAAACAGTATGTCAGGAAAAGCTTTAATGTCAATGATATATACCTACATCATATTTTGACAGCAAGATTTTTCTCATAATTTCAAATTTTCCAGCAGATTACAAAATAAAATGGAAACATGGAGGGAATTTTCTTTCTCATCTTACAATACAGAAATGGCACCAGAGTGCATAAATGATGTAAATGTAGATAGAATTCAATTATTTCTTTTATAATTCCAAATGAATGACAGTTATTCCATTTAGTTTACATACTATTTGCTTGTTTTATGCAAGGGAGAAGATTGGATGAAAGAAAGAAGCATAGACTTTGTTCTAGAAGGGTGATGTGGAGCCAAGGAAGCCCAAATTTTCTGAGTTCTTATTTGAATATTGTGTCAATATCACCTGATGATGATTGATGATGATGATGATGATGATGATGACGACGACGACGACGACGACAACGATGATGATAACAGAAGTGATGGTGGAGGAGGGGAAATTTTCTCTTTTATCTAACAGTTTTGTATTTGGAGACTCCTCTAATGGCCTAGTCTCCAAAACAGTAGGTTTCCTCCAAGAAAGAAGATAAATTATTTATGCAAAGTAGCATTACTGTAAAGGGAACAGCTCAGATTGGAACCCAAGTTTATCTGGCTCTTGCGTCATATACCCAACCACCTTGCTTTGCTAAACACAAGAATTTGAATTTCATCTTCACCTTATTTCCCAACAGTCCTTTAGGATGTCAGGAAAAGGTAACAATTCTTCAGATGGAACTAAAGAGCAAGGATCACAATGGCATAGCTTCCTCCATCATTAATGCTTTCAAAAGTACCTTCACACCAATTCACGGTTTGACTGACCTGGCCCCCAAGTTGTGGCTGGGCCTGGAGTGCATAAGAGTACTTACACAGGAGGTGACACCCCTTTTCTTCTGAGCTGTAGGACCACGTGTATTTGCAAGCTCCCTTTACCTTGGTCTCCTGTGCCTCTGGGCCTGGGCTGATGCAGACATCAGAAGCACTGCACCAGGCACACACAGAGCTAAAGTCACTACACCACCAAAACAGGCGGGGGCACATCCAAGGCCCTTCTAGGAATACGAACAAGGTAGAAGGGGGGAAAGGGAGCTCTTTTATGAGATCTACCCCCATTTCCACCCCAATTGTTTTGGGAACTACTTCAACGGACTCTGAGAGCAGGGTCAGCCACTTTTGCTTTAACTCTAAGTTACCTGGTCAGACCCAGTTCAGACAACTGCTTGGCCAAATATTATTATTACCAATATTTCCAGTTAGGAATCTTTGAGGGCTTAATCTAGTCTCTTAAAAAAGTTCCCCCAAAGAGAAAAGGAAACTGAGGAGGGAAAGGCAAAATGTTCTAACCTGCAGTGGTAACAGTCATCACACTCCAGGTAAGTATGCCCAGAACAGTGCTGCCATCAGCCTAGAAGGATCTGGTGCCTGCTGTAGCCTAGAGTAGAGAAATCAAATTCAGACCACTCTAAAAGGTGTGTGGTTAGAGTGAACCCTTCCACATTCTGCCTGAGTGCTACTCCTTGGAGAACATGTCTGTAAAACTGCCACAGTAAGGCCCCAGAACCTCATCTCACTCCAGCCGAAATCCAGCCCCACTAGCAACCATCAGGCTGCCATAACCTTGAAGAGAACCTGAATTTGTTTTACTGACGGAAGAAGTGAATGCATGGCCAAACATAGTGTACAATAAAAAAAAAAAAAAAAAAGCATCTTACATTATAGTCCCTCTCATGGCTTTTTATCTTGTTTCTGTTGAAGGGAATGGTTTTAAATTTTGTGTATAAATCTATCAATTGTTTCCTTTAAAAGTTCATAATTAAAAAATAAATGCTGTTTTAGGTCTGTAAATCCTGAATTTCAATAAACATTCACCGACATTTTCTTCTAATTGTTGTTGATTATATTTGGAAATGGAAAGCATACTGTATAAATCAGTTGTCCACATGCTTCAGCATATATCATAATCACCTGGAGGAACTTCTGAACTGTTACTTCTATAGCCCACTGTTATAGTCAGGGAATCTTAGGTGGGGCCCAAAACCCATCATTTTAAAAATGTTCCCCAGGTGATTCTGATGCAGGCGATGATGCAAGACTTTGATAAAACATTTGGGGTGCAATCCATTTCATGCAGTTTCTTTTTTGGAATTGCTTCTCACAATATAGAGAAATAAAGTCTTATAAAAGATTATTGAGCCAATAGCAGAATTTGGACAAACCTACTAGATCCTTGGTAATAATCAATGAAGAAATCAATGAAATATTAAAACATGATGTGTCCATTAAACACAAGTATGTGGGAGTATCAGGAGGAAAAGATAGCCTTTGTTTGATCTGTAGAGGAAATATAATTTGTAACATTTACATAGTAGTCATTAGACTTCAAATGAATTTCTAAAATTCTTAGTGCCTTTGGAAGTTTTTTTTTTTCACATTTCAACTGGGGATAGGGTAGGGGTGAAGAAGACTGTTTCCTTAGATATTTCTTGCATTGCTTTGTGCAATTTATGCATATTTTGAGTATTCTAAACCAGTAAGGCAGGCTCATCACGAGCCTTCAGGTACAATTTCACATGAGAATACAAAAATCTTTAGACCTAGGGCAGCAACTCTGACTACAGTGTTTTTCACTCAGACTTACACTCTGGTCCAACTTTAAAACTGGATTCATGTCTGAGTCTTGGAGAAGTCTTGAGACTGAAATCAGAAGGGGCTATTTTGCTAAAACTCTGCAAGACATTGTGGCCCAAGCAATCCTCGAACAGTCCCCACCTGTGTTAAGTATCATGCTAGGGAATAGAGGCTTTAGTAAACAGAGTAGGGTTCATGGGAAATCTGGGGAATTCACTGAGGTTTTGACATTGAGGACTCCAGTGCCCCAACATCAGTGGAGCTAGCAGAGAGCACAGGACCCAGAAGAGGCAGTGGTGCCCAATGGGCATGTCAGGACCCAAGGAAGGAGACAGCATCGAGCTCACCAGCAGGACTAGCATGGAAGCCTTCCCCTCCCTGCCTATTGGACTTGTTTCTGAGCACAGGTTGATTCATGCCAGGCCTGTCCTCAAATAACTGATATTCTGTGGTGGGTTAGGGTTCTCTGTGCACAGGTGGGGAATAGCCAGCCAAGCACAGCTCAGTCACCTCCTTTTATCCCCACAGCAGCCTTGTGAGGCAAATGTTTCCCCATGAAAAGATCAAGTCTTAAACAAGTGTATCTGTAATCATTGCCAGTTTTATTTCTCTGGCTTAGAGATCCAGAGGTGATTTGAGGTTTACATCTTAATAGCTATTTCATCAAGAGTTTAGGTGCCCCCATTACCCTTAAAAGCTGGTTGCAAATTATTTGACTCTTATTTAAAAAATTCAATTATGTGACACGTGTTCATTAAAAAATACACAAAAGCAAAAAGAACTCACGCGCAGAAATATAAGTAGTTTTTGATATATGTATGTATACACACGCACACACACAGTTTGGGATTTTAACCTACATTATGTGAGCTGATACTAAATATGCTGCTTTGTAACTTGTTATGTTTTACTTTACAATATGGAACGAACATATTTTCATGCATATGTGTAAAACTTCCCAAGTGAAAAACAGACCTAGAGAATGGGTCAAAATACAAAATCCAGTGAGATGCTGGTAACAAGGAAACTACCTAAAACAAAACTCCACCAGGTGATTAAAAGCAAAGCAAAGGTAAGAGATACATTGGAAAATGCTAACAGACAGAAAGCAGTGGCCAGATTTTACTATCAGACAAAAAAAAAAAAAATCAAGGCCTAAAGCACACAGGATAAGGACGGCTGCGTGAATGTCTTTGCTTCCAATGCATCATCACAAACTTGTTTCTGACTCTTCTTATTTCTTCCCTAAGCCTTTCCAACTCATCTACTCCTCTTAGCATTTCTTCAGGGTCCAAATGCCTAATAGGAGTGTCCTCTTTAAATCCCTGGCCAGGTTGAATCAGCCCGCTTCTAAGGTTTCCTTCTGCTTCCTGACTCACACCTTCCGAAGGTTGAGGATTTCGTTCTGCCTCCTGTAGTACATCTTCTGAAGAGCGGTCTTCCTCGGCCTTCGGCATGCTCTGTAGTTTTCCTTCATTTTCTTCACACGACTTTTGCATGTTGAGTATTTTTCTATTATTTCCTTTTTGAATAAATTAATCCTAGAAAACAGAAAAAAATGACTAGATGCCAGGCAAAGAGACCAGCAGCCAGAATATGCGTTCCCATAGAGACTGGCCTTTTCCCATTCGGGTCCCTAAAAGTCCAAGTTTTCCCAATAGAGGTTAGATCTTCAGGCTCCGTACTCCCCTGACTCCACCCTTTTTTCCACCTCCCTTCCCTCCCTCTCGTCCCAGCTCTGTCTTCTCTCCTTCCGCTCCAGCCCACCATTTCCCAGCAAGCCCTGCTACAGGACTCTCCTAGGTCAGAAATGCATGCTGCGCGGAAGGGATTAACCCCTTCCTCTCCGCTCCGCTCGTCTCTAACACTCCCGCCCTTTCTGGCTTTCCCAAGCCATCCCAACCTCCTGCCTCTCACCTGAGACTCGCTGGTCCAGTCTCTGACCTCCCCACCCCTCCCCTCCCCCTTCCCCTTCCCTTTCCAAGCTTCTCCAGCTTCCCCCCTCCCCCGCCCCCACCTCATTTCCGCCGCAGGGACTGCAAAGGCCTCTAGCACTTTTTCTGGATGGGGAGACGCTGCCGCGACCCAGGGAGGTGCTTTGGTGTCATCCACACTCCCACCCCCACCCCAAGGGATCTAGGGCAAATGCACCCTTACACTGACCTGCAGGGATCCACGGGATTTTTTTCTTTTTTCACTCGATTTGTGTCGCGCCGAAGAGTCCAACAGTCCTGGAGACCAACAGGAGTGCTTGGTGAGCAGGCCAGTGCCTGATTCACGGGTCCCTCTCACGAATCTAGGCCTTGTTCGTCTAAAGTTTCCCCACGTCCTCATCCTCTCCTTTTAAGGCAACTGTGCCTCCCACCTCGGTCCCCACCGGTTCTCCACAAGCAAAGAATGGGAGACGCAGCTGATTTCCAAATTGCTTCCATGTCTCTCACGCACGACCCTCAATTGGCTACCTTCTCCCTCTTCATCCTCCCCCAACCTAACAGCCCAAAATTTTCTGCATAAAAATGGGAGTTTGGCAGAACCGTAGTGTTGGGAAAACAGTGCCGGCCTCGCTTGGTTTCTGCTGACTCCTAGATAGACCCCAGAGTCCCCAAGGCAGTGTCCACCTTATACAGACCTGAAAGGATTCCAAGGCACCTTCCTCCTTCTGAGCAATAGGGAGCTGCTACAAGGAAACAGGCCCCGAACTATAAGGACTTCTGCACACGTCGACTCCTGGTCACGTGAGGTTCGCGCGTCATCAATGAGCCTGAGTCCTCAGCTACTCCTCCCATTTAACTCTGCAGCCCGCCTCCTCTGTATTCCCTCCACTTGATACTGTCAATCATTTTTCGTATTTGCCAATCAGAGACAATAAAAATGGCGTCTTCTCCCTGCAATTTCTATTCGCCTTTATCTCTGACTACCAGGGAGGACCAGCCTCCCATGATTAATGGATCATTTCTCCTCCTTCTTTGGGAAATCATCTCTTTCACTCACCCACTTTCAATTCAACCACTTCCCCTCCTCCCCCAAGACCCTAAGGTCAACAAGTTCCCCTGGAGTCCTATTTAACATTAAAATGGGCAAAGGTGGTAGATGGAGGTAGGACTGGAAAGTAATCTAGGAGCAAGGGTGTGGGCTTTTCAAAAATAGTTTTCTTGAATAGATTTCTCCTTTGTTTAATGTTTTAAACCAGCAGCCGCCAACCTTTTTGGCACCAGGGACCAGTGTTCCTATGAGAATCTAATGCCTGATGATCTGAGGTGGAGCTGAGGCAGTGGTGCTAGCGCTGGGAAGCAGCTGCAAAAACAAGGAGCTTTGATGGCCTGCCGCCCTCACCTCCTGCTGTGCTGCCCGCTTCTTAACAGGCCACAAAGCAGTTACCCATACACCGCCCAGGGGTCAAGGACCCCTGTTTTAAACAATCTGCATACTTTAAAAATGTTTTGAAGCAATATTTGTAAGCAATATTTGACACATTATGAAGGACAAATTAGTTACATCAATGTTGAGACTTTGGAAAAGTTTTCTAATGGATACAAATGAAATGATGGTTTTCACAACATATTGATGTGTTACAAAAAGAAGTTTAACTCTTACTGAAACAGTGACTTGAAAAACGTCTCCGAAATTAATTGGTGCTAAGAGACCCACTTTTCTCTTGTTAGCAATTTTACGTAAGTAATTCACTACTTTTTCTCTTTCTGGCTAAACTCAAGTTATCAGGTGTTAGATGTCCTTTTCATTGATGGGTGATGGATGATTCCACTTGGGTTTCAGATGGAGGTTTCAGACAGACTTCCTCCTGTCCTCTGTAGGATCCAGTGTCTCGTTAATCAGATGAGTCCACAGAAAAACCTGCTTTCCACAGAGTGAACTTTATTTTGGAACTCAAGGAAACGTGTTGGAAAATAACTCTCATATATTCATGTAACACTAAGAAAGGAGAGAGTTCCCTATATCTCACTATTTGGTGTGAGGCTTATTAGTAGGTGAAATGTTCATTTATTCATTGGCACACGACTTATTCTGGTATCATTCACTTTGTTCCATTAAAAAGAGAACAGTCAAGATGCATAAGTGTTGTAATCAGAAAGCAGAGAGAACATCATTGTTGTACAAAATATATTAATTAAAAGAGAAAGCTGATAATTGCCATAATCCAGAATCCACTGGTACTTGGAGATGCATTGATGCAGGGAATGGCAATCTGGCCAGTGAAGCCAGTTGCACAGTCAGAGAAAGGAGATAGAGAGGGGTCTCTTGTCCAGGATGGTCATAGTGGAATGTGGCAGGCAAGGACAGAACCTACCACGGGGAAGGAAGGGTTGGAAAAAAATAAGCGTTTTGGCTGTTTATAATGATTGATAATTTATATTTAAGCATGAAAAGGTTATTCTACAGCTGAGAGACACATTTTCTACTATCTGAGGGAGGGTTTTTAATGTAAATAAAGCTAGTGAATTATAAAGATGTAATCATTACCACAAAATTCTTCCATTCCTTTATATGTTACATGTAATGGGAGACAACTCTGGTATTTTTTTTTAAGTATTATACAGCAAAATTGACCTTGATTTTTTTGGGGGAGGGGTGTACAGTACTATAAAGTTTAACAAGGGTATAGATTTGTGTAACCACCACACAATCAGGATACACAGTTCAATTACTTGCTAAAATTTCCCCCATGCTACCCCTTTGTAGTCATATCGTACATCTTTCCAAACTCTGGCAACCACTAATCTATTCCAAATTTCTACAGTTTTGTCTTATTCAGAATGTTATATAAATGAAATCTACTATACGTCACATTTAGAGACAGGCTTTTTTTCACTCAGAATAATGCCCTGGAGATTCATTTAAGCTGTTGCATGTATCAGTAGTTCATTCTTTTGCTGAGCAGTATCCTGTTATATGGATGTATTAGATTGTTGGTCCATTTACTCATAGAAGGACAGTTAGGTTTTTCCCAGTTTTGAGTGATTATGAAAAGAGCTGCTGTAAGCATTTGTGTACAGGTTTATGTCCTTACTACTTCACACTGGCAATGCCTCTCTGACCTATCTGCCTTCCGCACTTCTCACTTCCCAATTTACTTTGCACATTACCATCTAACTATACTTCACTCTTCTTTATTTTAAACTTGTCATTCTCCTGCCTGAAGGTCCTGGATGGTAACCCCACCATCATCAAAGTAAATCTTACTTTCCTTGTCCTGACATTCAGAAATGATCAGAATTGAGCCTTGGGACACATATTCTCAGCTTTGTCATTCATTTCTTTGCGCCATCCAAAATGTACTCTCATTCACCGTGCCCCAAGTACTCTTTCTCCTCTGTCTTTGTCCTTTCACATCATTTTATTCCTCCTGATTGCCCTCTTCTTCTTCCAAGATCTTGGCCCTGCTCATTCTTAAGGGCCTAGCCTTCATCATCCAGCCTCTGAAACCACCCCAGCTGGAAGTGATCTTTCCTTCACCTGTCGATGCTGCACATAGGCTCCGCATCCCTTATATTGCCCTTAGTAATGGTTGCCTTGTATAACTTTCCCTTTTTCTGTGTGTTTTTGTCTGAGGTGGCAGGGAGTGAATGGAGAAGGAAGGGTTATCTAATCAGGCAGGTGATCAGAAGTAGATTGGGAATCGGAAGTGGAGGTTAGGCTCCAGCTTTCATAATGCTTGAGTGGCTCTTGTAATTTTGTTTTATTTTATTTGTATGTTGTTTATTCACTCTTTTTTTCTTTTTGCTCTTGTAATTTTAAATGGTGCATCACCCAGAAATATCAGTGTTTCAGAAGGAGCTATTTTCCAATTGGCTCACAGAGAAAACTTATTTCTGAATGCATAAAAATTGGAACAGAAATTTCATTGTTCTTTCCTCTACTTGTTCTGCTTACATGTAGCTAAAGCAACCCTAACACCATTTTTATGAAGCTATCACCAGGAGATATTGACTCTGTTTTTCTAAATACTCACAAAGGAGAAATCAGTCAGCTCACTGGTGCACACCTGACAAAAAGCCAGATGACACAAGCCTTCACTTTTATCCTTGTCCCTAAACAATTTCAGTGAATCAATATAATATGCAGCTACCTTTGAAATTAAATTAATCATGGTAGTTTTTAAATATAAGTAGATTTTTTGAGACAATAACACTATACCCTTGTTAGTAAAAACTATATTTTTAAAATGTTTATTTTAAAAATGAAGACATGAGTTCTGAAGAGCAGATGCCCTGAGCCTCTGACTCAATCAATGTCCTGTTCTTGTGAACAAAGAGGGCACTAGGGATATCTCCAAAGGTCAGAGTCTCCAGGTTGTGTGAGGGGAGGAGAAATGAGGAAGAATTTTACCATCGAGGAGGTCTTATACAAGACTATGATATCCAGAATATTGTTTTTTATGTTCCCTTTAGAAGTAACTTTCCATAGTCCTATGTTCTGAGGCTCTATATTCAGCAACTCCTTCTGCACACTTTGTTTTTGCTGTTTCAAAGCTCATTCCATAGAAGAGCTTGAGGAGGCTGTTGCTCTTCCTTATTTCTCTAGCATGCTTCATATGGCTTGAAAATATCCCTCCTGGTATGGCAAAATCTGTTCCAGATCCAAAGGTTAGGCTGCATAGAGTGGACTCCAAAGACTGCTATCTGAGATGATTTGCTTCAGAGAACAAGTGTACCCAACACATCCCATCACTTTGATCAACATGAGGGTAGTCTACTCATGTTCTGATATGAGAGGTGCACACAGAGTCTAGGTTGATTTCCTTTTAGATTGTACCTACTTCAGAAAGTAAACTCTTCTACCATCCCTCCTGTCACTGCATTCCCTGACATTTGGAAATATGACATGGATGAGTTTCAGAAGTTCCACAAACTATTCGAAATACCCATTGGCCACATCCAAGCAAATGACTTAACTTGAAGCACAACTTCTATGATATTTCTTATCTCTTCCAGATAATTCTGTCCACTTTCTGGATACACAGCTAAATGCTATACACATTGTAGATTATTGTAGCAAAGATATCCAGTTATCTAGTACATAATACTTATGAATTGCTGTGAACCTGAAATACTGTATCATAACCACTGCCATTTTAAGTGTCCCTACAGTGTCCATGTTGGCCACAGTAATAGGAATCCCTGAGTTGGTCTGCATCTATGTAGAGCATCTGCTTGGTTGGAGGTGGGGGAGAGAGCACACTTCAGCTATACTACAGCTTAGGCCAGGCAACTTTTTCCTGTAGCAGAAGCAGAGCTGTTGAGGAAATAGTGCTGTTGCTGTTGGCTGGGTGTTTTTAAAAATTAAACTCATAATGGAAAGGAAATCTTCACTGACCTCTTGATTTTGTCTCAGTTGTCTGTATTACATTATCCTTTAGACCCCATTTTAACACTTTCACCCTGTTTCATTGGCTTTCTACTTTGTATCCTTCACTTATCTGAAAGCGTCATAAGGACAAAAACCTTATGTGGTTCAACTTTGTAACCACTCCAATATTGAAATATCAAGTTGATGGAAATATTTAAAATTTCTATTAATATGAGAATGATTCAGTGAATTGTCCATACTGTGGAAATTATGCAAATATAAAAAAGAATGAAATAATGCACGTACAGTGGCATCAAATTATATTTAGGTTACATATATATGCATATATATACATATATACATATATGTATATGTATATATGTATATATATATTTAAACACCTACAGCACCTGGACTTCCTAGGTGATCTTTCATCCAAGTACTAACCAGGCCTGACCCTGCTTAGCTTCTGAGATCAGACAAGAGAGATCAGGCACATTTAGGATGGTATGGCCATAGCTGAGTTATATTTCTGAGTGAAGAAAGTGGCAGAATGATATTTAGAGAATACCAATCCATGCACATACACACAATACATACATACGCATATACACATACAACTAGTTTATAAAGTAGTTCCAATTTTCTTGTATGAATATGGGACACTTTTGTTTTTCCCAGTAATAGTCGTCAACTCTGTTCTGTAAAATCTTCCCTTTCTCACTGAATAACAAATTCATTTAATGACATTTCAGTTTGTTTCCTCAATTATTCAGTTACTTTCATTCATTAAGAGAGTTTTATTTTGGGTTCTTGAAACTCAGTATGGTCTATTTTTAAACTTTTGGTTTTGAAATAATTTTATTTCAAAGGAAGTGTTTTTAAGTTTTACAGCTTTCTTATATCCTACACCCAGCTTTGCTTAATAATTATAGTACATTTACAAAAGCAAAGAAATTAACTTTTGTGCAATACTATTAACTAAATTAGACTTTAGTCACATTTCTACAGGTTTTCCACTGATAGAAATTTTTGTGTTCTGGGATTCAATCCAGGATACAATGTTGCATTTAATTAACATGTCTCTTTAGTCTACTCTGTGACAGTTTCTCAGTTTTTCCTTGTTTTCCTGACTTTGACACTTTTAAAGAGTGAGATATTTTGTAGAATGCTCCTTAATTGAGGTTTGCCTGATGTTTTCTTATAATAAGATTGGGGTTATTGTTTGGGGAAAGAATATCACAGAGATGAAGTGCCCTTTCCATCACAATGTCAGGGTTACATAACATCAACATGACTGATCACTGGTGATGTTAACTTTGATCATTTGGTTAAGATGATGTCTGTCAGGTTTCTCCATGTATAAAGTTACTATTTTTTCCTTTTCATACTCTAATTGTTAGAAGCAAGTTACTAAGTCTAGCCCATATCAAGTAGGAGGGGAATTAAACTTTACCTCCTGGAGAGAGATACATGGAAGAATTTGTGGATATGTGTTTACTACAGTAATTAATAAATATTTGAGGTCAGATAATTTGAGACTATCCAAATATTCTGTGCATTTTGCCTGTAGTAATTGTTATGTGATGTTCTGATGGTAATTTTTTTATATTCCTCATTTCCTTCTACATTTAGTATTTCAAATTATTCTGTAAGGAATATTCCCACTCCTACCATGTATTTATTGATACAATTATTTGTTTCTATCTGTATGATTCATGGATTTTTAAGACTTTGAGGGTTATAATCATATATGATCATTATTTTTGTTTATTTTTTTGCCCAAAAGGTTTCACCCTTGGTCATTGGAATATCTTTCAGTTTGTCATTCCCTCATCCTTTTCCATTTCCTTGCTTTCTGGAAGCAAGAAGTCCCAGATTAATCTTGTATTTTCCTTCTCCCAGCCCAATAATTAGCCATTTCTCTGAAGAGTCTTGGTTACTTTCATTGAATAATCGTATTTAGTAATTATGATTTGAGTACAGGGTGTTCTGGTGGCTACTGGGGTGTCATTACTTCTTGGACTTCTCAGATAATAGAACAAGAAAAAAATATATATATATATATTTACTAAACTGTATATACCTATCTACATTTATTACTTGTGTCTATCTATATCTATCTATCTATCTATCTATCTATCTATCTATCATCTATCTATACATACATACATACAGAATTCCTACTGATACGTATGACTTTCATCCATTACCACAGATAACTATTAAGCTTTCTCTCCTTTTATTTTTAATTTCTATCTTTGACAATGAGAAACCTGGTTCTTCTTGAGTGTAATTTATTTACTTATTTATTTAACACTAGTATATAAAGTAGTATCATAATTTCTCCCATGTACCCCTGTGAGAAATAAATTTCCCAACCAAGACACAACAATTATGTACAATTCTTTTTATCTTGAGCCTTATAATATCCAGTCAAAACACTGTTTTCAAAAGCAACTTAGGTCAGCGTTTTTTTTCCTTATCCTTTTCAATAAGGTTATGGCATATATCTGTAGTACAGTGAGATTCCTTTGCCATAGTGTGCTTTCCATTAGGGGTCCCCTTTGTAGTATGCAGTACTGTGAAATTTGACACATTTATATAGCCATATATCAACCACCACAACACCATACTGAAGAGTTCTATAACTCTGAAATTTCCCTTATGTTGCACCTTTGTAGCCAATCACTCCCCTCATCCCCACCACTGAAGCCTCATTTTTAAAATAATTTTTTCAATTACATTTGGCATACAATATTAGATTAGCTTCAAGTATACAACATAGTGATTAGACATCCATATAACTTACAAAGTTGTCACCCCAATAAATCTACTACCCATCTGACACCATACATCGTTATTATAATATTATTGACTTATTTCTTATGCTATACTTTACACCCCATGACTATTTTGTAACTACCAATTTGCACTTCTTAATTCCTTCCCCTTTTCACCCACCCCCACCTAACTGCACTCACATCTGGCAACCATCACAATATTCTCTGTATTCATGAGTTTGTTTCGCTTGTTAGTTTCTTTTGTTCTTTAGATGCCACATGTAAGTGAAATGATATGCCATATTTCTTTCTCTGTCTTATACCACTCAGCACAATGCCCTTAAGGTCTATGCATTGCTGTTGCAGATGGCAAGATTCCATTTCTTTCCTTATGGCTGAGTCACAGTCCATATATGTATTATCACTTCTTTATACATTCATCTATTGATAAACACCCTGATTACCTCCATACCTTGGCTATTATAAATAGTGCTACAATGAACATGTGGATTTGGATGTCCCTTCAAATAGTATTTTGGTTTTTTTTGTATAAATACCCAGAGATGGGATTACTGGGTCCTTCTTTGTCTCTTGTTATAGCCTTTGTTTTAAAGTTTATTTTGTCTAAGTTTTGCTACCATAGCTTTTTTTTTTTTAATTTTCATTTTCATGAAATATATTTTGCTATCCCTTTACTTTCAGACTGTATGTATCTTTCAATCTGAAATGAATCTCTTGTAGGGAGCATATGTAAGGGTCTTGTTTTCTTATCCATTCAGTCACACTATGCCTTTTGATTTAAGCATCCATTTACATTTAAAGTAATTGTTGCTAGATATGTAGTTATTGCCATTTTATTAATAATATTTTTAAACTTTCTTCCTCCTCTTCTCCCTCCTTCTCCTTTTCTTCAAGTAGTCATTCTGACATTTCTTGTAATACTGGTTAGGTGATGATGAATTCAATTAGCATTTTCTTCTCTGGGAAGCTCTTTATCTGTTCTTTGAGTCTAAATGATAACTTTTGCTGGGTAGAGTAATCTTGGTTGTAGGTCCTTACTTTGCATCACTTTGAATATTTCCTGACAATCCCTTCTGGCCTGCAAAATTTTTGTTGAGAAATAAGCTAACAGTCAATGGGAGCACCCTTGTAGGTAACTAATTGCTTTTCTCTTGCTGCTGATAAGATTTTCTGTTTGTCTTTAACCTTTGCCATTTTAATTATCATGTGTCTGGTTTGGGCCTCTTTGGGTTCATCTTACTTGGGACTCTGAGCTTCCTAGGCTTGTATGTTTACTTCCTTCACCAAGTTAGGGAAGTTTTATGTCACTGCTTCTTCAAATAGGTTTTCAATTTCTTTTTCCCTCTTTTTCATTCTGGTACCCTATGATGTGAATGTTGGTACACTTGATGTTTCAGAGGCCCCAGAAACTACCCTTATTTATTTGGATTCTTTTTTCTTGTTGCTGTTCTGATTGGATGTTTTTTGCTACCTTATCTTCCAAATCACTAACTTGATCCTCTGTTTCATGTAATCTGCTTTTGATTCTCTCTAATGTATTCTTCATTTCAGTTATTGCATTCTTCATTTCTGATTGGTTCTTCTTTATGTTTTCTATCTCTATTTTTGTATTTTCTATCTCTCTGTTAAAGTTATCACTGAGTTCACTGAGCACCCTCATTACCAGCATTTTGAACTCTGCATCTGGTAGATCACTTGTCTCCAGGTTGTTTAGGTCTTTTTCTGGGGCTTTGTTCTGTTCTTTCACTTGGGACATGTTTCTTTGCCTCCTCACTTTGGCTGCCTCCTTTTGTTTGTTTCTATGTATTAGGTAGGTCTGCTATGCCTCCTGGTCTTTGTAGAGTGACTTCATATTATAGTCGTCCTGTGGAACCCAGTGACACAGTCTTCCCTGGTCACCTGAACCAGGTGCTCCAGGAGTGTTATCTGTATGGGTTTGTGTGTACCCTCCTGTTGTAGTTGAGTCTTTGTTGCTGTTTGCACATTAGTGGAAGGGACTGACATTTGGGCTGATTGGTTGTGAGGATTGGTTGGTGAGGGGCTGATCCTATGAAACAGGATTTGCTTTAGCAGAGCACTAGTGCCTACCCAGTATGCCCTTTGGGTGTGTCATCCTCAGATACAGCCCCAGGTGGTGCTTCTGTTCAGTCTGAAGCCTGCTGCCAGGTGTGTCAGCCCTGGGGCATCCTTGGTGGGGCACCATCTCTGGCCAAGTTCAGCCTTAGCCTGTGCCCTTACTGGGGCCACCTGGCAAGAGTCACCAAGCAATCCACAGATGGCTGCCACCTGTGCTGGTCTTGGAGGTGCCTCAAGAATTCAAGTCATGAACCGAGGCTGGTTACCACTAATGCCAGACTTGGGGCTGCTCAGGAAAATGTACAGGGCATGCCAAGGCCAGCTGCTACTTGTTTGGGTTTTGCATACCTTTGAGAGATTTTATGAAAGTCCTCATGAATTGAAACAGGCTTTTTATATAAAAAGGCTGCTAGAAGCAGCTTGGGTGGGCCCACAAGTTGGATGGGGTGGAGTCTCAAGGAATCATCAGGGCAGGGTGACTAGTGTTAGCAAGGTTGATGGAGACACAGATATAGTGTCTGATTGTGCCTGTACATCTGTAGAGGGAGAACTCAACAAAAGAAAAATGCCCTCTGCCAACACTTCTGTCTGGGAGAAGGCTGCCCCTCCAGCCCTTGCCCCAAAGCCAGACAATTTAGTTTTTCCCTATATGTTCCTGGAACTTTTCAAGGTGCTACTCCAGAGCTGGAGATCAGAGCAAGTGAGTCATCAACAAGTAAGTCCATGTGTGGGTCCTTTAAGAGAAATATCTGCCACTCCAGACACCTTTAGTCTCACTCGACCACAATCTCTGCTGCCTTTCACAGCTAGAAGTTGTGGAGACTTCCCTTCTTGGCACTGAAATCCTGGGTTGGAGAGCTTGTGTAGTATCAGGAACCCTCACTTCTCTGGGGGTACATCCACAGCCAAGATAACCCTCCCAATTCTCAACTGATACACAAAGTGTGGAATCAGCTCATTCTACATCTCCACTCCTCCTACCAGTCTCAAGGTTGTCTCTTATGTATATCCCCAGTTGTAGGACTTCTGTTCAGCGACACGTAATGATGGCTGTTCTGTAGTTTAGTTGTAATTTTGATGTAGTTATAAGAGGAGGCTACTCCGTCATCTTGACTAGATGAAGCCTCTTTTATATCTCTTTAGATTAGCCTCTATATAATGTCATATAGATGGAATCATGCAATACATATCCTTCTGAATCTAGTTTTTTTTTCACTTAGTAAAGTACATTTGAGATACATACATGTTGTTACATGAGTTTATCCAAAAGTTTACTTGTTTTTATTACTGAATAATATTCCATTGTACAGATGTACCACAGTTTCTTTATATATTCACCAGTTGTAGAATATCTGGGTTTTCTTCAGCTTTTGGCAGTTATGAATAAACTTCAATAAATATTATATGTAGGTTTTTGTGTAAACATAAATTTTAAATTAACTTGGGTAAATCCCTTGAAGTGGGTTTGCTGGGTTATATGGTAATTGTGTGTATAACTTTTATATGAATCTGCCAAAATGTTCTCTAAAATGGCTGTAATGTTTTGCATTCCCACTAGTAATGAATGAGAATTTCTTTCTCTCCTATGAACTGGATTTCTGAAGGTTGGGTGTCTCTTCCCACGTGCTTGTGGCATGCACTGGGGCCTGGTGCACCCAGGGGCCTGGTGCACCCAGGGCCTCATGCACGCAGGGAATAGTCCATGGCTCCACCTGGGGCACAAACCCAGGACCTTCTGCATGTAAAGCAGACATGCTAACCACTACACTATGGAGCCACCCTCTATTTTTTAATTTTAAATTATTTATATCTTCTAGATGAAAGTACCTTTATTAAATATGTGATTTGCAAATATTTTTTCCAGTCTGTGATTCATCTTTTTATTCTCATAGCAGTGTTTCTCATAGAGTAAAAACTTTCAATTTTTATCATGTTCAGTTTTCAAGTTGTTTGCTTTTAGTATTGTATCTGAAAATTCATCACCAAACCCAGGATAACATAGATTTTTTTCCTATATTTTCTTCTAGAAATGTTATGATTTCATATTTTACATTTAAGCCTATGATACATTTAAGTTAATTTTTGTGCAATTTACATGAATGGGTGTAGGTTTATTTTATGTTATCTTTGCATATAGGTGTCTGATTGTTCCAGTACCATTTGTTGAAGAAACAGTTCTTTCTCCATCAAGTTGCCTTTGCACATATGTCAAATATCAATAGACTATATTCATGTCATTTTATTTCTGGCCTCTTTCTTCTCTTCCAATGACCTACGTATCTATTATTTCTATCTTACCACACTGTTGATTAATGTAGCTTTATAGTAAGTCTTGAAATTAGGTAGTGTGAGTCATCCAACATTTTCTTGTTTTTAAGAATATTTTAGTAATTCTAGTTCCTTTGACTTTTCAATTTTAGAAATAGCTTGTTAATATCTATAAAATAATAATTAAAAAATTCTTACTCTGATTTTCACTGGGATATACACCAAACTGAGTAGTATTGACTTCTTAAATATTGGTTCTTCCAATCTGTCCACACAATGTTTTTCTTTCAAAATATTTTCTTTGATTTCTTTTTATCAGTGTTTTATTGTTTTCAGCAAACAGGTTCTGCATATATTTTGTTAGATTTACACCTATGCTATCAATTTTGGGGCCCTATTGTAAATGATATTGTTTAAATTTCAAAATCCAGTTGTTCATTTCCAGTATATAGGAATACAATTGACAAAATGACCTTGTATCCTGTGACCTTGCTGAACTTACTTATTAATTCTAGAATATTTCCAAAATTCTTCAGGATTTTCTACACAGACAATCATGTTACCTGTGAACACATCTTTTTTTCTTTCTCATATGTATGCTTTTTGATTCTTGTCTTGCTACATGGACTAGGACTTCCAGCTCAGTATTCTGCCAAATAAGAATGGTGGGAGAAGACATCCTTGTCTTGTTCATGGTTTTAAAGAATCTTCTGTCATTCAGTATAAAGGTAGTTCTTGATACACACACGCGCGCACACACAACACACTTTTTTTTGCCAATGGAAGACATGCATTTTTATTTAAATAATTCTGTAGTGCTCTTTGGTTTTTCAGTTTGTAATTTCTTCTAGATGCTTTTTTTAGGCAAAGGATGTTTTCTTCTATTCTTAGCATGCTAAGAGGTTTTATCATGCATGGATGTTAAATTCTGTAAAATACTTTTTCTGCATTTATTAATGTGATTATATGATTTTTTAAGTCTGTTAACAAGGTGATTACATTGATTGATTTTCAAAGGTTAATTTAGTCTAATATTCCTGAGATGAATCCTACTTAATCATAATGCATTAATCCTTTTATCTGTTGCTGGGTTTAATTTGCTAACATGTTGCTGATGAGTTTTTCATCTAAGTTCATGAAGAATATTGGTCTGTAGTTTTCTTGCAATGTCATTGCCTGAGTTTGGTATTAGGGTTATGCTTGTTTTACAGAATGAGTTATGAAATTATCCCTCTTCTAGTTTCTGGAAGTGATTGTGTAGAACTGGTATTACTTCTTCCTCAATTATTTGTTAAAATTGACCATTGAAATAATCTGGGCCTAGAATTTTCTTGGATAGAAAGCATTTAACTTCTTTAATAGATATAGGACTATTCACATGTTCTATTTCTCCATGAGGAGTTCCTCATATTTGTTGATGTCTGTGGGATCTGTAGTGCTGTGTAATTTGAGATGTATAGATGTTATATGAATCAGCAGTTCATTCTTTTTAATTACTGAGTAGTATTCCATTGTACAGATATACTATAGTTTCTTTATATATTTACCAGTTGTAGAACATCTTGGTTGTATATGGAATCACTCTTTTGCATGTGGATATTCTGTTGTTTCAGTACAATTTTGACGAGACTAATATTTTCCCATTGAATTGTTTTGTCAAAAAATCAATTGACAATAGAACCATGGGTTTATTTCTGGACTGTAAATTCTATTCCATTTAACTATATGTCCATTCTCATGCCAGTACCACATTATCTTTGTTACTGTTGCTTACTAGTAAGTTTTGAATTCAAAATGTGATTTTTTTCTCCAAAAACTGGTTTGGATATTTTGGGTACCTTACAATTACATGTGAATTTTAGAATTAGTTTTTCAAATTCTAAAAAAGTTAAGCAAGTGTTCTGATAGTGATTGTGTTGAATCTATAGATATGTAGATGCCTTCTATTTCAATTTCTTACTTAATTGTCCTGGCTAGAACATTTAGTACAATGTTGAATAGTGCTGAGAGTGAAGTTCCTTGCCTTCTTCTATATTTTAGGGAGAAAGTATCCAATCTTTCACAATTAAATATGATGTTGGCAGTGGCTGATTTTTAGATGCCCTTAATCAGGCTGAGAAATCTTTCTAGTCCTACTTTGTTGCATATTTTTATCATGAGAGAGTGCTGAATTTTGTCAAATGCTTTTTCTGCATCTATGGGGAATACCATGAATTATCTGTGTTTATTCAATTGATATAATGTATTAATTATATTAATTGATTTTCAGATGTTAAAGAAACCTAACATTCCTCGGATAAATTCAACTTAGTCATGATGTATAATTATTTTTATATGTTGTTGGATTCTATTTGCTATTATTTTGAACACTGTTGCATTTATATTTATAACAGTTATCAAACCAAAATTTTCTTTTCCGTATGATGTATTTGACTGGTTTTAGTGGCAGGGTAATACAATTCTTATAACGAGTTGGAAAGTGTTTCTTCTTCCTTTATTTGTGGAAGCATTAAAGGATTTGTATTCTTTTTTATATGCTTGGTAAAATTAACTAGCACAGTTGTCTAGGGCTGGGCTTTTTTTTTTTTTTTTTTTTGAAGTAAGTAGTTTTTCTTAAATTATGCATTCAATCTCTTTACTTATTATTGATCTATTCAGATTGTCAGTTTTCTCTTGAGTCAGTTTTGATAGTTTTCTCTTTCTAAGAATTTGTCTAAGTTATCTAATTCATTGGCATACAATCATTCATAATATTTCTTTTAATCATTTTTTTCCCTGAAAGGTTAGTAGTAATGTCCCTCTTTCATTTCTGATTTAAGTACTTTTAGTCAATCTAGCTAATGATTTGTCTTTTTTTTTTTTTTTTTTTTTTTATGTTTCCGAAGAATGAACTTTTGGTTTAATTGATTTTTTTTTCTCTTATCTATTTCCTTAATTTCCACTCTAATGTTTATTAGTTCTTTATTTATATTCACTTTGTGTTTAGTTTGCTTTTCTTTTGCCAGTGTCTTAAGGTAGAAGTTTAAGTTATTTATTTGAGATATTTTTAAATATAATAATTCACAGCTATATATTTCCCTTTAAGCACTGTTTTATCTGCACCCCATAAGTTTTGGTACATTGTGTCTTTGTTTTCACTCATCTCAATGTGTTTCCTAATTTTCTTTTTGATTTTTTTCTTTGATTCACTGATTATTAAGGAGTGTATTTAAAAATTTCTACATATATGTATATATCCTAAATTTCCTTTTGATGCTGATTTCTAATCTCATTCTATTGTGGTCAAAACATATACTTTTTATTATTTCTGTCCTTTTACATTTATTGAGGTTTATTATAGCCTGTCATATAGACTATCCTGGGGAATGTTCATTGTGTAGCTTAGAATAATGTGTATTCTACTGTTGCTGGGTGAAGTGTTCTATCAGTGTTTGCTAGGTTTAGTTGATTTACAGCATTTTTAAAGTCTTTAAATTTTCTCATTGATCTTCTACATTGCTTTTTATTCATTATTGAAAGTGAAATATTGAACTCTCCAACTATGATATAATTGTCTATTTTCCCATGAATTTTGAGAGTATTTGCTACATGTGTTTTCAGCCCTGTTGATAGTTGCATATATTTATAATATTATTTTAGATCCTTAATAGATTGACCATGATATCATAAAATATCACTATTTTTAGTAACTTTTTATCTTAAATTCTATTTTGTTTGGTAACAGTATAGCTACTCCAACTTTCTTATGGTTATTATTTTCATGATATATATTTTCATCCTTTTGCTTTTGATCTATTTGTATTTTCGAATCTAAAGTATGTCTCCTATAAACAGCATACAGTTGGATTTTTTAAAAAATCCAGTCTGACAGTTTCCACCTTTTGTTTGAATTGCTGAATCTATTCACATTTAGTTATTGTTGATACAATTGGATTTATTTCTGCCAACTTACTTTTTGTCTGTCACATGTCTCATGTATTATTTTGTTCCTCTAGTCCTCTTCCCTTCTTTTTACTTACATGAATTTATATTCTAACGAAGGACTTTAATTTCTTTAATGAATTTTTCATTTTTTTAGAGTTATTTATTTTGTGATTGTCCTAAGACTTTACATATACATTTTAACTTATCAAGATTTATTTCAAACTTATACCAACTTAATTCCAATGAGATATAGAAACATCACTTCTATATAGTTCTATTCCCTTTTTTCATTTATTGTGATATTATTGTTAAACATATTACATAACAAATGTTGTAAGCCCATTCATTGTTATCTTTATTGGTTTATATAACTTTATGTCTTATGGAAAATGAAAGAAGAAGGAAAGCAAGTATATTTTTATAGAATTTATGTTAAACTTCTTATTTATCACTTCTGATTCTCTTAATTCCTTCTGAGAAATTTTAGTTACCTTCTGGATTTATTTCCTTAGTCCAGTACAGCTTTGTTCCCACCCATCTCCTTTATGCTTTTATTCACAAATATATTTAATTTCTCTAAATTATAGACCAAAAATATGTTTTAAATGCATTGTTTTAAACAGCTGATTTTTAAAATCAGTTAAGAGAAGGAGAATAAATATGCATTTGTACTGTCTTTCAGACAGAACTTTCAGAACTAGAGAGCTTCCTTTTTTTCTTGTAAGTTGGCTATGCTTGCAACAGATTTTCTCATTTTTGTTTATCTCGGATTGTCTTTATTTTGCCTTTATTTTTTAAAGATAACTTTGGTGAATACAGGATTCTTGGTTGACAGTTTGTATCTTTAAGCAGCTTGAATATGTTGTTCTATTTCCTTCCAGCATTCATTATTTTGGTGTTAAATTGGCTGCTAATCTTATTT
The DNA here is from genome assembly GCA_030015415.1 of Cynopterus sphinx. NCBI lineage: Eukaryota > Metazoa > Chordata > Mammalia > Chiroptera > Pteropodidae > Cynopterus > Cynopterus sphinx. The sequence continues at coordinate 56,560,744 of CM057388.1, forward strand.
AGGCTCTCTTGTAAGTTAGTAGTCATTTTACTCTTGCTGCTTGCAACATTTTCTTCTTGTCTTTTTCTTTCAGCATTTTTGCTATGTTGTATCTGTTTGTGTGTCTCTTGCATTTATCCTACTTGAAACTGATTGAACCTCTTAGATAAGCAAATAAATATTTTTCATCATACTTAAGAACTTTTCAGACATTATTTTTTTTAATTTTTTCCCTACTCTTTTCTGCCTCCTTCCTTTCCTTAAATAGTCCCATTATGTATATGTTGGTGCAATTCATTGTTTCTAATATTTCTTTGAGACTGTTCATTCTTCTTCATTCTTTTTTTACCCTCTTCATCTGATAACATAAAATCTATCAATCTTAAGTTCACTAATTTTTTCTCCTGATACCTCACATTTACCATTGAGCACCTGTAGTGAATTTTTCATTTCAATCTTTGTACTTTTAAGAATTGCCATTTGTTTTTGTTATCTGTTTTTACTTTTACTTTTACTTTTAATTTTTCAATGAGTTGACATTGAATATTATTGTATATTAGTTTCAGGTGTATAGCATAGTGGTTAGACATTTATATAATTTACAAAGTTATCCCCTAATTAGTCTAGTACCCACCTGGCACTATACATAGTTATTACAATATTATTGACTATATTCCCTATGTTGTACTTTACATCCCCATTACTATTTTATAACTACTAATTGTACTTCTTAATCCCTTTACCTTTTTAATCCAGTTCCCCAACCCTCCTCCCATCTGGCAATCACAAATTTGTTCTCTGTTTTTATGAGTCTGTTTCTGTTTTGGTTGTTTATTTTGTTCTTCAGATGTCAATCAATAGACGACTGGATAAAATATTTGTGGTACATATATATAATGGTATATTACTGAGCAATTAAAAATAAAAACTTACCATTTGCAATGACATGGATGGACTTAGAGAGCATTATGATAAGCAAAATAAGTCAAACAGAGAAAGACAAATACCATGCGTTTCTTTTTATAATATCGATCTCTTTATTGATTTTTTTTTCTATTTGATGTGAAATTGTCATCATACCTGCCTTCACTTCTTGAATCACAGGTTTTTTTTTTAACATATTTATATTGGCTACCTTGAAGTCTTTGTTAAATTTGACATCCAGTCATTCTCACAGACAGTTTCTCCCCAGGTATGGTTCATACTCTTCTGTTTCTCTGCATGTCTTCAGTTTTTTCAGATAATATATTTTAGTAACTCTGAGTATTGCTTTCCTCCCTCTGGGGCTTGCCATTGTTGTCATTTCTTGTTTGTTTCGTAACTGGCTGGATTATTTTAGTAATATCTTTCCTCCCTACTATTAAAGCCTCTTATGTTGCTCTTCAGCAGGCACAGCACTGAGTATGCCCAGTCTCTCTGGGATTGACAGTGGTTTTGGCAATCCTCTTTTTACTGTCTCTATCTCTGAGCACTCTTGGCTATTAAGCTCCATTAATAGCTGTTTGATTGCTCTATTGTTTTTGATAATGCACTGGGACTTATGTAGCTCCACAGGATCATGGAATTAAGAGTGGTTCCCTTCCAAAGATAGCTTTTGAGGGGATGGAGGTGAGTAAATAGGGCAACCATGGAAGATTTGTTAAGGAGAGGAACAGGCATTCTTTGATGCTTTAATCAGATTTTCATCTTAGTCAAGCACTCTGAACCTAAGTTTTGGTGGTGTAACTTTTGCATGTGATCATGCCTCTCTTCCAGATATAATGCTGAGCTTAACATGCATGCCTGCTTCCACCCCCACTCCCCCCCCCACATACCCATGAAGCTTCGTGTTTTTTTTGTTTCCTTTATCTCGCTGAGTAAATTTCTACAAGTCCATTCAGGATATGAGTTTTGTAGTCCTTCTTGCAGATTAAGTCTTTTGTTTACTAGGAGAAGTAGATCTAGTTTGAATTTCAACAGTGACGACTCTCTTCCTCTCTTAGCTGGCACTATGAGGCAAGCTTTCTCAGATTTTCTTTGATCTTCCATGGGAATAATGTAGGGAGGAGGCAAGAGAACTAAAATATTAAATCAAGCTATTTAGAGACTGCAATATGCTGATCAACCCTATAGCCAGACCATGGGAAACCTGTAGAACAAAGAAAAATTTCTGCTGAGATTTCTAACAAACTATTTCCCCATACCTTAAAGGGAAAACAAAGTCTTAAGTTACACCCTACATTAAATAAAATCAATCATTTTCTATGACTGAAATCATGGCAAACCTACGGATGAAAGTCTGGGAATTACCAGAAGGCCTTTTATGCTACATATTCTTACCTTTTCTTGCTACATACTCTCATCCTTTCATACTGGGTGTCAATAACACCAAAAGAAAATTGATAAACAAAGTTTTTAAACTGTAACTCATAGAAACTAAGAGTGATGTATAAACCAAATTCCCTGAACACTCAGGGTTTCTCTCAGCGTCGTTCTCTCCACAGCAGGAATATTCAAATCATTGTTCCCTTCCTCTCAGTTCTTTTCAGTGTTTTTACTCTGTCCCTCTCACTGTCACTATCTCTGTTTTTCTCTGTCTCCCTGAGTCTTTCTTAAGTTCTCTCACTCTGTTTTGGAGGGGAGATCATGCTTTGTTTATAGTTCATTATCCCTTCTCTAATAAACTTTCTGTTTGACTCTAACTCTGCTGTGCATTTGAATTTTTTCTTGCATTCAACCAAGAACTCTCTTGGTGAAGAGCTTAAGTTCTCCCCAACTCAAGGAAATTTGCCCTGTCCTGTATCAGGAATACCTAGTGGAGCTTCTGGCATAACTCCTGAAAGAGAGTGCAAGCCCCTTTATATCTGTGGCCTTCAGGGACTTCAAACTCTCATGCTAGCCCTCCGTCAGTCTTTAGAAATTCATTAGCAATTTCTAACTAATTTTCTAATTTGTGGTGTTTTTGTGGTGTCTTTCCCAGATAAGCAAATCCTTAGGTCCTATTTCTCCCTCCACAAGTCTCTTTTTAGATTTGAGGATAATTGCTTCCCCCTGTGATATCAGTTCTCTAATGATTTTTTAAAAATTTGTTGTTTTGCAGTTTTTTCCAACATTTTTTTTACTGCTATAAGTGTGAGTGGCACTCATTTCAACTCTCCCTTTGGAGCTGAAACCACAAATTATCTTGTTCAGTTTACAACTTAAATATAACATTTGATTTAAAGTTCCCTTTGGTTCCCATAAGCAGTACAAACTTTTTTTGCTCTAGTGACTTGCAGTGAACAGGGAGTTGGGTTCTATTCTCAGGAACATTTCTCTCCTTATCCCAAAAGTATTTCTTGTGCTTGGGAGGATAGTGAGGGGAAAGTAAAGTAGATATTGCATAGCCATCCTTAGCAAAATTGGCCATTGTCTGTTGACTCAATATGAATAGGTGATAAGTTCAATAGTTTCCAGTGACCATAATTCTCTTCATTGTCAGTCATAAAGCTTTGCATTTTTTCCCTCTCCTTTTGCCCTTTGGGGTATACATGAAAATATTGTCGGATAGAAATAAAACTCCATAGCACAAAAAAATTAAAGAATTGTTCTCTTTTAGAGCCAGATAAAACCTGAGTTTGACCAGATAATTTGGGTTTAAAGTAAAAGTGTTGAACCCTTCTCTCAGAGTCTAGATAAATAGCCTCCAGAACAATAAGAATAAGGATGCAGCTAGGACAATGATCCCAACCAAGCTCGTTTATATTACCAGGAACTTGATTGAGCCTAGGCCTGTTTTGGAGGTTTTATGATGACTTCAATTCTGTATCTTCCTGATACAGTGTTTCTGATGTCTGGGTCAGCCCAGACCCAAAAGTACAGGAGACTCCAGGCAAAGAGAGCTTCCAAAGGTATGCGATCCTCCATTTCAGGAGAAAAAGAGTATTATCACCCATCTGAATACCCATGTGCACTGTAGGCACAACTCATGATTTGGGGGCCAAGGCAGTTAAGCTGTGAATTGGCACAAAATGCCTTTTTAAGATATTAATGGTGGAAGAAGCGATTCCATTGTGAGACTTACCCTTTAAGTCTGTCACCTGAAGAACCATTACCACTGTTCTGATATCCTAAAGCATTGATTACGCAAAAGGTGAAAATAAAATTCAAATCATCAGGTTTAGGAAAACAAACTGTTAAAGGATTATCACCTTAGAGCCAAATAAGCCTAGGTTCCAATTTAGGCTCTTTCCCGTACTAGTATGTGACCTTGCATAAATCACTTACACTCTTTGAACCTCATTTCAATCACCTATATAGAGAGCATAATAACACTTTTTTAGAATTGCTTATCAAAATAAAAAGAGAAAGAAATATAAACAAATGTACTGTGAATATTGGTGATTTATATCATTTCTAGACCACAGTATAGAACAATGAGTATGAAATATCCATGTATTCCTTTCCTCTGCAGTAGTGTTATCATTATTAGTCTGGATCTATGTAAAACTAAGGGGTGTAGAAACTCTTCATCCCCAGTCCTCATGAAGTTTGAGAAATAAAGCTTCATTGTGTTAAGGCACTGATGTTTGGAGTTGATAGCTGTCCTAGCATAAACTTAGGCTAACCTGACAAATGCACCCAAAATTCCTCAGAATTAAGCAACCAAATCACTGGAATGCTTATTGAAATACACATTATATTATTGCAAAACTATATAGGAAGCAGGCAATAGACTGTGGGAATTATAATGGTAAGAGAGAACTACTCGATTATCATATATGAAAGTCAATAGATAATGACTAAAGTTAGCAAGTCAAGAAATAGCAGTTGCAAGTCATACATCTGATAAGCGACTTGTGTTTAGAATAAACGAAGAACTCTTACAACTCAACAATAACAAGATAACCAGCCCAATTTAAAATGGGTAAAGGATTTAAACAGACTTTTCTCCAATGAAGATATACAAATGATCAACACACACATAAAGAGATGCTCAACATTACTAGCCATTAAAGAAATGCAAATCAAAACCGTAATGGGATTCCACTTCATACTCACTGAGATGACTGTAATAAAAACTACAAGCAATGACAAGTGTTGACGAGAATGTAGAGAAACTAGAACCTTTGTGCACTGCTGGTAGAATTGTCAAATGCCTCAGCTGCGTTGAAAAACAATTTGGCAGTTCCTCAAAAGGTTAAACATAGAGTTACCATATGACCCAAAATTCTACTTGTAGGTATATACCCAAATACATACCCAAGAAAACTGAGAACATATTTACACGTAAAAAGTTTACACTGTTGTATTACATACATGTATAGATGTACATATATGTGTGTGTATATATATGTGTATGTGTATGTGTATACACACATACACACACACACATATACACACATATGTTGTTAAGAGAATAAATCTTAAGAGTTCTCACCACAAGAAGAAATTTTTTTCTCCTTACTGTATCTATGAAATAATGGGCGTGAATTGAACTTATTGTGAAAAAATAAATAAATAAAATAAATTTATTGCAGTAATAATTTCACAATATATGTAATCTAACCATTGTACTATACACCTTAAACTTATACATTGATGTATATCAGTTATATCTCAATAAAACTAGAAACAAAATTTTATTTAAAAAAAGATGAAAAAATTATCTTTGCTTCTCCCAACAGGAATGATTAACTATAGTGTCAAATACTACACACCTGTGTTTTCTTTAAGCCAGACACAAAACAAACATATTTAAAGTAACTCCTCATAAAAGAAATCAAAGAATTCAAAGTTAAAGCACTTTGGACATAATCATTACCATGCTCTGAGGTTATGTACATAATAAACTAAGGTAAAACCATCATTTCTGTACTTTTAAATTTTGTATTTTGACTCTCAATATTTATTTTAAAAGGCAAAAATCATGTACATGACTGTTCAATAATGAAACATGCTGCAATACAGATAAAACTTGAAAATGTTATGCTATATGAAAGAAGCCAGACAGAAGAGGCAATATACTGTGTGGTTCCTTTTAATTAAAGTGTCTAGAATAAGCAAATTCTGCATTTTCAAGATCAATAGGTGATTTGGGTCCAGGTAATCTGCTAGTTTTCTAATCTGCTAGAAAACTTCAAGAAACACTGCTGTATCCAATGTTAATATCATTTAGCAATGAATTTTGGTAAAATCTTCTGCTGTGTTCGTTTTGGAGTGGCAAGTTTCAGTTGCTAAAGAATGAAATTATATGCTCAAGACTATGTACTCAATCAGGCCAAGAACTGAGCCAAAAATTGATGCATTCTGACTCAATAATTCATTTATCGATTATTTTTAAAGCTTCTATTATGTGTTGTGGAAACCAAAATGAGTAAGATAAGTCCTTTGCTTTGAAAAGGGCAAATCTAGCAGAGTAATTATAATGCCCGAAAAATATATTAATAAAGATTTTACAAAGCATTTTTTCATATTTAAGGATTAATAAAACTATAAGAAAAGAACCTTCTTCACAGTTTGGTAGAGAACATAGTGGGCCTGCAATTCACAAGAGACTCCAAGAAAATTAAAAGGGCTTTGTTACCTTGAGAATTCCAGCCCACCAGGAGCAGTAAGGCTGTTAGGAAGGTGCAGGGACCATGAGAAGTGGCACAGTGTCCACAAGACATGGCATTACTCAGGAGAGAGTAGCACCTACCTCTCAGCTGTCTAGACTTATTCTTGGACACAAGTGGGAGCTCCCTCAGCCCTGTCTCAAACATCAAAAACAGGGAAAAGTCAGGGGTCCTGGGTTCTACTAGTGCAAGGGAGAAGCAGGAGCCAGACCAACACAGCTCACACACTCAGTGTCTCATTTGACCTCCACAGCACTGGAAGGTAACTTTTATCCCCATTTCACAGATGACAAGACTGTCCCTTACAGCAATAGATTCATACGTAATAACTACCTGGTTGATTCTTCCATCTTCTAGTCCCAAAGGTAATATGAATTTTATACATAATTTAACATCCTGATAACAGGAATTTGAAGCATCTTCATTGCCTTCATAAACTCACTGAACAGTTATTTTGATTGCTTCATATTTATTTTCCTACTTTTAACAATGTATTGTTTATTTTATGACAAAAGCAATGCATTTTTTAGGGAAAATGTACAAATGAGAGAAAGAATCATTTCCTCCACTGTAACCACACAGAGAAAACTGTTCACTTCTCTTTCAGTCTACTCAGTTTCATAGTTTTTCCCGTGCATGGATACATTATATAACTTTTTTTTTTTTCAAAAATGGGCTGATGCTGTATATGTGGTTCTGGAAACTGCTTGTTTTACTATTATTTTACAATGCATAATGAACATTTCTTCCATGCACATGGGTGAAAATACCTTGCTGAAAGACAGAGTGCTGTAGTTGAATCAAAAGGCTGCTGGTGACAAGAGTAACACCTAAAGTAAAGTATCAGCTTAAGATCAAAGCACGTAGCCTGGCAAATGCCTACCAGGGAAAGCAGAGTCAGCAATATTCTCAGGAGAAATCATATTTAAAGGTCAAAGGCATTAAACATACAGAACGTCTTCTAAGTCTTTCTGACCCCTACCTCTGCCCCTCACTCCCCTGACATTCCGTTGGCCCTTTGGAGCAAATGGATCCTGAACCTCTCTTTGCATCCAATGAAAACCACCCATTTTCTGTTTTTTCCTTAGCTCTTCCTGAGCCTTTGACACATTCCACACTCTCTCATCATCTCCTCGCTGGCCAAATGCCTTTCCTGTAAGTCTTCCTGATAGTCCTTGGGGGAATCATCTGTCTCCCTGTCTGTTTTTCGCTTTGCTTTCCGGGGCACATAATCTTCAACCTGGTGCTTTTCAGCAGGCTGAGGTTTGCTCTTTGTCTTTGCTTGGGGTTCTGGCTTTCCCTCACTGTGTGCTTTTCCCTCATCTTCAAACTTGCCCTGCTTTTCTTGTGTTCTCTCATCATTTGGCTGTCCCTCGTCCTGGAGCTTTCCTTTGTGTTTTGGCTTCCTCTCCACTCCTGGCTTTTCTTCCTCATCTGACTTTCCTTCATCTTCTGTATCTACCTCTTCTTCTGGCTTTTCCTCATTTTCCAGCTTTCCTTCATTTTCATTGTAGAGTTTTTCCATGTTGAGATGTGCCCTCCTTTGCCTGTCCCAGGAGACAAAAAGGAGACAAAGGAGACTGAGAACTTAAGTACTGGAATACAGGTCCTGATAACACTTGCCTTTATGATCTTTTATCGCTCTATCCTAACTTCCTAGTGCACCCCTACCCATACAGTTTTTCATTTCCTTCCCACTTCACCATAAATGTTTGCATGAGCCAATCTTGCAGAAACTTTCACATATGTCTCCCTACATTTAAGTGAGGTGTGCTGAGAAGTGTGTAAGAGAAGATTTGTCCCTGAACTTTACTCTGGCCTTGGCTATGTCAATAACAATTTTAGCTGGGTAGTCCGAACTTACACTGACATACAAGAATCCTGGCTGGTTTCTTTTTTCCCTTGCCTGCAATTATAAGACTTATAAAACTACAGACACAGCAAAACAATGATTAGTTCTCAGATTTCAAGGGGTTTCACAGATACCACACTTCCAACTCTCACTTCCTTGTTTCCCCTGTCTTATCCTCATCAGCCATAAAACACCATGTTCCCATAGGAACAGAAGCCATGTATTCTGAGACTGCAATAAGAAGGCTAGGAGGAGGGATGGTAGGTAGTGGCCTCCTCAACTTCTGCTCAGGCTTAGATCACTCCTACTCCCAGGGGTTCTGGGGATGTTGCCCTTTCCCACTGACCTCACTGATCCTGCAGATCTTTCCTTTTCCTGCCTGAGTTGGGGCTTATAACCACAGACCCAAAGACCTGTAAAGAGACAAAGAAGACAGATGGTGAATGAGGGCCAAGGACACTGACTCTTTTTGTACTCTAGTCAAAACTTTCCCAACTCCTGCCACCCCTTGCCATTTTCCTTGCATCTCTGATCTCCCTCTATAGCCCCTCCCTAACAGCTTCTATTTTTCTACCAAAGGGCAATGGCAGAGAAATATTATTTTCAAAGTGTTTTTATGTTTCTGAATCCTCCTCCTAAATGTTTCTCTCACTTTTTACTGCACTAAAATGAATGAGGTTCAGGACAGTAATGTTCAGAAGGCAGATCCTGGTGGGCTTAGGTCTCTGCCTTCCAAATTCCCTACCCCAGGGTGCCCAGATTACACAAAGTCAGACATTTCTCTGTAAAGGGTAATGATAGAATCAGGGGGCAGGGCAGAAATGTCCAAAGCATTCTTGCTACCTCTTCCCTCTTCACATACATGTTTTTATGTAATGCAAGAGACAAATTATTCCCAAACAGTAAAAATTTTGGTCTATGTTTCCTTCTCTCAATCCTCCCTAGTTCAGAAACCATTCCTCCGCAATAGGGAGCTGGTCTCCAGACAACCTCTGTCTCTCACCCCTGCAACCCACCATTTATGGTTCCAAAATATACAGAATGAGAAGACATACAGGGGCCTAGTCCTGGCCCATTTGCAGGGTCTCCCCGCCCTCATCCCCCCATCCCCGGATCTCAGGCTGTGCCCTCCTCCAGCCGCTCTGCAGGGATAAGGCCATTTCCTCAACATCCTCCCCCTCTCCACTTCAGCCCTCCAACAAACTATAGCCCAGTTATCCTGCTTCCTAGGAGACTGGAACTGGTGCCCCTCTCCACCTCCTTCCACCAAGCCCTCTATTCCTTGTACCAAACGATGGCCATCGGGGGAGGGGCAGAAAGAATTCAGTCTTGGACCCATTCTGGTCTTTGCCCTCCGCCACCCCCACTTTAGGGGCTCACAAGCTGCGGTGGATTTCTAGCATTCCCAAGGAGATGCTTCCTTCTCCTCACACTTCTTTCTGCCATAAGCCTGAACTTATCCAGAGAAATAAGAAATAGTACCCTGACCTCTCCCCCAGCACTCACTCAATTTTCTGAGCCAAAATGAATGGGGGTTAGAAGGAGGTGGCATCTGGAAAGAACACCAGAACCTCTGTAGCCTCTGTCCCTTACCATCCAGACCCCAGCGTTGCCCCGCCTCCTGTGTACAGACCTGCAGGGATAGAGGGAAATTGCCCCTCTGTCCCTGTCTGAAATCTATCTTCCTCCACGGAAATAGGAAGCTGGTACCTGGAGGAGAGGGACTGCTGCACCCGTCGGCTCCTGATCACGTGAGAAAAACGTCACCAGTGGGGTCGGGTCCCTAGTTTTCCTCCCAGCAGGAGAAAGTGCGTCAGGAGCCAGCCCACTGCTTTCCCTTAACTAGCCCCCTTCCGCCTACGCCCGCTTTGGTCTCCTCCCCTCACCGCTTGAGGCTCTGTCACTCATTTTGGTCTTTGCTAATCCCAGAGGTCAACTGTGGCCCCTTCTCCTTGTGGTAAATGTTCTGTTTTATCAGGGAGGGGCTGCATCTTCTCCTAGGGCTACTGGCCATTGGCATATCTCTGAGGAATTTTTTCTTTTCTATCTCAGAGCACCCAGTCCTTGAATTTACTCCACTCAGCCATTGATGCTCATTTCTCCTGTCCTCTGGAACTTTGCATAATAGTTACAGGGTAGAATGTCAGATAAGGAAGCAGGAAGTCAAAATAGAGATTTTATTTTCTTCTAAATATTTTTTTCAGTTTTATTTCATTGACTCCCCTCAGCAAGGTTGCCCTTATAAGCAAAAAATTAAATAAAGCTATTTTCATTTGGAGGAAAAACGTGTTTAAGATAGAGGGGGAAAAAACAACAAGATTCAAAAATTCTGAAACCAAGTTAAGTTCATAATATTGATTTTTCTCACGTAGAAAATTTGAGGGGTCGATGGCCAAGCTCTGTGGTTTCCGAGGGCGGCAGAAGAGGTGGGGGAGGGGGAGTAGGTACCTCTTGGCTGGGCTCCTGGCTGTGCTGTTTCTGTCTGCTCTGCAGAGGGAAGCACCTTACTCACAGGATATCAATGCAAAACTGAATAAGAAAAACAATTTTTTTCCTCCTAAGCCATGGCATATCAGTCATATAGAAATACTACTTTGGGAAACAGTCTTCAGGAAAGCCTTGATGAGCACGTATAGTCTCAACATATCATCCCCAATTTGCCCTTCAAGTTCTGCTTCAGTTCGATAAGGCTATAAATTCAGCATCCGCTCAGAGGGTCAGTCAACTTCAGGGGCTCTCTACACACGTACAGATTCTGCGATGATGTGTGAATTTTTGTATTAAATGATGTTGAATGCAGAGAGGTGACAGGACTTATTAAAGTGGATAAAGTGAAAATTTTAGCCTGTGATGGTAAAAATACTGGCTCCAGTACTACAGAATGAATAGAAAAATGGCTTTGTTATTGCAACCTCTGTTGTTATTCATTGTTTTTTAAAAAGAAGCATAGAAGAAACATTTTGCAGAAATGACTGCACTGTGCTATACTATCAGGGCATTCAATAGAAAGAAGCTATCTCTCTAGCCTCTTGTATTACCTTTACTAAACAGTGTGGAGAAACAGAACTTTTTAAAAATAATTAATCAAACATCGATGCCTACCTAATAACATTTTTTAAATAAACTTATTTTAAAACTTAAGGGGGTGGGAAAAAAATTAGATTGGCTACTTAATAAATATATATTTTAATTTTCATAAATAGCTGGTTTTCTCGTGCTCTGCTAAAAATACAAGTGTTGACTCTTTTCAAACAACTGCCAGGTGCTAGGGAAACTTGCTGGAATCTGGTGGCTGACACAACATCGGTCTTGAAAATGTGGCCTATGGCTCTTTCCATTTAGAGGTTTAGCTGTAAGCAAAAACAGCTGAAGATCTGAGGGATGCAGACATACTCTGATCTTTCCTGCCTTGTCAAGAGGGAAGGAATATACTGTTTCCTGACCCTTTCTCACATTAAAGAGCTTCTCATCCTTTGCATTTAGGAATCTATTGGTCACTTCAAAAATATATAGAGAAAGGTGACCATGGTGGTGACCTGAATAAGTGCCTTTGGGTCTCTCCCTCTCCCCCAAATGCCCACAGAGGTAACTCAACTCCAGCAGAGATGGAATGCTATTCTAACACCAGGAAACCAGAATAAACCCCTTCTAGATTCCTGTAACAAAAGATTTTCATAAAGCCTAGAGAACAGATTGCTGGAAGGATAGTCTCCAGACCTGTCTGCTCTCTGCCCTATTTACAGTGCCAGGTGTAAGCTTTCTTGACCTTGCCTACCACTGGATTTAAGAGGTGCAGACTTATGTGTCTCTCAACTGCAGTATCTTCACCTCCAGGGCGCCTAGAAGGAGCCTAGCTATGCTTCACAGTTACTTCCTGCCAGTCTGCATCCATCCTGACACCCACTCAGCCAAGTCAGGCCAGTGTCTAACAAACTCTGACATACTGACCATACTGATTTACCTAAACCAGGTGTTCTTAACTGAAGAAGTGTGTGGACCACCTCAGATGGTGTGCAAAGTTGCATATACTTAGGAGTTAGTAGGGTATGTACACTTATGAAAATATTTGTAATCTAGGAACTTGAGAAACACTGATACAATGAGCAAAATGACAGCATGAAGAAGCAGAAGCTACAAGATAGTGAAAGGACAGAGAGGAGAAAAAGATGTTACTTGAGAAAGAGACAGGAAGAAGACACAAATGACAGCTAAGCATGTTAAAAAGAGAGCACTTACTTCTCGGGTTCAGGCATTCTTAACTAAAGAAACATGTGAATCACCTGGAATTATGTTCATAACAATATGCATGTGTGTGTGTGTGATGGAGGACAGATAAAATATGTACATTTTTACTGAATGTGTACATTTTCTTAGGAAAGGATACATTGCCTTCATTAGATGCTCAAAGGAGTATGTAATATGAGAAAACAACATGAAGGAAAACTGGCCTTGAGAATATACTTTTATATACAACTTTTTCAAATTGGACTATATTTTTAGGAGAAATTAACATAAAAATCATCCACGTAAAAGTGTACATTCACAGTGTTGTAAAATTATCACCTCTGTATTGTATAGTTCCAAAACATTTTCATCAACTCCAAATGAGACCCCATACGCATTAAGCAGTCATTCCTAATTTTCTCCTTCTCCTAGTCTATAGCAATGACTAATCTGCTCTCTGTCTCTATGGAATTATGTATTTTTTATATGTGATTTATATTTTTATTTATTTTTATTTTAATATACTTTGATATTTTTCTTATTCAGTGACAGTTGACATTCAATATTATTAGTTTCAGGTGTAGAGCATAATTATATAGATAGTTAGATATCTATATAATTCATGAAGTAATCCCACCAATTAGTCTAATACCCTCCTGGTACTGTACATAGTTATTATAATATTATTGACTATATTCCCCATGCTGTACTTTACATCCCCATGACTATTATATGACTGCCAATTTGTTCTTCTTAATAATTTCTTTACCTTTTTTTTTATCTAGCCTTCTAATCCCCGTCCCATCTGGCAACCATCAGTTTGTTCTCTGTATTTGTGAGTCTGTTTCTGTTCTGTTTCTTTGTTTATATTGTTCTTTAGATTCCACATACAAGTGAAATTCTGTGGTATTTGTCTTTGTCTGATTTATTTTGCTTAACATAATATTCTCTAGGTCCATCCATGTTGTTACAAATGGCAAGATTTTATTATTTTGTACAACTAATATTCCATAGCATATAGCTTCTTCTTTATCCTATCATCTATTGATGGGCACTTAGGCTGCTCTATATCTTGGCTATTGTAAATAGTGCTGCAGTAAACATAAGGGTGCATATATCCTTTCAAATTAGTGTTTTCAATTTCTTCAGATATATACCCAGAAGTGGAATTGCTGGGTCATAATTTTTAATTTTTTGAGGAACCTCCATACTGTTTTCCATAGTGGCTGCACCAATTTGCAATCCCACCATCAGTGCAATAGGGTTTCTTTTTCTCTGCATCATTGCCAACACTTGTTTGTTCATTTATTGATGATTATGATTCTTATAGGAGTGAGGTAATATCTCATTGTGGTTTTAATTTGCATTTCCTGATGATTAGTGACACTGGGGACCTTTTCATATGTTTGTTGGTCATCTGTACATTCTCTTTGTAGTAACTTCTCTTCAGGTCCTCTGCCCATTTTTTAATTATATTGTTTGTTTTTTTGGTGTTAAGTTGTAGGAATTACCTATTTTGGATGCATACTATAAATCAAATCATATAACATGTGACCTTTTTTGTCAGGCTTCCTTCACTTAGCATAATGTATTCAAGCTTCATACACATTGTAACATGTACAGTATTTCATTCCTTTATTCAACAGAATAATATTTCATTGTGAGTCTATATCATATTTTGTTTATCCACTCAAACACTGATGGCCATTTAGGTTTTTTCACCTTTTGACTGTTGTGAATAGTACTACCTTAAACATTTGTGTATAAGTTTTTGTGTGGATGTGTGTTTTTGTTTCTCTTGGGTATAAACCTAAGAACGGAATTGCTGAGTCATATGGTAATTTTACATTTAACTTTCTGATGAACTGTCAAACTTTGCTCCATAGTGATGCAACATTTTGCTTTCCTACAAGCAATGTATAAGAGTTCTAATTTCTCCACATTCTTGAAAAACAATTCTGTTTTTTTAATTGGGCTAAAAGTTTTGACTTGGTTGTTGTTCTTCTTTTTATTAGACTAAAAGTGTTGACTTGGTTGTTCAGAAAACAATTCTTAATTTCCATTTTTAATTCTTGTGATCTAGTGAGTAATAAGTGGTTTTGATATGCATTTTATTAATGACTAATTACATTGAGCATATTTGTATCTGCTTATTAGATATTTATCTATCTTTTCTAGGAAAGTATCTATTCAAGCCCTTTGCCCATTTTTTAATTGGTTTGTCTTTTTGTTGTTGAATTATGAATTATTCATATATTCTGGGTACAAGACTTTTATCACTTCCATGATTTGCAAATATTTTCTCTCCTCTTGTGGATTGTCTTGATCATATTTTTTGATTCACAGAAGTTTTTGTTTTTTATTAAGTTCAATTTATCTATTTTTTATTTGCTTTTCATGCTTTTTATGTCATATCTAAGAATACATTGCCAAATCCAAGGACATGAGTTACCTCCTTTGTTTACTTCTAAGAATTTTAAAGGTTTTTGCTCATATATTTAGTTTTTTGATCCATTGTGAGTTAATTTGCATGTATGTGAGTTAATTTTTGCATATGGCTTTATAAGGTTTAAAGATTCTTTTGATGAAAGGACACTACACACTCTCACTCAAATAATGAAAAATGGAACTCTGTTACTTGTAGCTTCAGAAGAGAGAAGGCTACCAAAGCCACTCAGGGGCATCCGGATAACAGCAAGTTGGATCCCTAAGGGACAATTTATGTATTATAAGTGGGATGGGTTAGCCAAATTTTGCAGGATCCCTGTGGATTGAATAATTTGAATAATTTCTCAGACTCCAGGGTATATATGTTGTTCCTAGTTATCTGGTACCTAGCCCCTGGGTGATTAAATTGGTGCATAGCATCCCAAAGTGTGAACATCTGATCAGGGAAGTGGTTGGATTCTGGACTTCAACAGCTTCTCAAGAAAGGAAACTTGTCTCTAGCCAGGGCCTCAAAATTGAGTCAGGACAGCATTTCTATGAAAAAAATATATTACAGTCAACCTCTTGATATACTGACGTCTATTTTGATCTTGATTATTTGAGGTATTTTAGTGGTCTGAATAGTAGAGGAGACTAACAGAGAGAGGGATATGTTTCCCCAAACAGCATAGAAAACATTTTAGTAAGAGAATACAAATGAGGAAAACAAATAGAAAAATAAGAATTTTTTGTAAGCCAGCCATAACCAAGTTCTTCACATATATGGAATTATTCAAGGGGAAAAAAAAGACCTGAAATTTTTAAAGTCTCTAACAATATCTTTGGTAGAGTTGCAGTAAAGTATGTTATAAGTATGAGTTATATATTTTTATGATAAAACTATTTTAGTGACATGTCTAGTAGTCATGTTGTCAGAGGGTATGAACTGATAGCTTAGTAAAGTATATGGAAAAGGTTAATGGTATTTGTAGCCAAGAAGGAGTAGTTGTGGTGTTTATGATAGATGAAGTACAGGAGGTAGTGGTAGAAAGTTGGAGGTGGGGAGTAGGAGAAGGTGCTGGGGAGTGGGAAGTTCTCTCCTCAGGTGGTTGAAGAGGTATTTGCCTCCTAAGAGAAGCAATAATCTCCATTAATTTTAGAATGGCATCGATAGTAAGAACCTCTATTAGATTTTTCTTTAGGCAAAGGTGTGTAAAGGTGTATACCTTTTGGAAGAGAGCAAAGCACATACCAGGGTCATGGGCTAAGTAAACAAACTCAGGACACGTAATAGAATTATTAATATCAAAGGAAGAAATGCAATAAATGTATTATGTCTATTTTGTCAGTGTCTTAAGAAAGGAGTACATGGGCATTGCTGGGATACTGTTCTCAGTGTCAGGGGCAAAGTCTTTCCCTGTGTAGGAAGCAAAGTCATCTCCAATGATGAGGTCTTAGACTCATCTGAAGCAACATCATCTCCAGTGGTGAACTTCTGGGTTAGGGTGATGTCATCTGGGGTATGGAACTGGGTTATCTTTTCCAAGTGGATGTTTGTTTGTTTGTTTATTCATTCATTCATTCATTTTTATTTATTTATTTATTTATTTATTTATAATTTTTCTCTTTTTTTATAATCAGAGGTTTTTAATTCCTTTTATTTTCTTCCTTCCTTTCTTCTTTCTTTCCTTCCTCTGTTTTTGGGCTTCTAGCTATCCAAAGTCATGACTTTTAGTTTCTGTATCTGTCTGATAACTCATGGTGCAGACCTACTAGGTATTACAAGAAAAGAGGGGGAAAGCCTATTGGCCTGCCACCTAGGCAGCTGTTTTTTCTTTCTAAGGTTTCTTAATCCACCTCCCAGGGATTAAGATTTAAACCTAGAGAGTTATATCAACCTCTTCCTGAGACAGGGCAGTTAGCCTCCTTTTCTTATCAATTTCTTTGCCTGTTGATATGCCCCAGTACTTACTAAGGCCCAAGCACACTGGCTAGTGGTCTGGCATTATTTAAGCAATTGTGTAACTTAGGCGGGTGTCCTCAATGTGTGTATAGGTATGACTTATTGATTTCCTTATCCCAGAGACCCCTACTTTGGATTAAACATTGGGCTACTGGTATCCAGTGGTATAGCCCATGATACTTCTACGGGCCAAAAGAGCAGGAAGTCCACTGGCAACAGAAGCAAGTTATGTAGCAGCAAAGGAGAAATGCATGTAGCAGCAAAGGAGGCTGCTAATCCCTCCTTAATAACATTGACATTGAGACCAGGCTGCCATTTCTCTACTGTGGGGGAGCCCAACTTATATCTTCTTCCATAGGGGTTGCCCAAAACACACAGGCAAACAAGGTTTCAGTCCCCAATAATAATAAACACCAATATCAAGTAAGTAATAGGACCCTAAAGTAGGCCACTGCCAAACATGGAATATGATTGGAAAACAATGGAACACCTGATCCCAGAAAGTGTGTCTCAGGTGGCCTATCACTCCTATTGTCCTAGGGTCGGCCTCCACCAGGGGTAATATCTAGTCCCTGAATTTAGCCAATTAGCATGGTTTGTTTTGGAAATTCTGACACTGAGGACATTTAGGTGAGGAGAGATGTGGCAACCACCCGCAGACACAGGAGTGTTGCGGAAATGGTTTGGAAGAAGAGTCGGAGTCTGGAAATGCATTTACTAACATGGATAAGGGAGAGGAGGAATGGCAAGAAAAGGCGATGCTAGCATCCCCTATCCCTGTTTCCATGGCTTTTTATTCTTTCTTACAATGTTTGCTTTGTAGTTTATTATTAGCTACTATCAAGTTAGTATATACAAAATACAGCCGGTTCCCACATTCAACCTCAAGGCCACCACCGTGTTTTCAGCTATCTCTTCTCAAGTATGCTTTTCCCATCCTCATCCCTAGAGCAAGAAGTGTCAGGATAGGTCAGGCGTTTGCGCCCTCCCTG
Source organism: Cynopterus sphinx (assembly GCA_030015415.1). NCBI lineage: Eukaryota > Metazoa > Chordata > Mammalia > Chiroptera > Pteropodidae > Cynopterus > Cynopterus sphinx. The sequence continues at coordinate 56,578,756 of CM057388.1, forward strand.
CAATGTGTCCTTGTGTGCAAGTCCACACCTGCTTCTGATGACCTTGTTGCTCCAAGCGCCATGCATCCTGCCAGGACTGCAGGCATCTCTTACAATATAGGAGAAAGCAATAAGTCTAAAATACAAGCCTGCCAACAGGTGGTAGTTTTATCCGAAGCCACTTTCACAGTGGTTTTGAACCAAAGAGTAAGCCAAGAGAGTCCACCCAACCCCAAGAAGATCAAGAGTCATGGCCTCACCATTCTGTTCCTTCTTTTGATGGCAGGACACAACACAATAACACCTGGATAGTTGAAAGGCAGAGCTCTTTTCTACTTATAGTTCCAAATAAGAGAAGGTTGCCAGACAAGCTCACAAAAGATTATGACTGAAGACAAGATTACAGCAATCTGGAGCTGTAGGGGGCAGTTTGTGTGTGGTAAACTGAATGAGGTTAGTTAGATATTGCAGGAGCCTAATAAACTAGTTCATTTGAATAACTTCTCAGGCTCTGAAACGTAGGGGCTGTCCCTAGTAGTCTGGTACCTGGACCTAGCTGGTACATAGGAGCCTCGAGTGAGAGAGCCCAGTAAGGGAAGTACTTGAAATATGAACTTAATCAGTTGCCCAAGAAGGGGAACTGACCAGACTCTTGTCAAGGCCTCAAAACTGGGTTAAGACAGCATTTAAAAAAACTTTATTATAAGGAGTCCAACAGTATTCTTTTGCATGATGATATCTAATTGTTACAACAACATGTGTTGAAGAGACTATCTTTCTCCATTGAATAGGTTTGGCATCCTTGTTGAAAATCATTTGACCACAGATGTATAGGTTTATTTCTGGACTCTCAATTCTATTTTGTTGTTCCATATGCCTATTCTTATGCCAGTACCACACTGTGGTTTTGATCACTGTGGTTTTGTAGTGTATTTTTAAATCAGGAATTATGAGTACTCCAACTTTATTCTTCTTCTGTAACATTGTTTTAGCTATTTGGAGTCCCTTATAATTCCATATGCATTTTAGTATTGGTTTTTCTACAAAAAAGAAAAAGAAAGAAAGAAAAAGCCATTGGGATTTTGATAGGGATTGCATTGAATTTGTAAATCAATTTGGGGAATATGACATCATAATGATATTAAGTTCTCTAATCCATGAATATAGAATGTCCGTTTATTTTATGGTCTTTTTAATATATTTCAGCAATCTTTTGTAGTGTTCAGTGTATAAGTCTTACACTTCTTTGGCTAAATTTATTAAGTATTTTATTCTTTTTAAAAATTCAATCTATGTTTTAAAGTTTTATTGAAATATAATAGACAACTAGTCGTTCATCTTTATAGTGTACAATTCAATGAGTTTCTTTCAATTACAGTTAGCATACAATAATATATTAGTTTTGTTTGTATAGCACAGTGATCAGAGAGCCACATAATTCACAAAGTGATCATCCCACTAAATCTAGTACCTCTCTCCCCCTTATAGTTATTACAATCCTTATATATCCCCATGACTATTTTGTAACTACCCATTTGTACTTCTTAATTCCTTTGCCCTTTTCACTGACCCCCAGCCCTCCTCCCATCTAGTAGCCCTCAAAATATTCTCTGTATTCATGAGTTTGTTTCCATTTTTGTTCTTGTTTATTTTGTTCTTTAGATTCCACATGTATGTGAAATTATATATCATTTGTGTTTCTTTATCTGTGCTCAGTGCAATACCCTCTAGGTCCATCACACACTACATTTTTCCATCCCCTTTCTTTTAGACTGTGTATGTCTTCTAATCCAAAGTAAGTATTTTGTAGGCAGTTTATGTAAGGGTCTTGTTTTTTCATCCATTCTACCACCCTATCTTTAGGTTAAAGCACTTAATTCTTTTTCATCTGAGGTACTTGTTGATAGTTATGTAATTATTGCCATTCTTTATTCATGTTTTTAATATATATATATAATTTTTTTTTTTCTTAATGAAGTTCCTCCAACATTCCCTGTAATGCTGGCTTGGTTGTGATGAACTCCTTTAGCGTTTTCTTGTCTGGAAGCTCTTTATCTGTCCTTTGACTCTAAATGATAGCTTTGCTGGATAAAGTAATCTAGGTTGTAGATCTTGGGTTTTCATCACTTTGAATATCTTGTGCCAAGCATTCTGGCCTGCAAAGTTTCTTTTGAGAAATCAGCTGCCAGTCTTATGGGAGTTCCCTTGTAGGTAACTAACTGCTTTTCTTTTGTTGCTTTTAATACTCTATTTTTGTCTTTAACCTTTGGCATTTTAATTATGATGTGTCTTGGTGTGGGCCTCTTTGGATTCATTTTTTTGGGGACTCTATGAGCTTCCTGGGCTTGTATGGAAATAGACATTTCCTTCACCAGGTTAGGGAAGTTTTCCATCATTATTTCTTCAAATAGGTTTTCAACTTCTTGTTCTTCTTCTCCTTTTGGTACCCCTATGATGCAAATGTTGCTATGCTGGATGCTATCCCATAGGCTCTTTATATTATCGTCATTATTTTGGCTTCTTTTTTCTTGTTGCTAAATTGATTGTGTGTTCTCCACTACCCAATACACTATATCAGTGATTTGATTCTCCACTTTCTCCACTCTGTTGATTCCCTTCAATATACTCTTCGTCTCTGATATTGCATTCTTCATTTCTGACTGGTTCCTTTTTACAATTTTCATTTCCATTTTTATGGGTTTTTTTTATTTCTTTGTTAAAGTTCTCACTGAGTTCATCTATTCTTCCCCTAAGTTCATGGAGCATCCTTATAACCAGTGTTTTGAACTCTGCATCTGGTAGATTGCTTGACTACATTTTTCTTGGATCTCTGTTCTGTTCTTTCATTAGGATATGCTTCTTTGTCTCCCCATTTTGGCTGTCTTTCTGTGTCTGTTTCCATGTACTAATCAAAGTTCCTAAGTCTCCCAGTCTTATTAGTGTGGCTTTGTGTAGTAGGTGTCCACTGGCACAGTCCTGAGAAGGGTCTAGCTACAGGCCAAGTTTAGCAGCATCTGTGTCCCTCTAGGGCCACCTGGTAAGATTTAGCAAGCAATCCACAGATGCGCTTATAGTTGCCTCAAGAGGCCACATCAGAAACCAAGGCCAGGTGCCACCAGCGCAGGGCTTGGAGCTGCTCAGTAAGGGGCCTATTCTTTTTGATGTTTTTGTAAATTGAGCTCTTTATTTTCTAAATTTTTAGTTGAGATATAATTGACATATAACATCATATTACTTTCAGATGTACAACACAATTATTAGATATTTGTATATATTGAAAAATGACTAGTTATCATTCATCATCATACATAGTTACAAAAAAAATTTTTTTTCCCCATGATGAGAGAACACAGCATGGATGGATCTTGAGAATACCATGTTAAGTGAAATAAGTCAGATGGAAAAGGACAAGAACCATATGATTTCACTCATACATAGGATATAAAAGAGAAAGCAACAAAAAAACAAACTCATAAACACAGGCAATAGTATGGTGGTTACCAGAAGGGAAGGGGATCAAATATATAATGACCGAAGGAGACTAGACTTTGGGTGCTGAGCACACAATGCAATACACAGATGATGTATTATTATAGAATTGTATAGCTGAAACTTACATAATATTATGATCCAAAGACACTTCAAGAAATTAAAATTATAGAACAATATCCCATGTGAACATTAATTCAAAGATACTAGCAAACCAAATTCAGCAGCACATTAAAAGGATTATATACCATGATCAAGTGGGTTTTATTCCTCAATGTAAGAATTGTTCAACATATGAAAGTCAACCAATGTAATAAGCCACATTAACAGAATGAAGGGAAAAAATATGATTATATCAATGGGTGTAGGAAAAGCATTTGACAAAATTCAACACTTTCATGATAAACTTAACAAACTAGTAATGGAAGGAAACTATCTCAACATAATAAATGCCATATATGAAAAGCCAACAAATAACACCATATTCAAGAGTGAAAGGATGAAAGTTTTTCTTTTAACTTCAAAAACAAAAGAAGGATGCCACTTTCACCATTTCTACTCGGCATAGTATAGAAGGCCTAGCTTAAGCAATTAGTCAAGAAAGAAAAAAGCATTCCTATAGGAAAGGAAAAAGTTAATATTTCTATTCACAAATGATATAATCTTATAGGTTAAAAATTCTAGAGTCCTCAATAAAACTGTTAGAATGAATAAATTCATCAAAGTTGCAGGATACAAAACAAATGCCTAAAAATGTGTTCCGTTTCTATGCACCAATTGTAAACAATATGAAAAGAAAAAGTTAAGAGAATAATTCCTTTATAGTAGCATCAAAAAGAATATTTCAGTATAAATTTAAACAAGGGTATGAAACACTTGCATATTGAAAACACTGCTGAAACAAATTAAAGAAGACATAAATAAATGAAAAAACATTTTGTGGTCATAGAGTGGACGACTATACTGTTAATACTATCCAAAGAAATTTACAGATTCAATGCAATCTCTATCAAAATCCCAATGTTTTTTTTGCAGATATAGAAAAATCTATCATAAAATTCATGTGAAATCTCAAGAGACCCTAAATAGCCAAAACAACCTTGAAATAGAAAAACTAATTTGAAAGACTCAAGCTTCCTGATTTCAAAACTTATTGCAAAGTAACACTAATCAGTGTGGTACTGACATAAAGACACATATAGATCAGTGGAATATAATAGAGATCCTAGAAATAAACTCTCACGTGTAGGTCAAATGAATTTTGACATGGTGCAAAGACAATTCAATGAAAAATGGACAGTCTTTTCAACAAATGGTGCTGAGAAAAATAAGTATCCAGTGCAAATGAATGAAATTCGATCCTTACCTTACACAATATACAAAAATTAACTCGAAATGGAAGAGAGATCTAAACATCAGATCTAAAACCATAAAACTTTTAGAAAAAACTTAAGAGGAAATTTTCATAACATTGGATTTGGCGATGATTTCTTGGATATGCCACCAAAAGTATAGGTAACAAAAGAAAAAAAAATGGATAGATTGGAGTGCATCAAAATTGAAAACTTACATACATTAAAAGACACACTATCAATAGAGTAAAAAGGCAACCCACAAAACAGGATGGGAAAAAGTATTTACAAATCATGCATATGATAAGGGATTAATATCTAAAATATATAAGAAAACTCTACAACACAACATAAAAAAATCCAATTTAAAAATGGGCAAAGGACTGAAATAGGCATTTTTCCAAAGAAGATATACAAATGGCTGATAAGCACATGAAAGGTGCTCATCACTAATCATAAGGGAAATCAAATCAAAACCACAATAATAAATCACTTTATACCCATTAGGAATATTACAATTTTTTTAAATAACAGAAAATGACAAGTGTTGACCAGAATGTGGAAAAATTGTGGCCCTTGCGCATTGCTAGTGGGAATGTAATGTGGTATAGTCAATATAGAAAACAGCATGATGTGTCCTCAAAAAATTATACCATATGATCCAGCAATTCCACATCTAGATATATACCTAAAAAAGAATTGAAAGCAGAAACTAAGATATTTGTGCCCAATATTCATAGCAGCATTATTCACATTAGCAAAAAGGTGTAAACAAAAGTGTGGTATAGACATCTAAGGGATATTAGTAGCTCTTAAAAATTAATGAAATTCTGACCTATGCTACAACATGGATGATCCTTGAATATATTATGTGAAGTGAAACAAGCTAGACACAAAAGGACAATTATTACACGATTTCTCGTATATGAGGTACCTAGAATAGTAGTTACCCAGGGCTTGGGGCAAATAAGAATAAAGAATTATTGTGTAATGGGTACAGGATTTCATTTAAGGATGATGAAAAAGGTCTGGTGATAGATAATTGTGATGGTTGCACAACAATGTGAAGGTACTTAATGCCATTAAACTGAATTGTTTTAAATGATAAAAAATTTTATGTATAGTATTGCAATAAAAAGGAAAAAATGTGCAAAAGATCTTAGTCATGCTTTCATCTGTTTTTTGTTCCATTATGCAATTTTGTCACATGTACATATTTGCATGGCCACTATTACAGACTAGAAATATCAGTGATCCCTGATTCTACCCTTTTATAGCTGTAGTCAGCTCTTTCCCTCCTCCCCTCCTAAACTCTGGTAATCACTAAATTCTATCTCTATAGTAGTTGTCTGCTTAGTTATCTGGGAAATTCTAGTCTTGTAGGATGAGTTGGGAAGTATTCCCTCTGCAGTTTTCTGGAAGATTTTGCATAGAATTGGTGTTATGCCATCCTTAATGTTTGGTGGAATTACCTGTAAAGCCATCTCAACCTAGAGTTTTCTTTGGAGGAAGCATTTTAAATAAAATTTTCATGTATTTAAGCTATCTCGTTTTCTCCTAATATATATGTTTAGTGCTATAAATTTCCCCTTGAGTACTTCTTTTGCCACATCCCACTAATAATCATATGTTGAGTTTTCATTTTCACTCTGTCCAAATACCTTAGAATTTACCCTTTCATTTCTTCTTTGGGTTAATTTTAATATTTGGGAATTTTTCCAGAGATTTTTCTGTTATTAGTTTCTCATTTAATTCCACTGTGGTCAGAGAACATACACTTTATGATCTGAATCCTGTTAACATCGAGACTTATTTTATGGCCCTGAATATGGACTATCTTGGTAAATGTTCCATGTGCATGCGAAACAAATGTACATTCTATTGTTGTTGGTTCTACAATTGTCAACTAAGTAAATTGGTTCAAGGTGTTGTTCAGGTCTTATAAGTACTTGCTCATTTTGGCTACTTGTTCAATAACTTTTTTAGAAAAAGTGTTGAAATCTCTATTATTGTGGGTTTGTCTGTTTTTCCTCACAGTTCTATCAGTTTTTGCTCCATCTATTTTGAAGTACTGTAATATGTGAATTTTTAGGATTATTTCCTCTTGACAAACTCACCACTTAAAACTATGTAATGACATTCTATGACCATAATATCCCTGGTAATATTCTTTGCTCTAAAATTTATTATATCTGATATCACTATAGCCACTAGAGCTTTGTTTTGATTGGTGTTAAGATTCTTCATCATTTTTCATTCTTTTAATTATCTGTATCTTTAAATTTAAAAGAGTTCTTATAGGCAGCATATACTTGTGTTTTCCTTATCTATAAAATCTCAATTTCTATTTTAAAATTGAGGTGTTTGGACAATTTACAGTACTGTAATTATTGATATTAATATGTTTGCATTTAAATCAACCATCTTGCTATTTGTTTTCATTTGTCCCTTCTGTTCTTTGTTCTCTCCCTCTAACATTTTTTTGATTGAGTATCTTGAAGATTCAATTTTCTCTCTTATGTTGGCTTATTAGCTACAACTTTTCTCATGGTCGTTTTGTAATTTATAACATACATTTTTAACACTTCAGAATCTACCATCAAGTAACGTTAACATGTAGAATAAGAACTTTAAAACCGTGTACTTCCATTCCGTGTTCAATGTCTGAATACTCCCTGCTCTGAGTGACTAGAAAGTTCAAACTGCACTGCTTCCTTTGGTCAGAAGGTGGCCCTTAAGTCTATTTCCTTCAATAGTCTTAATTTTTTTTTCAGAAAAAAAGACCCAATAATTATTTTTCTTCAAAAGTTATCTGCTGGTAAATACGCAATAGAATATACAGATGTCAAATTATAATGTACACCTGAAAATTATGTAATTGTATTAGCCAATGTTACCCCAATACTTAATTTAAAAAAAATTTTAAAGTTATCTATATTATCTCAATTTTTTTAGAAATATGTAAGGATTCAAATACATATATCTGTTTATCATTTGCTGAATATTACTAAATCCATACTTACCTTGGTTCAGTTTTTTATTCATCAAGTATCTACAAGAGGTACATAAAGTGCTAAAATCCCAATGGCCCAATCCATATCTACATCTCAAACCTCTTTTGTGAACATCTTTTTTCTTTGAGAACCAGAGTTCAGTCCCTTCTTTTTCTTAGATTTTAGGCATTTATGGGAAGAATTTGTCCCTTTCATAAAAAAGTCACTCTTAGAAAAAGCTTGCCACGTAACATATAGAAACGATAGAAGTAGGCAAATACAGCCATAACCTTAGATGTGGCTGTTCCCTTCTAGGGAACCTCATGCCCTGTTTGTTCTCTTACTGCCTTTTGCTCACTTTCTAATGGTTGATTGTTGCCTGATCACTTACATACTACTCCCTCAGTTGTCCTTTCAGATCCAAACATTATGGTAAAGGCCAGAAGCTAGTTTGCAGAGGGCGATTTCTCAAATCCACCCTTCTCTGAGTTTACAGGGAGAATTTGGATCTGCCTATACATGGAAGTGTACATTTTTCTGAGCATATGCATGTCTAATCTTCTATATGCCATGGGTTCACGTGAATTTCTAGTTCTTCAGGAACTGGTAAATATCCTTAGGCCAATGAAGACAGGATGCTCCTGGTTGTAATAGAAACAGGTTTTGGCATTGGCAATCAAGAATAAAAAGTTTGGTAGGGCTGAAGCTTCTCTGTTCATCAGTTTTCCTGTCCTTTCAACTCTAGCCTTTGTCTTTATAAACTCCTGTCTTGCTGAATGTGCTTTGTTTCTCAAGCATCTTGAAGAGGACGGGCTTTGGAATTGCTTAGGAATCTAATTCATTTCTGGGGTTTGCTGTGTTTCATTTTCACCTGCCTATATATGTTTCCTTTTAGTTTCCTAAGTGCTGCTGTGATGTTATATCCTAGAACAGAGGTTGGCAAACTTTTGGGTAGGGCGATAATAAACATATAGGTTTCTCAGGCAAGCCATACTGTTTCTTTGGCAACTACTCAACTTTACCACCATAGTACAAAACCAGCCAGATGATATGTAAATTGATAAGTATGACTGTGTTCTATTCTTATTTACGGATACCAGATTTTGAATTTCAGTTTTATGCCACAAGTCAATTTTTTTCAACCATTAAAAAATGTAAATTTCTTCTTAGTTATTGACCAAAAAACTAATAGACCAGATGTTTATGGACTGTTTTGCTATTCTAGAACCTTAACTTCTAAGTTTATTTCCACAAAAGACTGTCATTATACCCACTTAGTACACTCCAAAACAACTTTACTTCCCGGGTTCAACTGGAACACTTAAACACAATAGTCCTCCAATGGACTTCTCATAAAAATCCCCACATATGGGTATCCACTAAATTCAAACACCATCTCCTGGCATTCAACTCGGCATAATTGTTCATATTTCTAGGTTTCAGAGGGCTGGTGTAAGAAGGGCCTATCTCAGATTGAAAGTGAGCTCAGTTGCCTCACACATCTTGAAGTCTAATGAACTAGATAGGTTTCTTGGGAGAGAACTACACCTAAGGAAATAACCAGACAGTCAAGGTTATTTCCATGAAGTTCAACAGGGAGAAAGAATTTCTCCAAATTTTTATGACAGATTGAGGACTCAATTCACTTGAAGCTGCAGAGAAATCAGTGGGACTTTCTCACCTTAAGGATACTCAAGGGAGATGACAATATGGCAAAGCAGAGAAATGTAAGTATCTACCTCTTAGCTCAGTGGACATTTCTGAGTACAGAATAGACATGGACTTAGGAAATTCTCCAATAGCTAAAGGGAGTATCTAAGCGGTTGGGTCATGCATATGCTAGCTGGAACAAGAGCTTTAAAAAAGCTCATTAACTTATTGCCTCGAGTACACATAGCCCTAGGAGATGATTATCACCATCTTGATAAATATGATCTTTAAAGAGCTATGTCTCATGATTAGGTTTATACCTCTAAATAAAAGATCCAGAGGTTAGCCATTACTGAGATTCTAACACAAGTGTTTAATAAGTTCTCACATTGTTTTTATCAGGTGGTCAAGCTCTTTAAATAATGAGTTTCTTTTTTAAAATGAGAAAAATAAGTACTATAAGGAGCTGAATGCTTTTTTACTTTATGTATTCTTAGACTGTGCGCTCATTTATAAAATGTATTATTAAGATTTGAAGTAAAAACTAGAGAATGCTTTCTTATGTTGCTTTATTTACTTCATAACGTATAATGAGCATCTTTCCATGCAATAGGTAAAACTCCCCTGACAGAAACTTACGTATTGGGTCAAAACACAACATTCAATTAGAAGCTGGTAATAGACGCATAAGAAAAACCAAAAGGTTTACAATGAAGGTACACCACAAACATTTAAGTTTAGGAAGCAGGCATGTTACCCTATTAACTTCAGGGAAAACATAAACATTCAAGGCATAAGGCAAAACTCATCATGATGGTCATGGTGAGGGGGATCAGTGCTAACTGCTCGCAGACTGTGACTCAATTGCTTTTCCCTCAGCTTTTGCATGAGTTGCCTCATCTCCTCCCCAATCCTTTCCATATTCTCTTCTCCCATCCTTGCCTGTGGCTCTCCAAACATCTGAATCGCATCCCATCTATACTGCAGGATGGGCTGGCTAACACGAAACCTCCTACGATTTCCTCTAGGCACACAGTATTCACCAGCTGCCAAAGGGAGGGCCAAGTGTTCTCCTTTATTAGCATCTTGCTCCTTTTCATCCTTTTTTCCATTTTCCTGGTTGGCATTTTCCACGCTGAGACTTTTTACCGCCTGTTCCTCTTTCGACGCCATCGCTCCTAGGAGACGAGAAACACGAGAGAGAACTTTTTGCGTCCTCGTGGACTGATCAGCACCGAGGACAGAGGCCCTACTACGCACCTTTCACGATTCAGAGGCTTGGGTTTCAAAGGCTTTATAAAATTGCATGCTTCCCACCTGAGAGGCTCCGCACGCCCTCTAGGGGGCCCCCAGTCTCATCTCTCCCCCTTCCCTCCGGTTCCTGTCCCCTCCCTCTTCCCAAACCCACCATTTTCCCTGCCGATCCATGCCCGAGCCTTTACAGGCACCAAAATGGAGGACGCGGTGTGGGGAAGGATCTGGGGTCTCCGAGTTCGCTGTCCACTCGTTCCCCACCCCTGCCCGCCCGCACCGTCCCTCGCACCCACCTGGGCCTATCCTCGCCGTCTCCTCCGCCTCCCGATTCTCGCCGCCGCGACACGTGGACCCGCAGACCTGCGGAGGGCCGGGGTGGGGAGAGGGGACCTCTGCAGCCGAGCGCTCGGCGCACCACCCGCCCGCCCCGCACTGACCACTATTTTCGACACCAAGAGGGGCGAGGTGGGGGACCTAGAAGCAGGTGTTTCCGGAGGGTCGTCGCCTTGGGCCGTCTAGCCCCAGTCCCCGCCACTCCCGGAGAAAGGCCCACCATTTTCTGCGGCCCCACGCGGGGGTGCGGCAGGGCGTGGCGGCTGCGGTCTCCGCGCTGCTTCGCTCCGGGACAGCCCGACACCCCCGCCCCGAGGGCTCCACGGGCCGGGTCCAGCGACCCCGGGGAGCGCCTCGGGGTCCTTTACCTGCTCCGCCTCCGCCTCTCGGGGCCGCCCCTGGCCCTCACGCCCTCAGGGACACCGCAAGCAGGTACCGAGAAGGCAGCGAGTGACGACCGAGTCTGAGGCTGGAGCGAGGTGCGCGCGAGTCGGCGCCGGCGCGTCACGTGAGTCTCGCGTCACGGCGAGCGGCGACGCCCTCGTCCCGCCCCCCTCCTGCCCCTCGGGGTCTTGTGGCGCCCTAGGCCCGCGTCCCCGCCCCTGTCCCCGCGTCCGTTTTAACGGCACCAGCCTGGGCCCTGTCGTCGTCCCTCCTTTGTGTGTTCCCGGGCCTTTCTCTGCTGCCAGGGAAGGGCAGGATCTTCTCGGGGGCCCGTGGGCCATCCCAACTGCTGCTCTGGGGACTCGCCCCTTCCCTCCCACCCTCCCAGGACAGGCCTCCTTCCATCTGCTGTTCTTTCTGCTACCAGTGCTCTCCATTTTCCCTCCAATAAAATGTATAGAAGAGATGTGTCAGGGAAACAGCACAGCAGAATGGATTTTAAAACACTCATAATCTCTATTTTGTTCTTTTTATAGTAAACAAAATATATACTTTTATAAAAAGAAAAGTTATTTTTATTTGAAAAACAGATTAAAGTTGGAAAAAAAATAACCACCTGTCTCTTCTGCTAAGTCATTATGTAAACATACAGTGTACAGGCAGCCACTTTTTAAAAAGTTGGAAAAGAACAGGGCAGCTCATAGTTCCTCTTGTGAGGGGCACCTAGATGCATTAGGCCCTTTCATGAGGTAAGCCAATCAGTGTGTACTGCAATAGGGCCTTGTTGGATTTTCAGAAGGTAAGCAACAAAAATTCCTACACAAATTTCTGGTTCAAAAGGCAGTAAGTATGTCCGTATTAAATCTCATGATCATGTATTTTAGAGAATCCTTATGGGGTCTGCAATAAACCTACTATAGAACGAAGAACTGATTTTAGCAGGATTTGAATTATAGATAATTACACAAAAACTTGGTAGTATTAATAATGAAAAGCTGGAAATTGAAATCGTGTGTAAAAAATTTGATAGCTTCCAAAAACATGAAATACGGATAAATTTAAGGAAACATGCACTCAAAACAATGAAACACTTGAAACACTGCCAAAAGAAACTAAAGATCAAAATAAGTATAAAAAGCCATGCTCCTACATCAGGGAATTCAGTACTGTTATATTAATTCTCTACAAATTGGTCTATAAATTCAGTGTAGTTAAAATCCAAATTTCAGCAGGCATCTTTGTATGACTTGACAAACTTAACCAAAAATTTATACAGGTTGCAAAAAACCTAAAATAGACAAAATAATTTTGGGGAAAAAAAAACCCAAAATTATCTTAGAGAATTGCATTATCTGATTTCAGACTTACGATGTAGTAATAAAGGTAGTGTAATAGTAGAGTGTACAGAGACATTGTAGTTAGCAAAATTTAAAAGTTCTCCCTGAAAGACATAGTTAAAATGAAGTGAGAAAAATATTTACAACACGTGTAAACAGCAAAGAGTTTGTATCCAGAAGATATATAAAGAACTCCTAAATTTCAAAATAAGACAAACAATGCAATAAAAATAATCAAAAGATTTCAACCAACATTTCACAAAAGTACATTTGCAAATTGTCACTGAGCTCAAGGAAAAATGTTCAATCTCCTTAATCATCAGGGAAATGTGAAAAAACAACAACAACAACAACAACAACAACAACAATGAAATACCACTACACACCCATCAAAATTGCTAAAGTAAAAAGTCTGACAATCCCAAGTATATCTAAGGATGTGGAACAACTGGAATTGTCATTCATTGCCGGTGAGTTCAACTACATTGAAAGACTTTTTGACAGCTTTTTGAAAAGTTAAATTTACACTTAGCACTAGATATTTACACTTAGTCCTAGATATTTTACTCTGTTTAGGAATTTTCCAAAACAGAATTCAAAATATCTTTCTTCAAAAAGATTTATACAGGAATGTTCATAGCAATTTCATTTATGGTAGCTCCAAAAGGGATACAATCCAAATTTTCATTAACGAGTAAATGAATAAACAGATTTTCATATATTCATACATTAGAACACTAGTAAGCAATATAAAGGAACAAACTACTGGTACAAGCAACAACACAGATAAATGTCAAAAAATATTATACTCGGGGAAAAATATCAGAGATAAAAGTGTGCATTTTGTATCTTGATTGGTTACTGACTCCACTGGTGAATTCATTTGTCGAAATGATTGAACTGTATAGTTAAAATGTATGTATCTTATTGTGTGTAAATTAGACCACAATATAGTTGATTAAAAGTCAAATATCTAGAATTAATTCTAAATACTTGCAAGACCTCTACACTGAAAATTGTAAAATAATTTTGAGAAACATTAAAGAAGACATAAATAAGTGTAGCGATATACCGTGCTCATGGATTGAAAGACTTAATATTTTTAAATTGTCAATTATTCCCAAATTTATCTATAAATTCAATGCAATCTCTATTTAAATATATCAGCAGGTTATTTTTTGTTGACAATCAGATTCCAACTATGTGTGTAAAAATGCAAAGAGACAAATACAGCCAAAACAATGCTGAAGGAGAGAGGTGGAAGTCTTTCACTACTAGATGCCAAACCTAACACAATGCTATAGTGAGAAATAGCGAATAAATAGTAAATTGTCTCATGTATATATATATATGTATATATATATGTATATATATATATACATATATATGTATATATATGTATATACATATATATGTATATATATGTATATATATGTGTATATATATATATATATATATATATATATATATATATATAATGTATGTATACACACACACAGACCTGTGAAATATACTTACACATACTGTCACTTTATTTATCACAAATATGACAGTGCGGTGAAATGGAGAAAGGATTTTTTTTCAAAAGGTGGTGGGAGATCCGTTGGATATCCGTATGTGAAAAATGTATGTTGACTGCACCTTAAATAATACACAAAAATTAATTCCCAATGTGTTACAGAGCTAAGTGAGAAAGGTAAAAATGTTATTCTCATGCAAAATACACAGGAAATCATCTACATAATTGGAGTAAGCAGTGTTCTTACAGAAGACACTAAAAGCGCTAATTATGAAGGATAAAAAGATTACAAATTGCACTTTATGGATGTCAAAACTTCTGTTCATCAAAAGATACTAATTAAAAGGAGAAGCAAATCACAAACTAGAAGAAGATATTTGGAACACGTATATATGACAAATGATTCATATCTATAATATATAAAGAGCTCTTACTAATGAAAAAAAAAAGACAGACAATCCAATAAAAAATGGACAGACACCTTAAAATAGCATTTTAAAAACAATATCTAAATGTCTAATAAATTTGTGAAAACATGCTCAACTTCATTAGTTTGCAAATAAATCTAAATTAAAACCAAAATGTGATACCACTAAGCAGACCCCAGAATGTCTAAAATAATAATAAATAAAAAGTATTTAATGAGGGTGTAGTGCAACTAGAACTGGAGATACCACTTTGGAAAACTGGCTAAATGTTAAAGGTAAACAGGCATGCTCTATAACCTAGCAATCTCACTCTAGATACACTCCTAGTAAAAATGCATGTGTTTACCAAACAACATTAACACATGTTATAATAGCACTTTTCAAACTGCCAAAAATTAGAAAATACCTAATATTCTTCATCAAGAAAATGTATAAGTAAATTGTATATTTACACAGTGGAATATTATTCATGAGTAAAAATGTAAAAATTACAACTACACACAGTATGGATGGATCTCACAAACACAACGTTAAGATAAAGAAGCCAAAGTGAAAAGAGTAATATATGTCATTTATATGAGTTTAAACATAGGCAAATCTACTAGGGTGCTAGAATTCAGGGTAGCAGTAGCCTTGGGTAATGTTCCGGGATTTCTTTGTTTTGCTTTATTTTGAGTGTTGGTTTAATGGTTTTAGTTTTAAAACTTCATTGATCCACGTATTCATGATTTGGACACTTTTACATATGTATTTAATACTTTATGAAGTATTTTCCTAAATGTAAAACTAACTGACATTCTTCCCACACTAAATTATTAAACTTAAAAAAACTTCTCACACTATTGGTGGGTATGTAATTTGGTATACATTCTTTCTGGAGGACTATTTGACAAAAATTATCAGTCATGGGAATGTTCATACTGTTTGATATAGCCACTTAATTTATTCTACAGAAAAAAATCATAAATGTGTGGAAAGCTTTATGCATAAACATATTCATAGTAGCAAAACATTTAAGCAAAACAATGAAAATATGCAAGTATAGATATTTGACTTAAACGTTTTTGCTTATTCATGAGTCTGAAAATAAAATATGCAGTAAAAGCGTATTTAATGGTAAAGAAATTTTTTCATGATTTACACTTTAAATAACAGAAGTAAATTAGAAATAGTATACTGTTTGAGATTCTAATATACATCTATATGCATATTATGCATGTAAATATAGAAAGTAATAGATAAAATATAATCAATTCTTATTTTTGAATATACTTATATAATCAGTATTAAAACAAACAATATCTGTATGTAAAACTGCCAGAGACAAAAATAAATAACTAGGAAGTGTCGAATGATGGTCATTGGCACCTATTCAATGACAACAAGAGTCCCCACTTTGGAGTGTGGTGATGAGGGGGGGATGTCATTCAGTGCAAATAGCTCAATTGTGATACAGCATGGCTGTGAAACAGCATGACTGTGAAGGAGTCATGGGGTGAGGCAGCCCTGGTGTTCCAGCTTGGTCCTGGTCCTGGTGTCGCAGCTCAGTCCCTTCCAGAAAGACAGCTTCTCATAATAATAATAATAATAATAATAATAATAATAATAATAATTTATTATTATTATTATTATTATCATTTTAAAAACACAGCTGAAACTTACTGGATTTTGTCAACCAATGTTATCATTAAAAAATTAATTAATTAATTTTAAAAAAGGCAGCTTCTGTGGTACAGCTCCAACCAGGAAAACAAGGTCTTAAACAGAAACCAAAAGGGAGCGCTCCCAAGTCAGAGGGGAGCTGACTTATAAAGAAAGAAGTTTCCCCTTCTGGTCCCTGATTTGTCCATTCTCAGGCAAATGAGTACTCCAAACCTCACAGTTTGATTTGTCCAAAAAACACTGTCCTAATGATCAGAATGGAGCAACTTTGGTTGGTGAAAATGCTAATGAGGATATAGCCACACAGATTCAAATGGACAAGGAAAATCTTGGTCCTATTAGCTGAAATAATATTACAGGAACTTCTTTGTAAGGGTTGGCTGAGAAGGCAGGATCACAGTGTATGCAGACAATTCAATGCAGTCAGCAGACAGTTCAGTGCAGTCTTCTCCCTGAAGCATTACTTATGTGGGAGGCCTCTTTTCAGCAATGGCTGTTAGGCTCTGTTTTAAAATTTGAGCCCCAGTTAGCTACCATATACTAAACCTGACAAGCTGGGGGTGGGGGTGGAGTGGGCAGGGTACATGGCAGGCCCAAAAAGGTTAGTGACCAAAAGTGACCACACAGGATGGTCTGATGAATTTCTAACTGGGCAGGCCATGGCAAGTAGTCACATAGCTAACTTATAGCCTATAGCTTCCTTAGCAAAGGTCTATCTTTACCTTAAATGAGTTCTGACCATTGTACTGATGCATCTAGGATAACATACCTTTGAAATGTTACAGAAATTTTTCTTTTTGAAGGCATGACCATAGTCACCACAGCAAACTTTGGCAAAGATGATCATCTGGAATGTATCCACACACAGCTTAATTTAGTGCAAAACATAAATTTTTTTCTCTATGTCTAAGAAAAATCAACTGGGTTGAATATTGGTGAGATATAGAGACCCTGATCACCTATATTTACTATAACTTTGTCACAGTTAACTTTTGTGAGCATCATTGATTCCCTAGGATGGATGCCTAAGAATGGATTTATGGGCTTGAGGAGCACCTGTATTTTAAATGCAAATGCCCAAGTTCTATACAGAAAGATTGACAAATTCAGATTCTGTTACCTGAAAATAAGTGAGAAAGTCCTTGGGGGAGTGCAGAGCACAGAATTTCTGACTTCATGTCATAAAGAGCTTGCATTGAACCTACTTTGAGACCATAGACACAATAGACTTAAGAACCTCTAAAGGAGGAGTAAGTGGACTTGTACCTTCAAAGCAGCATGAGACAAGCCAGAGTAATTAATGGTAAGGACCCTGTGCCTGGGTTCAGTCAGACAGGTCTCCTCTCTCTTTCCCATCTTACTTCTAGGTTCTGTTCTGAAGCCCAGGTCAAGGTTCTTTTCCTCCTGGAGGCTTTCTCTGACGATTTCTGGACAACTTAGCCATTGCCTTCCCCTAGCTCCCATTGGGCTGACAATTCAACCTTTCCTTTAGCTTTCTCCAAATGGCCACATGTCAAGAGCCTACCCAGAGGGTGTATTTATTTCACCAACATAATTCCCTCTTCTGAGACCTAGCCCTTATCAAGCAGAAGACACAGGGTAGTGTTGAGCTTCTGAAAGCACTCTCCCCAAAAATAACTATTAACTTATCAGTGAACAAAGAGAAGGAATTGAATGAAAAGAATGGAAGAGGGCATAGGGTCATTATAGAGACAGTCTTCATTCTAAAACCTGGTTAGTTTCCAGACTCAGCACTAACCAGCTGTGTTACCTTGGACACCATACTTAAACCTCTCAAGAGGAGAGAAGTAGAGGATGGAAGGAGGAACGTGAGAGAACAGCCTGCTATGGTAGTTCAGATATTAAGTCATAAGGCTCTAAACCAGGATGACAAATTCAGTTATCAGACTGAAGAAAAATGGAGGCTTATTGACTATGGAGAGGGTGAGACAAGGCTCTGAATTTTCAAGACAGAGTGACCAAACTAATACAGCAGGTTGGTTTAATTAATACTAGGGGCACAGGATCTCACTCAAGGATGACTATAAAATACCAACAGAAGACTCAAAAGTCAAAGTGGCTCCCATGGACCTGTAGTCACCAAATGATATCTGGATAAGAGCAAACTGTTGTAGTCAGTATTTAAATCTCCTGGATATAGTTACCAATTTGCAGGAATTAGAGGAAAGAAGATCAGTTTGGACCATAAGGAGGCAGTTAGCAAAATTCAGACTGTAGGAAAGTCTACAAGTTAAACAGCTCAAGTTCTTCCACAGATAATTTGTAAGGAAAAGAAAGAGATGGAGGAAAAACCTGTACATTAATAGAGACTTTAAATAATTATTTTAAAATTTTTGAAGGGCAAGACTGTAGTATCCTGTTATGTACACTTGGAAGATAAAACCATAAAGAAATGAAAGCAAATGATTATTACAGAAGTCAGGATAGTGGTTACTTTTAGAGGGAAAGGGGAGGCTTCGATTAAGATGGCACATGTAAAGGGCTTTTTGACTGTCTAGAAAAGTACTATTTATTGATCTGAGTTATGGTTACAGGAGTGTTCACCTTATTTTATTAAACTATATATTTTAATGTTTCTGGGTTATATTTCACAATAAAAATGCTTTAAAACTTACAAACTTGCTTTTTCACATGAGTATGACCTAAAATAACTTTTCAAGAATTATAACATGATAACAAGGGTAGTGATGGTGAGATCTCAGGATCTCCTAAATGACCTCTTGATAAACAAAATCAGAGTTAAGAATCCTATCTATAGATTAGTTCAGTGATTTTCCAGTTTATATAACTAGTCCTGCATTTCTTTATTATGCCATTCCATGAAATTATTCAAGGTTTCATTGTGGTTTTCACTCAGTCAGCATGGAATACTCATTTGGAATAAAACTGCTACAAATCTATGACACTTGAGAAGGTCCTAAATAGCCTTTTATAGTCTAAAGTGGTTTCTTCATTTGCAAAAGCATTAGGCTCACTTTATGCTGTTTTTTTTTTTTTGACTGCTTTTTAAAAACAACTTTTAGAGATATAATTTACATATAATAAATTATATACATCTGAAGAGTACATTTCAAGTTACTGGTGGATATTGACAAGTGTATACTTCCACAAAATCACTACTGCACTTAAGATATGGAACATTTTCATTACTTAAGAAAGTCATGCCCTTTTGCAATCGGTACCCCAAAAAACTTCATTCCAGGGAACCAGTAATCTGATTTTTATCACTACTGATGGGTTTTACCTTTTCAAGAATGTTGTGTAAATGTAATCATGTTGTATGTACTCTTCTGTGCCTGATTTCATCTACTTTATTGCCTTTATCAGTAGTTTGTTCCTTTTTATTGTTTGACTATATGTGTTCAAGTCATCTGTTGCTGCATAACAAATTACCTCAGTAGTCAATGGCTTAAAACAACAAACATTTATTATCTCACAGTTTCCATGGGTCAAGAAATGAGACACAGCTTAGCTGGGTGGCTCTCCCACAAAGTTTTTTACAAGGCTATAATCAAAGTGTTGACTAGAGGTGTGGTCTCATTTTAAGGTTCCGTTGAGAGATAGTCCACTTTCTAATTCACAAGATCATTGGCAGGAATTAGTTCCTAAAGGGTTTTTGTACCAAGGTCCTCATTTTCTCTCTGGCTGTTCATATACAGATGGATTGCTTCCAATAATAGACTTTTATAAGAAATGTTGCTTTGAAATTTATGTACAAATATTTTTGTGGAAGTATAATTTCATCTATTGTGAGTAAATATTTAAGAATAAAATGGCTGAGTCTTAGAATAAGTGTATGATTATAATTTTAAGAAATTACTAAATAATTTTCCAGAATGGTTGAGTTTTAGAAATTAATATCAGTATAAAAAAAATCTCACCAGCAAAATATGAGTTCCAGTTGTTCCACATCCTTCACCGTGCTTCACACTATTAGACTTTGAAATTTTAATCATTTTATTAGGTGTATAGTGATATCTCAATATGGTTTTATTTTGTACTTCCCTGATGACTAACAATGTTGACTTTTTCAGGTGCTTATTAGCAGGTTATGTATCTACTTTTGTAAAATTTATATCCAAATATTTTGCCCATTGTTAATTGGATTGTTTGTCTTATTTTGAGTTCTATGAGGCTTTTTAAATGTATGTTCTAGATACACGCTAGTTGCCAATTAGAAGCATTATGAATATTTGAAACCAACTGTTAGCTTGCCATTTTGTTTCCCCCCCCAGCTTTAATGAAGTATAATAGACAATTAGTTGCTCATATTTACATTGTATGATTCAATGAGATTTTTTTAAATTTATAATTGGCATACAATAACATACTAGTTATAGTTGTATGGCATAGTGATTAGAGATTCATATAACTCACAAAGTGATCACTCCACTAAATCAAATACCCCTCTTTCCCCTTACATATATTTATAATGTTGACTACTTTCCTTATGCTACACTTTATATCTCCATGACTATTTTGTAACTATCCATTTGTACTTCTTAACCCCTTTGCCCTTTTTCACCTCTCCCCCAAACCCCCTCCCATCTAGTAGCCCTCAAAATATTCTCTGTATCTATGAGTTTGTTTCCATTTTTGTTGTTCATTTTGTTTTTTAGATTCCACATGTACATGAAATTATGTGGTATTTGTCTTTCTCTACCTGACTTCATTCAGGGCAGTACCCACTAGGCTCATTGAGGCAGTATCCATTGTTCCTCCGTTGAGCCCTCCCCACTCCCAGTATGTAGATGCAGCGCCACCATAGTGAAACATCATCAAACTGGGTAACAGGTCTCTCTGCCCAGAGGATTCTCTGAAACTCGGCCTCCTCCAACTTGTGGCTCCACCAAGACACATCTATCTTTTGGTTGGAGCACTTAATTCTTTTCCATTTGAGATACTTGTTGATAAATATATAATTGCAATTCTTTATTTATGTTTTTGATACATGTTTTTTCTTAAAGAAGCCCTTCCAACAACTCCTGTAATATTGGATTGGTATTGATGATTCCTTTAGCTTACTTTTGTCTGGGAAGCTCTTTATCTGTCCTTTGACTCTAAATGATAGCTTTGTTGGATAAAGTATTCTTGGTTGTAGATCCTGGGTTTTCAACACTTGGAATATTTTGTGCCAGGCCCTTATGTTCTGCAAAGTTTCTTTTGAGAAATTGGCTGCCAGGCTTAAGGGAGCTCCCTTGTAGGTAACTAATTGCTTTTCTCTTGCTTCTTTTAAGATTCTCTCTTTGTATTTAGCATTTTAATTATGATTATGTCTTGGTGTGAGCCTCCTTAAATTATTATATTCTTGGTTACTTCTTTCTTGACGTTCTGATCGGGTATCATAGGGGACAAAATCAAGAGTAACAATATCTGTGTCATAGGGGTACCTGAAAAGGGAGAACAAGAATTTGAATATATATTTGAAGAAATAATGATGGAAAACTTCCCTAACCTGGTGAGGGAAACAGACATACAACCCCTGGAAGCTCAGAGAATCTGCCCCCCCCCAATAAAAGTGAACCCACAGAGGCTGAATGGATAAGAAAACAAGACCCCTACCTATGCTGCCTATAAGAGACTCACTTCAGATTAAAAGACACACACAGTCTAAAAGTGTGAGTCTTGGCTCTGCTCAGTGAGGAGCACCTGACTCATCAAGGACACAACTAGATGTGTCTTGGTGGAGCCACGAGTTGGGGGAGGCGGAGTTTCAGAGAATCCTCTGGGCAGAGAGACCTGTTACCCAGTTTGATGATGTTTCAGCTATTGGCACTGCATTCGCATACTGGGAATGGGGAGGGCTCAATGGAGGATCAATGAATACCGCCGTCACTTCTGTCCAGGAGAAAGCCTCATCTCTGGCCCTCACTTCCACAACTCAGTGTCCCCTTGTGAGTGCCTGGTGCCCCTTGCACAGCTGCCCCAGTGCTGGTGCTCAGAGCGAGCAGGTTCATCAACATGAAAATCCTCAGGCAAGGCCACTTTAAGAGGCGTCTGCCAATGCCCCGGCCTTCGGCCTTCGTCTCACTCAGCTGCTCGGGTTGGGCAGCCTCATGTCCTCGTCCTGTTTTACCTCTTCCTGTTGCAGGGTGATTAGTTATTGCTCTCTCTACTTGTAGGGCTTCTGTTTCTCTATACTGTCAAGCAACTTTGCTTGCTATTTGCTCCGTGTTTCTGTCTCAACTTTTATGTGGTTGCAAGAGAGGATAAGCAAAGCTTCTATCATCTATGCCATTTTTGCCCAGCTTCCACTGTTTTATCTTCTTAATGGTGTCTTAATAAAGATCAGAAAGTTTTAATTTTGTCAAAGTCCAATTTTGCAATTGTTTTCTTTTTGGTCTAATCTAAGAAATCTTTACCTACCCCAATGTTGCAGAGATTTTCTGCTATGCTTTTCTTTAGAAGTTTCAGATTTTATATTCCTGTTTATGATCCATGTCAAGTAATTTTTTTCGTGTATGATGTGAGGCAAGAATCAAGGATCCCCAGTAAGAAAACTTGGTACTTTTGTTGAAAATCAATTAACCATGTATGTTTGAGTCTATTTCTGGACTATGTGTTCTGTTTCATTGATCTATGTATCAATTCTACACCATACTGTCACTGCCTTGGGAACTGTACCTATAGCATATCACACAAATCATTTGATTCCTTTAGACTTGTTCTTCATTTTCACAATTATTTTAGCTATTCTAAATCTCTAAATATTTTGAAGTCATCTTGTCAATCTTTCAAAGGTGCCTGCTTGGATTTTTGACTGTGATTGCATTGAATCTGTAGATGACTTAGGAAAGGAAGATTTTTTTAAATATATATTTTTTATTTTTCAATTACATTTGATATACAATATTATATTAGTTTTCGATATCCAACACAGTGATTAGAAATGTACATAACTTAGGAAGTGATCACCACGATAACTCCAGTACCCATTCGACACCATATATAGTTGTTAGAATACTACTGACTATATTCCCATGTTATAGTCTACATCCCCATGACTACTTTGTACCTACTAATTTGTACCTCTTAAAATCCTCTCCTGCTTCACCCATCCTCCCAACCTCCCATCTGGCACCCATCAAAATACTTTCTGTATCAATGAGCTTGTTTCAGTTTTGATTGTTCATTTATCCTATTATCTAGATTCCACATATAAATGAAATCAGATGACAGCTGTCTAGGAAAGGAGGGTTGACATCTTAACAATACTGAGTCTCCTGATACATGAACAAGATATATCTCTACATTCATTTAGATACTTTTTTCTTTAACAGTGTCTTGTAGTTTTTATGTACATGTTTTATACAAATTTTTTATCCCTAAAACTCTCAAGCTGTTGTTACTGGCATTGATTTTATTTTAACTGTAATTTTCATTTATAATTTTAATTTTTACTACTAGTATATAGAAATATAATTTGTTTCACATATTGAACTTACATCAATATGGAGGTTTTTAATTTTGTTGAAGTCCAATTGTGCAGTTGTTTCCTTTTGTGATCCTCTTTTCTTTTATGATGTGTGCTTTAACAAAATTGCTAAGCTCAATCAGACCTAGTAGCTTTTTGTAGATTCATTAAAATTTTCTTTGTAAAAAAATCATGTTGTCTGTGATTGAAGTACAATGTTAAGTAAGAGTGATGAGGGTGAATATCCTGCCCTTATTCCCAATCTTAGGGGAAAAAATGTATACTATTTCAGCACTAAGTATATACTCTGTAGGTTTATCATAAATTCCCTCTATCACTGAAGAAGTTTACTGAGAGTTTTTAAAAATTGTGAATGAGTGTTAGCTTTTGTCACATATTTTTATGCATCTATTGAAACAATACATGTTTTTTCTGATAATAAGTGGAATGTATTACTTTTTTTATTGTTAAACCAACTTTGCATTCTTGGGATAAAGTCCACTTGGTCCTCATCATTTTTATATATTGATGGTTATTATGTGGTAGTAATTTGATAGGATGAGGATTTTTTCATATATGTTCATAAAGGTATTGGTTTATAATTTTTTTCTTGTAATATTTATACCAGGCTTTGGTGTCAAGTTTATTCTGGGCTCTTAAAATGAGTCACCACATGTTTTTGTGTCCTCTAATTTCTGAAAGATTTTGTGAAATGTAGCTATTATCTCTTTTATATATGATAGAGTTCACCAGTACAACCTTTGTGCAAAGATTTTTTTGGTTATGAATTTATTTTACTTTGTAGAAATAGATCCACTTAAATTTTATTTGTTCTTTAGTTTGGAAAGTTTTGCTTTACAGAGAATTAGTCCATTCCATCTATGTCATTTACTTTATTAGCATAAAGTTGCTGATAATATTTAATTACTATGTATTAATGTTTGTACATTATTTGGTGATATCTCCTATTTCAGCCCTGATATTGTTAATTTGTGATTTCTTTTTTTCTTGGTTCATTTATTAGAAGTTAATTTCTTCAAAGAACTAGTATTTAGCTTTGTTTTTCCTGCTTTTTAAAAATCAGTTTTCTATTTCATTGTTTTCTACCTTTATTGTTACTATTTATTTTTTTCTATTTACTTTGGATAAAATATCCTTTTCCCTCTATCTTTTGTAAATGGAAATTCAGATCATCGATTTTAAATCCCTCTTATTTTCTAATAAAAGTATATAAATCTACAGATTTTCCTCTAAACGCTGTTTTAACAATATCCCCAAATTTGATATGTTATCATTTAGTTTGAAATAATTCTAATTTGCCTTGTAATTTATTTTTTGATTCATGGATTATTCACAAGTGTTACTTAACATCTAGGGTTTTTTTTCTACATGTCTTATATTTCTGGTTTTTAACTAATTGATTTTTTGTAGTTACAGAACATGCTCTGTAAGTACTATTTATGCAAGTCCAGATAGCGTAGAATGAACTCTCTGGTTAAAGGGAGTTCCATTCGCCAATACCAGGGAGACAAGTCAAATCTAACTCAGCATCTTACTTTGCTTATATTTATATATATTTCATACAAACTTTTACTTGTATAAATGGAGATATACTCTGTGAAATGTTTAGCTCAACTAAAGATGTCCCTGTCTAGTAGGATTATTGGAGAATGAAGTTAAATAATGCAGGACAGTGATATAATCATATCTGATGTTTGGAATCATTCATTATTCTATCGAAAATGGCAAGATGTAAGGCAAAGAGACCAATTAATTTTGTCGTAGTGGTCCAGGAGTTTATGGCTGCTTGCATTAGGGGAGTGGCAGTGGAGCCAGAGTGAGAATTGGAATAATTCCTGAGTTCCTTAGGAGGTAATTATTGAGACCTGTCATTTAATGGAGCATTTGGCATTTGTCAGTCATGTACTAAATGCTTTATATAAAATATACCATTTAATCCTGACAACTCTATAAAGTACCTAGAACCATTAACCACATTTTATAGATGAGGCACAGGGAAGTTTAATATCCAACTTTTAGATCCAAGGTTAAAAACAAGTAAGTAAATGCAATTAATGTAAACATGTTTTAAGAACACATCCCTCATTCTGTTGCAATGATTTCAAGCTAAAAAATCAGTAACAACAAATCCACTTAGATTAATACCAAAATCCTTAGCAACAAAAAGTTTAGTATGATAAGTGACTAAAAGTGGCCAGTTTCTGTTAGTGTTTCTCATTCCCCCATTGTGGTAGAATAAGACCTAAGGAAACATAAATGGGATGAAGATTAAAAACTATTTGATTCCGAATAAGAGTGTTGAGGAAAGGTAGTCTCTTATGGACACAGTATTGAAGGAAATAAAAGAGCATGGTACAAACAGAGAGGGATGGCATGATACTTAGATCGAACTACTAAAATTTTATGACTGATATTTGACATCTGAAAATCAAAGGGCAAGGTGCTGTTGAATTATGACCTTGATAGCTCACACAATGTAAGGGTTTCATATGTCCAGGAGTACCTCAAAAGAGTAGCCTGTTCATGTCCTGTACATTTTAAACTTCCAAAAATGTGTTTGACTCTATATTTATTTTATGACTCAGCAGTAGAAACAGGTGGCTGGCCCTTGTAATCTTCCTATTTTGAATCTTTTTTTTTTCCCCAAATGGAGATGTCGTTATTTCTGATTATTAAAAGAATATAAGTTTATGGAAAAATGGGAAAGGATAGGAAATTATCAGAATAAAAGTAAAAACAAAATCTCATTTATTACTTTTCCTAATTTACCCTATCCACTCCAGTTCGGTTTCAAGAATTGAACTGCAAGGAAAATAGTGGCTAATAGTGACTGAAGTGGAAGGTAGATGGGGGAAAGACTGCTATTTTTCTGTTCTTGCGGCTTAGAAGAGGATAAGTAATCCTCTCTGCCAACATAGCCATTAAAGAAGTAACAATGGTTCTTATAACTATGGGAAGATGCAGCCCTTCTCTGGTAGTCAGAGAAAGGCAAATTTCACCCACAGGGAGAAAGGGTCACTTTTGACCTCTGGAATTAGAAATGACAAAAATGAGTGATAGGGCCTGGTGTGGTATGGGGTGAGAGGTTGGTAAGCCTTTCCACTTCTGCAGCACAGCTGCTGGGAGGGGAAAGTGGGGACCAGACTTGGAGGATGACATAATCCTCACGTGACCAAGAGCTGCCGCGAAGTCCTTATATTTCCTGACTTCTTTCTCCTCTGGGTACCAACTCCTTACTGCCCTGCAGGCAATCGTTCTTGTGGCCAAGAGGAAGACACAAATTCTTTAAATCCTAGCACGTTGGTGTGAGGGAACCATTGGGACCCTGGAGTGGTAAAGGCTGAATCTAACAGCTTCTCCCAAACACATGCAGACACTTGGGAGATAATTTAGAAGAAAAGGGTGGGGGCGGGAGAGGGATCTGAAGTAGGTGGAAGTCTCCTGAAAGACACCCAGAGATGCAATAATAGTTTAGAAATAATCAGCTCCTGTCAGATTGGCATGCTTTCCCTTTATCCTTATCCTTTTCGCTCCAATTCCATTGGAGGAAATGAGGTGTGTGGAGAGCGGCTGTAATCCTGGGGTGCAGACAGAGAAATTTAGAGATAAATCGAAATTAATTCATCTTATTCAATGCCTGCCTGACAGGAATGTAGCCGGTAGGGAGGGAGGAAATTCTGGGCTTTGCAAAGACTAGGCCTGAGGGTGAGGAGTTGAGGGTGGGAGGTAGGGACTGAGATCCAGGAGGATGGGATAGGCACAGGAGAGTAACCAGGAGGTACAAAATTTGACACGACGACAGTTATGAGTTCCCGGATTCGAGATGATACTGTGAGTCTTATGTCTGGGGCTAGTAGGTCCCCAGTGAACTCTCTCCTCCCCTCTCCCTTCTTTTCTGCCTGCAAGACTAAGGGTCTGTATTCACACACACCTTGAGGCAAGAAAAAGAGGAGGAAGCTATCCCAAATTGTCACAGGTCAGTGTGAGGTGCGTACTTAGACCAGGGGCTCTGAGGGTGGGAGCTGAGAAGGGCAATAGCTGGGTAAAATTTGCAGCCTCGCAGCTTACTCCTGGTCTGCTCCCCTTCTCACGCCCATCGGAGAGAGGCCATTAGCCTTGTCTGCTGGAGAAAAAGTGGGTTTCTGAGGGAGGAGAAAAGAGGAGGGGTAGGGGTGGGGTTAGAAGGGGCAGCATCTGGAAATTCTGAGAGCTGGGCCTGTGTGGCAGAGGTGGGAGATTAGGCGAGCATCTTGCTCCAAAGAAAATGACAATCCTCAATCAAAAGAAACAAGCAATCTTACCCTACATTTTCTCCCTGGACTTAAGCAGGAAACAACATCATGCAGAAACCCCGCAAAGAAAATGAAGGAAAGCCTAAGTGCAGCTTGCCAAAGAGAGAGGAAGAACGCCTCTATGGAGAATTTGAATGCCAACAAACAGAGGGGAATTTTGAGCAAAGGCTGCTTCAGTCTCTCGAGGAATTTAAAGAGGACATAGATTATAGGCATTTTAATAATGAAAAAATGACAAGAGATGGAGATGAGATGGAAAGGTGTTTGGAAGAGATAAGAAGTCTGAGAAAGAAGTTTAGGGCTCTGCATTCTAGCCAGAGCCATTCCCGGGACCGTCCTTATCCCATTTAATGCATTTCTCGCCTGAATTCAACTATTTTCTGTTTTTAATATTGCACCACTGGATTCTTTTTGTCTGCATTTTCTTGCTAAATATTTGTTACCATTTAACTTCATTATTTCAATGTTCCTATGATTTACACATGACTCTTGTTACCAACATCTCATCTTCTGACCCAATCTCATTTATATAATAAGATGTTTCATTCATTTGCATGGGAAGATGCTCACTGCATATTGTAAAGTGAAAATAACACGTTGTATAAGATTATAGATACATATATAAAATGTATATGATATAATGCAAAAAGTCTGAATTATTATACACCAAAAGGTTAACAGTGAATCTCTGTGTGATTTGTACTTTATTTTTTGCCTGTCTGCATTTTCTCATTTTGCAAAAATAATATATATGTGTGTGCATTACTTGTTCACACACACACAAAAAAAAACCTAAAATAGACACAATAGAAGAACTTGTCAATCACCTTTGAAGGGCAGTGAAACAATAAACTCTAAGAACTATAAAAAAGAAATGTAAACTTTAAATCACCTCTGGATCTCTAAGCCAGAGAAATAAAACTGGCAATGATTACAGATACACTTGTTTAAGACTTGATCTTTTCATGGGGAAACATTTGCCTCACAAGGCTGCTGTGGGGATAAAAGGAGGTGACTCTGTGCTGTGCTTGGCTGGCTATTATTCCCACCTGTGCACAGAGAACCCTAACCCACCACATCAGTTATTTGAGGGCATCAGTTATTTGAGGGTGGGCCTGGCATGAATCAACCTGTGCTCAGAAACAAGTCCAATAGGCAGGGAGGGGAAGGCTTCCATGCTAGTCCTGCTGGTGAGCTCGATGCTGTCTCCTTCCTTGGGTCCTGTCATGCCCGTTGGGCACCACTGCCTCTTCTTCTGGGTCCTGTGCTCTCTGCTAGCCCCACTGATGCTGGGACACTGGAGTCTTCAATGTCAAAACCCCAGTAAATTCCCTGGATTTCCCATGAACCCCACTCTGTTTTCTAAAGCCTCTTTCTTCCTTATCATGACACTTAACACAGGTGGGGACTGTTCAAGGATTGCTTGGGCCACAATGTCTTCTTGCAGAGTTTTAGTAAAATCGCCCCTTCTGATTTCAGTCCTGGGACCCGTCCTTTCCACAGGAGTCAGACATGATGAGTCCGTTTGGGGTATTGGACTGGGATAGAAGTTTGAGTGAAAGGTACCATGCTGTAGTCAGAGTTGCTGTTCTAAATCTAAGGACTAAGATTTTGTCTTCCTTCTCTTGTGACATGACTTCTCCCAGAAGGCTCATGGCGAGCCTGCCTTACTGGTTCAGAAGACTCTCGAGGTCTTGTGTAAATTGCACAAAGTGATTCAGGATATAGATCCAAAAAAACAATTATATGTAAAAATTCTTTGTAAGCTAATATATATGTAACACTATATATAAATACAATATAGAAATAGGTATATACTTTTTAGTGCATATATACACATACATATATGTTTAGTGTGTATATGTGATATATATGTGTGTGTATGTATATTTTAGTCTTACAAAGTATATGTATATATACACTTAAGTATTTTTTCCTAACTGGACCTTTGCATTTTATAACTCAAAGTAAAGACTGTGTCATATGTTTTGTTATACTTCTATTGATTAGTGCTATGACTTATACATAGTGAGTGCTTAATATTTACTTAATTAAAATTCTAGTGTTCTTGGTCCAGTTTTACTTCTGATTGCATAAAATTAGAATGAATTTATTTCTCTAAAAACTATAACTTAACATTTTCAAAAGAACACAATAGGAAAGGGATTATTTCCCAAATTCAGTCTATAAAATTATTATACCTTTCTATAAAATATCTTTCAAACAATAATCACCTTATATTATAATCATCTGGTGTGTTTATTAAAAATGCAAAATTCTGACACATAGATCCCCATACAAACACACCATCTTACGAACACATTGAGTCAGAACATCTGTGTCTTTGGCCTTGGAATCTCTGTTTTAGGGTTCTCATGAAATCATGTTCTCCATTATTGCTTCATAAACCTAAACATAGACCCTGTTTCAGCTGAGCAGTGCAGGAGACTCCTTATAATCAAAGAGCCTAGTGGTTTATAATTCATAACTAAGAGCCTGAAAGTCAAATGGTGGTTAACATAGCCTGGATATTCAGGATATCTACCAAGTAGATCTATGTGGAGAATAACTGTTATTCAGCGTTAATATGAGGTGAAAAATAAATAAAAACGAGTTATTGTCCATCTATCAAATAGGCAAGTGTTTACTCACAATACTCAGTATTTGTGAGGATGTAGGCATTCTTCTACTCAAAGAGAGTGTAAATTGCTACATCCACTTTTTTTGCTTCTATTTACAATAAATACCAAAAGATACATATTTTACATACTTCATGACCCAACAATTCTAATGCTTGGAATTTTATTTGTCCTAAGGAAATAATCATAGTGGTGAGCAAATGTGTAGCAATGAGCATTTTTATTTAAGGGTTTAACATTCATAAGGATTTTTTAAATCTCAGTATCAAGCACATGGATTATTCAATCTAAAGAAAATGAACATAGAGTCCTGCTCACCACATACACAAAATACATCCCAGATGTGTTAAAGATGGAAATGTGAAAATGAAAATAAGATATTTCAATGAAAATTAAGGAAAACTGTATAACCTTGTAATGTGGTTATCTTCTTAGGCATGAATGAAAATCCAGAAGTTATAAAGGAAAACATATAAAAGGTCCAAAGACAAGAAATAGCCTGGGAGAAAACATTTACAATACCATTACAGATTCCCTGATAGCTTTTACAAATGAAAAACAAAAAGATAAACAAACTAGTAAAAATACGTATATACCACATGACCCCAAACTTCCACTGTTTTGTATTACTATAGAGACATATGGATATGTGTGAACAGGAAAGCATAGATGAATGTCTATTGTGGCATTATTTGTAAGAGCCAAAATATTGTAGATAACCTAAGTCATCAAAAGGGAAAGGTTTAATAAGCTCTGGTCTATCTACACCAAGAAAATTACACAGTACTTTAAAAGAATGAGATTCTTATGTTGAAGCATCTCTAGGAATATTGTCAAGTAAAGACATTATATATCTTCATGTTGCTATTGTCACAAATAATATTGTCACAGATAATGAATTACCTAGTTCATCTTAATATACTGCTTTAAATATACCTCCATTTCAATCTCCTCCCCATAATTAAACAAACACTTGTCAGTTTGACAGACTTCCACCTAAAAACTTATACATTTCTGTTTTGCATTTTAACTAAATATTATAATATTATCTTATGACTTTCAGATGCCCTTCTTTATGAATTATAAACTATCAGGCTCTCTGATTATAAGGAAACTGCACAGCTCACCTGAAACAGGGTCTATGGTGATTGTGCATATTAACATAGCTTTATAATTATTATTTTATGCATTTGTATTTTAAGTCATATGAGAAAAAAGAGGTATAAACCAAATATGCAAAACTACTTGCTTTTATATTTATCGTAACCATTGTTGTTTATTTCTTTACACAATTTTGAGTTGCTTATCTGTGTCTTTATTTCAGCTTGGAAGTCTTATAGGACTTTCCAGAGGTCAGTAAATAAAAATGCAAATGAATCTATTTCTTATAATTTATAGTACCTTGAATTATTCAAATGATTCTCCTGTTAATTAACTTTCAAATTATTTTTATGATTTACCCACTAAAACCAATGCTGCCTCCAATGAACATGCTTGTACACATATTAAATTTACTGGTGCTTTTACATCTATGGAATATATTCTGGAAAATAAGATTACTTGATCAAAAAGTATGTATTTTCTTACATTTCCAAGCCTACCTTGAACATATGTCGGGACCATAAAATGTAATATAAGACACTTCTAAAGCTTATAAACAATGCAGGTGATCTCTCCTTTCAGTATGGAAGCCATGTGGGCCATCTGGAACACTTGACTGTTTGATGAATGCAGGCTCAAATAATCAATGGAGGAGAGCCATGCAAGAGGAACAATAACTCTCATTGAACTATTATATGAAGAAGTAATATATTGTTTTAAAGCCACTGAGATAGCTTAGTTCATCTTAATAGACTACTTTAACTGCATCTCCAATTTCAATCCCCTCCTCACAATTAAACACATCAGTTTTATGTATATCAATCTAGAAATTTGTGTATTTTTGTTTTGTGTTTTGACTCAATATTATAATATTACATTTACTGTCCTATTGTTTTTACTTAACAGTGTTCTTAGAGATGCTTGAGTATAAAAATCTCATTCTTTTTAACTACTGTGTAGGTTTTTGGTATGGTTAGATAACAGTTGATTTGATTGCTTCCTTTTGAAGACTTAGACTACTTCCAATATTTTGACTCTTATGTACAATGCCACACTAAACATCCATCTGTGCTTTCCTGAGCAATTTCTGCATATATCTCTATGGTAATACAAAGCAGTGAAGTGCTGGATCATATGATATGTACGTTTTTGTTGGTTTGTTTATTTACAATATATACTATAAATATATCCATCACTTCCCAGGTCCTAAAGAATATTAATGTGATAATCTTGAATAAAATACCATCAAACTAAGCCAGCATTATATTAAAGGGATTTTATGTCATGATGAGTTGGAGTTTATCAACAAAATTCAAGGGTGATTCAACATATGAAAATCAATGAATGAAATATATATTACATTGATATAAGAAAAGAAAAATGCATTATCATTTCAAACGATGCAGAAAAAGCATTTGACAAACTCTAATACCCTCTCATGATAAAAAATAAATACTAAAAATCTAGGAATACTAAAATACTAAAAAAAACTAGGATTGTCTCAGCACGATAAAAGGCATTTATGAAAAACCCAATGCTAAGTAATACTCAATAGTGAAAGATTGAAAGCTTTTCATATAAGATCAGGAACAAGACAAGGGTGTCTGCTTTCACCAATATTGTACTGAAATTTCTAGCCAGAAAAATTAAAAGAAATTAACCAAATCCAAATTGGAAAGAAGGAAGTAAAATTATCTTTATTTGCAGATGGCACAATTTTATATATGTGTGTGTGTGTATGTGTGTGTATTTTCCAAAGAATATGCAAGAAAGCTACTAGAGATAATAAATGATCTCGAAAAATTACAGGATACAAGGTCAGCTGTTCAAAATCGATTGTATTTCTATACATTAGTAATGAGCAGTCCAAAAAATGAAATTAAGAAAAGAATATTATGTACAAAAGCATGAAAAATAATAGAATACTTAGGGATAAATTTAAACAAGGCAATTCAAGATTTTTACACTAAAAAATTACAGAATGGAGGAAAGTAATCAAATAAGACCTAAACAAATGGAAAGATGCCCATGTTCATGGATTGGAAGACTTAATATTGTTAATAATTCCCAAAGGAATCTACAGATTCAGTGTAATTCTTATCAGAATAAGAACAGCTGATAATTAAAATTCATATGGAATCACAAGAAATCCTAAATAGACAAAAAATATTGAAAAAAGGTAGGAAGACTTACACTTCATTATTTCAAAACTCTACAAATTTCTAGTAATCAAAGCAGCGTTGTGCTCTCATAGAATGAACATACAGATAAGTGGAATAGAACTGAGTGTCCAGAAATAAACTCATACATCTGTGGTAAATTGATTTTGACAACGATGATGAGTCCATTCAATGGGAGAAAGAATAAGCTCTTTAACAAATGAGATAGAATAACTAGTCATCCACATGCGCAAAAATGAAGTTAGACCCTCTCTACCTCACATTATATTCAAAACTAAACTCAAAATGGATAAAGACCTAAATATAGGAGCTAAAACCATAAAACTTTTGGAAGCAAACATAGAAGTAAACCTTTATGACCTTGTGTTAAGCAATGGAGTCCTAAAAATAACACTAAAAGTCATAATAATAACAACAACAACAACAATAATAACAATAACAATAATAACAACACCAAAAGCACGAGCAAAAGTAAAATAAAATAAAAATAAACATCAAAATTTAAAAAATAACTCATGCACTAAGGAACATTATCAAGGATATTGGTTGATGGAAGGAAATCTAGCTCTGAGTAGTGAACACACAGTGCAACATATATACAACATATTGTTGAATTGTACACGTGAAACTTATTGAATTTTGTCACCACAATAATTTTTAATTAATAAAAAATAAAGTGGAAAAACAACCTACAGAATGGGAGATTTATAAATCATATATCTAATAAGAGTCTACTATCCAGAATATATGAAGTACTCCTACAACTCAACAACAAAAAGACAAATAACCCAATTATAATATTGACAAAGAACCTTAATAGGCTTTTCTAAAAAAAAAAAAAGTGTATATATATATATATATATATATATATATATATATATATATATTCAAAAGTAATGTAAAATATGTTCAACATCATTAGTCATTAGGGAAATGCAAATCAAAACCACAATGAGATACCACTTCAACCCCACTAGAATGCCTCTAATCCATAAAACTAAAAATAACCAGTTTCAATGAGGACACGGAGAAATTTTAACCCTTGTAAATTGCTAATGGAGATGTAAAATGATACAGCTCCTGTAGAAAACAATTTGACAGTTCTTTGAAAAGTTAACCATAATATTATTATATGACCCAATAATTCCACTCTTAGGAATGAACCCCCAAAATTTTAAAATAGGTATTCAAATAAACGCTTGTACACAAATGTTTGTAGTGCCCTAGGGTTCTCAAATCACTATTCACAGTAGACTAAAAGTGGAAACAAAGTTGTTCATCAACTGCTGAGTTGATAAACCAAAGGTGGTATATCCATACAATGAAATATTATTTAGCCCTAAAAAGGAATGAAGTACTGACACATGCTATGGATGAACTTTGAAAACATGCTCATATTTTCTTCTTCCAGTTGAAACATCCTGTTCAGTGTTTCTAATGAATTTTTCATTTTTGTTATATTCTTCAACTCCAGAGTTTTCACTTTGTTTTTTAAATTATTTTCATTTTTATTGATATTCTATGTTTGACAAAACATTGTCTTCATATCTTCCATTATTTCTTTAAGCATATTTTTCTTTAGTTCTTTGGAGATATTTATAATAGCTGTTTGAAGGTTTTATATGTTCAATCTTACATCTGGTCCCTTTCACAAGTTATTTATGTTGCCTTCTCCTTCCTGTGTATAGGTCTCATATTCCTATTTCTTTGCATTGATAAGGACACTTTTCTGGACCAAGGTGTAATCAGGATCCTTTGAACGTCTTCTTGATTAGACCCTGCCCTTGAACTGTCAATAACAGTTTTAGCAAGAAATCCTGTGGAGCCAACTTTTAGCAAGAATCCTGCTAATCCAGTTTAGCAAGAATCCTCCCACCCTTGAAATTCATTGATGTGCCTCTTCCCCCACCCTTATATCTAACCAAGTTCCTCTTAGTCATTTTCAGTTTTATGACACCCTCTCCTTGCCTGTGGATTATAAATCCCCTGTTGTCCCTGTTGTATTTGGAATTTAATTCAATCTCAAAGAATACAGTCTTCTTTTCATATTAAACTCTGCCCAGTACTATTTTTCTTTGACAGGATACTTTGTAATTTTTGTGGAAATCTGTACAGTTTAGGTAATATATTTTAGCTTCTTTAGATACTAATTCACCTCCCGCACCCCTTGTTTTTGGTTGTTCTTGCTTGTTTTGTGATTTGGCCAGGCTATGTTAGTAAAGCCTATTTCTCCCACTGTGTGAACTTTTGGTGTCACTCCTCAGAGGGTGAAAACTTGAGCACATGCACAGGCATCCTGGGATTACAGTGGTTTTCACCAACACTCATTTTGACTGTCTCTTTCTCTGATCTCTGTGTTAAGCTATCTGCTTCATTTGGTATTATACTTAGCCAGTTAGTTCCATTGATCATAGGCCAATTGCTCTTCTGTTTTCAATGAAGCCTGGGACATAAAATGCTCAACAGTCTGATCAAATTGAATTCAGTCAGGAACAGTTTTTGAGGCCAATATCTGAAGTTTATTCTAACCACCAGCAGATTCTCTTTTACTGACTCCCTCCCTGGTTCTCTTTGGTATACTAGCTGGCCTATGGTTTAATGTGTTGGTCTAAATTAAGGGAAGCTATTTGTTTTCTACTGTACCCTCAAGCTGGAGCTTCCTCCGATTATGTTTCAAATTAAGTCAGCTCTTTTAGGGAGCACATAGGAGCTCTCTATTCTTATGGACTGCTTCTTTCCTTGGGAAGACACTGAACTGCTATTCTGGGCCCCCCACTTCCGCAGTAGCCGCTGGTTTTTGTTTGTTTGTTTGTTTGTTTGTTTTAGTTTTTTTCTACTGGTGTGGAACCTCTGCTCTAAGAGCATGCTGGGGTGAGGTCAATCAGGATGTTTATATTTCTGGTTTGCCACTGTTGGGTAGAGCCTTTGGTCTATGGGTAGTGACTGAGTAGAAGAGGGAATCCACGAACTCCTGGCTATAGTCACCAAGAATTTAGCCTCTTCAACTCTAATTTGGAAGGTATGAGAAATGCTGGTGGCCTACCTTCAAAGTGAGATATTACAAGGCTTGACTGGGAGCCAAGGGGAAAGGAAATCTTGTCTTCTTGGCCACGACTGCCCAAAATTTCTGTTGACAAGAGAAATATTCCAAGACCTCCTAATTTAAATATCAGCAAGCTGGAGAGTGTAAGAAAGAGACAACTGAAGTAATCAGTTAACAGCTGTGGGCTGAAAAGAACAAAAGACTAATAACATTCTTGAGTATGGAAACTTTGAATCAAATTCAGGTGGCTATTTAAAAAAAAAAAAGCCAACCTCCAGACTCCACCACAGCGAATCAAGTAGTGATATTTCTTCTTGTAGACTATGTACCTATCCTAGAATTGCCCCTGTTTCACTTGTTCTCACCCCCATCATCTATAGCCAATGTAATTTCTTACAAATATCTTATATCTTTCTTCCCCAAAACTCATTGAATAACAGAGCCCTGTCAGCTCCAAGAAGGCAGACATGTTTATTTTGTCCATCTAGCCTTGGTGGTGGTGGTTTAGACAGTATGTCCCAAGACCTGATCTTTTCTCTGGCTAGCATACAGCTCAATAAACCCTTTCTTTCAGAAAAGCTTTTGGTTACGTAGATTTTTTTTTTAACACTGTTAAGCTGAGCTGGGGGTAGAAAGGAAGGAGAGAGCGTGTCCTGATTCAAATGCCAGAAACTCCTGTTTTTACCAAGTTTTATTAGACTTTTCTTGAATAAATGTTTCTTCATTTGCTCTCTCTCCTTAGGACAATTTCTAGAGACATTAAATGGCTGGGAGTTTTTATAGTTTTTGTCTGTTCTTTTTGTTTAGCTGTCAAGTGGGTCTTTATAGCTCCTCCTGCTGTTATGCCAAAAGTGGAAATTTGTGTCACATTTTAATTGCAATTCAATTCATTTAGTAGATATGGGACAGTTCAGATTTTCTATTCTTTTCTCCCTTTTGGTAAGTTGCATTTTTTAATAAATTTGTGCATTCAATCTAAATTTTTAAACTTACTGGTATGAAGTTGTTTATATTGTTGCAGGAAGTGACACTTGATGGAGGAAATTAGACGCTCAGACAACTTTGTTAGAGGAAAGAGAATTTAATGCCGGCTGAGAGCGTGGGGCATTCAACAGACCCAAAGCACGATCTCCCCTTGCTTAAATTTCTTACAGCTTATATACCCTTGCAGTGTCAATGCAAAGGGTGCGTGATTCCTTTGTCTGAGGTTTCACTTGTGACTCACGATGGGAGGGGGAGCTTCAAGTGGTGGGCTGCGAGGGGGGAGAAATTTCTAGATCACTGGTCTTACAGGTCATTTGTTTTGTAGAACCCGCAAACTTGGCATTATCAGCACCATTATAGGATTCTTGAACAGAGAGATGAGACCTGCTCAGAGGATTCCTATCCAGAGGCTGAGCTCTAATTGTAACATAACAAGCAGTTTTACACAGTCTTCTTATTCCTACACAGCTACAGAGATAAGAACATTAGTTGGATAGCAAGCTGTGAAACAACAGATGTGAGCTGGAGAGTCCTTGAGGTGGGGGAGGTAGCTATGGGAAAACATGTTAGCTGGAGATCACTGAGCAGCATGGGAAGAGAGAGCAGTTTTAACTGGCTGAGATGTTTACTTCTGCAGGCCCTTTCCTTTGCATTTTTTCAGATGTCTCCTCTCTCTCAATATTATCCTATTATTATCTTAAAATCTTTAGAATATGTACTCTTGTTCTCGCTTTTATCCCTGATATTCATTTTGTGTCTTCTTTTTTTTATCGCTTTTGTTAGAGGATGTTAATTTTATTAGTATTTATATAGAATCAAATTTTGTTTCTTTTGTACGTTTCATTTCTCTTTCATTAATTTCTATTCATAATTGTTTCTTGTCTTAAGAATTGTGTAGACTGATATTGGTTCTTTCCCCAAAATTTATTGACAAGCAAACTTGTATCATTGACATTTTTCAGCCTTTCTTCTTTTCTAATATATGCATTTAAGGGCATGGAATTTCTGAATAAGCACAGACAGCTGCATCCCACAGGTTTTCATGTGTTGTGTTTCATTGTCATTAAAGATAACACTAAATTTTATCATTTCTATTTTTAAATTTTATTTATTTATATATGTATGTATGTATTTATTTTTATTATGGGGACATTGGTTAATGAAATCCAGTAAGTTTTAGGTATACAATTCAATGGTAAGGCATATATACATACATACATACATATATACATATACATATACATACATACATATATATATATATATATATATATATATATATATATATATATATTGCATTGTGTGTTCACTGCCCTTAGATTTCTTTCTTTTACCACAATCATTTCTACTTTTATCTATGAATTATTTTAAAATGTATTGCTTAATTTCCAAACACTTTGAGAATTTCTTGTTGTCTACCTATTATTAACTCCATTATTAGAGAACATATTCTAAATTTTTTAGTACTTGGAAATTTGTTGATAAGTGGGCAATGGATTCCTCCAACTCCCCTACCTCCCACCCTCCACCCCACTCCTGCTGCACAGACTGACAGCAATCAGGAAATACACCATTGATTACCCCGAACCTCTTCCTTCGGTTAATCTCAATATGGAAAATTCATTTAAACTGCTTTGAAGTAGCTAAGCAAGTAGCTTCTGGTGCACATTTACTTGGACTAATGACAAAAGTTTAATGATATGTAAAGCACCTGGCAATTAGCAAAGTGCCCTACAAGTGCCCTGAAAATGTTTATCTCAACATATTGAAAATGAAGAGCGTTACTTACTCAGATTTGTTAGGATTGTGTGTGTGTGTATGGTTAAATGGTTTAAGTTTGTTCTCTTTTTTTAAGGAGTCAGTTGTCTTTTCCACACAAATTCTGGTTGTAAAGTGTTAATGTGTCCATGAGAGTTGTAATGAAGAACCAAATATTTAAAAAATGATTTTAAGTTTCTAAGTACAGAAATATTTTAGTACTTGACCAGTCATTCATCTCTGTATTCATATTCTATGCATTTTCTCATGGTCAACAAACTGATTCAAGTGACTTATGTTATCTCACCACTTAAAGAGAAAAGCCTCCACAATGATTCAAAACCACAGGGTCAATTTGAGCAAATGTCCCATTCACCCTTTAAAGAATTGATATTCTGCATCTGTGGGTTGTATAAGCAAATTAGGTCAAATTTGTTACTCTTGTTTCTTAAATCTTCAACAATTCTACTGATTTGTTTCTGATTCTTTGATCAATTATCAATTATCAATTATTTAAGTGTCCCACAATACTTTAAATTTCTCTATTTCTCCTTTTATTTCTGGTATTTTTTTATTTTATATTTTGAAGCAACATTACTAGAAGCATACCGATTTCAAACTTCAGTATCTTCCTATTAGACTGACCATTTGTCATTATGAAATATATTTCTTTATCTCCACTACTTTTTCTTGCCTTAATACCTATCAAGCTCTCAGTCTCCACCAGCTTCTGTTTGAAGAGCCCTCACTACCACATAGCAAAGAAGCTCACAGATAACACAGATATGTATTTTCCAAGGGAGGTTAAGAGACTTGATGTGACTTATCCATGAGACGCGAATGTCACAGTTACTGTTTGCAGTCTGGCATTGGGACCCAGGTACATCTCCCATCTCTCTTGCTCCAGCGTCCTGTCTAGCAGATGAGTATTAGGATTTTATCTCACTCTTCAGAAGCTCAAAGGAAACACTCCTTTCTCATATAAAGCAATGAGGTAAGATAACGAGACAGAAAAACATGGGAAATGGGGCAGGTGGTGATTTCTTTTCCTTACCCCAAACACCATTCATGGGGTACATGACTCAGTTGAACAGAACTTGTGTAATAGCATTCTTCCTTTCCCCAGTTCCACAAAGTACTCATTCCATCACATGGAAATGGCATTAACTCAGTCAAAATATAAACACATGTTTTCATTCTTCTCTCCACATGCTCTCCAGATCGTGCTGCCCCTCGAATATATTCACATCTTTACCTGACACCCAGGGCTCCTCCACTAACTACTGAGGTAAAGTTCCACCTGATTCTGGACTCTCAGCAGATTCATCCTTAATAACTGTCTCTTTCCCCTTTCTCATTGAATGCACTGTTCAGCCTGTCTTCACAGGCCCACTGAGGCTGGAAGGGAACAGAGGCTAGGGCCTAAGTCAGACAGTGACTAGACAATCCTGCACTCTGAGGGCATAGGATGCCCCTGACAAGCATCTTTCTGAGCCTGCCAGATCAGTCCAAGAGTTCAGGGAGGTGGCAGGATCTTCCTTTGGGAGAGGTCTGTTTTCAGACAAGGTACATGAACAGAACTCACAGGTTCTATTCAGTCCAGCAGTTTTAGACATAAAGAGATTTAGTCATACAACAGGGTAGTACATGGAGTAAATTATGTTAAAATAATTAATTTGGGACTCCTGAAAAAGTGAGGAAGAGTTGCCTCTATTGAAGGCCAGGCAAGGAGCTTCTGAGAAATGGCCCCATTCCCTCAGACTAACTGGAGAGGAGAATGGAAAGAGGAATTTGAATGAGGCCTCTGCTCAAAGACTCTGAAGGAAGAGGAACTCCATGTCCAGTGTAATCTATCCAAAGCAAGAATAAAGATTTGCAGGCAAAATTCAGGAGATAACCACATGTGATAAAGCAGTGACGAGATGTTTTAAATGAAAGCTGCAGCGTTTCTTTCCTCCTGATTCTCTGGCAGAAAAGAATCCCAAATTGTTTTCCAGTATGAAATGGGGAACATCAAATAAATCAGCCAGCAAATAGGATCTTAGGAAAACCAGCAATAGCTCCTCCACCCAAGGCTGAACGAGGAACCAAGTCTGAGGGGCATCTCTGAATGATAAGTTAATAATTCAAGTTTCAGTGGGAACAAAAGAGGCAAGTAATGATGAAGTCAACAGACATCGAGCTCCTCTGCTCATATTCTCTTTAAACCTCTGGCCCAAATCACCCATCACTCTGAACTGAGTGAAATAGGAGATGATAACCTGGCTGTGGGAAGGCTCCTCTTCCAATGCTTCAAAATGATGAACTGCCTGCTGTTGGCAGAGGGAAGGGAAGGCCTTCTTTGAGTGAAAAATGTGTCCATCAAAATGGGTGGCTGGTCAGATATGATTCCTTATTACTGTTTCATGTTACAATAAGTCCTCTCTTCTGCTCATCACATTAGCATTATGCATGGCCTTTCAGGTTTGGAAACAACTTTAGAGACTTAACTCCAGGAGATGGAGCCTCTCTAAGAAGAAAGCCTCAAACTCAGTTGATGTCTGTTTTCCTCAGAAAGAAAAGAACAGAGAAC
Source organism: Cynopterus sphinx (assembly GCA_030015415.1). Taxonomy (NCBI): domain Eukaryota; kingdom Metazoa; phylum Chordata; class Mammalia; order Chiroptera; family Pteropodidae; genus Cynopterus; species Cynopterus sphinx. Next base: position 56,621,161 of record CM057388.1, read on the forward strand.
ATGCTAAAAGGGAGATCATGTAGATTATTACTATCACCTTTTGGAATTGAATCACTGCTGACTCTGGCTTTACTCACAGAACCACTGATCTTCATGCCATTTGGCATAAAGCAAAAAATATGAAGATACAGAAAATTTCCTTGTCTCTGCCTCTGTGCATTTTTGTCATTATCGACCTAAAAATTTCTCATTTTGTACAGGCTTTGTAAGTAACCTTCACTGTCAATACCCTTTACTATGTGACAGGGATTGTGTCTAGGGCTCTACTTGCATCATTTAATCTTCACCACAAACCTACGAGATAAGTACCTCTGTGATGCCTGTTTTACCAAAGAGGAAATAGAGGCTAAAGGGTTTGTCTGCAGCAACAGCTAATTATGAGTGGGAAAGTTGGGATGAAAACCCAGACCATATGACCCCCAGACACGCACTCTCAATCCTTACAATGTTCCCTGGTGGGCAGAGAGTGTGACAATCTTCTGTAGTCCTGGGTGCACAACTTGGTGAAATGGGGTGATTTTTCCTGGTCACCTAGATTTTCCCTTAGCTTACCATGAACTTTGAAATTGTAGCCTGCTGCAGTCAAGACAACCACATCTCTTAACATTTTATAAGTAGCAAAAAAAATTCTTACACATCAGAAAAAAATGTTTTTTGTTGGTTTGTTTTCAAAATTTTTACTTTTTTTATGGTGACATTGATTAACAAAATCCAATAAATTTCATCTGTACACTTTAACAGTAAGGAATATATATATATATTTTTACACTGTATGTTCACCTCCCATAGTTAGATTTCTTTCTGTTACTATATATTTGACCCCTTTAACTTGTCTACCTCCCTTTCCCCCACTCCCCTCTGGTAACCACTAATCTATAATCCATATCCACGAGTCTCTATTTGTTTGTCCTGATTATTTGTTGCTTTTAGGTTTATATCCCACATATAAGTGATATCATGTGATTTTCTACTTTTTCTGTCTGGCTTATTTCCCTTAGCATGATTATCTCGAGGTCCATCCAGGTTTTCACAAATGGCAGTATTTCATTTCTTCTTATGGCTGAGTAATATTTCATTGTATATATGTACCACAGCTTCTTTAGCCAATCATGTATCATAGGATACCAGTTGCTTCCATGTCCTGGTCATTGTGAATACTGCTACTTTGAACATCAGGGTATATTAGACCCTTATCAGAGGCGTTGCTTGCAAATATATTTTCCCATTTGGATGGTTGTCCCTTTACCTTGTTGATGATCTCTTTGCTGAGAAAAATCCTTTTAGTTTAATGAAGTCCCATTCATTTATTTTAGCTTTTATTTCCCTTGCCTTTGAGGTCAAATTCATAAAATACTTCTCTAAGTCCTTTTCTAAAGGTCCTTGAGTTTGGTTCCTATATTTTCTTCTATGCATTTTATTGATTCTAGTCTTATAGTCTGGTCCTTAATCCATTTCGAGTTAATTTTGGTGTGTGGTGATAGACAACAGTCTAGTTTCATTCTTTTGCATGCGGCTTTTCAGTTTTCCCAGCACCATTTATTGAAGAGGTCTTCCTTTCTCCACTGTATGTTTTGGCTTTTTTGTTGAAAATTATTTTCCCATATAAATATAGGTTTACTTCTGGACAATCCATTTTGTTCCACTGGACCATGTATCTGTTTTGCTGCCCACGCCATGCCGTTTTGATTATTGTTGCTTTGTAGTGTAATTTAAAGTTGGGTAGAGTGATGCCTCAAGCCTCATTCATTTTTCTCAGGATGGCTTTGGCAATTTGGGGTCTTTTGTGATCCTATACAAATCTGATGATTTTTGTGCTATTTCTTTTAAAAAATGCCAATGGATTTTGATCCCCATCAAAATCTGTATAATGCTTTAGGTAATATGGTCATTTTGACTATGTTGATTCCTCCAATCCAAGAACATGAAATATCTTTCCATGTCTTTGTATCTTTTTCAATTTCTTTTAAAAAGGTCTTATAGTTTTGATTACATAGGTCCTTCACATATTTCATTTAATTTATTCCTAGATATTTTATTCTTTTTGTTGCAATTGTAAAATGAGTTATTTTTTTCACTTCTTTTTCTGTTTCTTCATAATTAGAGTATAAAAATGCTATGGAATTTTGAACTTTACTGCACTTTACTGCACTTGCTTATTGATTCTAATAGTGTTCTTGTAGAGTCATTAGGGTTTTCTACATAGAGAATTATGTCTTCTGCAAATAGTGAGAGTTTGACTCCTTCATTTCCTGTTTGGATGCCTTTTATATTTTTCTCTTGCCTGATTGCACTCCTAGGACCTTCAATGTTATATTGAATATCAGTGGTGATAGTGGACACCCTTGCCTTGTTCCTGATCTTAGAGGAAAGGTTTTTAGTTTTCACCATTAAGTATAATGTTGGCTGAGGGTTTGTCATATATGGCCTTTACTATGTTAACATCCTTTTCTTCTATACCGATTTTGTTAAGTGTTTTCATCATAAATGGATGCTGTATCTTGTCAAAGGCTTTTTCTGAATCTATTGATATAATTATATGATTATATTTTAAATCATTTATGTGGTGTATCTCATTAATTGATTTCAGTATGTTGTACCATCCCTTTGCCCCTGGGATGAAACCCACTTGATTGTGGTGTATAATCTTTTTAATATGTTGCTGTATTCAGTTCGCTAGTATGTTATTTAGGATCTTTGCATTTGTGTTCATGAGAGATATTGGTCTGTAGTTTTCGTTTTTTGTTTCTTTTTTTACCAAGTTTTGGTAGCAGGGTGATATTGGCCTTATAAAATGAGTTGGAAAGTATTATCTCCTCTTCAATTTTTCAGAAGAGTATGAGGAGAATAGGTATCAAATCTTATTTGGATGTTTGGTAGAATTCATTGGTGAAGGCATCTGGTCCTGGACTTTTACTTTTTGGTAGGTTTTTGATGATTGTTTCAATTTCCATACTGCTGATCTGTTTATTTAGATTTTCTAGTTCTTGATTCAGTCTAGGAAGGTTTTATCCTTCTAAGGTCTGGTCCCCTTATTCTTGGTTATTAAATTTGGTGTTATATATTTTTTCATAGTATTCTTGTATGTTCCTTTGCATTTCTGCAGTGTCTGTCATAATTTCCCCTCTTTCATCCCTGATTTTATTTTTGTCCTTTCTCTTTTTTCTTTAGTGAGTCTAACCAGGAGTTTGTCAATTTTATTAACCTTCTAAAAGAACCAGCTCTTTGTTAAATTTATTTTTTCTATTGATTTTTTGTTGTTGCTGTTTGTTTTCGGTTTCATTTATTTTGGCTCTAATCTTGATTATTTCATTTTTATGCTGATGTTAGGCTTATTTGTTCTTTTTCTAGTTTTTTTTTTTTCTTAAGATGAAGTGTTATGTTGTTTATTTGGTCCTATTCTTGTTTTTGGAGATAGACCTGTAATGATATGAACTTTCCTCTTATGACTGCTTTTGCCATATCCCAAAAGTTTCGATATGTTGTACTATCACTATCATTTGTTTTTATGTATTTATTGATCTCTATTTTTATCTCTTCTGACCCAGTTATTCTTCAGTAGCATATTGTTTAATGTCCATGTATTTATGGTTCTTCCTGATTTCTTTTTGCAGTTTATCTTTAGTTACAAAGCACTATGATCAGAGAATAAGGTTGGTATGATTTCAAACCCCTTATATTTGTTGAGGCTATCTCTGCGTCCCACTATGCGGTCGATCCTTGAGAATGTTCCATGTGCACTAGAGAAGAATGCATAAGCAGTTATTTTGGGATGGCTCTGTAAATGTCAATTATGTTCAATTGGTCTAATTTGTCATTTAAGAATGTCATTTCCTTATTGATTTTCTATCTGGATGATCTCTCCATTTCATACAGTGGTATTTAGGTCCCCTACTACAATAGTGTTTTGGTCTGTTTCTCCCTTTATAGTTCTGTTAGTAATTGCTTTACATATTTCAGGGCTCCCCAATTGGAGCATAGATATTAATAAGTGTTATGTCTTCTTGGTAAACAATTCCATTCATCATTATGAAGTGTCCCTCAGTATTATTCTTTACCATTTTTATCTTGAAATCTATTTAATTTCATATTAGTACTGCTACTCCCGCTTGTCTCTGAATGCCATTTGCTTGAAATATCATTTTCCACCTTCCACTTTGAGTCTATATATGTTTTTGGAGCTGAGATGTGTCTCCTGGAGGCAGCATATGGTTGGCTTTTGTTTTTTGATCCATTATGCAATGCTATGCCTTTATATTGGTGAGTTCAGTCCATTTACATTTAGGATGATGATTGAAATATGAGGTCTTCTTATAGCCATTTTATCTTTTGCTTTCTGGTAGCTCAGTGTTCCCATTGCTTCCTTGCCCTTGTATTTCTGTTTTCTTTATTTTGGTTGTCTTTTGTGAGTTTTCCCTCTGGTCCTTCTTGTTTTGTTATATACTTCAGTTCTGAATATTCTGCATGTGGTTACCATTAACAATATGTAAAGGATAGTGTGTTTGTATATGTGTGTGTGTGTCTGTGTAAAGGATATACACACACATACATAGACACACACATACACACATACACAGTCGTTCATGCCTTATCTCCATTCCCCTTTGCGAATTTGGATCTTTGAATCCTCCCCTTTTCAGTCATTGTTATCTCGATTTGTCCCAATGTATGCTGAATGTTCATTACTATCTTGCTATAGCAAATCTCTTCTTATTGTTTAAGCTTATAATGCTCTGTTCTTAGTGAGGGTTGCATGCCTCTGCTTCTATCAGCCTGCTAGTCACCTTCCTTGTAATTATGTTTTGTTTTGTATTTTACCATTTGTTTGAGTTGAGCTGACCCCTTTCAGTATTTCCCATAGTGTAGTAAGAATTACCTCAAAATTTTTTTTTTTTTTTTTTTTTTTTATGTCTGGAAAGGTCTTGATTTCTCCTTCATATCTAAAAGAGAGTTTAGTTGGATACATTATTCTAGGCTGGTAGTTTCTTTCACTTGATAGTTTGAATATTTGATTCCACTCCTTTCTGGTTTGTAAGGTTCGTGCTGAGAAGTCCAATGATAATCTAATGGGTTTTCCTGTATAAGTTACTAATGTTTTTTGTTTTATTTGAGAAGATATTCTTCTCTGAAACATATATCTTTGCAAATTCATGTGGGAGTTATTTAAAGATAAGAAAATCCAGGTTACTTGGCATTTTCTATATAAGCAATTATATCATCTGAAAATAGTTCTCTCTCTCTCTCTCTCTCTCTCTCTCTCTCTCTCTCTCTCTCTCTCTTCTTCTTCCTTCCTTCCTTCCTTCCTTCCTTCCTTCCTTCCTTCCTTCCTTCCTTCCTTCCTTCCTTCCTTTTTTACACACACATATTTAATTTGGTAGACAACATTGGCTGCTTTTTGAATGATGAATCAGACTTGCATCCTTGGAATGAACCTAATTTGGTCATGGTGTGTACACATCTACACCCTGCATATTTTGATATACTATGTTCTCACGGTTATTACACGGGTCAAAAATATTTTATAATTCCCTTAATATGGTCTTTATTGATCCATGGATTTATGACCATTTTGTTTAAATTTCAAACATTGGAGACTTTTCTGATATCTTCTTGTTATCTATTACTAACTTAATTTGGTTGCCAGCAGTGACCATACTCTGCATGATTTGAATTCTCATATTTTTGAAACTTGTTTATTTTAATAATAAGGGCAAATGTTATTGAATCTTCCATGTTTCCTTGCAAATAACATTTATTCTCCTGTTGGCTGACTGTTCTACATGATTTAATTAAGTGAAGTTAGTCAATTGTGTTCAGTTTTATTTTTTAATTGATAGATTTTATTTTTAGAACAGTTTTAGGTTTACAGAAATAGTAAATCAAAAGTACAGAGAGTTCCCATACACACTCATATCTCCAAAAGTTCCCTTATTATTAACATCTTGCATTAGCATGTTACAATTGATGAGCCAATATAGATACATTATCATTAACTAAAGTCCATAGTTTATATTAGGATTCATTCTTTGTATTGTACATTATATAGGTTTTGACAAATGTGTAATGGCATGCATCTAGCATTATAATATCTTACAGAATAGTTTCACTATCCTAAAAATCCCATGTGCTCCACCTATTCATCCTTTCTTTCTTCCCCTTCAAGCCCTGGCAACCATTGATCTTTTTCACAGTCTCCATAATTCTGCCTTTTCCAGAATGTCATACAGTTAGAATCATACACTATGGAGCTTTTTAAGATTGGCTTCTATCACTTAGCAATATGCATTTAAATTTCCTCCATGTCTCTCTTTGTGTGTGTGTGTGTGTGTGTGTGTGTGTGTGTGTGTGTGTGTGTGTGTGTGTGTGTGGCTTGATAGCTCATGCATTTTATTGCTGAATAATATTCCATTTATGGATGAACCACAGTTTGTTTATCCATTCACCTACTGAAAGATATTTTGGTTGCTTCCATGTTTGCGCAATTATAAACTGCAATAAACATTTGTGTGTGTGTGCAGATTTTTCTGTGTTGATGTTCAAGTTTTTATATCCATACCTTTTTTTTCTGTCTACTTGCTTCATAATTTATTGGGACAGGAGCACTGAAATCTACAACTACAAGATTTATCTGCCTCTTCAATATTGTCAGGGTTTGCTTCAAGCATTTTGAAGCATGCTATTGGATATAATGTATTTAAGATTTTTATGACCTCCTGATGAATTAATCCTTCTATTATTATAAAAATGTCCTTATTTTTCTGTAGTAATACTGCTTGTTCTGAAGTATACTTTGCCTAATATTAACATAACAACTCTGCCTTTCTTAAGATTAGTGTTTTCTTTCAGAAAATATATACTTTTCTACCCATGCATTTAGCCTGTGTGTCTTTATACTTAAAGTCTATATCTTATAGAGAGCATATATTTGAGTCTTGCTTTTTCACCTAGACAATCTAGCCTTTCAATTGATCGATCACGGCACTTATGTTTAATAAAACTTTCAACAGAATTTGGTTCAGATTTACCATTTTGCTGTTTTTTTAATTTGCCTTTTTTGTATTTTTCTCTTTTTCTGTCTTCCTTTGGATTAATTGAACATTTTAGAATTTTTTTTTTTATCTCCTCTGTTGGCTTGTTAATATGCTATGCTTTATTTTAACTAGTTTCTTTGGAATTTGCATGCTGTGTTTTTAACTTATTATTATCTACTTCCAAACAGTAATTTAGCTCTTCTGATATAAATATAAGAATCCTACAGCAATCACATTCTATTTTTTCTTCTTTTTTGTTATTTTTTTCATATATTTTACTGGTACATATCAAATGCATTCCACAATGTATTTACCTTATATTAGCTTTAAAATAATCTTTAAAAATATTGAACACTAAGAAAGATTATAATTACTTACTATTTCCCATATCTGGTGCTCTTCAATTTAGTCCTTTGTACAGTTTCAAGGTCCTATCTGCCATTGTTTTTCTATAGTTGGAAATACATTTAAAAATATTTTTTGTATTGCTGGTCTACTAACAGCAAACTGTTTCAGACTTTGCTAAATACAAAAGCATTTCATCATTATTTTGAAGAACATTTACACAGAATATCAAATTCTAGTTTGACAATTTTTATTTTCTTTAGCACTTTCAATATGTCTTTCCATTGTACTCTGGCTTAAACCATTTCTAAGTAGTCTACACAGGGTGATTTTTACCTTGGCTTTCCTGTATGCTTTCCATCATATTTCTCCAGCTGCTTCTAGGATTTTCTATTACTAGTTTTCAGATGTTTTCTCAATATATGCTTTAGTGTGGCCTTATTTGTATTTATTCTGCTTGGATTTTCTGGGTTTCTTGAATCTTTGAGTTTTTAGTTTTCCTTAAATTTGGAACACTTCCGGCCATTATTTTTTCAAATGTTTTTTTTTTTTCTGGTCTCTAATTATAGATATATTAGACATTTTGATGTTATTCCACAGAACACCAAGGAAGCTCTTAATTCTGTCTGTTGCTATGTCAGTCAGTTCAATGATGTTTTCTTCTGAGGTATTTAATTTGCTGTTAATCACAACAAACAAAATTTTCATTCAGAAATCGTATCTTTAATCTCTAAAACCTCCATTTGATATCTTTTATATATGCCACTTAAAGCATTATTATACTAGTAGTATTTTCCCTTAAATCCTTGGGCATATTTATATAACAGCTATTTTAAATCTTTGGATGCTAATGTCATCATTGTTGTAATTTCTGGGTCTGTTTCTGTTGACTATTTTTTTTCCTCATGATCATTTGTCACATTCTTACCATTTTCATATTATTAGTAATTTTTTATTAGACTCTGGACATGGTGAATATTTATGTATTTGAATATCTGGATTATTTTTCTTCTATTAAAGTTTGCTGGATTTCATTTAACAGGTAGATCATTTAACTCTTTTGAGGCTTTTCTTTAAACTTTATCACACGTGTTTACTCTAAGGTTATTTTACTACTAATATGAAAACATTTTCCTTCTGAAGACTCAACTAAATGCCCCCATTGTTCAAGAAGACTCTTTGGCTTGGCTGATGGCAACTGAATGATTCCTCACATGCACAAAATCTGGCAATTTTTCAACTTACAGCTCTCCAGTTATTCAATAGTTGTTTGCTGGGTTCTATATATGTGAACAAATTCGAATATGTATCCTTACAGATAATTTTCTGATATAGTATTAATTACCAAGAAACTTATAATATTCTATCTTGCTATAATTATGGAATTTTCTACTTGTTCTTTTATACCGATTTTTATTTTCGGCTTTATGTCTTTAGGAACATGGAATTAAAGGGTTACAATAACTTCCTGGTGGATCGATCCTTTTTCTTTATTAAATGTCCCTCTTTGTCTGTATATGCCCATTGCCCTGAATTCTACTTTGTTTGATATTTGAAAAGCAATACCAGCTTTCTTATAGATACAATTTACATAATAACTTTCAACTTCCTCTTAGGTTTATCTTTTCCCAGTTCTTATATTTAATGTGAATCTTATATAACTATGCTATCATTTTATTTTTACTTGGAATAGTAGGGGACAGAGTGGAGATGTAGACCCAATGAGAACTGACAGGTTCTAGCCCTTGCTCTCAGACCCTGAGCTATATTTCTTCCTTAAATATTGCAAGTCCTCTCTCTTCTCAGTCTCCATGTTCTCCTTGGCTGGTGTCATCCACTTCTGCAGTTGTCACTACAGTCTAAGTGATGAGGACACCCAATTTCACATCTCTACCCCAGACCACTCTCTGGCCCTACAAACTCTCATCCACTTCTCTAGCAGAACTCGCCTCCTTGACTTCCCAAGGTTGTTGCAATCTAAACAGGTCCATTGCTCTGCCATTCATCAAAATTAATCCTGTTTCTCTGCCCCAGGCTTCCTGTTCAAGCAGCAATGCTGGCTCTGGTCACAAGATGACCCTTTACTTTACTTTTAGGTTTCTCCAACAGAAAATCCAGTTCTGTTAGAGGAGATAAATAAATCCATCAAGATATTTTAAAACAAGTTAGGAGATATTACTGACCACACAATACCTGTTCATTTTTGAAATGCACATGGATCAAAACCACTGAAGGAATCTAAGTGGCGCATTTCTGTCCCATGAAGTATTCATTCATATAAGAAATATCTATCTTTCTCCCATTGCTAAGCGGTGTCTTAATTTTCTACTGGATAGCTTTTCTTACGTGTCCTTGCTTTTGCTTCTTCATAGTTTCTGCTCCCTCCTGATTTCATCTTTCTTACAACTCAGACTTATTATGACAACTTCTCAAGTCCTCAATGTCGGGACTCCATTTTTCCCTTTTATTTTCTTTTTGGTTACCAACGTCAGCTGCCTGGTTGTCTCCATTATGCCCAGTTTTATTTACTGTGAGGAAAACACAGTTCTCTTTAGAAGAAACGATAGGGTTGGGATTTGCCACTACTAAAATATCTAGAAAAACAACAATTTAAAAATTATATTTAAGAAAATATGTAACTGTCTCCAGCTGTTCTAATCAGTGTTTTAATGGATTTATTACTTGCTTTTTGAGAGGCTGAACACACTGATTCTGGAGCCCAGCAGTTTTGGCTACATCCAGGCTTTGCAACTTAGTAGCTGTACAACCTCAGGCCATTTGTTTAACCTCTGTGTGCCTCAGTTTCCTCCTATGTAGGGCGGGACATTGATAGCATAGCCCTCACAGGTTTCTTTTGATGAACGAATTGATCAGTACCTGTAAGTAGCTTAGAACACTGGAACACGGTGCACACTGAAAGTATGTTATGAATATTGTTATCGTTTTTCTGCATATTCCAAGTGAATGTGATAACGTATATATTCAGAATTGTTTTAATGGCAATACGACTGGAACCGTATAAAAGATGAAAACCTGACATTTAAGTAAATAACAACAGAAAAATCATCTTTAATTACATATCCATTCCCAAATGTCATCTCTGGTGAATTCTTTTATGTTTTATTCAATTTGTGAATCCACATTTCCATATATATATATATATATATATATATATATATATATATACACCTTACTTTCTTGATTATTAGGTTACAGCATTGGCAACATACACTGTTGATTCAGAACACTTTTTTTTGAGAACAAATAAAACATCACCTAAAATGTACATATCTATTTTATGATGCATACCAATATGAGAAACATCGAATGATTTTTTTTTCAAGATCTAATTGGATTTATTGAACAATTCATGAAATGGGCAGCATCTTATCTAGCAAACAGAGAAATTCTCTTCAAATAATTTTAAAATGCAGATCCTAACAGAATAAGACAGTTTAGGTCATGTAATATATGCATTGTTAGGATCTTTGACATTTTGATGTATTTCCTTGCAGTCTTTTTCTAGGCATATTTGTATTTGCTATAGACTGAATGTTTGTTTCCCCTCAAAATTCATATATTGAAACTTACCCCCATTGTGATGGTTAATTGGAGGTTGGATCTTTGGCAGGTGATTAAGTCCTGAAGGTCAATCCCTCCCTCACAAATAAGACTAGTGCCACTATAAAAGAGGCCCTAGGAAGCTCCCTTGCCTTTTTCACCACACGAGTATACAGTGAGAAGATGGCAGCCATGAATCTGAAAGCAGGCCCTCCCCAGATCAGCCAGTGCCTTGATCTTGGACTTCGCAGGTTCCAGAGCTAAGAAAAATAAATTTTTATTATTAAGTCACTCAATCTATAGTATTTTTGTTATTGTAGCACAAATGGACTAAGAAAGTACTCAATATAATTGTTTCCACTGCACTACCAGTGTTTCTCCAGTGTTGGTATGCATTAACATCTCTCAGGGAAGCATGATAAAAATGAATGTTTTGGGGCCTGGTTGGAAGTATGTTTAATTTATGGAATCTAGGGTATTTGTTAAATGAATAAATGGATGAAATGTATGTTTGAGAGTCATAAAATAAATTGAGTGTAGATTCTTGAAGGTTTTCTTTCCTTATATATGTATTTTTAAATATAACTAGGATAGTTTTATACACATTGTTTTTTTAACCTGCTTTTAAGTAATATTTATTGTCTTTATTTCCAAAAGTAAAACATTTTCATGGGGAAAAAGTCAAGGAACTATAGATAAATGCCATTTGTCAAACAGAGCCAAAAATACAATCCTTTCTTTTTCTATTCATTTATATTTTTAAAAGAACTGAATTAATAACTAAGATGATTTTATAATAGTCTTATATATTATCTACTTATAATTTTACGTTACTGCCAACAATGTCACTTTTCCTAGCGCAAAATATCCTAGAAAAAAAATTCTCACAGGATAAAATTTAGGAAAAAGAAATCTCCTTTCCTGTATACCACTAGTACTAGAGGGAGCCATAGTCAGAGCATGGGGAGGAGAGCCTCATTTTAATGCATACAAGTCACAAAGGGGCTAAAGAAGTAAATGTGTGAATTATTCAACCATTGTAAGGATCTCACACCTCAAAGAGGTAGTGGAGGGCTTACATCAGATCTGTCTCAGCTACAGAGAAGTATATATGTGAAATATGTGTCATAAAATAAAATATACTGTTTGCAAACTATTCTTTATTGGAGAAGTTATACATTCCCACTGGAAAAAAAGGTAGAAGAACCTACAAAGAAGTATGTAAAAGAATACATAAATCACCCATAAACCCACAAACTATCCAATCACTTTCAATATTTTGGTGTATATTATTCCATAATATTTTCTATGCATGCATATATATATATAAATATCTACATATATGTTATTTTAAATAATTGAATCCTTATCATGTTACCATTTATAACCTTATCTCATGCACCAATATATTACAAAACACTTTCATCTCAATAAAGATATGATTGTCCTATATTTGTCAGATATTTTATTCTGCATGTTTTTACAGTTTTATCTCAATCATTTTCCTGAATATTAAGAATTGATATGTGCCTATTAAAGATAAAATTTAACTATATAAATGCAACACTTAGAAAATAAATGTTTCCATTATATTGAATACTCATTTCAAATATATCCTGTGGAAATATTTAAGTATATATTCATTCAAATTTCTAACATGATATAGAAATACAGTAAAATCTCACAATAACTTAACACTGAATATAACATGATTGGCGATAGGGTTGGGGACAGGGGAAAAGGGAAGGATGATAATTAAGTTCAAGTGCTGAATAAACAACTGTTATAAAGTGGTATCAAAACACATTTGAGTTCCTGATGGTTTTCGGTTGTGCGGTGAGTTAACCAAATATGCTTACATCAGTCATTCCATTCACATAATCCAAAATTTTACAAGAATACATTGTAAAGGCTTCACTTATCATGTTATGGTAGAATTTCATTCTTTTCATATTTTAAATACACAAAAGTAAATATATGTATGCCGCAACAAAATGTACTATCACATGTATTAACTTTCAATTTGCCTTTTTTCTTAACAATATATGTTGGATTTTTTTTCATATATATAAATCCAAATCACTTTTTCATCACTGGATAGTTTTGCATTATATAAATGATCAAACTTTTCTTAAACCAATTCCCTTTTAGGAATATTTAGGGTTTTTCCTTTTTTTACAAAAAAAATATTACCATAACTACTACAATGATCATATTTGACATGGGAATATTTCTGTATAATAAATAACAAGAAGAAAAAATTGATGTATCCAAGAGCATGCATATTATAAAGTTAGATATTGCCAAAATGACCTCTAAAAATGTACTATTTCTTTTGCATTTTGCTTGTATTTTCATTTATTTATTCTGTTGAGGCATGATTGACATATAACATTATATTAATTTCAGGTGTACAACATAGTGATTCAATATATTACAAAATGATCACTGCAATAAATCTAGTTAACATCCGTATACTATTTTATATTCTCAAAACACATGTGAATGTTTGAGTCTTCAAATACATTAACCAACTTTGAGTGTAATCAATACTTTTCATCTTTTCTAATTGCATATGTGAAAAATTAACTCTTAGTTCTGTTCTCAATAGATCTCATTTTAATGTTTTCTTAGAAATCTATGATATGGTTTTTACATAATTAATTTAACCTGTTCCCTATTGTAAGACATTTAAGTTTCTTCTTAATTGTTCCTATTATAAAGAATTGTGTTGAATATCAAATAGTCACTTTCAATTTGTAAATGGTACATACCATTGGTACATATCATCGGTGCAGTCTGAATAATTTTAACAGAATTATACGTTTACCTTTTTTAATCCTGTAGCAAAATCATTTGGGAGAATCCTCAGTTTATGAGAATGTGTACACACATGTGAAAATGTGCATATATATGTGTATGTGCTTGGGTGCGTAGTTTCCATTTCCCAGAACAATTCCCTCCTTCTACTCTCATCACTGCTTTTTACTTCTGGCTTCTCTTTGTATATTCAGGTCCAGGTCAAAGGACTGATAGTAAAAATTCAGGTCTACAAATTTTGTTGCAGGAAATCATTGTGACTGCCATTAAGTATTTTCCTAGGAAGTATACCTAAGAATGGAGTTACGGGCTCAAAAATGCATATTTTAAGTACTTAGCAAATTCCTATATACTATTCAGAAAGGCGGACTGATTCAGACTCCATGTCCTGAAAATAAGTGAGAAAGTACTTGGGGGTAGTGTAGTACATGTCCAAAAGTGCTTGCATTGAACCTGCTTTCAAACGACAGCCATTGTAAATCAATTTAAATATCCTTAAGGAGGAGCAAGTGGATTTCTACCCAGAAAGACAACAGGAGACAGGTAAGGGTAATATAAAGACACAGGGCCTAGGTTCAACCAGACTGGTCTTCTCTTTCCTTCCCAGCCTCCATCTATGTCATGCCTACATGCCGAAGCCCAGATCAAGGTCTTTTTCCTCCTTGAGGCTGTTTCTGACTAATTACCTAATTGCCTATTGCCTTCTCTAAACTCCTGTTGGCCTGGCAATCTACTCTTCCCTTTAGCTCTTTCTTCATATGGCTTCATGTGAGAGGGTTCTGCCTTTGGAGTCATGTCCCCTACTCCAGCCCTAAGGTGAACCTACAGGGGATGTAGCCCACTTCTAGGAGGACAGACCTGAAGAACAGGCACAAGTAGGCCTTGTATTTGAGCTCTAGGTCCTTAGTGCAGAATATTCTAGGGTCCTAGATATCAAGAGTGTGGTCTCCAAGAAGAAAGGTAAAGGCTCCAAATAAGGCCATCTTCTTGCTCCACTGTTCACTACTGGGAAAGAGAGCCTCGAGAGAAGGACTAGACACTGACCCTCTAAAAGTAGGGCCTCAGGTAGAGGCCTCTTCTGCTCAGACCTAAGGAGACAATGTCTTTGGGCACATTGCTTAAACTCTGTTTAGTTTTTCATTATATAAAATGGAAATTAAAATATCTTTCTTGCAATTGTTGTTAAGAGTATAAAATGAGATAATAGCAGCAAAGCACCTTTACCTTTTTAGGATATTATAAAGATTTCTGGAACCATTTCCATCAAGCTGGAGAAAAACAGCTGCTTTTCAGGATGTTTCAATCTTCCTAAGGACTATATATTCAAGTGTTTTACTAATCACATGCTTCTTTCTAAAGTCCCGAGAGCTTGGTGGTGCTCTCCTGCTTTAGAAATAAGACCAATACGGGGAGAATAACTCACTAAGGGTCACACAGGCAGTTTGCAACAGAGTGAAATGTTGGGCCTCTTTGACTTTATCTTGTTAGGGCCTGCTTTGTTCCCATGGCCTTCAGGTTGATAGCTATCATTTGAGGAATTCTGCTTGAGGCTTGAGGTTTATAAGAACAGGGCTTGGCCAGAGGGTAACTTTCCCCTAGAGATAAAAGAAGCATGTATTGTTTATCAAAGATTTGCAGGCAACTCTTGTCCTGGACCCACATCAGCTAGAGTCAAGAGACAGAGCACAATCTCCCTTAAACCCCTGCTGGTGCCCAAATGTCTGTGGTAGTCAATTACCCCATGCCCTTCATATTTTCCCTTCCCTTGACATAAAAGAAGCCTGAACTCTGTAATTTAAGATGGATTTGAGGATTAGGTCTCCAATCTTCTCAGTTGGTGCCTTCTCAATCACTAAACCTTTCCTTATGTCAAATGGACGTTTTGAGATTTAGAAGCATCAGGCACACAGACCTTGGACAGGTAAATTCTTCTAAGGCTGGCACTGGGACTAACATCTCCTGTCTTTTACACCAGTGTTCTCTCCAGAAGACCAAAACCATTATATCTTGGGTTTTCCGGTGCTCAAATAAATAAATACGCATGCTTCCCTGAAGACAGAATAATACACCAGAAGAGCAAGTAAAATAACATGTAGTAAGTTTTTTTTCTCTTCACATAACCCATTGAAGTTTTTATTCTCACTCACAAAGGGACACTGAAACTTTTACAAAACAAAAATGCATGTTTATGTCTCCTGTTATTTTTCAAATATTACCTCTGAAACCTATGCAATTTTTACTGACAAATTTGTGACCATTAGCAAAGACTGAGGCAACACTGAAAGATAACCAATATCTATTGGAGACTTTATATATGAGTGAAGTGCTTTGCACCAAGCGTTATCATTTAGAATTCTCGACAGTCAATTATATGAGGTGTATAATATTTTTCTCTCCCTATAAAAGAAGAAACAATTGATAATTCTGCAGGCAGTACAGCTTCTTAGCAAATGCAACCGCCAGGGCTCTGGAGTCAAACTCTTCTCTTTTCCATTTTGAATCCTTTTCCCCAAATGAAATCCTATTATAATAATAGCTTATACTTTTAAAGCACCATATACCAGGCACTATTCTCAGGACTGTACATGCATTAAATCATTTAACTGAAGTAATTTTGTCTTTGTCTTTTCTGACTATAAAAAAAATTACTTAAAAAATATAAAAATATTAAGAATAAAGTAAAAACTACATTAAAAGATCTCATTCCTGCCCCAAGCTTTTCTTTTTTTTTTAAAACAACCTACTGCTAAACCAACCCAGCTCTACAACTAACTGCCAAAGACAAATTGCAGATGAAATGGAGGCTGAGAGGGGGGCGATGGCTATAGGAGTTGATGCTGGGAGCGGAAGGCAGGATGAGACAATTCTGGAAAGAATTAGAGAATTTTAGTAGCTCGAGAAAAAGATGCAGCCCCAACCTAGTAATCAAGTAATCAGAGAAAGGCAAATAAAAAATTTCCCTATGAAATGCACGACAACAAAATACTGACAGGGCCAAAAGTATAAAGAGGGTGGAGGCAGAGGGCGGGCTTAGTTCTGCCGCGCTTTTGGTGGGCGTGGAAACTAGGGCCCCAAGCTCACTGGTGACGTAGATCTCACACGACCCGGAGTTGACGTGTGCACAAGTCTTGAGAGTCTGGTCCTTGTTCTCATCTGGGTACCATCTCCCTTCTGCATCGCGACGCAGGGGCCTGAGGCCAGGAGAAAACCATTTGTCCGGAATTTTGCAGGTTGGTGTCAAAATAAGTGTTGTTGGAGGATTTCTAGGGTGGGAGTGGCCTAGAGTAGAGACTCGAGAGAGCCCTGGTCAAGTCCTCCTCTCTACCTCCCATTCCCGGTCTGTAGGGAATGAACCTTGGAAAAGAGACTAGGGGTTTTGGGAGACATACAGGGAGTCCTGTGGTAGTTTAAAAATAATCATTCTCTGCCATCTCAAACCGCTTTCCCGACACCTACCCTCCCCCAATCCCCGCCCCAGTCTTAAAGATAGTTTGAAAATAATGTGCTTTGCCTACTGCCCGTCTAATGGGAAATTCGAGCCAACTTGCACTGCAAAGAGGGGGAGAACTGGGAGAAACAGAAGGTGAGAAACTTTTCCATAACTGAGAACCTTAATGAGGAAAAAGGTCTGTGGGGCTGGTCACCAAGTGCTTGCTCCACCTCCCCTCCTCCACTCCCTTCTCCCTGGCCTGACCCCTCCCCCTCCCATTTCCCGTTTGCCCTCGGATCTGCAGGTCTCGTTCATATCACTACGCAAGACTAGAAGAGACGGAGAAACTGACCGGTTCGAGACTGATAGGTGAGGGGTATATTATAAAGACGCCTGGGGTGGAAGCGGGCGATTTCGGGACAGAGTTGTGGGCCCCACTGTGTCGCCCCACCCCAGCTCCGATTCTGCCAGTTTACTGTGTTCTGTGAGGGCTTTGTGATACGTCTGTGCGGGTTGGGCGGTGGCGGGGGTTAGTTGAAGAGGGCCTTGGAAATGGCTGGAGGGAGGGACAAGAGAGCCGTGAGGCAGTGGAAAGTGGAGGTAAGAGGGGCCTGCTCAGGGAAACCGATTGCTGATCGAGTCTCCTGGGTGCAAGATTTTTGAAGATAGCTCTGAATCAAAAAAAAGGGATGGGACAAATGCTGAGACCGTTGTCCAGAGCACTGGTTCCGTCGCCAAGCTTTTGATTTATCATCTCCTTGTTTCCTAGAAGTAATTGTATTCAAAAAAGAATAATTATTGCAAGAGAAAAGAGAAGGGGGGAGACACAAGATGAAACCTTGTCAAATTGAAGGAAAACCAGAAAATGAGAGTGAACCAAAGCTTGAGGAAGAGCCAAAGCCTGAGGAAAAGCCAGAGGAGGAAGCCCCGGAGGAGGAGGAAAAAACAGAAGCAACTTTTAGAGAAAGGCTGATTCAGTCACTCCAGGAATTTAAAGAAGATATACACAACAGGCATTTAAGCAAGGAAGATATGTTTAGCGAAGTGAATGAAATAGATGAGATAAGGAGAGTAAGAAACAAACTTATAGTGATGCGTTGGAAAGTTAATCGAAACCATCCTTACCCCTATTTAATGTAGTTTACCTTGATTTTTATTTTTTCTCAATTTGCATTTCCATTAAGCCTTCTTTTAATTTGCATTTTCCTGATAAACTTGCCCATTTTTCTGCTTGTTGCTCTTAGTGGTTTAAGGTGCATCTCTTCTTATCTGCGTTTTATTATCATATTTTCATTCAGTCTCCTAGTCTCTGCTTTTTAATAGGAGAGCTTTACTCATTTGTACAAAAGGAGGTTCCTGACAGAATATAAAACGAGAAAACATTACTAGGTAATAGGCAACTGTCATTTTTTTAAAGGGAAGAGTACATTTGTGTACTACATATTGCACAGAAAAACATGAAGGAGAAAGACAAAAGTACAGTGAGTGCTAGGATTATGAGTGATTTTTAACATTCTGCATATTTGTATATTTCCTTGTTCTTAGAATGTACACACATTGTT
Organism: Cynopterus sphinx; assembly: GCA_030015415.1. NCBI lineage: Eukaryota > Metazoa > Chordata > Mammalia > Chiroptera > Pteropodidae > Cynopterus > Cynopterus sphinx. The sequence continues at coordinate 56,639,907 of CM057388.1, forward strand.
AAAATAATAAACATTTTATAGCAAAAATAACCGACAGCTCTTACCAGTTTATTTCTCAAGTCACTAGTGCACTTGATATTTGTTGACAGAATTTTAGAAGCAGCTGTGAACTCCAAATTATCACCAGCTATCACCACCTAGCTAGAAGAATAACTTTTACATCTTATCTGTAAAATAAAATAATGCTCTCTAAGGTATCTCATGAGGACCAAATAAGGATATGACACCTATATCTGACAAGTTTTTCTTTCTGCATCTGTCCATGCAGGATCCCAACACCCAAGATATTTGGTTCAGTTATTTGGGGGAGGGAAGTGGAGTAAGTACTTCTCACGTGTGCTTAATCCAGGCCCGACTGTTCGATAGGTGTCACATTTATGTTCCTCTCCTGCTGTGCCTGCCCAACCTCCCATTCCCTCCCCTCAGAATACTACCATGTATTTTGAATATCCCTCCCATTCATCCAGGTCCTGTATCTTTCAGGCCCCTACCTCTATTGACATTTTGGAATTCTCAAATAATGAAGCCCAACATATTTTTTCAGAACCCCCAGTGGGCTGAATCGCAGATTGAGCTCTACAGAAAAGAGAGTGTCCATCTTTTCAATTTAGAAATTGATGCAGGGCCACTTGGCCATGATATTGTAAAGATATCTTGGCAACTTGGAGATTTTAATCACAGGCCCCTTCCCCCTAATACTATGGGTCTGAGCGTTGGATCAGAAGACCAGTCTCTAACACATGCTTTAGTCAGAACTGTTTATTTGAGTGTAAGATTATGGTTTTCTCTTCCCAACTTATTTCCTTAAGGTAAGTGATTTTGAAGATCAGTGTCAGGCCCTCCTCACCAGTTCATCAGATACCCCTAGACCTATGTAAATTGTAAAGGGAAAGAGGTTCAAATCAGATTTGGGGATGTTCCCATATTTACCTGGAAACATGAAATTGCTATGTAAGAAGGTGTATTTATATCTACATCTAAATCTACCTATCTATAGATGTATAGATGGTTCACAGTTGTACCAGTTGTGTTTTATTTTCCCTCTATGCTGCCCTTTTAGGGGGCAGTTCAAGTCTCCAGACTCTTCAACACCCTAATAGATGCTGGTGGGGCTGGATTACAGCTATAATGAGGTGAGGGTCCAAGGAGTGACTGGCAATTTTATAAGATAGGATGAATCCATCCCCCTGGGGATCATAGGGGTGGTTCTCTCAGTATGTGGAAGAGCTCGCCCCAGCCACACTCCTCTCCTAGGTGGTCTCCTCTCCTAGGTGGTCTGACTTTGTTTTCTATGCTTTTGCCTATAGTAGGCACCCGATCCTCCTATGCTGATGGCCAGGCTGTCCTGGATATGTATTCCTGGGGGATAACAACTGTCCCTATTGCAGGTCAGAGCACCAGACTTTTTTTTCTTCACAAGGGGGTTTCTTGGGAACTTTTTATAGGAAAGGGGATAAGACCTCAAAATCCACTAACTAAAATCATTGGTTGTAGTAGTCTTTGTCCCAGCCATGAGTCATCTGGTTATAATCAGCTAACTTGGGGCTAAGTAGATGGAAATGATTTTAGACAGTATACAAATATTTAGAATTGTATCCATGGATTTATTTGAATATATTAATGAATACTCTGTTTAAAGCAAATGATGATAGTTTAGCTTTAGGGTGGTGTCATAAAGTTCCGTTTTTGAAAGAGTATTCGAATTAAGTGAGTCAATTTGAAAAACATGAAGTAGAACACTATTAATATTAACAACATTAATAGCATAAGTGGTGTGTAAATATGGCAAAAATCATCCTACTGGGAAACATTGCCTTAGCATAATTGATTTAAGCTGAGATTTCTCCCTATTTATAAGTTAACAACTTAACCTGCTACTGTTTAATGGATACCGGCAGAAGACACTTGAATCCTGGGTCAGAAGGAACAGGGACATTGTTACGGCAAAAGCAGTAGCCAGAGCTTCATACTGGTTTTTATCATTTCCCTGTGATTCTCAAGTTTCATGGGTTGGCAGGGCCCATAATGGATGTCTGCTCATGCAGCACATTGTGTTATAGGAAAGAAACCCCGAGTTTGGAGATTTCACCACTTTTTCAGTAAGCAGAAGCAAGCCTGTCCTGTACCCAGAGAAAGAAATTAACTCATCCCTCCAAAGCTGCTTTCTGCAAACACAACTGAGAAATGTCCTTCCCTGTGTGAAGAAAGGTCAGGGCCTTACCTCTTGGTATACCCAATAAAAATGCAGAAATGTTCAAGATCCAAGGCAAATTGCCTCTCCCAGTAACAGCTTTCTCTGTGTAATAAATCTTAACATGAATGGCAAACTTTTCTTAACATCAAAAATTTTGATTTCTAATTCCAAGTTAAATAAAGCAGATAATGTAGTATGTTGTAGAGTGTAAGCAGGACATTTGTAACTCTCATTTTTACTTAAATACATAGGATTTTGAATGAATACTAGATAACCAAACAAAAACATCAACTAAGAAACTAAAAGTAGGTAGTATATGAGGAACTGGAAAGTTACAGTAACACATATCTACCATGACACACAAAAGAAGTAGAGGAGCAAGACCAATGTATTTACCAGGATGCTAATGACAAGGATAATCTTATGCACAATTTTGCACTGTGAAACTGAAAGGAAAATGTGTTTGAAAGCCCCAGATCCCATATACACGTAATCACCACTGCCTATGTAAAAGGAAAAGGCAATAGCTAAGAGAAAAGCTCGTCTGTTCCCTCTACAATCAAGCTAAGGTAAGGGCTGAGGGAAGGAGACCACTCATATTGGCAAGTATCCCAAAGAAGTTATTTGATATTCTGATGTCGGTGTTTTGCAAGAGCCTTAGCAAAAGCAATTGCATAAATTTGATGGATAATTTAGTAGGCTATAGAGCATCTTTTCATGTACTTACTGGCTGTTTGTGTATGTTACTTGAGAAATGTATATTCAAATATTTTGCCTTCATGTTCCTTTAATATTTTCAGTATAGTTTGGGTAAAGAATCATCTTAAAGAGATAAGGTAGAGCCATAGTTACTATATGTTCATCATTAATTATTAAAAGAAAAATGAAGGACAAGAGGCATAGTGTAATACACACACACATACACACACATACTGACAAATATCAAGATGAAGCCCTTCAGCTCACTAAAGAGAGGGATCACATCCTTTTACGTGGCATTTTGATATATCGCCAGACCTGCTATCTGATTGTTCAAGAAATGATTATTTTAAAAAATTTCTCCTAATGGATAATTACATTATTTGTGCATTGTAACTGCCAAGATAGTTTCTTGGACTGACATAGACCATAGAGTCTTTCTTTCCTTCCATGAACTGAGTCACTTTCCAGATGTTATATTGCTAACCTACTGTTTGATAGAAAGGAGAAGTGAGGCTTAGAGAGATTAAGTGTCTTGGCTGAAGTCACTCAGCTATTAAATGGAGTGCCTGCCTGAGATCAAAACCCTTGCTCTTCATCTCTACTCTGCATCAGTTGGTATTTAATAATTATCATTTCCTCGAAGCTCCATGCCTTTTCAAGTCCTGGTCTTAGTTCTCACCATTTTCCCTGCCTAAAACATTCTCTCAACCACTCCTCACACACTTACCCTGGATAAATCCTACTTGTCCATCCCAAAATGGGTATTACTTCTTTTAAACAGCTTTATTGAAATCTAATTCACATACCATACAATTCGCCTATTTAAATGTATGAATCACTGGTTTTTAGTATATTTATAGTTATGTGCAACTATCACCACAGTCAATTTTAGAACATTTTCAAGTCAAAAAGAAACACCATACCCTTACCTATGACCCCTCCCCCATGCTTCTATTGTTTCAGCCCCAAGAAAACATTAACCTGCTTTCTATCTCTATAATTTCCCAATCCTGGAATACAATGCAAATTTATTTATATATATATATATATATATATATATGTCTTACTTTTGAATTGTACACCTGAAACTTACTGAATTTCATTAACCAATGTCACTATAATAAAAAATAATAAATAAATAAATAGATAGATACATAGATAAATAAATAAATAAATAAATAAATAAATAAATAAATAAATAAATAAAATGTCCCAATCCTGGACATTTCATAAGAATGTGCTCATGTAAAATGTGGTCTTGCAACTGTTTTTTTTTTTTTTCCCTTGGCATGTTTTCAAGATTCATCCATTGTGTAGCATGTATTTCTTTATTTCTTCTTATGGCTCAATGATATTTTATTTTATGACTAGGCCACATTTTGTTTATCCATTAATCCATTGATGGATGTTTGAGCTTTTTCCATCTTTTGTTTATTATGAATAATGGAAATGTAAACATTCATGTGCAAGTTTTGTGAGGACATATGTTTTTATTTTTCCTGGGTAGATCTAGGAATTGAACTGCTGGGTTATGCAGTAACTCTGTGCTTAATCATTTCAGGAAATGCCACACTGTTTTCTAAACTAGCTGACCATTTTACATCCCCACTGGCAGTGTGTAAGAGTTCCGATTTCCCCATATCCTTAACAACACTTTTATTGTCTGACTTTCTGATTCTAACCATTTTAGCAGGGATGAAGAGGTTTTTGTAATTTTTATTTAATTTTATTTTTGTCTTTTAATGCTTTTATTTACTTTTAAAATGTAGTTGGTATTGAAGTGGTTTTGAAGGGACTCTGAAATGGAATGCATCGAATCTGTAGATCGATATAGTGAGTATTGCCAATTTAACAGTATTAAAAATTTCAATTCATGAACATGAGATTTTTTTTATTCAATTGCATTTTCTTTAATTTCTTTCAGTAATGTTTTATAGTTTGCAGAGTATAAGCTTTGAAATTCCCTTATTCAATTAATTTGTAAGTATTTTATTCCTTTTGATGCTATCATAAATAGAGTTTTCCTAAATTTCTTTTCAGATTATTTGTTGCAAGTGTATATAAATACAATTGACTTTTGTGTATTGATCATGTATCCTGTAATCATCCTGGAGTTTTTTGTTAGTTCTATTAGTTTACCAGTGGATTTCATAAGACTTTCTACATATAAGGTCATCATGTCATCTATAAATGGAGGTACTTCTACTTCTTATTTTTCAACCTGGAAGCCTTTTATTTCTTTTTGTTGCCTAATTCCCCTGGCTAGAATCTCCAGTACAATGTTGAATAGAAGTGGTAAGAGCATACATCTTTGCCTTGTTCTTGATCCTTGGGGTAAGTCATCTAGTGTTTCACTATTAAGTATGATGTCAGCTGAGGGTTTTTTGTTTTGCCCTTTACCATGTTGAGGAAGTTCCTGATTTGAGGATATTAAAACAAACTAGCATTCTAGGATAAATCCCACTTGATCATGATGTATAATTGTTTTTATATGTCATTGGTTTGCTTTCCTAGTGTTTTGTTGGGGATTTTTGCCTAAGAGAAAGTGATCTGTATTTTTTCTTGTTCTATCTTTGTCTCATTTTGATACCAGGGTAATGCTGGTCTCATAAAATGAGAGACATGTCCTCTCCTTTTCTATTTTTGGAAAAGTTCATGAAGAATTCTTTTTTATTTTTTTTTAATGTTTTGTAGAATTCCTCAGTGAAGCCATTTGGGCCTAGGCTTTTTTTGTGGGTGGGTAGTTTATTATTATTATTATGAATTCAGTCTCTTCACTTGTTATAGGTCTATTCAGATTGTCTGTTTATTCTTGAGATATTTTTGGTAGTTTGTGTTTTTCTAAGAATTTGTCCATTTCAGCTAAGTTATCTAATGTGATGGTATACAATTTCATATTATTCCTTTATAATCCTTTTTCATTTGGTTAGTAGTAGTGACTCCTCTTTCATTTCTGATTCTAGTAACTTGATTTCTCTCTCTCGCTTACTCTTGCTCTCACTCTCTAGCTCTATCCCTCTCTCATGAATCTAGCTAAAGATTTGTCAATATTGTTTATCTTTTCAAAGAAATAGCTTTGGTTTCATTCATTTTCTCTATTCTATTTACCTTCTCCATTTCATTAATTTCTGCTCTAATCATTACTTCATTCTTTCTGCTTGCTTTATGTTTAGATTACTATTTTTTCCCCCAATGTCTTAAGGTGGAAAGTTAGGATATTGACTTGAGATCTTTCTTCTTCTTCAATATAGGCATTTATTTGCAGGTATATGTTCCCCTTCCAGCATAAATTTAGCTCTATCCCATAAGTTTTGGTATATTGTGTTTCAACCTACCAAAGTTCCATCCCATAAATTTCTGTATTCTGTATGTTGTACTTTATTTTCATTCATCTCAAAGTATTTTCTAATTGTCATTTTGATTTGTTTTTTGAAGCTTTGGCTATTTAGGAGTGTTATGCCTAATTTCTAAATGTTTGTGTGTTTCCTATTTCCTATTATTGATATAGAATTTTATTCCATTGTAGTCAGAGAATATACCTTGTATTTCTAACCTTTTAAATGTATTGAGGTTTGTTTTACAGCCTGTCACACACTCTACCATGAAGAATGTGCCATGTGCACTGAGAAGAATGTGCATTCTGCTGTTGTTGGGTGGAGTAGTCTGTATGTCTATTAGGTCTAGTTGGTGCACAGTGTTCTCAAGTCTTCTATTTCCTGATTGATCTTTTGCCCAGTTGTTCTATTTATTATTGAAAGTGGGTTACTAAAGTTTCCAACTATTGTTGATTATTTATTTCTTCCTTCATTTTAATCAGTTTTTAATTCATGTATTTTGGTGTTCTGTTGTCAGGTGCATATATATTTATAATTGCTATATATTTCTTATAGATTGACTCTTTTATCATTATAAAATATTTCTTTTGCTTTCAGTTTTTGGTCTGGCATTAAACAACTTGGAAGTCATTATTCTATCTTAACAACAAGTAAAAAGCCAAACAAATTGAAAATCAACAATTCTTCTTAGATCCATTATAGAATTGAGATCACAAAGCAAATCACTGCCCCATCACCCTCAACAAAGGAGAAAGAGACAAACAGATCCAGAGGATCACGATTTGCTAGAGCAAAATTCATGAACAGAAATGTCTCTAGGAACCAGTACTGAGAACCAGTTCCAAGACAACTGAAAGAATCAGAACTCCTAAGAACGGTACTGAGATTGAGAAAACCTGCATTATAATAGACAAATTGCTAGAAGTTCAATGTGGAAAAGTCTGAGAGTTAAAACTCCAGAGAAGCCCAGTCTTAGAATTACTCCCATACTATTATGAGTTTTACTGCCAAGAGCCCTATGAGATTCTCACAGTAAATATTGGGGAAAATCCCTCATATTTCAGGCGGGGGTAGTGGGGGAAGTAGCCATTTTTAAGTATATCCAGAGCATTGTATTCCTTTTTTTCCCTGAGACTTTATTTTTATTTTTTTATTAAAATCATTGGGTGACACTAATGAAAGCATATAGGTTACAAGTGTACAATAATATGTCATATCTATTTTGCATTTGTGTTCACCACTCCTTTTCTCAAGAGAAACTCTTTTACCAGAGCCTGACCAACCTAGAATAAGGGAAATAGCCATCTCTAACCCTCTCTAAGCATCCTGTCCAACCTAAGTGAAGGTGAGGTAGGGGACTGAGAAACACTTATGAAGGTCATAGCCATAACCAAACCCAGCCGTTAGGCTCTTCCAATTGCCAGTTGAATTCTCTCTTATTTCCAATAATGCCCTTGGGCATTAATTGCTCTGCAGACTAATTCAATCAAATTTGGGCTCCCTTGAAGCAACAGTTTCAAAGATCGGTGTTTGCTATTTGTTTGAACCCAAGGAGGTAGGACTCCTCCAAGCCATCTCCTTTCCTGGCTCTTTAAAACAATTTAGGTAGTTTACAGTTAACCAGTATATTCATTAAATCATGGTTGCCTCTACCACAACCACAACTGTTTTTAGAGCTTCCTTCGCTTGAACTTCTCCATGTTCTGTTGCAAATGAAGTAACTTCTACTGGAGAAATGTTAGAATATATGATTCATGGCTGTCTTCTCTCTCCAGGCAAAATCTCTAGATCTGGGAGTGGGGACAGTGGCAGCTTTCTCTAAGTGACACTCCTGTTTTAGGAGTTGATGTCTTAGTGGAGTTAAAGAGTAAACAGCAGCCTGAGCTTCTCTTAGCTTGCTTCACATGCTTGGAACCATGCCTTACAAGCCAAAGGTGATCAAAGCACCAGTATTCTCAGCAGCACCACAACCATGGGACAATCTCCATTCCATCAGTGAAGGCACTCACCTGGAGCTTAACCTTGCAATCTCAGTAGTTGGGACAGGATGAGAAATGCTAATGTCCTCCTCTTCCTAGGAAGAAAGCTCTATGGTGAGGAGCTGCAGGAAGAAGATATCATATGTTTTCTGCCGATGGTTAGAAGTGCAATTTATGCCTTTCTGACCTAGGAATGAGGAAGAAATGAGAGATCTAGGTTCAAATACCACAGACTCTCCCCTTAATTATGGAATTTTTATAAATTTTCTTGAATAGATGTTTATCCACTTGCTATATGCTCTTAAGATCATTTCCAGAGGTTTTTAAGTTGTTTTGTTTTGTTTTTAAATAATTTTCACCAGTTTCATGGGATATCAGATCCACAAAGCTCCTTACTCTGTCATGCCAGAAATTGACCTCTAGATATTACTTCTTCCTGGCAGACTTACTTCACTGGCAACTGAGTTAACTCTTCTTACTCAGTGCTTAAAGTGCCCCTTCAGTACTTACCACATCCTCCTTGTCTCCCCGCATTAAACCATGCTTCATAAGAATATGAAGGCTGTATCTACCGTGTGTGTGTGTGTGTGTGTGTGTGTGTGTGTGTGTATCACACATATATCTCCAAGGCCTTGCTTGGCACATTGTAGATGCTCAAAAAATTACGGTTGAACTGAAAGTATATTTTTTATATTTTTATTAGGTGGAAGGAGCTATGTCCTGGGAATCAGAACTCCTAAATATGGTACTGAGATTAAAAGGGCAAGAGTGCCTATTACAGAAAAGGGTTCAAACAACAAATGGATAAAAGAATGAATGAAATATTGATTTGGGAACTTATTAATAGATGAAACCGAGTAGAAGTTAAGACCATGGACTTAGGAAATAGATTAAATGGATTTGAATTCCTGCTCTACTACTTTCTATTTATTGCTTAGCTTCACTGTACTGAAAATTTTTTATATATAAAATGAAGGATAATATCAGCACCTACATCATAGGATTTGGCAGAGGATAAAATGCAATAATGAATATACATATACAACATTGCCTGGCGCATCTCAGCCTTTATATAAGTGCTATTTTATTTTATTTCCATCTCTAAGATCAGGAACAAAGCAAGGCTGTCCACTGTCACCACTGATATTCAATATAACATTGGAGGTCCTAGAAGTGCAATCAGGAAAGAGAAAGAAATAAAAAGCATCCAAATAGGAAACAGAGAAGTCAAACTGTCACTATTTGCAGATGACATGATTCTCTATATAGAAAACCCTAAAGATTCTGCAAGAACACTATTAGAAACAATAAGCAAATACAGTAAAGTCTGGGTACAAATCAATGTTCAAAATTCCATAGCTTTGTTATACTCTAATAATGAATCATCAGAAAAAGAAGTGGAAAAAAATAACTCATTTTGCAATTGCAACAAAAAGAATAAAATACCTAGGAATAAATTAAATGAAACATGTGAGGGATTTATATAATCAAAACTATAAGACCTTATTTAAAGAAATCAAAGAAGATACAAAGAAATGGAAAGCTATTTCGTGTTCCTGGATTGGAAGGATTAACATACTTAAAATTACTGTCTTACCTAAAGCATTATACAGGCTTATGGTAATCCCCATCAAAATCCCATCTGCATTTTTTAAAGAAATAGAACAAAAAATCATCAGATTTGTATGTAAGCCCAAAAGACCCCAAATTGCCAAGGCCATCCTGGAAAAAAAAAAAAAAGAATGAGGCTTGAGGCATCACTCTGTCCGACTTCAAATTATACTACAAAGCTTCAGTAATCAAAACAGCCTGGTATTGGCAGAAAAACAGACACACTGACCAGTGGGACAGAATTGAGAGTCAGTCCAGAAGTAAACCTATATTTATATGGGCAAATAATTTCTGACAAAAAAAAAAAAAAAAGCCAAAAACATACAGTAGAGAAAGGAAAGTCTCTTCAATAAATGGTGCTTGGAAAACCAAAAAGCCACGTGCAAAAGAATGAAACTAGACTGTTGTCTATCATCACACACCAAAATTAACTCAAAATGGATTAAAGACCTGACTATAAGACCGGAATCAATAAAATGCATAGAATAAACATAGGAACTAAACTCAAAGACCTCGGACTTAATGAGGATTTTATGAATTTGACTTCAAAGGCAAGGGAAGTAAAAGCTAAAATAAATGAATTGGAATACATCAAACTAATAAGCTTCTGCTCAGCAAAAGAAGTCATCAACAAGGTAAAGAGACAACCATTCGAATGGGAAAATATATTTGCAAGCAACGCCTCTGATAAGGGTCTAATATCTAAAATATACAAAGAACTCATACAATACAATAACAACAACAAAAAAAAATGATCCAATCGAAAAATGAGCAGAGGACCTGAACAGACAATTCTCCTTAGGGGGCTGACAAATGGCCAAGAAATTTATGAAAAGATGTTCAACATCTCTAGCTATTATGGCAATGCAAATCAAAACCACAATGAGATACCACCTCACACCTGTTAGAATAGCTGTTATCAACAGGACAAGTAATGGCAAATGCTGGAGAGGATGCGGAGAAAAAAGAACCCTCACACACTGCTGGTGAGCTTGAAAATGGGTACAGCCACTATGGAAAAGAGTATAGAGGTTCCTCAAAACACTAAAAATGGATCTACCATATGATCCAACAATCCCTCTACTGGGTGTTTAGCCTGAAGACTTGAAAACCCGTATCTGAAATGATACTTGCACACTGATGTTCATAGCAACATTATTCACAGTGGCTAGGACATCAAAGTAATCAAAGTGTCTTACAATAGATGATTGGCTAAAAAAGCTATGGTACATATTTACAATGGGCTATTACTCAGCCATAAGAAGAGATGAAATACTGCCATTTGTGAAAATACGGATGGACCTTGATGTAATCATACTAAGCAACATAAGCCAGGCAGAAAAGGTTGAAAATCACATGGTATCACTTATATGTGGGATATAAACGTAAAAGCAACAAATGAACAGGACAAACAAACAGAGACTCAGGGACATGGACAATGGACTAGTGGTTGCCAGATGGTAGGGGGTGGTGGAGTAGGGAAGAGGTAGACAGGGTAAAGGGGGCTGAATATGGAGGAGTAAGGGGAGGGTGATGTGGGTAAAGGGGATCAAATATATGGTAGCTGAAGGAAACTGGACTTTGGGTGGTAATCACACAATAGAATATATAGATGTCAAATTATAATGTACACCTGAAAATTATATAATTATATCAACCAATGTTTTCCCAGTAAACTTAATTTAAAAAATAAAATAAAAAAAAAAAAGCTCAAGCAACAATTCATCCCCCCCAAACAAAAAAAAAAAGTAGAAGACTATTCGGTGGTTTCAAACAAAAGACTTGTCTCAGATGGGTCAAAAAGACAATAACAAAATATTTAGCCACTGAAAGGAATAAAAATCCGCTCACTAAACTTTGTATTCAATGGTTATGTTGCAGTGGTTTCTCTACATTAAGGGAATTCTTTCTAGGTAATTCTTAATTTTCATAAAAGCTTTTCTGTATTGGTCTAAATACAGTTCCCTGAATGAAAACCAGTTCAGTTGCAGATGTATTCAGTCAACAAACATTCTCAAATCACCTACTTTGTATAAGGAACTCATAGTCATTGGATATGCAAAGTAGAACAAAGCAGATGTGTTTGGGGCCCTAAACGATTTTAAAGAGAAGTTGATCTACCTAAGGAAATAATTGTGCTCTACCTACTTTTCAAATTTTGTTAGAAACCATCTAATAATGTTAAAAATTAATGAGTCAACTGTTATTGACAATTTATTAGGCTCCGTAGTAAGAGAACTTGATAAGTAATTGACCCAAAGTCATAAATCAAGTCAGTAGCAGAGGAGGGATCTACAACAAGACATGCCTGATATCACAATTCATGTTTCTAACCAGCATCCTTTCAGACAATACTACTAATAGAGTTATCTGTATGAAGAGTTGATCATTAAACAGAATCCAGGAATCACTAGCATTCCTTTAAAAGACAATTATTGGGTGTCACTTTGTAATTTGAACTTTCAGAGCAATATATTAATACATCTATTAACAAACACCAAGAAGGAATAGGTCTGCAAAGGAGGACTCCTTGTGGTCAACTTGGACCAAATTCACAGTCAGAGTCTTGACGCCACTGCTTACAGAGGCCTCTCACCGCACACTGTACACTAAAGAACATTGCACGGTAAGCTGCCAAGCCCGCTATACCGCGTTCATCTTGGCTGAGCCCACCCTTATAAAGGAGTTCCTGGAATCATAGTTTGTCCAATGGACTGAGACATGTTCCGTCCAATTGAAGCTGTACAGCTATAACTTCATTTACATGTTTACCAACGAATCAGAGCAGCTCCATAATGACCAATCAGGACACAGAATTCTGACCAATCAGAACAGTGCTACTTGGACCAATCAAACTGTGCAAATTTGGATTCCTCATTTGAATAAAAATGGACTGCTGAGGGACCAGGGCAGGCACTTTTCTGTAGAAGTGGTTTCCTGTTTGTCTGTGGTAGCACACTTTGTTTCCATGTGAGGCTGTATTTGCCTGTTTTGCAAACTATTCACCTGAATAAAGTCTCTCCTTTTATCGCAGTCCAGACTGGGGACTCCTGTTAGCATTGGATAAGTGGCAGCAACTCTTCGTTGCCATTATATATCTCTAAAAGCATATACATGTCATTTTATGTATCTCCAAAATCTCAAATGCACTACACATATATTCTTCCTTTATTCAATGGCCCAGCAAATTTAGCAGGACAGATTACATAGGGGTTTAGAGCCAAACATAGAGGTAATAAGCATTTGTCTGGCTTGTCTTGCCTCCATGCACACAACCCTTTTGGCTCCTTTATCACAACCAACATCTACTAAATATTTTTTAAAGTGATACCACTTTCCTAAAGAGACCTCTGTTTTCTAGCTTTGATTTTTTTTAAAAGTTATTTCAAGTTGGAGGAAGGAAAGCTTACACTCAAGGTGAATTTCACTCTGAAGTTTAGTTGCTTCACGTACCCTGGCTTATTTTTAATATTTTTTTAAACAGTCACATCAAAAGTCAGAAAGCTTTGGAACTGACTTCTGCATATTATATACTTAACGTCTGAGATCATTCTACAGAGGTATTTGTAGAGATGATTTGGACAGTTTGGAAAGAAAAGCAGGAAGTAAAATTGCTCCTTTTCTCCAAAGACTGGTATAAAGAACGTCACACAAATGTACATAAAATGGCTAAGATCTGACAACTGGACTTCTTGAAAATTTACAGATCATTTTGAAAAAGCTAACTATGTTCAGGAAGATGCCTCCCTTTCCTCAAAATGAAATTCTGAAACAAGCTAGTACGTTTTAAGCAATTCAGTGTTGTATGGAGCCTGGAGAAATATTTCCTGTGTGGTACAGGTGAACATAATTAAATAATACAGCTGCTTCATTCTGCAGAATGAAGCATTTCTTTCAAAAACTAAACCTCATAATTTTTAGGTTTTGAGGAACCGTGATGTTTTAAAAAAGGAAATAAAGAGAAATTATTGGGAAGGTTATATACAACCCGCTCTATCTCCTTGCCTCTTTCTGACAAGTACACTGCTCCCTCCTCACCCTAACCCTCTTTCTAAATTTCCTAGAAGGGCATGAATTCAGAGGACGAAGTGGGCAAAGGTGGCCGTGCTTGTACATGGCGTGTGGAGGGAGTGGGAAGGTAGCCAGCGACAAGAGGATGGGCAACATAAAACGACAAAAGAAAGGCCTGGGGAGAGAATGGGAGGGGCGAAGAGTGTTGCAGACTCTCCTAGGTAAACAGAGAAGGACAATCTCCAACCACAGGGAGGTGATGCCACTTGTGGGCCCTAAGATTGGAGAAGACCGAAATGAGTGAGAGGGCGGTGCGCACTGGGGCCCCGCGCACAAACGGGAGGAAGGGGTTGTCTCTGCGTGTGCACGAAGCGGGGGAGGAGCGGCGAGCTCCTGTAGCACTGGCCTCGGGAGTTGGGGGGCGAGCTCGTTGGTGACGCGGGGCCCTCACGTGACCCGGAGCTGCAGAGCGACGCAGCCTTCGGCGCAGTCGTCACTCCTGTCTGGGTACCAGTTGCCCGCTGCCCTGCACACGGCGGGCTGGCATTGGGCCCGGGGAAAGCCGAGCAGGTAAGGGCCGGGAGGCCGGCGCGGGGCATCAGCGCAGCGGTCTTCGCCGGCTTCCTCCAGCCCCGGAATTCTTGAAATAGGGACCCCCCCTGGGTGGGGTGCTGGGCGGCAGGGTTCCAGGGAGGGCAGCAGAGCAAGTCAGCGATGGAAAATCACCCCCGAGTTCCTGCAAAAGTACGGTGAACCCGGAGGGGGCTGGGGTGGCCGGGGTCGGGGGGAGCCGGGGAGGAGAAGGGAACTCTGGCGGCGGCGGGTTCGCGCCCGGCGCTCGGCTGCAGCGGCCCCGGCTCCCCCACCTCGACCCTCTGCAGGTCTGCGCGTCTGTGTCAAGCGTCCAGCGGCGCACTCGCGGCGCCAGTTGAGAAGAGGAGGAGGAGACAGCAAGGATCGGCCCAGGTGGGTGTGCAGGACGGTGACGGGGGGGGCGGGCGCAGGGCTCAGTTTGAGGACCCCCCCCCCAAGTTCCCCTTTCCCCGCTCCCCGTCCTCCATTTTAGTGTCTGTTGAGCTCTGGGAAAGAATTCTGGGAAGGGAAAAATGGTGGGCTTTGGCGGAGGGAGGGAAAAGGAGAGCTGGAGGGAAGGGCTCGAATTGGAGGCCCCCTAGAGGGCACACGACTCTGGTAAGGCAGTGGGGGGAAAAAATTTGAAACCTTTGATATCAGGACTCTGAATCCTACTGGTCAGTGCACCGAGAATTTAGTCTCTCCTTGCCTTTGTCTTACTTGTGTTCAAAGAAAAACAACCAGGAAAAAATCTCATCATGGCAGATATCCACCAGGAAAACGAAGAAATGGAGCAGCGCATGCAGAATGGAGAGGAAGACCGCCGTTTGGGAGGGGTTGAAGGCCACCAGCCAGCAGGACATAATAGACGGGGACAGGCTCGCCGACTTGCCCCTAATTTCCGATGGGCCATACCCAATAGGCAGGTCAATGATGGGATGGGTGGAGATGGAGATGATATGGAAATGTTCATGGAGGAGATGAGAGAAATCAGGAGAAAACTTAGGGAGCTGCAGTTGAGGAATTGTCTGCGTATCCTTATGGAGGAGCTCTCTAATCACCATGACCATCACGATGAATTTTGCCTTATGCCTTAACTCCTGCCGTTTTCTGTGAGATTAATAATACTGTGATTCCCACTGCTGTTTTCTTATTCCTTACATTTCCTGATAATGCCTTTACTGATCTGTTTGCTGTGAACCTTATTATGTTCATGTGTCAGGTGGGTTCTGTATTACCACCTTCTAATCTGAGATTGCCTTGACACCCAGTCTTAAGTTTCTGTCAACAATAGTTTCACCCATTTGCATGAAAAAATGTAAAGTTAATAAAGCAATTAAAAAAGCAACTTATACATTTATTGTCTTATTAAAAAACATGAACCCTGTAAAAAAATAAATCATATCCGCAGGGTGTGGACTGGGGCACGTTTCTCTGTGGTCAGATGGTATAGGAGTCTTTTTCCTTTAATTATCTAGTTTTAGAAGCAATGCAATTTTTCAATGAATCTGTGAATGTAGTACAGGTATATAATAACTGGTTCAACACACTTAAAGAAGAGTGAACTTTATCTTCGAGTCTAAGTTGGAGGAATAAAACCTTTAGTATAGATACATTCCTTTAAAGAATCAGTCTTTGCTGTAAAATGGGGAATAATACTTGCTTTACAGGGCTGCTGGGTGGAGTAGATGAGGTGTGGAACTCTGTTGGGCTGCTTCCTGTGCAACTCCCCAGCATTTAATGGGATTCTGACCTGCATCAGGTATGTGAGAAGGACTAAAGGGAATATTCACTGGTTGTCAAGTCCAGAGGACAAAAATAGGTGGGTTCTACCTTGCCATTTCTGTGATATTTGCTGTTTCTGATGTGCTAGAGTCCTTAAGGTAAACCCAGATTTCTCTGGAGTCCCTGGTGAGCTAAATCACCCTTTGATCCCTGTAGAAATGTGGAGAATGGCTTTATCTTCACTTTAGAGTTTAATTTATCCAACTGAACATTTCCATGGTTCTTGGTCTTATCTTAGTTCTTAACAAAATAGCCCTTTTGTCTTTTATGCCTCTCTTTAAAGAACTCAGACATGAACACACTGGGGCCTAAAATCAGGAGATATGTCAAGATGTCTCATGACCTGTCCAGGATGGTGTGTCCAGAATAGCACTACTTACAATGACCAAAACAAGCTGAAAGTTTTGTTTGTGCTTCTGCCTTTTATGGGTATTTTCTCAAAAGAGCATCTGGGCAGGCCTGCCTGACCAGTTTGACAGACTTACCCAGAAGACATGTAAATTACATTAGGGGAACACATTTTAAAGTGGAAACGTTCCCATTTGTGTCACTTCCACACCTGAAACATGAAACTGCTTTGCAACTTCCTAAAACCAGTACTAAATATTTGGCATTATCATTTTTATGTGGGAGTGTGCCCTTCACAAGACAAACGTTTTGTCTTAATCACAGTGGAGCTCAGTTTCTAGTTTAGTGACTGACATTTAATTATTAATTGTTCTGATTGATAATAAACTATGTGGAGTTTGGAACCTATAAATGCTGTTCCTAACTGTCCTTTATAATTAAATGGCCTAAGGCAAGTAACTACTTACCTGGGAAGTATTACTTTTAATTTAGAAAGGAACATAGCAAGAAAATTCTCTAAATTAAAATCCATAGATTTTTATGTTGAACCTTGTATATACTAGTGTTTACGTAAACACAGACCATTTACTTGCATCACCTAGGGAAAATGTTAAAAAAGCTGACACTTAGGTGCCCTTCCTACATTCAATCCTCATTGTCATCCCCAAATCGCTCGATCAGGAAATGACTGCTCTTCAGGAGATTGTGATACACCTGAATTTTGACAACACAAGCATAGAAAAACACTGACAGTGATTATACTATTTCATAAACATTAGGATCTGAATTACCTTGTTTGATACCACAGTGAACATACCTTTCCAAAATACAAGATTTCTAAATTTGGATTTCAATAAACAATGAGTGTATGTCTGTAATTTAAGCCAGTACATTTTTCTTCCCAAATATCCTATTAAATGAATGCGTTATGAATCTATTAATAATAAATTTATAATAATTATAAAATTATTAAATAAGGTAGGCATGTATTTCTATGTAAGCCTGTGCCCTTTTACAATGGTTTTTGTGTTAATCACCCTGGAACTTAGTTTCTAGCACAGTACCTAATATGATGGATATTTATTTTATTAATTTAATTATTAATATTAAATAAACAACTAATTTATCTAAAATAATATATCATAACAATATTGAGTGTTATGGTTGGTTTATTTCTTTACACTCTTAAAAATTTTAATGAGAAACTTTTAAATGTAATACTTTTTATAATTATGTAACAAAGTCATTATCCATATTTAGATTATGCAGACAATAAAAGGAATATAAACAACACCATAATCCACTCATCCAAAGGAAATACTTTTATACAATTTCTTATCATTATCTTTTATTCATTTATGATAAAGCCAGGCTCAGAACCTCTTAAGACGAATATTGCCTCTTGTAAACCTCCTGCCAATGTGACATGTTTAGTTTGTTATGTTTGTTTTATTTTTTTTTTACGGTGAAAAATATTTATATTTAGAATTAGCCAATTGGACCCAGTCTAGATGATCTCAATTTTGTTGGCAACATTCAAAGCATTATAGTCAGTTGCACATGTGCTTTCTCTCCATCAGACATGATCAGAGTGTTGACTTTGGCCATGTCAATGTCATTGAGCTTTTTCACAGCCTGTTTGATTTCTTGTTTGTTGGCCTTGACATCCACAATGAACACAAATGTATTGTTTTTTCTTCATGGCTGACTGGGTAGTCGAAGGAACTTGATGATGGCACAGTGGTCAATTTTTTCTCTTGGGGGCGCTCTGCCGAGGATATTTGGGTTGCCTCCGGAGCTCCAGTGTCTTGAGCCATCTGAAGGTGGGTGACATGCATATCTTCTTTTTTCTGTGGCTGTGGATGCCTTTCAACACTACTTTCTGTGCCTTCAAAGCCTTTGCTTTGGTTTTGGGTGGAGCAAGGACTTCCTTCTTGGCTTTTGGTGCCATCTTCATGAAAAGATGTTTTATTTTATATCTCTCCTCTTCACTTCTCAAATATAATTAGATCACATTTGACTAACTTTCAGTTAGCTCCTGTTTCTCAAAACTGAAAATAACAGTTACCACGTTTCAACAGGTCCACTCTCACTTGGCAAATTTAGGAACATTAAGTGAATCCATATATTTATACAGCAGGGCAGAACTATTTAATTTTGAAACTTAATAGTAGTGAAAACACTGGATTACATGAATGAAATGTAAAAGATCCCATTTTTTAATTTTTAAGCAGATAGCGTGTAATTATCTCATGCATAACCAGTTGGAAGGCTTTCTAAGCAATACATATAACCAGATAAATAAGGCATTCATATAAATGTAAATCTCTTACTATTTTTTGTACATTCAACTTTGCCCCAAACGTTGTTTTAAAAGTTACAGTTACTGTTTAGAAATTTATTTTTTCCTTTTTAGTGAAACTAAACTTTGATGAATTTAATGTGAAGAGAAATCTTCAGATGTATGCCAATTAAAAAAATAATCATTTTCCCACAAATGAAAAGAGCTTTATTGTGTTTTTGATTGTAAAACTTAAATTCTAAAGTGGTTTTCATTGTTGCTTTGGAATAGAAGAGAAAATGTATTAAGAAAATTGTTAAAAACAATAAATAATAATCTCTTAAAGTTTGATTTTTAAAAGAGGAAGGAAACTAAATGTGTCAATCAATTTAAAGACAGTGAGAAGCTTGAAAACTTTTTGAATAAGCAACAAAAATAATGAATTTCAAATACTTCTCAATCCTTTAGCTAGTAATGTGAACTTACTAGTTGCTACCATGAAAGTTCATTTTACTCTGTTCATTGGTAAAACAGAGATAACTGCCCCGGCCGGCGGGGCAGGACAACGCGGGTCGAAGAGGATCCTGTGGAGGATGGGGGGAGGGGAGAGACAGGAGATACGAAGAAATGGAGGCAAGACAAAGTTCTGATCAAGCCTCAAATTTTTTATTTCAGAGCGGGTATATTTATACAGAACAAAGGGGGGCAGGACTGACTAGGCAGGGGGATACTTGTTACAATTTCATTGGTCCTTGTTTGATGGGGTGAGGGGGTACAAAGGTTAGAAGTGAAAAGAGGAACAAGGAGGAGAGGGGCTCCTTGGGCAGGTCCACAGCCATTCAGTAGGTCCTTCCTTATCCGGCAGGTATGTTAATACATTCTGTGGTTAAGTATTTCCTGGGACATTATCTGCTCCTGCATTCTTTAGATAGCATACAGGTTTGTTAATGGCCAGGTTCTATGCCGGGGGACTGGGCGGTCAGAATGAGGGTCTTGGCTCCCAACATCTCCTCCCTTTCTGTTTTAGAAAAGGTGGGCCTTAACCGAGTGGGGGAACATTGACCTGGTTCCTCCCGCGGGCTATGTGGGCCCGCCTAGTATTTGGCTCTTGGTATCTTTTGGGGAGGAGAGGCAGAGCCATTTTGAAATAGTAGTTTTTGGATACCAACCTCTATGCAAACCAGGTGTGTTCTCAGGGAAATACAGAGGGGGTCTCTTTATTGTGACCTTCCCTTGCAGATGCTTTGCTCTTGCACCCATCTCGGTGCCCATACCCCCCCTCGAGTTTTTGATGGGCGAGGGTAGACATACCTCTGTACTATATGCCGTCCCCGTAGGGAGGGAGCCAGGCAAAGTTATATTTCTCCTTTTACAGTGGAACCAATGGTTAGGGTTTTGTATATAACCTGAAAGGGATTTTAAAGAAGCCGATGTAAATTTAAAGGTGAGATAGGGGCCAGTGGGGATCTTGGGTCTTCGGGGTTTTCATTATTATAGTCGGTGGTGTCATCGCTCTGGGTAGCCAAACGGTGATAGTGAATGTGGACAGGTTTGGCTAGTAAGGCATCTACCTGTTGCTTAATGAGATCAGTTATGCGCCGGAAAGCCCA
The DNA here is from genome assembly GCA_030015415.1 of Cynopterus sphinx. NCBI lineage: Eukaryota > Metazoa > Chordata > Mammalia > Chiroptera > Pteropodidae > Cynopterus > Cynopterus sphinx. The sequence continues at coordinate 56,660,336 of CM057388.1, forward strand.
GGGCCCAAAGGTTATAAGTAAAAGAACACAAGAAAGGGGGCCGAGGATGGGAAGGAGGTAAGGAAGGAGCCCATTTAACCCAGTTAGAAAGGTGTTCTCTTGGAGCTCTCTGCGTCTTTTGACGAGGTCTTCTTGAAGTTTCTTGATCTTATGTCAAACGATCCCAGATCTATTGGCGTAGAAGCAGCAGCGTTCCTGTAAAGCCAAACAAATCCCTCCCTGCTCTGCTGTAAGAAGGTCTAAGCCTCTGCGGTTTTGTAACACTACCTCAGCAAGGGAATCAATTTGATCTTGTATGTCGCTTATGGTTCCTGAAAGGGCTTGCACATCATTAATTAATTGGTGGGACAATTTGTTGTAGGAGTGGACTGCAATGCCAACTCCAGCTGAACCAGAGGCGAGTGCCCAGTAATACCTAAACTGACGAGGAGGGGGATGGCTTGGATGGCTCGTTTGTGTCGTCCTGCTATGTAATAATCTAGGCTAGGGAGGGGGACGGGTTCGTCTCCCGGTATGATGGAGATGTCTAAGAAAACATTAGCTAATACACAGAGTCCAGTCCAATTTTGTGGCAGGGCAGTATAGGCAAGGTTATTCCCGCATAAGAACACTTGTCCGGGGGCAGGGCATAAGGGCCCAGTGCGATTAAAAAGACTAGAGCAATTGGTAAAGGTGACAAACCCTACATCAATGTCGAAATAGTTATTTTGAAACGGACCTTGGTAGCAGGTAGAGGAGTTGAAACCTACAGGCTGAACTCTAAAAGGAGGGCTGAGACTGCAATTAAGGTTATGGTCAATAGATGAGCTTGAGACTGGGATAGCAGTGGGCATAGGGATGCCTATAGTCATGCATAGCCAGCAATCTTGAGCAAGTTGAGGATTAGAATTATTTAAGGCCCAGAGAGTAGTCTCTAGGATATTAATGGTTTGGGTGTCTATGTCAATATTTCCTCGGGATCTAGGAATAGCTAGGGGATAAGAAGGGGGGCGTAAAGCCTTTTGGAATTCCTCAAATTTTTGTTGTAATTTTATATAATGAAGAGCATCAGCAGGACCATAACCGTCTGATACATAAGGCGGAGGATCGGTTGGCCAGCAAATTATTTTTCCAACATCCTTAGATGCACTACAAGGGGCTATTGGGAAGCTTTCAGGGCCTATAGCTGACAGGCTATTGGCCCAGTTGTCAGTGTTAGGGGCATAAGGTGCCCATCTTGTTAATTTAGTGGTGTAATATGTCTTATTACCCTTGGTGCATTCAAAACAAAAATCCTACTTAGACTTTGTGGAAAATTTGTCACTAGTTATAAGGTTGATCACCTGATTAAATAGGATTACAGGTCATTATGAAACAATACCTAGTTATCTATTTAACCAATGCAATAATAAAAGATTTCAAAGGTAAATATGACTATAAAAAACCTTAGCATTCTTAATGTTAAGACTGTTTTTAAGTATCAGCATTTAATAGATTAGCAAATTTATGAATATACCAATCTTATAATTTTGTAATCTTGAACAACTAGTAGAATTAGCATACGCATACGACCTGATTTAATACAGGTAGAATAAAATTGTGTTTCTGATAACTTGAAGACACAACTACTTTTCCTTAACTTATAATATTAAACTATTCTTATTACCAAAGATTATCTCAGATCATGTAGATTTGATAAAACAAAAACAAAACATTTGAATTAGTTTCTATTTTTCTGACAATTTTAGGAAGACGTAATTTATAAGATTCCTATTTCTTTCTAAACCAATTAAAGCAGAGATCTTTTATTAATTTATTTTCCAATAAAAATAAATTCCAACCTAAACTGAAGAACCAGCCAGAGGGAGACTTGACTATTCAGGACTCCGCCCCACAGACACTCTGTAAACACTTAATCAGTTTTATGTTTAGTCATTCTTCAGACCTAAATCTCTAACACAAATGCACATTCTCTGCATTGTTTTAAAAGAAACCTATGATTACTGAAAGAAACCACCAGAACGCGCGGTAGTCCGAGAGGAATTCCAATTTATTAAATGGAGGAGCGAGCTTATATAGGGGGAGGATCCGGTTGGGGACGGCTAGTGTTCGTGTAGGGTGTTGATTGGATTGTGGTAGGGGGCTAGTGTTGATAGGTCTCTTGGACCTTCACTAAGATGGAGGGGGCTTTTGGCGCCGGCGGGCTTTTTCGCGCCAGTGGGGTTGCTAAGCATCCTGGGATAGGGGATTTCGTCAGCTTCACTTCAGGTAAATGGAAAGTTACAGGGTTTGAGGGGGTGAAAAGTTAAGGGTCATTATGTTCCAACATTCCCCCCTCTTTGTTTTTTGGGGAAAGGGGGCGCTGACCGTCTCAAGCTACTTCCTGCTGAAAGGGGGCGTAGTTTTAGGGCTGTTTGGGGAGGGGAGGGGAGTTGCTGCGGAAGGGAAAGTTGGAACAAAAGACCTGTATATAGTCCCATGTTAGGCGGGAGAAGAGGATAATTTCTGTTGGCTTGAAGTCCTGGAGGGCTCCCTGCAGCCAGAAATTGTTGATCTGTTCACGAAAATCTTCCCAGGAATCCTCGGGGTGGAGGGCCCACAGGTCAGAGTCGAGAGCCTCCAGGAACTGTACCCAGGTAGCCATCAGCATTCAGTGATTTGTTCTTTAAAAGAAACGGGATCCTGAGCCAAAGGACGGTAGTTATAATTACTGAGGAGAAGCTGATTAAAGGTTTGGTTAGAAATTCTTCCAACCTGTGTCTGAAGAAATTTAATTAAGCAGGGAAGGAAGAGACAGCCGAGAAAGATTATAGTGAGTGGCCCTAGAATGGGCCAGAGCCAGGTGAGGAGGGGGTTTTGAAAAAGAGATGTCCAGGTGGCGGGTTGGGCATTAGTTTTATAGAATGAAGTGGCTAGGTCCTCAAGTTTTTTTATGTTGGTTTCAATAATACCTGATTCATTAACATAGTAGCAGCATTCCTCTTTTAAGAATAAGCAAGTTCCACCTTTTTCTGCAGTTAGTAAGTCCAGAGCCCTCCTGTTTTGCAAGGCAACCTTTGCGAGTGATGTTATTTGTCGTTGGAGAGAGCCTAAGGACTCAGCAGTAGATGTAAGAGCACCCTCGAGTTTAGAATTAAGATCGTGTACGGCCCATAGAGTGTGTCCGAGGCTCCCGCCTCCCAATCCAATTCCTGCCGCCGATGTTATAAGAAAGATTCCAATCAAGACTGGGAGGAAGGCCGCTCTCTTATGTCTAGAGGGCAGGTTGAGGAGGAAGAGTAGTTCAGAGTTAGAATAGAGGGTGAGCTGGGGAACAATGGTGACGGGGAGGCAGGGAGTAGTAACGTTGGGAAAGATGACAGTGTAGAGAGTGCCGTTGCACCAGAAAAAGAACCCGGGGATGCTGCGGTGGGATTAGAAATGGTGATGTTATAGTCGCAGTGGAAAGGCGATGATAGAGAGGGGGCAGAGTTTCCTAGGAGGCACAGTCTGGGGATAAGGGTGTGATTGGACTGGTCCTCGGGTTCCCATAAGGGAACATTAGGGAGATGGGGGGGGAGTGTATGTTTTGAGGTTTTAGAAGGAAATGAAGTTAAGTTTAGAGGGACAGCGGCCAAGAGTGGTCGTCTGAGAGATGCACAAAGAAAACAGTTTTTGGGAGATATGGAAGGGAGAGTGTGATTAAGAGAGATAAGCGTCTTGGAGAGGATTTGTAGCCAGGTGTAGGTGTTTAAGGTAGTTGACTTGTCGGAGTCAGTGGACTCTAGGGCTGAAATGAGTTGAGTCTCTTGATGTTTGATGTCAGTAGATACCAGAGAAACCGAGTGGTTAATGGGAATGTATTGGCGGGTGATAGTAAGGCGTCCGCAAGGGCGTGAAGCATAGCCATTACAATAAAAGGCACCAGGAACTACCCCCGCCTATCTAGAGTCCCAAGAATCTTGGATGTGGAGTTTGAAGGAGCCACCTGAGACCTGTAAAATACTGCCACCTACCTTGGCCTGTTGGAGATATGGGTCATGGATTTTACAGGCCCAGTAAGGACATCCACCATAAGTTTCCGGCCATCGTTTGCAATAATCCTGTCTTTGGTCAAATAAAAAGCAGACATAGGGACGGGTGGCATGGGAGATAAGCTTACTGTCTGTCAGGGGTATAGTGACTGGCCCGGAACATCCCGCGAGGGGGCAGTCAGCAGTGGCGGTAAGGCGAGTGAGTTGGATTTGTTTTTCAGTGTAAGTTTCCTGAACCTTGAACCTCCAGACAAACTGACTGGAGGAGAGCCCAGGGTAGGGGAGAGAGACTAAAAAAGAAAAAATAAGAAAAAGGGTCATAGTTTACTCTGGGATAGGCGACAGGCGTTCGGCGCGAGTGATTTTGAGTTTAAGGGGATTGGACGGGTGTGGGGAGCAGGCATAGGTATCGCAGTGGCTGGTGTTTTCCGCCGTCTGACTGGAGGAGGTTTTTCGAGGTGTATGCCTTCAACCTGGAAATGTGAATCCAAGGAGTTAGATTTTTGTCTGGAAGGAGTAATTTGGCCGCTGTTGGAGTGGTTAGGACAACTGGGTAAGGACCCTCCCATTTTGGTTGGAGGTCCTTCTTTCCGTCAGGAGGGGTGTAGAGGACCTGATCGCCAGGTTGTAAGGGGGTTAGTATTTCTGACTTACGGGGTGCAGGCAATAGCCAGTCCTGATATTTCCATATTTCACCTCTTATGTATGACAGGAGGGGAATGGTGAGGGAGGAAGGAATGACAGAGTTGGAGGGAACTATGCCAGGGGGTAAAGGGCTACGCCCATACATAATTTCAAAGGGAGAAAGGTTGGTAGGTTTTTTTTGGAAAGAGCCTAATCTTTAGAAGAGCCAGTGGTAGTAACTGAGTCCAGTCGAGATGTAATTCAAGCGTTAATTTGGTAAGGAGTTCCTTTAGGGTCCTATCAGATCTTTCAACTTTTCCTGATGCCTGGGGTCTATATGGGCAGTGAAGATGCCAGGGGAGAGAGAGAGACGAGGCAAGATTTTGAGTGATCTGAGCAGTGAATTCGGGACCGTTGTCAGATTGAAGGGAAGAAGGCATCCCAAACCGAGGTATTATATTAGTCAGCAGGTGTTTGGCGACCGTGGACGCCTGTTTATTGGTGCATGGGAACGCCTCGACCCATCCTGAGAAGGTGTCCACAAAGACTAACAGATATCTGAGGCGCTTTACCGGAGGCATATGAGTGAAGTCAATCTGCCAATCAGTGGCAGGGGTGGTGCCCCGCGCCTGGTGTGTTGGGTATGGTGAGGGTAGGGTATGAGGGAGGATTATTGGATTCTTGAGAGTCAGATAAAATCAGGGCCAGGATGAAGGAACTGGAGGGATCTGAGGAGGGAATTGAGATGGAAGCTCCAAGCTTAGAAAGTATATCTCTTCCTAGCAGAGGAACTGGGCATTGTGGGATAACTAAAAAGGAGTGTGAAAAGGAGTGGGGAGCGTTTTGTAATTGGCAAAATAGGAGGGGGGTTCTATGAGGGAGTATGCGTGTTCCCCCTACCCCGACAATAGGGGTTGAACTGGGTGTGGTAGGGCCTCGGAACTCCCTCAAGAGTGAAAAGGTGGCTCCAGTGTCCACTAAAAATGAGATAGGCTGACCGTCTACCACCAGACTAACCCTGGGCTCTGCTTTAGTGATAGTAAGAGTCGGGACAGGCCCAGGGCCCCATCAGTCATCGGCCAAGGCGATCACAGGAGGGGATTGTAGAGAGTAAAGATTCGTTGTTCCATCTCCCCTTCGGGTGGTGGGACAATCGGATCCCCAATGTCCCATCTGTTTGCATTTAGGACACGGCCGGGTGGGGGCCCGGGGCTGTGGACACGCACGCGACCAGTGGCCCTCCTTGCCGCATTTAAAGCACGCTCCGGGAGGGGTCTTTGTGGTAGGGTTGGCCTTTGTCTGTTTGGACACTAGTTGAGCCACCATCTGAAAGTCAGCCTGGCGTGCCTTATTACGGAGTTTTTCTTTTTCCTCCTCGCGGCCGTGAAAGACCTTAAAGGCAGTGGAAAGGATTTCGCTCTGAGGGGTTGCCGGGCCATGCTCTAGTTTTTTTTTTTTTTTTGTATAATGTCTTGGACCTTCTGGAAATTAACTACTTTCCGGGCAGCCTTTTTTAGAACCACTACCAGACAAGAGGCAAATCGGTCTCGGGCTTGGACACCTTGAACAGTGTTATAGTCCCAATTAGGATCTCTATCCGGGACTGCCTCAGGTCCAATGGGAAAGGTAGGGTCAGTTCGTCTAGTCTCGTTGGCATGTGTTTGGGCAGCATCCCATACCCTATGGCGTTCCTCTGATAGGAGAGTATTGGCCAGGAGCATAAAAATGTCCTGATAAGTAAGGCTGTATGCTTGGAGCACCCATTGGAATTCTTTAATATAGGTGGTGGGGTCGGAGCTAAAGGAGCCTAGCTTTTTTTCAATTTGGGAGAGATCAGAAAGAGAAAAGGGCACATGGACACGGACTACCCCTTCTGCCCCTGCCACTTCCCGAAGTGGGGCCATTAAGGTGGGAGGATTGGAAGGGGTAGAAAGGGAGGGGGCCGGATGTGGGGGAGGGCCACGGGATCGTGTGTGTGGCGGGCTGAATGGAGGAGCGGAAGAGATATGAATTGGGGGAGGTGTGTTAGAGGCAGGTAGTGGTAGGGGTACAGCCAGATTTTGGGGTGGAGATCGATACGGAGGAGGCTCATCTGCAGGATCGAAGGTTTCGTTGGTAGCAGGCGGGGAGGAGGAGGAGGGAGGGGTGGGCGGAGATGGCTTTGGAGTGACGGCCAAGAGGAGTTGGGAGGGAGAGCATGAGGAGCAGAGAGCAGGGTGTTGAGATAGGAGACGGAAAGCTTGAACGTAGGGGATTTCTGTCCATTTGCCCAGGCGCTGGCAGTAATTGAAAAGATCATGGATGAGGTTAGAGTCAAGAGACCCCTCGGAAGGCCAAATGGACTGATTATCTAAGGGGTATTGCGGCCAATTTTGAGTACAGAATCTGGTGAGGAGTTTAGGTTTGATGTCTCCCTTTAAAGAGAGTGTGGAAAGGTTTCGTAAAAGACATTGGAGAGGAGAGTCTGCGGCGGGGGAGGAAGAGGAGGCTCCCATAATGTTGGAGATACGAGGCAGGAAAAGAAGTCTCCGAACGGCGGGAGAACCTCCGCACAAATATATAGGGCGTCCCCTATACAATGTGGGGGTTCCGGAGGGTTCAGTAGAACCGGTTAGGAGACCTCCCAGAGGTCGTCACCCGTGGGAGGTTCCTAAATTGAGTCCAGGACTCAGGATTCGGAGAGTGCCGGTACCGGGCTTTAGGAGGAAGGCAAGGAACGTGGAGGAAAAGTATAGGAGAAGAAGGGAGCCAGCCCCTTTCTACCCCGCGCAGGTGTTGTCCCTATAAATTGGTGTAGGGTAGGACGAGGGTCCACCGTAGTCTTGAAGACCGTGGTGGGGTGTATTCCCTCTCTCCTCGGTAACGACAGGAGGCCACCGGATGGTCACGGCTAGTTCTCCTGCTGTAGTCACCGGGGAGTGTCCGTCCCTAGAGGGGTTACTCACGGAATAGCCGGTTGGTCGGTGGTGACTGTGACGAGCCAGAGCCGGGTCAAATGGGCAGGGGAATTCCGGACTGGGTCGTTCTAGGTGGCAGACGGGAGACAAGGGGCCTAATGAAGGCACTCCTTGTCCCGGGTTTCGGCACCAATGAAAGAAATCACCAGAACGCGCGGTAGTCCGAGAGGAATTCCAATTTATTAAATGGAGGAGCGAGCTTATATAGGGGGAGGATCCGGTTGGGGACGGCTAGTGTTCGTGTAGGGTGTTGATTGGATTGTGGTAGGGGGGCTAGTGTTGATAGGTCTCTTGGACCTTCACTAAGATGGAGTGGACTTGGGCGCGGGCTTTTTTTCGCGCCAGTGGGGTTGCTAAGCATCCTGGGATAGGGGATCTCGTCAGCTTCACTTCAGGTAAATGGAAAGTTACAGGGTTTGAGGGGGTGAAAAGTTAAGGGTCATTATGTTCCAACAATTACCACAGATGATATGTCGCATCTCAAAGGCTGTTTGCAGGTCGAGTGGCCCCTCTGATGGTTACTGTTTCAAACGTGGGCTAATTTAGCTGGCAGAACCTTTGAAGGTTGAAGGGATTGACGCTCTAGCTCCGTAGGCTTGGGCTTGTTCCCTGAAATCCTTAAAATGGTTAAAGTATTGAAACGGGGGAGAACATAGGACGATTTGAGAAGGAAGCCTGACCCATGTTAGTGAAAACAGGTAAGAGAAGAGAAAATCCCCACAAGAGCCAACTAAGCCAGGGCTAGGATCAGCCTTTCACCTAGCATCCAGTCGGGGGGGCCACAGAGGCCAGACCTAAGGAAGGAATCAAAATAAGTATAGGAGGGTAACAGTACATTCGGCCAGCCCAGACAGACAGACACAAGACAGACAAGACAAACTACAGATAACACAAAACGCTAGCGCATCAGAAACCAGAACCAGAACATGTACAGGGTCAGAGTCTGACGTCTCAGACCGACCGCACTAGGGAAGTATCGCTGCGTCCAGCCTTCCGCTAGTCAACCAAGGGCCCAATCAGACAGGAACAGAACTCAGGCATCTAGATAGATGTTAATGCAGTCTTATTCACCGGTGAGGCTGCTTTAGGTGGCTCGTGCCCAATTACAATTAAAGTGAAACTTCTTTTCCTCCTGTCCTCCTGAGCAAGGCTGCTTGGCGTCCGGGGCTGAGAAACATCTCTCAGCGGCCGCCCCCTGGACGAAGCAAGTCCTTACTCAAGATGGCTGGGGGTTTCAGGTTTTGGGAGATCCAGAACAGAAGTTAAAAAGAGAACAGAAGTTAATCTTTGACAAAGCTAGCAGAAACTGGTCATTACAAAGATAAATGTAGCCAGGGAATTTGCTAGTTTTAAACATGGCCTTGCAGATGTTCTCCTTATCTGTGCCCTGGAATGTTGCGCTCTTAGCATATGAAAGAGTTCATTGTCACAAGTTTCATAGCAGACATTAAGCAGTTAAAAGTTATAGGAACTAGGCATTCTTGTCCCAATTAAAAATTGCTAAGGTAAAGACTTCTTTTGTCAAGTTTTGGGACTTTTAATTAACTTTTACCTTTTTTACATTTTAGTAGGCTGTCACATTCCCATTGGTTTTTAGGCACATATCAAATCTTTGATGTCCTATAAATTGGGGAAACTGAGATACCCCTGTTACTTGAGTAGAAAATATTATTAATTTAACAGCCTGGACTCTCTGTTAATATACTGTATAAGGCAATTTACTATATATGGCCTAAATAGCAGTTCTAGAAAAGCTAATATTAAAGGTCTTTGTTTTACTAAGGCTAGACTCTCTCGAATTATGCCAGAGCGGTTGGTATAAAAATAGCAGTCTTTACTTAAAGTTGTACAATCAAAGTAAGTGTTGGAACAAAATGGCCCTTAACTTTTCACCCCCTCCATCTTAGTGAAAAGCCCACCGGCGCCAAAAGCCCCCTCCATCTTAGTGAAAAGCCCGCCGGCGCCAAAAGCCCCCTCCATCTTAGTGAAGGCCCAAGAGACCTATCAACACTAGCCCCCCTACCACAATCCAATCAATACCCTACACGAACACTAGCCGTCCCCAACCGGATCCTCCCCCTATATAAGCTCGCTCCTCCATTTAATAAATTGGAATTCCTCTCGGACTCCTGTGCGTCCTGGTGATTTCTTTCGTCTTGGATTCCTGCGCTTCCTGGTGGTTCCCTTCCTTGTGGATTACTGCGCGTCTTGGTGATTTCTCTCGTTTCGGATTACTGCGCGTTTTGGTGTTTTCTCTCATTTCGGATTACCGCGTGTTCTGGTGGTTTTCTTTCATTGGTGCCGAAACCCGGGACAAGGAGTGCCTTCATTAGGCCCCTTGTCTCCCGTCTGCCACCTAGAACGACCCAGTCCGGAATTCCCCTGCCCATTTGACCCGGCTCTGGCTCGTCACAGTCACCACCGACCAACCGGCTATTCCGTGAGTAACCCCTCTAGGGACGGACACTCCCCAGTTACTACAACAGAAGAGCCAGCCGTGACCATCCGGCGGCCTCCTGACGTTACCGAGGAGAGGGGGAATACACCCCACCACAGTCTTCAAGACTACGGTGGACTCTTGTCCTACCCTACACCAATTTATAGGGACAACACCTGCGCGGGGTAGAAAGGGGCTGGCTCCCTCCTTCTCCTATACTTTTCCTCCATGTTCCTTGCCTTCCTCCTAAAGCCCGGTACCGGCACTCTCCGAATCCTGAGTCCTGGACTCAATTTAGGAACCTCCCACGGGTGACGACCTCTGGGAGGTCTCCTAACAGTTCTACCGAACCCTCCGGAACCCCCACAATGTATAGGGGACGCCCTATATATTTGTGCGGAGGTTCTCCCGCCGTTCGGAGACTTCTTTTCCTGCCTCGTATCTCCAACATTATGGGAGCCTCCTCTTCCTCCCCCGCCGCAGACTCCCCTCTCCAATGTCTTTTACGAAAACTTTCCACACTCTCTTTAAAGGGAGACATCAAACCTAAACTCCTCACCAGACTCTGTACTCAAAATTGGCCGCAATACCCCTTAGATAATCAGTCCATTTGGCCTTCCGAGGGGTCTCTTGACTCTAACCTCATCCATGATCTTTTCAATTACTGCCAGCGCCTGGGCAAATGGACAGAAATCCCCTACGTTCAAGCTTTCCGTCTCCTATCTCAACACCCTGCTCTCTGCTCCTCATGCTCTCCCTCCCAACTCCTCTTGGCCGTCACTCCAAAGCCATCTCCGCCCACCCCTCCCTCCTCCTCCTCCCTGCCTGCTACCAACGAAACCTTCGATCCTGCAGATGAGCCTCCTCCGTATCGATCTCCACCCCAAAATCTGGCTGTACCCCTACCACTACCTGCCTCTAACACACCTCCCCCAATTCATATCTCTTCCGCTCCTCCATTCAGCCCGCCACACACACGATCCGTGGCCCTCCCCACATCCGGCCCCCTCCCTTTCTACCCCTTCCAATCCTCCCACCTTAATGGCCCCACTTCGGGAAGTGGCAGGGGCAGAAGGGGTAGTCCGTGTCCATGTGCCCTTTTCTCTTTCTGATCTCTCCCAAATTGAAAAAAAGCTAGGCTCCTTTGGCTCCGACCCCACCACCTATATTAAAGAATTCCAATGGGTGCTCCAAGCATACAGCCTTACTTATCAGGACATTTTTATGCTCCTGGCCAATACTCTCCTATCAGAGGAACGCCATAGGGTATGGGATGCTGCCCAAACACATGCCAACGAGACTAGGCAGACTGACCCTACCTTTCCCATTGGACCCGAGGCAGTTCCGGATAGAGATCCTAACTGGGACTATAATACTGTTCAAGGTGTCCAATCCCGTGACCGATTCGCCTCTTGTCTGGTAGTGGGCCAAAAAAAGGCTGCCCGGAAAGTAGTTAATTTCCAGAAGGTCCAAGACATTATACAGAGAAAGGAAGAAACTCCCTCTGATTTTCTAGACAGATTAACACAGGCCGTCCGACAGTACACCAGCTTAGATCCAGACACGGACGAAGGAAAACATATCTTAATGACCCTCTTTCTAGCCCAATCCTACCCGACATAAAAACAAAATTAAAAAACTAGAGCATGGCCCGGCAACCCCTCAGAGCGAAATCCTTTCCACTGCCTTTAAGGTCTTTCACGGCGCGAGGAGGAAAAAGAAAAACTCCGTAATAAGGCACGCCAGGCTGACTTTCAGATGGTGGCTCAACTAGTGTCCAGACAGACAAAGGCCAACCCTACCACAAGGACCCCTCCCGGAGCGTGCTTTAAATGCGGCAAGGAGGGCCACTGGTCGCGTGCGTGTCCACAGCCCCGGGCCCCCACCCGGCCGTGTCCTAAATGCAAACAGATGGGACATTGGGGATCCGATTGTCCCACCACCCGAAGGGAGATGGAACAACGAATCTTTACTCTCTACAATCCCTCCTGTGATCGCCTTGGCCGATGACTGATGGGGCACTGGGCCTGTCCCGACTCTTACTATCACTAAAGCAGAGCCCAGGGTTAGTCTGGTGGTAGACGGCCAGCCCATCTCATTTTTAGTGGACACTGGAGCCACCTTTTCACTCTTGAGGGAGTTTCGAGGCCCTACCACACCCAGTTCAACCCCTATTGTCGGGGTAGGGGGAACACGCATACTCCCTCATAGAACCCCCCTCCTATTTTGCCAATTACAAAACGCTCCCCACTCCTTTTCACACTCCTTTTTAGTTATCCCACAATGCCCAGTTCCTCTGCTAGGAAGAGATATACTTTCTAAGCTTGGAGCTTCCATCTCAATTCCCTCCTCAGATCCCTCCAGTTCCTTCATCCTGGCCCTGATTTTATCTGACTCTCAAGAATCCAATAATCCTCCCTCATACCCTACCCTCACCATACCCAACACACCAGGCGCGGGGCACCACCCCTGCCACTGATTGGCAGATTGACTTCACTCATATGCCTCCGGTAAAGCGCCTCAGATATCTGTTAGTCTTTGTGGACACCTTCTCAGGATGGGTCGAGGCGTTCCCATGCACCAATAAACAGGCGTCCACGGTCGCCAAACACCTGCTGACTAATATAATACCTCGGTTTGGGATGCCTTCTTCCCTTCAATCTGACAACGGTCCCGAATTCACTGCTCAGATCACTCAAAATCTTGCCTCGTCTCTCTCTCTCCCCTGGCATCTTCACTGCCCATATAGACCCCAGGCATCAGGAAAAGTTGAAAGATCTAATAGGACCCTAAAGGAACTCCTTACCAAATTAACGCTTGAATTACATCTCGACTGGACTCAGTTACTACCACTGGCTCTTCTAAAGATTAGGCTCTTTCCAAAAAAAACCTACCAACCTTTCTCCCTTTGAAATTATGTATGGGCGTAGCCCTTTACCCCCTGGCATAGTTCCCTCCAACTCTGTCATTCCTTCCTCCCTCACCATTCCCCTCCTGTCATACATAAGAGGTGAAATATGGAAATATCAGGACTGGCTATTGCCTGCACCCCGTAAGTCAGAAATACTAACCCCCTTACAACCTGGCGATCAGGTCCTCTACACCCCTCCTGACGGAAAGAAGGACCTCCAACCAAAATGGGAGGGTCCTTACCCAGTTGTCCTAACCACTCCAACAGCGGCCAAATTACTCCTTCCAGACAAAAATCTAACTCCTTGGATTCACATTTCCAGGTTGAAGGCATACACCTCGAAAAACCTCCTCCAGTCAGACGGCGGAAAACACCAGCCACTGCGATACCTACGCCGGCTCCCCACACCCGTCCAACCCCCTTAAACTCAAAATCACTCGCGCCGGAAGCCTGTCGCCTATCCCAGAGTAAACTATGACCCTTTTTCTTATTTTTTTCTTTTTTAGTCTCTCTCCCCTACCCTGGGCTCTCCTCCAGTCAGTTTGTCTGGAGGTTCAAGGTTCAGGAAACTTACACTGAAAAACAAATCCAACTCACTCGCCTTACCGCCACTGCTGACTGCCCCCTCGCGGGATGTTCCGGGCCAGTCACTATACCCCTGACAGACAGTAAGCTTATCTCCCATGCCACCCGTCCCTATGTCTGCTTTTTATTTGACCAAAGACAGGATTATTGCAAACGATGGCCGGAAACTTATGGTGGATGTCCTTACTGGGCCTGTAAAATCCATGACCCATATCTCCAACAGGCCAAGGTAGGTGGCAGTATTTTACAGGTCTCAGGTGGCTCCTTCAAACTCTACATCCAAGATTCTTGGGACTCTAGATAGGCGGGGGTAGTTCCTGGTGCCTTTTATTGTAATGGCTATGCTTCACGCCCTTGCGGACGCCTTACTATCACCCGCCAATACATTCCCATTAACCACTCGGTTTCTCTGGTATCTACTGACATCAAACATCAAGAGACTCAACTCATTTCAGCCCTAGAGTCCACTGACTCCGACAAGTCAACTACCTTAAACACCTACACATGGCTACAAATCCTCTCCGAAACGCTTATCTCTCTTAATCACACTCTCCCTTCTATATCTCCCAAAAACTGTTTTCTTTGTGCATCTCTCAGACGACCACTCTTGGCCGCTGTCCCTCTAAACTTAACTTCATTTCCTTCTAAAACCTCAAAACATACACTCCCCCCCCATCTCCCTAATGTTCCCTTATGGGAACCCGAGGACCAGTCCAATCACACCCTTATCCCCAGACTGTGCCTCCTAGGAAACTCTGCCCCCTCTCTATCATCGCCTTTCCACTGCGACTATAACATCACCATTTCTAATCCCACCGCAGCATCCCCGGGTTCTTTTTTCTGGTGCAACGGTACTCTCTACACTGTCATCTTTCCCAACGTTACTACTCCCTGTCTCCCCGTCACCATTGTTCCCCAGCTCACCCTCTATTCTAACTCTGAACTACTCTTCCTCCTCAACCGGTCTTCTAGACATAAGAGAGCGGCCTTCCTCCCAGTCTTGATTGGAATCTTTCTTATAACATCGGCGGCAGGAATTGGATTGGGAGGCGGGAGCCTCGGACACACTCTATGGGCCGTACACGATCTTAATTCTAAACTCGAGAGTGCTCTTACATCTACTGCTGAGTCCTTAGGCTCTCTCCAACGACAAATAACATCACTCGCAAAGGTTGCCTTGCAAAACAGGAGGGCTCTGGACTTACTAACTGCAGAAAAAGGTGGAACTTGCTTATTCTTAAGAGAGGAATGCTGCTACTATGTTAATGAATCAGGTATTATTGAAACCAACATAAAAAAACTTGAGGACCTAGCCACTTCATTCTATAAAACTAATGCCCAACCCGCCACCTGGACATCTCTTTTACAAAACCCCTTCCTCACCTGGCTCTGGCCCATTCTAGGGCCACTCACTATAATCCTTCTCGGCTGTCTCTTCCTTCCCTGCTTAATTAAATTTCTTCAGACACAGGTTGGGAGAATTTCTAACCAAACCTTTAATCAGCTTCTCCTCAGGAATTATAACTACCGTCCTTTGGCTCAGGATCCCGTTTCTTTTAAGGAACAAATCACTGAATGCTGATGGCTACCTAGGTACAGTTCCTGGAGGCTCTCGACTCTGACCTGTGGGCCCTCCACCCCGAGGATTCCTGGGAAGATTTTCGTGAACAGATCAACAATTTCTGGCTGCAGGGAACCCTCCAGGACTTCACGCCAACAGAAATTATCTTCTTCTCCCGCCTAACATGAGATTATATACAGGTCTTTTGTTCCAACTTTCCCTTCCGCAGCAACTCCCCTCCCCTCCCCAAACAGCCCTAAAACTACGCCCCCTTTCAGCAGGAAGTAGCTTGAGACGGTCAGCGCCTTTCCCCAAAAACAAAGAGGGGGAATGTTGGAACAAATGGCCCTTAACTTTTCACCCCTCCATCTTAGTGAAAAGCCCACCGGCGCCAAAAGCCCCTCCATCTTAGTGAAAAGCCACTTGGCAAAAGCCCCCTCCATCTTAGTGAAAAGCCCGCCGGCGCCAAAAGCCCCCTCCATCTTAGTGAAGGCCCAAGAGACCTATCAACACTAGCCCCCCACCACAATCCAATCAATACCCTACACGAACACTAGCCGTCCCCAACCGGATCCTCCCCCTATATAAGCTCGCTCCTCCATTTAATAAATTGGAATTCCTCTCGGACTCCTGTGCGTCCTGGTGATTTCTTTCGTCTTGGATTCCTGCGCTTCCTGGTGGTTCCCTTCCTTGTGGATTACTGCGCGTCTTAGTGATTTCTCTCATTTCGGATTACTGCGCGTCTTGGTGATTTCTCTCGTTTCGGATTACTGCGCGTTTTGGTGTTTTCTCTCATTTCGGATTACCGCGTGTTCTGGTGGTTTTCTTTCAGTAAGATCTATGCTTTATAAACACATTAGTCTTATATGCATGAATTAATACTCAAGATTCTTAGTTCATTTTACAGATTTTGAAACTAAGCTGTTTAAAAGGTAAAATTTGAGACTATGGTTGATGCAGTAAATGAATATTGAAACAAACAAAAACTTTATCTAAATATTTACATTTGAAATAATGTTCTCAACTATTTAATATACTGTTTTTCTAAGTATAATAAGTACAGTTACCTATTTATAATTGGCTTTTAACAATATGGTACACTAGTAAACAACATTTTACAGCAATTATCTTATGTGAAATTACAAGTGAAAAACAAATTTCTCAATAATAGTGAGTTGTTAAATTCCTTTATCCAATAGTTGTTACAAAATTTTTAAAAAGCCTAAACACACAAACCTGATTTCTTTGATAGTAGGCGGGTGCATTGTACTCTTAAAAGAGCTAAGGGAAGGAGGTTTACCTAGTTTTCACTAATTTCTAATTCGAATTTAGTCAATGTTTCCTTAAAAGTTTTATTTATCTTTTTTTTTTTGACGTGAATTCTGTGGTCTATAAGCACAATGCAATTTCTACTCTATTCTTGGGAATTTTGCTATAATACTTGGCGTTTTATGAAAACCTAATCTCGACACCTATTGTGATAGGCCCTGAAGTTTTTCCTGAGCTTGCTGCAGCTGTAGCTGTTGCATCTGGGCAGCTAATGAAGTGAAAGCATTTTGCAAGCGCTGTACGTCTGCCCACAAGCAGATCGCGCCCCAGGGGGGCTGCAGTTCCCACCAAGGCCAATCCTCAAGCATATCTATGGAAATAGAATGGCAGACTGAAGGAGGACGTGAACTTTCTTTAAGGGCAGTTTTCCCCATTTCTATTACTTTTTGGATATCTGGATCATGGGAATGAACCTGGAGGACATCATTAATTAAATTCCAATATGAAAATGCAGAAACAGGAACGTTAGTTGGACCAAAAACAGTGTAGTAATCATTTAGGCAGTCCCCAACCATTTTCCAACACTTTATATCTATTGTTCCCTCCTGGGGGAACCAGGGACAAGCATCAGAGGGAAAGGTAAAAAAATCACGTAAATCTTTTTTCCGAGCCTTAATCCTTCGTACCTTGAGAGTCCTTAAAACCCTTAAGGAAGAGCTCATGGGAGCTCAATTCCTGTCCCAAAATGATCACCCACTTACCTCTAAACCGATCAGTCCGGTAGGGCGGCTAGTCCCGCGGTGATCAAAATCGAGTCTTTACTCGCGGGTCAATACCTCGCGGCGACTCAGTGCGAGCCTAACTCACTCCTCGTGGAGGCTCAAGGGGTCCCAGGCCTGGGCTTCTCTAGTGGGTGTCCTCCGCAGAATTCCGTACTTCGAGCCCCACGTTGGGGGCCAATTCTGCCCCGGCCGGCGGGGCAGGACAACGTGGGTCGAAGAGGATCCTGTGGAGGATGGGGGGAGGGGAGAGACAGGAGATACGAAGAAATGGAGGCAAGACAAAATTCTGATCAAGCCTCAATTTTTTTATTTTAGAGCAGGTATATTTATACAGAAGAACAAAGGGGGGCAGGACTGACTAGGCAGGGGGATACTTGTTACAATTTCATTGGTCCTTGTTTGATGGGGTTAGGGGGTACAAAGGTTAGAAGTGAAAAGAGGAACAAGGAGGAGAGGGGCTCCTTGGGCAGGTCCACAGCCATTCAGTAGGTCCTTCCTTATCCGGCAGGTATGTTAATACATTCTGTGGTTAAGTATTTCCTGGGACATTATCTGCTCCTGCATTCTTTAGATAGCATACAGGTTTGTTAATGGCCAGGTTCTATGCCGGGGGACTGGGTGGTCAGGATGAGGGTCTTGGCTCCCAACAGATAACCTTTTCCAGGGCTGCTGTGAGAACCAAAAGAAATAAAGAGCATGTAAACTGTGTTTAATTGCTTCTTATGCTCATCTGCACATGCAAGACCCAAATCCTTCAGATTCCCCTCAGTATTTTGGAAGTAACATTCAAACTATGTGTCACAAGCCAACTCCATTCCTCTACTGTGGTAAGCCACTCCCATTTCCCCTCCCCCTGCCATCACTACAGATTTCTCTGGATAACTCAGTGTGCCAGTATTCCAGTTTGTTTCCTACAGAGCTGTGTGTAAAGATATTCTACCTGACTTAGAGTTGTTCTGGCTTAGGTGAGTACAATCTTAGTGATGGCTGGACCATGGATGACATTATTATTTTTGTCAAAAAGACCTTTTTCTCAGTACATGTTTTGGGTTTCTGTGTGTGTGTGTGTGTGTGTGTGTGTGTGTGTGTGTGTGTAAAACCAGCCCTCTCTTCTCCATAACATTCAGATATTAGGGGCTGAGTCTGGTTTTTATTCACTCTGACAATCTCTGTCATGTAATTAGAGGGCTTAGACCATTTCCATTTAAAATGATTATCAGTATGGTTGTCCTACAACTTGGTAATGCTCTATTCATTTTCTTTTTCTGGCTCTATTGAAATATAAATAATTAGTTGCTTCTATTTAAATTGTAAAAATCAATGAGTTTTTTTTTTCAATTATAGTTGGCATACAATACTATATCAGTTTCAGTTGTACACCCTGGTAATCAGAGATCCATATAACTCTCAAAGTGATCACACCACTAAATCTAGTACCCCTTTTGCCCCTTAAATATTTATTACATTATTAACCATCTTCCCCATGCTATATTCTATATCTCCATGTTTGTTCTGAAACTATCCATTTGTACCACTTAATCCCCTTGCCATCCCCCCAACCCCTTCCCATCTAATAGCCCTCAAAATATTATCTGTATCTATGAGTTTATTTTCTCTTTTGTTGGTGTTGATGATGATGATTTTGTTCTTTAGATTCCACATATGCATGAAATCATGTGATATTTGTCTTCCTCTGACCTATTTCATTCAGTGCAATACGTTCTAGGTCCATCAAGGCAATATCTTTTTCCATCCCCTTCCTTTTAGTCTGTGTGCGTCTTTTAATCTGAAGTGAGTCTCTTGTAGGCAGAATATGTAAGGGTCTGGTTTTTTTATCCATTTAGCCACTCTATCTTTTGGTATGAGCACTTGATTATTCATTTGCAGTATTTGTTGATAGGAATGTAGTTATTATTTTATTCCTGTTTTTGATACATGTTCTTTTTCTTCTTAAAGAAGTTCTTCCAACAATTCCTGTAATACTGACTTGGTGTTGATAAATTCCCTTAGCTTCTTTTTCTCTGGGAAGCTCTTCATCTGCCTTTTAACTCTAGAATAGCTTTGCTGGATAAAGAATTCTTGATTGTATATCCTGGATTATCATCACGTCGAACATTTTGTGCCAAGTCCTTCTATCCTGCATGGTTTCTTTTGAGAAATCAGCTGTCAGTCTCATGGTGCTTACTTTTAGGTAAATAACTGCTTTTCTCTTGCTTCTTTTAAGATTCTCTCTTTGTATTTAACCTTTCACATTTTAATGGTCATGTGTCTTGGTGTGGGTATCTTTGGGTTCCTCTTTCTTGGGACTCTCTAACTTCCTGGGGTTGTATGTCTATTTCCCTCACCAGGTCAGGGAAGTTTTCCAACATTATTTCTTCAAATAGCACTTAAACATCTTGTTTCCCTTCAGGTACCACTATGAAATGTCCCCAGTTTCCCCATCCTCTATATCGGTGGCCTGATCCTCTTTTTTATCCACTCTGTTTATTCCATATCATATACTCTTCATCTCAGATTATGTGTTCTTCATTTCTGACTGGTTCTCTTTTATAATTTACATTTCCATTTTTATCTCTTTGTTAAAGTTCTCACTTAGTTTATCTACACTTCCCCTAAATTCATTGAGCATCTTTATAACTGGTGTTTTGAACTCTGCATCTGTGAGATTGGTTGACTCCATTATTTCTGGATCTCTGTTCTGTTCTCTCATGTAGTTTCTGCTTCTTTGTCTTTCCATTTTGGCTGCCTTTCCATGTCTGTTTCTATGTACTAAGCAAAGCTCCTAAGTCTCCCAGTCTTATTAGTATGCATTTGTGAAGTAGGTGTCTAGTAGCATAGTCCTGAGAGGGGATCAAGTGCAGGCCAAATTTGACCCAAGCCTCTGCCCCTCCTGGGCTACCTGTTAAGATTTAGCGAGCAATGCACAGCTGCTGTGCTTATACTTGCCTATAAAAGCCCCACCAGAAACCGAGGTCAGCTGTCACCAGTATGAGACTTGGCACTGCTCAGCAAGGAGATCCTGACTCACCAAGGACACACCTGAATGTGGCTTGGGTGGGGCCATGAGTTAGGGGAGGCAGGGTGTCAGGCAGTCCTCTGGGCAGAGCAATCTCTGTTATCCAGTCTTCTGACTTGATGGCTTTGGCAGCACTGTGTCCACACAGTGGGAGTGGTGAGGGCTGAACGGAGGAACAAAAATAACACGTGCACTTATGCCAGGGAGAGATCTTTGCCTCAGGCCTTCACTTCAACAATTCAGTGTCTCCTTGGAAGTTCCTGGTGTCCCCCGAGCAGCCACCCCACTGCTGATGCTCAGAGCAAAGAGGTCTGTCACCGTGAAAGTCCCCTCACGGACGTGGCCCCTTTAAGAGGCATCTGCTGCTGCCATTGCCTCTGTCCCACTCAGTTGCTTGGGACCGGTCAGCCTTGCATCCTCACCCCATCCTACCTCCAGCTGTTACTGTCACATATTTGATTTGGTTGCAAGAGTGATGAAATCCTCTATCTGCTATGCCATTCTTTTTTTACTCTCCTCTCTATTCATTTTTCAGTTGTTTCTTTTTGAATTGTTTTTATTCCTATGTCTTTGAGTTCACTAATTTTCTTTTGCAATGTACAATTTGCCATTAACCCCATCTAACATATTTTTCATTTCAGACATTGTAGTTTTTATCTATAGATGTTCAATTTGAGGCTTCAATATATTTTTTATATTCCATGTCTCTGCTAAACATATTCAGTCTTCCCTCCAGCTTCTTGAACACATGCAATGCAGTTATTATATCTGTTTTGATGTCCTTGTCTATTTCTACCATCTTTGTTATTTCTTGATAAGTTGTGATTGATTTTTCTTCTGATGATGGGTTAGGTTTTCCTGCTGCTTTGTATGCCTTGTGATTGTTGATTGGATGGTAGACATTGTGATTTTTATCTATTGATTGCTAGATATTTTTTTTATCCTAGGAAATATATTGGTTTCTATCCTGGGAAACAGTTACTTGTAAACATTTTGACTTTTTTAGGTTCTTGATTTTCACTTTTGTAAAGCAAGACTAGAGCAGTGTTTAGTTTAGGGTTAATCATATCCCACTAAAGAGGAAAAACCCTCTGAATACTCTGGATGATATCCCATGAATTATGAAGTCTTCAAGTCTGGCTAGTAGGAACATGCCTTATTCCCAAATATGTGCGAACTTAAGAAAATTGTTCCCTTTAATCATTTGGGGTCATTCTTTTCCTGCCCTGGGGTAGTTTCCTTGCAGGCAAGTAATGATCAATGCTCAGGTAAATATTCAAGGGGGATCCTCTTCAGCTCTCCTAAATTATTTCTCTCTGAGCTCTTTCTTTTGTGGTACTCTGCCCTGCAAACTCTAGCTGCCTTAGATTCCCCAGGTTCTCAACTTCTTATCCTAAGCTGTGGGAAACCACTGGGTTCTCTCTGAATTACCAGTCTCTGCATTGAGGCCTTAACAATTTCTCCAGGAAGTAGGCTAGGGCAATCATAAGAATAACCTCATTTGTTTCCAGTCTATCACAGATGGCTTACCTCTGTTGCCTGATGTCGTGTCTTGAGAGCAGTTGGATCATAGATTAAATCCAGTTTATTAGTTAGCGTTTTTTTTTTAAGTTTGGAAGGTAATACCAGTCTCTGTTACTCTATACTGGACAGGAGCAGAAATCCTGATATAATTTGAATAAATGCTTAAGGTGGCCATTGTGACTATGGGCACCCTCAAGTCCTTAGTCCTGTTCTACCCTTGATTAAAGAACAAGCAAGTCACTTCATTTCCTTAGAGGCAAAGACTTCCATTTCCCAAGTAACCTAGCAGGGGCAGGATGATGTAGCAAATTAAAACATGAATAAAAATTTTGCATAGTAATTTAAAAGAAAAAAATGCACTGGATACTTGTAAAAAACAGCAAGGAAGACTTTAGTCAAGACTGTTGCAACAAGGATCAAAAGTATTGCAATAGAGGAGAGAGACTGAATTCAAGAAGGTAAGGTGTATAACTATATATGGGAATATGCACACACAAATAGAAAAAAAATAAAAGAATCCATGACTGATGACATTTGGGAATGGATATGTAATTAAAGATGATTTTTCTGTTGTTATTTACTTAAATGTCAGGTTTTCATCTTTTAATTCTTTGTACGGTTCCAGTCATATTGCCATTAAAACAATTCTGAATATATACGTTATCACATTCACTTGGAATATGCAGAAAAACGATAACAATATTCATAACATACTTTCAGTGTGCACCGTGTTCCAGTGTTCTAAGCTACTTACAGGTACTGATCAATTCGTTCATCAAAAGAAACCTGTGAGGGCTATGCTATCAATGTCCCGCCCTACATAGGAGGAAACTGAGGCACACAGAGGTTAAACAAATGGCCTGAGGTTGTACAGCTACTAAGTTGCAAAGCCTGGATGTAGCCAAAACTGCTGGGCTCCAGAATCAGTGTGTTCAGCCTCTCAAAAAGCAAGTAATAAATCCATTAAAACACTGATTAGAACAGCTGGAGACAGTTACATATTTTCTTAAATATAATTTTTAAATTGTTGTTTTTCTAGATATTTTAGTAGTGGCAAATCCCAACCCTATCGTTTCTTCTAAAGAGAACTGTGTTTTCCTCACAGTAAATAAAACTGGGCATAATGGAGACAACCAGGCAGCTGACGTTGGTAACCAAAAAGAAAATAAAAAGGGAAAAAATGGAGTCCCCGACATTGAGGACTTGAGAAGTTGTCATAATAAGTCTGAGTTGTAAGAAAGATGAAATCAGGAGGGAGCAGAAACTATGAAGAAGCAAAAGCAAGGACACGAAGAAAAGCTATCCAGTAGAAAATTAAGACACCGCTTAGCAATGGGAGAAAGATAGATATTTCTTATATGAATGAATACTTCATGGGACAGAAATGCGCCACTTAGATTCCTTCAGTGGTTTTGATCCATGTGCATTTCAAAAATGAACAGGTATTGTGTGGTCAGTAATATCTCCTAACTTGTTTTAAAATATCTTGATGGATTTATTTATCTCCTCTAACAGAACTGGATTGTCTGTTGGAGAAACCTAAAAAGTAAAGTAAAGGGTCATCTTGTGACCAGAGCCAGCATTGCTGCTTGAACAGGAAGCCTGGGGCAGAGAAACAGGATTAATTTTGATGAATGGCAGAGCAATGGACCTGTTTAGATTGCAACAACCTTGGGAAGTCAAGGAGGCGAGTTCTGCTAGAGAAGTGGATGAGAGTTTGTAGGGCCAGAGAGTGGTCTGGGGTAGAGATGTGAAATTGGGTGTCCTCATCACTTAGACTGTAGTGACAACTGCAGAAGTGGATGACACCAGCCAAGGAGAACATGGAGACTGAGAAGAGAGAGGACTTGCAATATTTAAGGAAGAAATATAGCTCAGGGTCTGAGAGCAAGGGCTAGAACCTGTCAGTTCTCATTGGGTCTACATCTCCACTCTGTCCCCTACTATTCCAAGTAAAAATAAAATGATAGCATAGTTATATAAGATTCACATTAAATATAAGAACTGGGAAAAGATAAACCTAAGAGGAAGTTGAAAGTTATTATGTAAATTGTATCTATAAGAAAGCTGGTATTGCTTTTCAAATATCAAACAAAGTAGAATTCAGGGCAATGGGCATATACAGACAAAGAGGGACATTTAATAAAGAAAAAAGGATCGATCCACCAGGAAGTTATTGTAACCCTTTAATTCCATGTTCCTAAAGACATAAAGCCGAAAATAAAAATCGGTATAAAAGAACAAGTAGAAAATTCCATAATTATAGCAAGATAGAATATTATAAGTTTCTTGGTAATTAATACTATATCAGAAAATTATCTGTAAGGATACATATTCGAATTTGTTCACATATATAGAACCCAGCAAACAACTATTGAATAACTGGAGAGCTGTAAGTTGAAAAATTGCCAGATTTTGTGCATGTGAGGAATCATTCAGTTGCCATCAGCCAAGCCAAAGAGTCTTCTTGAACAATGGGGGCATTTAGTTGAGTCTTCAGAAGGAAAATGTTTTCATATTAGTAGTAAAATAACCTTAGAGTAAACACGTGTGATAAAGTTTAAAGAAAAGCCTCAAAAGAGTTAAATGATCTACCTGTTAAATGAAATCCAGCAAACTTTAATAGAAGAAAAATAATCCAGATATTCAAATACATAAATATTCACCATGTCCAGAGTCTAATAAAAAATTACTAATAATATGAAAATGGTAAGAATGTGACAAATGATCATGAGGAAAAAAAATAGTCAACAGAAACAGACCCAGAAATTACAACAATGATGACATTAGCATCCAAAGATTTAAAATAGCTGTTATATAAATATGCCCAAGGATTTAAGGTAAAATACTAATAGTATAATAATGCTTTAAGTGGCATATATAAAAGATATCAAATGGAGGTTTTAGAGATTAAAGATACGATTTCTGAATGAAAATTTTGTTTGTTGTGATTAACAGCAAATTAAATACCTCAGAAGAAAACATCATTGAACTGACTGACATAGCAACAGACAGAATTAAGAGCTTCCTTGGTGTTCTGTGGAATAACATCAAAATGTCTAATATATCTATAATTAGAGACCAGAAAAAAAAAAAACATTTGAAAAATAATGGCGGAAGTGTTCCAAATTTAAGGAAAACTAAAAACTCAAAGATTCAAGAAACCCAGAAAATCCAAGCAGAATAAATACAAATAAGGCCACACTAAAGCATATATTGAGAAAACATCTGAAAACTAGTAATAGAAAATCCTAGAAGCAGCTGGAGAAATATGATGGAAAGCATACAGGAAAGCCAAGGTAAAAATCACCCTGTGTAGACTACTTAGAAATGGTTTAAGCCAGAGTACAATGGAAAGACATATTGAAAGTGCTAAAGAAAATAAAAATTGTCAAACTAGAATTTGATATTCTGTGTAAATGTTCTTCAAAATAATGATGAAATGCTTTTGTATTTAGCAAAGTCTGAAACAGTTTGCTGTTAGTAGACCAGCAATACAAAAAATATTTTTAAATGTATTTCCAACTATAGAAAAACAATGGCAGATAGGACCTTGAAACTGTACAAAGGACTAAATTGAAGAGCACCAGATATGGGAAATAGTAAGTAATTATAATCTTTCTTAGTGTTCAATATTTTTAAAGATTATTTTAAAGCTAATATAAGGTAAATACATTGTGGAATGCATTTGATATGTACCAGTAAAATATATGAAAAAAATAACAAAAAAGAAGAAAAAATAGAATGTGATTGCTGTAGGATTCTTATATTTATATCAGAAGAGCTAAATTACTGTTTGGAAGTAGATAATAATAAGTTAAAAACACAGCATGCAAATTCCAAAGAAACTAGTTAAAATAAAGCATAGCATATTAACAAGCCAACAGAGGAGATAAAAAAAAAAAAAATTCTAAAAATGTTCAATTAATCCAAAGGAAGACAGAAAAAGAGAAAAATACAAAAAAAGGCAAATTAAAAAAAAACAGCAAAATGGTAAATCTGAACCAAATTCTGTTGAAAGTTTTATTAAACATAAGTGCCGTGATCAATTGAAAGGCTAGATTGTCTAGGTGAAAAAGCAAGACTCAAATATATGCTCTCTATAAGATATAGACTTTAAGTATAAAGACACACAGGCTAAATGCATGGGTAGAAAAGTATATATTTTCTGAAAGAAAACACTAATCTTAAGAAAGGCAGAGTTGTTATGTTAATATTAGGCAAAGTATACTTCAGAACAAGCAGTATTACTACAGAAAAATAAGGACATTTTTATAATAATAGAAGGATTAATTCATCAGGAGGTCATAAAAATCTTAAATACATTATATCCAATAGCATGCTTCAAAATGCTTGAAGCAAACCCTGACAATATTGAAGAGGCAGATAAATCTTGTAGTTGTAGATTTCAGTGCTCCTGTCCCAATAAATTATGAAGCAAGTAGACAGAAAAAAAAGGTATGGATATAAAAACTTGAACATCAACACAGAAAAATCTGCACACACACACAAATGTTTATTGCAGTTTATAATTGCGCAAACATGGAAGCAACCAAAATATCTTTCAGTAGGTGAATGGATAAACAAACTGTGGTTCATCCATAAATGGAATATTATTCAGCAATAAAATGCATGAGCTATCAAGCCACACACACACACACACACACACACACACACACACACACACACACACACACACACACACACACACAAAGAGAGACATGGAGGAAATTTAAATGCATATTGCTAAGTGATAGAAGCCAATCTTAAAAAGCTCCATAGTGTATGATTCTAACTGTATGACATTCTGGAAAAGGCAGAATTATGGAGACTGTGAAAAAGATCAATGGTTGCCAGGGCTTGAAGGGGAAGAAAGAAAGGATGAATAGGTGGAGCACATGGGATTTTTAGGATAGTGAAACTATTCTGTAAGATATTATAATGCTAGATGCATGCCATTACACATTTGTCAAAACCTATATAATGTACAATACAAAGAATGAATCCTAATATAAACTATGGACTTTAGTTAATGATAATGTATCTATATTGGCTCATCAATTGTAACATGCTAATGCAAGATGTTAATAATAAGGGAACTTTTGGAGATATGAGTGTGTATGGGAACTCTCTGTACTTTTGATTTACTATTTCTGTAAACCTAAAACTGTTCTAAAAATAAAATCTATCAATTAAAAAATAAAACTGAACACAATTGACTAACTTCACTTAATTAAATCATGTAGAACAGTCAGCCAACAGGAGAATAAATGTTATTTGCAAGGAAACATGGAAGATTCAATAACATTTGCCCTTATTATTAAAATAAACAAGTTTCAAAAATATGAGAATTCAAATCATGCAGAGTATGGTCACTGCTGGCAACCAAATTAAGTTAGTAATAGATAACAAGAAGATATCAGAAAAGTCTCCAATGTTTGAAATTTAAACAAAATGGTCATAAATCCATGGATCAATAAAGACCATATTAAGGGAATTATAAAATATTTTTGACCCGTGTAATAACCGTGAGAACATAGTATATCAAAATATGCAGGGTGTAGATGTGTACACACCATGACCAAATTAGGTTCATTCCAAGGATGCAAGTCTGATTCATCATTCAAAAAGCAGCCAATGTTGTCTACCAAATTAAATATGTGTGTGTAAAAAAGGAAGGAAGGAAGGAAGGAAGGAAGGAAGGAAGGAAGGAAGGAAGGAAGGAAGGAAGGAAGGAAGGAAGAAGAGGGAGAGAGAGAGAGAGAGAGAGAGAGAGAGAGAGAGAGAGAGAGAGAGAACTATTTTCAGATGATATAATTGCTTATATAGAAAATGCCAAGTAACCTGGATTTTCTTATCTTTTAAATAACTCCCACATGAATTTGCAAAGATATATGTTTCAGAGAAGAATATCTTCTCAAATAAAACAAAAAACATTAGTAACTTATACAGGAAAACCCATTAGATTATCATTGGACTTCTCAGCACGAACCTTACAAACCAGAAAGGAGTGGAATCAAATATTCAAACTATCAAGTGAAAGAAACTACCAGCCTAGAATAATGTATCCAACTAAACTCTCTTTTAGATATGAAGGAGAAATCAAGACCTTTCCAGACATAAAAAAAAAAAAAAAAAAAAAAAAATTTTGAGGTAATTCTTACTACACTATGGGAAATACTGAAAGGGGTCAGCTCAACTCAAACAAATGGTAAAATACAAAACAAAACATAATTACAAGGAAGGTGACTAGCAGGCTGATAGAAGCAGAGGCATGCAACCCTCACTAAGAACAGAGCATTATAAGCTTAAACAATAAGAAGAGATTTGCTATAGCAAGATAGTAATGAACATTCAGCATACATTGGGACAAATCGAGATAACAATGACTGAAAAGGGGAGGATTCAAAGATCCAAATTCGCAAAGGGGAATGGAGATAAGGCATGAACGACTGTGTATGTGTGTATGTGTGTGTCTATGTATGTGTGTGTATATCCTTTACACAGACACACACACACATATACAAACACACTATCCTTTACATATTGTTAATGGTAACCACATGCAGAATATTCAGAACTGAAGTATATAACAAAACAAGAAGGACCAGAGGAAAACTCACAAAAGACAACCAAAATAAAGAAAACAGAAATACAAGGGCAAGGAAGCAATGGGAACACTGAGCTACCAGAAAGCAAAAGATAAAATGGCTATAAGAAGACCTCATATTTCAATCATCATCCTAAATGTAAATGGACTGAACTCACCAATATAAAGGCATAGCATTGCATAATGGATCAAAAACAAAAGCCAACCATATGCTGCCTCCAGGAGACACATCTCAGCTCCAAAAACATATATAGACTCAAAGTGGAAGGTGGAAAATGATATTTCAAGCAAATGGCATTCAGAGACAAGCGGAGTAGCAGTACTAATATGAAATTAAATAGATTTCAAGATAAAAATGGTAAAGAATAATACTGAGGGACACTTCATAATGATGAATGGAATTGTTTACCAAGAAGACATAACACTTATTAATATCTATGCTCCAATTGGGGAGCCCTGAAATATGTAAAGCAATTACTAACAGAACTATAAAGGGAGAAACAGACCAAAACACTATTGTAGTAGGGGACCTAAATACCACTGTATGAAATGGAGAGATCATCCAGATAGAAAATCAATAAGGAAATGACATTCTTAAATGACAAATTAGACCAATTGAACATAATTGACATTTACAGAGCCATCCCAAAATAACTGCTTATGCATTCTTCTCTAGTGCACATGGAACATTCTCAAGGATCGACCGCATAGTGGGACGCAGAGATAGCCTCAACAAATATAAGGGGTTTGAAATCATACCAACCTTATTCTCTGATCATAGTGCTTTGTAACTAAAGATAAACTGCAAAAAGAAATCAGGAAGAACCATAAATACATGGACATTAAACAATATGCTACTGAAGAATAACTGGGTCAGAAGAGATAAAAATAGAGATCAATAAATACATAAAAACAAATGATAGTGATAGTACAACATATCGAAACTTTTGGGATATGGCAAAAGCAGTCATAAGAGGAAAGTTCATATCATTACAGGTCTATCTCCAAAAACAAGAATAGGACCAAATAAACAACATAACACTTCATCTTAAGAAAAAAAAAAAACTAGAAAAAGAACAAATAAGCCTAACATCAGCATAAAAATGAAATAATCAAGATTAGAGCCAAAATAAATGAAACCGAAAACAAACAGCAACAACAAAAAATCAATAGAAAAAATAAATTTAACAAAGAGCTGGTTCTTTTAGAAGGTTAATAAAATTGACAAACTCCTGGTTAGACTCACTAAAGAAAAAAGAGAAAGGACAAAAATAAAATCAGGGATGAAAGAGGGGAAATTATGACAGACACTGCAGAAATGCAAAGGAACATACAAGAATACTATGAAAAAATATATAACACCAAATTTAATAACCAAGAATAAGGGGACCAGACCTTAGAAGGATAAAACCTTCCTAGACTGAATCAAGAACTAGAAAATCTAAATAAACAGATCAGCAGTATGGAAATTGAAACAATCATCAAAAACCTACCAAAAAGTAAAAGTCCAGGACCAGATGCCTTCACCAATGAATTCTACCAAACATCCAAATAAGATTTGATACCTATTCTCCTCATACTCTTCTGAAAAATTGAAGAGGAGATAATACTTTCCAACTCATTTTATAAGGCCAATATCACCCTGCTACCAAAACTTGGTAAAAAAAGAAACAAAAAACGAAAACTACAGACCAATATCTCTCATGAACACAAATGCAAAGATCCTAAATAACATACTAGCGAACTGAATACAGCAACATATTAAAAAGATTATACACCACAATCAAGTGGGTTTCATCCCAGGGCAAAGGGATGGTACAACATACTGAAATCAATTAATGAGATACACCACATAAATGATTTAAAATATAATCATATAATTATATCAATAGATTCAGAAAAAGCCTTTGACAAGATACAGCATCCATTTATGATGAAAACACTTAACAAAATCGGTATAGAAGAAAAGGATGTTAACATAGTAAAGGCCATATATGACAAACCCTCAGCCAACATTATACTTAATGGTGAAAACTAAAAACCTTTCCTCTAAGATCAGGAACAAGGCAAGGGTGTCCACTATCACCACTGATATTCAATATAACATTGAAGGTCCTAGGAGTGCAATCAGGCAAGAGAAAAATATAAAAGGCATCCAAACAGGAAATGAAGGAGTCAAACTCTCACTATTTGCAGAAGACATAATTCTCTATGTAGAAAACCCTAATGACTCTACAAGAACACTATTAGAATCAATAAGCAAGTGCAGTAAAGTGCAGTAAAGTTCAAAATTCCATAGCATTTTTATACTCTAATTATGAAGAAACAGAAAAAGAAGTGAAAAAAATAACTCATTTTACAATTGCAACAAAAAGAATAAAATATCTAGGAATAAATTAAATGAAATATGTGAAGGACCTATGTAATCAAAACTATAAGACCTTTTTAAAAGAAATTGAAAAAGATACAAAGACATGGAAAGATATTTCATGTTCTTGGATTGGAGGAATCAACATAGTCAAAATGACCATATTACCTAAAGCATTATACAGATTTTGATGGGGATCAAAATCCATTGGCATTTTTTAAAAGAAATAGCACAAAAATCATCAGATTTGTATAGGATCACAAAAGACCCCAAATTGCCAAAGCCATCCTGAGAAAAATGAATGAGGCTTGAGGCATCACTCTACCCAACTTTAAATTACACTACAAAGCAACAATAATCAAAACGGCATGGCGTGGGCAGCAAAACAGATACATGGTCCAGTGGAACAAAATGGATTGTCCAGAAGTAAACCTATATTTATATGGGAAAATAATTTTCAACAAAAAAGCCAAAACATACAGTGGAGAAAGGAAGACCTCTTCAATAAATGGTGCTGGGAAAACTGAAAAGCCGCATGCAAAAGAATGAAACTAGACTGTTGTCTATCACCACACACCAAAATTAACTCGAAATGGATTAAGGACCAGACTATAAGACTAGAATCAATAAAATGCATAGAAGAAAATATAGGAACCAAACTCAAGGACCTTTAGAAAAGGACTTAGAGAAGTATTTTATGAATTTGACCTCAAAGGCAAGGGAAATAAAAGCTAAAATAAATGAATGGGACTTCATTAAACTAAAAGGATTTTTCTCAGCAAAAGAGATCATCAACAAGGTAAAGGGACAACCATCCAAATGGGAAAATATATTTGCAAGCAACGCCTCTGATAAGGGTCTAATATACCCTGATGTTCAAAGTAGCAGTATTCACAATGACCAGGACATGGAAGCAACTGGTATCCTATGATACATGATTGGCTAAAGAAGCTGTGGTACATATATACAATGAAATATTACTCAGCCATAAGAAGAAATGAAATACTGCCATTTGTGAAAACCTGGATGGACCTCGAGATAATCATGCTAAGGGAAATAAGCCAGACAGAAAAAGTAGAAAATCACATGATATCACTTATATGTGGGATATAAACCTAAAAGCAACAAATAATCAGGACAAACAAATAGAGACTCGTGGATATGGATTATAGATTAGTGGTTACCAGAGGGGAGTGGGGGAAAGGGAGGTAGACAAGTTAAAGGGGGTCAAATATATAGTAACAGAAAGAAATCTAACTATGGGAGGTGAACATACAGTGTAAAAATATATATATATATTCCTTACTGTTAAAGTGTACAGATGAAATTTATTGGATTTTGTTAATCAATGTCACCATAAAAAAAGTAAAAATTTTGAAAACAAACCAACAAAAAACATTTTTTTCTGATGTGTAAGAATTTTTTTTGCTACTTATAAAATGTTAAGAGATGTGGTTGTCTTGACTGCAGCAGGCTACAATTTCAAAGTTCATGGTAAGCTAAGGGAAAATCTAGGTGACCAGGAAAAATCACCCCATTTCACCAAGTTGTGCACCCAGGACTACAGAAGATTGTCACACTCTCTGCCCACCAGGGAACATTGTAAGGATTGAGAGTGCGTGTCTGGGGGTCATATGGTC
The DNA here is from genome assembly GCA_030015415.1 of Cynopterus sphinx. NCBI lineage: Eukaryota > Metazoa > Chordata > Mammalia > Chiroptera > Pteropodidae > Cynopterus > Cynopterus sphinx. Next base: position 56,692,612 of record CM057388.1, read on the forward strand.
TGGGTTTTCATCCCAACTTTCCCACTCATAATTAGCTGTTGCTGCAGACAAACCCTTTAGCCTCTATTTCCTCTTTGGTAAAACAGGCATCACAGAGGTACTTATCTCGTAGGTTTGTGGTGAAGATTAAATGATGCAAGTAGAGCCCTAGACACAATCCCTGTCACATAGTAAAGGGTATTGACAGTGAAGGTTACTTACAAAGCCTGTACAAAATGAGAAATTTTTAGGTCGATAATGACAAAAATGCACAGAGGCAGAGACAAGGAAATTTTCTGTATCTTCATATTTTTTGCTTTATGCCAAATGGCATGAAGATCAGTGGTTCTGTGAGTAAAGCCAGAGTCAGCAGTGATTCAATTCCAAAAGGTGATAGTAATAATCTACATGATCTCCCTTTTAGCATGTTCTCTGTTCTTTTCTTTCTGAGGAAAACAGACATCAACTGAGTTTGAGGCTTTCTTCTTAGAGAGGCTCCATCTCCTGGAGTTAAGTCTCTAAAGTTGTTTCCAAACCTGAAAGGCCATGCATAATGCTAATGTGATGAGCAGAAGAGAGGACTTATTGTAACATGAAACAGTAATAAGGAATCATATCTGACCAGCCACCCATTTTGATGGACACATTTTTCACTCAAAGAAGGCCTTCCTTCCCTCTGCCAACAGCAGGCAGTTCATCATTTTGAAGCATTGGAAGAGGAGCCTTCCCACAGCCAGGTTATCATCTCCTATTTCACTCAGTTCAGAGTGATGGGTGATTTGGGCCAGAGGTTTAAAGAGAATATGAGCAGAGGAGCTCGATGTCTGTTGACTTCATCATTACTTGCCTCTTTTGTTCCCACTGAAACTTGAATTATTAACTTATCATTCAGAGATGCCCCTCAGACTTGGTTCCTCGTTCAGCCTTGGGTGGAGGAGCTATTGCTGGTTTTCCTAAGATCCTATTTGCTGGCTGATTTATTTGATGTTCCCCATTTCATACTGGAAAACAATTTGGGATTCTTTTCTGCCAGAGAATCAGGAGGAAAGAAACGCTGCAGCTTTCATTTAAAACATCTCGTCACTGCTTTATCACATGTGGTTATCTCCTGAATTTTGCCTGCAAATCTTTATTCTTGCTTTGGATAGATTACACTGGACATGGAGTTCCTCTTCCTTCAGAGTCTTTGAGCAGAGGCCTCATTCAAATTCCTCTTTCCATTCTCCTCTCCAGTTAGTCTGAGGGAATGGGGCCATTTCTCAGAAGCTCCTTGCCTGGCCTTCAATAGAGGCAACTCTTCCTCACTTTTTCAGGAGTCCCAAATTAATTATTTTAACATAATTTACTCCATGTACTACCCTGTTGTATGACTAAATCTCTTTATGTCTAAAACTGCTGGACTGAATAGAACCTGTGAGTTCTGTTCATGTACCTTGTCTGAAAACAGACCTCTCCCAAAGGAAGATCCTGCCACCTCCCTGAACTCTTGGACTGATCTGGCAGGCTCAGAAAGATGCTTGTCAGGGGGCATCCTATGCCCTCAGAGTGCAGGATTGTCTAGTCACTGTCTGACTTAGGCCCTAGCCTCTGTTCCCTTCCAGCCTCAGTGGGCCTGTGAAGACAGGCTGAACAGTGCATTCAATGAGAAAGGGGAAAGAGACAGTTATTAAGGATGAATCTGCTGAGAGTCCAGAATCAGGTGGAACTTTACCTCAGTAGTTAGTGGAGGAGCCCTGGGTGTCAGGTAAAGATGTGAATATATTCGAGGGGCAGCACGATCTGGAGAGCATGTGGAGAGAAGAATGAAAACATGTGTTTATATTTTGACTGAGTTAATGCCATTTCCATGTGATGGAATGAGTACTTTGTGGAACTGGGGAAAGGAAGAATGCTATTACACAAGTTCTGTTCAACTGAGTCATGTACCCCATGAATGGTGTTTGGGGTAAGGAAAAGAAATCACCACCTGCCCCATTTCCCATGTTTTTCTGTCTCGTTATCTTACCTCATTGCTTTATATGAGAAAGGAGTGTTTCCTTTGAGCTTCTGAAGAGTGAGATAAAATCCTAATACTCATCTGCTAGACAGGACGCTGGAGCAAGAGAGATGGGAGATGTACCTGGGTCCCAATGCCAGACTGCAAACAGTAACTGTGACATTCGCGTCTCATGGATAAGTCACATCAAGTCTCTTAACCTCCCTTGGAAAATACATATCTGTGTTATCTGTGAGCTTCTTTGCTATGTGGTAGTGAGGGCTCTTCAAACAGAAGCTGGTGGAGACTGAGAGCTTGATAGATGGGTATGTGCTCCTATACCTGTGTTTTCCTAATGCACATTCCAATTGTCAGGCACCTCTTATCTTTTTGCCCCCCTCTCAGGGCACCTCAGATTTCTGACTTCAGTCACTATTCCTCTACTGTCACAAAAGGCGGGGCAAAGGGGTAGGAAAGGGGGCAAAGAGAGAGATCCCTGGAAACCTGCTGTTTTCTGCTATTCTTCCCTGAAGGAGTTGGGGAAAAGGAAAAAAAGCATCACCACATTGTCTCTTGTTCCATATGCTGTCATGTTCCCTTACTTCTCCCTGCAGATAACTTCAGAGAAGCACTTTTCCATTGAACCCTTGAGAGGCAAGGTTCTACAGAGAATTAAAGGCTTTTTTCTGTGTATTTTGGGCAGGGCCCTGCAGTACCAGCCAGAAGATCTCCCTGGGTCCTGGTGGCAAGTCTTACCTCCTAACTGTGGGATGACCTTGGGTTAGTTACCTCACCCACGTAGCCTCAGCTGTCAAATAGTATCACATCAGCCTTTCTTCCCAGCTAGCTAGGTTTGGATCAGAGAATAGAGTCATTCCCGTCCAGAAACACACACACACACACACACACACACACACACACACACACACACACACACACTTGTAGAAGGTAAATACTTCTCCATGTAAACCTAAGGAATTATTTTAACAGTGGTGCCTCAAGCTCACCAGAAATCTCTGTTAAGTCACCACATTTAGTTTAAGTCACTTAAATAAATTCAGAATGCCAGGCCTTGAGAGAGGACCAGTAGGTTTTGACACCATACAGTCCTGGTTAGGGTCCTGCCTCTGCCACCAAATGATTGTATGACCCTGGAAAAATTTCTTAACCTCTTTGTAGCTTGAATTTCTGATCCAAGAATGATGATAAACTTTAAAGGGCTGTTGTGAAAATAAAATGTTAACATCTTAAATTATGTATCACGATGTCTGGCATAGAAATGTAGGCTACAATGAACCTTCACTCTTTTTTTTTAGCTGTTTTAATATTGAAATGAATTCTGATAAATGAGTCATGGGCTATGGTGTACATACAGCATGGCTACTATAGTTAAATATTGTATTGCTTACTTGAAAGTTGCTAGGAGAGTAGATCTAAAAGTTCTCATCACAAGAAAAAAATGAACTGTATGAGGTAATGATGTTAACTAGATTTATTGTGATCATTTTGCAACATATATAAATATTGAATTATTGTATTGTACACCTGAAACTTATAAAATGTATGTCAATTATACCTTGATTAAAAAAAAAGGGGAGGGGAGAGAGAGAAAAAAAATGGCATAGATGATAGAGGCTCTGTTCATCCCTCTGGCGACCAAATCAAAGTTGTGACGGAAACAAGGAGCAGCAGCAAGGAAAAGTCACCTGGGATCTAGATGAACAAGCCATACAACTACAGAGAAATACAAGAAAACACCCTGCAACAACAGCAGGTAGATGGGGCAAGGACAGGGGGCTGCCCAATCTGGAACAGCTGAGTGAGACGGAGGCTGCAGTAGTGGCAGACACCTCTTAAAGGGGCCACATCCATGAGTGAATTTTCATGGTGACAGATCTGCTTGCTCTGAGCACCAGTGCCCATTTGGCTGCGTGCAGGGGGCACCAAGGACTTACAGGGAGACATTGTTGGAATGAAGGCCGTAGTGAAACTCACTCTGTACAGAAGTGCTGGTGGTATCCATTGTTCCCTGTTGAACCCTACTAGTATGCCAGACACAGAGCTGCCATAGCTGTGATGTCATCAAACTATAACAAAGGTCGCGCTCTGCCCAGAGGATTCCCTGAAACTCTGCCTCCCCCAACTCATGGCTTCGACTAAGCCACATCCAGGTATATCCTCAGTGAGTCAGGTGCTCCTTGTTAGGCAGCACCTAGACTCACACTGGAAGGAGTTGGCTGGCCTAGGTTTCTGCTGTAGCCTTTTGAGGCAACTATAAGCACAGCATCTGTGGATTGCTTGCTGAATCTTAACAGATGGCCCTGGAGGGGTAGAGGCTGGGGCTAAATTTGGCCTGCAGCTGAACCCCTCTCAGGACTGTGCCACTGGACACCTACTTTACAAATCCACACTAATAAGACCAAGAGACTTAGGAGCTTTGCTTAGTACATAGAAACAGACATGGAAAGGCAGACAAAATGGGAAGACAAAGAAGCAGAAACCATATGAGAGAAGAGAACAGAGATCAAGATATAATGGAGTTAAGTAATCTAACAGATGCAGAGTTCAAAACATTGATTATAAAGATTCTCCTTGAACTTTTGGGAATTGTAGAGAACTCCAACAAGGAGATAAAAATGGACATTATAAAAGGGAACCAGTCTGAAATGGAGAACACATTATCTGAGATGAGAAGTATATCAAATGTAATAAACAAAGGATTAAACAAAGTGAATAAAGAAGAGGATCCAATGCCCTATCTAGAGGACAGAAAAGCCAATCAGGACACTCAATCAGAATGGCAAGAAAAAAGATGCCAAGACTATAAAAATAATTTATGAAGCATATGAGACACTATTAAGGCTCCAAATATTCATCTGATCGGCATATCAGAAGAAAATCAAGATGTTGAACAGCTGTTTGAAGAAATGGTGATGAAAAACTTTCCAAACTTGATGGAGGAAATGGACATAAAACCCAAAGAAGTTCAGAGAATTCCAAAAATCAGGGATCCAAGGAAGCCCAAACCAAAGGTTAAATACAAAGAAAGAATATTAAAAGCAGCAAGAGAAAAACAGATAGTTACTAATAAGGGAACACCCATAAGACTGGCAGCTGATTTCTCAAAAGAAACTATGCAGGACAGAAGGGCAAGGCAAAAAATTATTCGACAGGATGAAGACCCAGGATCAATAAGCCAGAATAATTTATCCAGCAAAGCTATCATTTAGAGTTGAAGGACAGATAAAGAGCTTTTTAGACAAACATAAGCTAAAGGAATTTATCACCACTAAGCCAGTATTACAGGAAATGTTAAAGGGACTTTTTAAGAATAAAAAACCATGTATCAAAAACAGGAATAAAAAGTGGTAACAACTACATTTCTATCAGTAAGTACCTTAAATGTAAAAGAATTAAGTGCTCTAACCAAAAGATAGAGTGGCTGAAAAAAATAAGAAAATGAGATCCCTACATATGAAAATGAAGGGGATGGGAAAAGATATTGCTTTGATGAACCTAGAAGGTATTTAATACAGACAGAGAAAGATAAACACTATATGATTTCACCTATATGCGGAATTTAGGAAATTAAAAGAACAAACTAATCAAAAACAGACTCACAAATATAGTAGAAAATTTGGTGATGGACAGAGGGGAGGGAGTTTGGGGGGCTAGGAGAATGGGGTGAAGGGTTAAAGAAGTACAAATTAGTAGCTGATGGATGGTCATGGGGATGGGGAGCACAGCATAGAGAATGCAATTAGTATTATTACATTGGCTAGGTGGAGGGTCAGGAAAGGGAGGGAGAAATTGGGGAGATCACCTTAACTATATAGATGTCTAACTAAAGTACTGTATACTTGAAACTAATTAAAATTTAAAATATAAAAAAAATTAAAGGGGGGAGGGGAGAGAAAGATTATCAAAAGAAAGTACATGTTTGCTATTGCTTGTTCTATGAACATTTGCATTTCTTGAAACATCCCTATATCTTTAAGCAGCAGTACATTAAAAATATAGTTTATAAGAGGCTCTCCAAAAAAAAAAAAAAAAAACTATTTCTAGCTTCATCTTAACCTGGTGATTGTGTAACCAATTTCAACATGTTCTGCCATTTAAAAGACATTACTTTTACGAAGGTAAAGAAGAGATAAGCAAAATTCTTGTTTTGAAAATGAAGATTTTGAAACAGTTTTTAGCATTAATGTATTGGCTAGGTGAAGAACAAAAGGAGAGAAGGAAAAATTAGGGGGATCGTTTTATAAACTATATAAATGCCTAACCAATGTAGTGTGTACTTGAAACTAATAAAATAAAATTAAAAAAAAGAATAATCCTATTTCAGTTTGAAGAACTGATATAAGGATGGAAAATGACTTGACTCTCGATTCTGTAAGCCATCTGCATTTATTTAACAAATATTTATAGGATATCTATTACATGACAGGCCACACAAGGCCAAAAAACATGTCTTCATCTCAGGCCTTTCTCTAGGTTCCAGACCCATGTACTTAATTACCTATTGGAAATGTACATCCAAGGCAGTGGTTCTCAGATGGGGGTGAATTTGTTACCTGCCTCTGGGGGACATGTGGCGACATCTGGAGACATTTTTTTATAGTCACAACTGGGATTGCTAGTGAATGCTGCTAAATGGCCTACAATGCACAGGACAATCCCCACAATAGAATGCTTTTCAGTCCAAAATATGATCAGTGCCTAGGTTGAGAAAACCAGTTCTAGAGCAAGGTAAATGTTATATCTGTGCACAGATATAAAGTAGAACTCAACTTCAGAGTCTGACAACCCTTGATTAGAAAAACCATACTGACTCTTAACAGCCATATGTCCTTGAAAAATGTATTCAACCTCCATGAGTGACTTTTTCCATGTGAGCTGCCATAACAAAAATACTACAGACTTGGTAGCTTATAAACAATAGAAATTTATTTTTCACAGCACTTGAGGATAAAAGTTCAAGTTAGGGTGTCAGCATGGTTCAGTTTTTGTAAAAGCCCCTTCTTTTCATTGTAACCTCACATGGTGGAAAGGGCAAGGACCTCTTTTATATAATCATGTCCCAAAGGAAGCCCCACCTCTTAACACTACTACATTGGACATTAGGATTTCAACGTATGAATTTGGGAGGTTACACAAACATTCAGACCATAACAGAGAGCCTTAGTAGAGCATGCCTAGAGGAAGGAATTAGTTATAACAGGAAATACTGATAATTTGTAAGAAGTTAGAGAAACAGTAGGCAAAATGCTTAACACAGTGACTGGCCAGTACCAGGCCTTTAAAGTGTTAGTTTCCTTCCTGCCCAACTTCATAAATTCTAAGGATGACTTTAACCTAAACTACATAGCCCTAAATAACCTAAAGTGTCCTAAAGAACTTCTGAAAATATAACAACAGGAAGGAAAATAAACTCATATAAACTTACATTGTGTATAAGAATTGGCATCACTTCTGTGTTGTAGAGTCATCTAATGGAGATGGGATAGAGGAAAAATTGTCAACCCATTTCCATAGAATCAGTATACTCTTACTGACCATTTTGGAGCCTTCTGTAGAGTTAACATTAGGAGTGTCCATTAACTGGGCATCTAGGTTTTTCTTGTGAATCCATAAAGACAAATTCCAAGAGAGCAAAAGCCATGGAGATGGGTCTTCTGTAGTGAGCAATAGAGTGAAAGGGATATGTTGGTTCTAGTGCCTGACAAACTGCTTTCTGTATGATCTCAGGAAAAACATGTACCTTCTCCTGGCTACTGACTCAGATTTAGGGCATGTACTTTGAATTGATCTTCTAATAGGCCAAATTTGGGTATAAGTCATTTGGCTTCCCTCTTCCCAAGCAGACAATTTTGATTGGCTGTTCACAAGAAGGGAAGTTTGAGATTTAAATCACAAGAAATATTCAACACACCATTGCTGGCTGGAAGATGAAGGAAGCCATGTGGTAAGGTGTTTGAGTAACCCTTAGGAGCAGAGGGCACCCCCAGATGACAGCCATCAAAGAATCAGGAACCACAGTCCAGCAGCCATGAGAATGACTTCTGCCAGCAACAAGAATGGTCTTGGAAGTGGAATTTTCCCGAGCTTCTGGAGGAGAGCTCAGTGGATGTGACACCAAAACTTTGATTCCAGCCTTGTGAGACCTTGAACAGAGAACACAGCCCATACGATGCAAGATCTTCGACCTACAGAGCTGTGAGTTGATAGATGGGTGTAGTTTGTAGTCATGAAGTTTGTGGTTATACACAAACAGAAAATTAATACATTCCAGATAAGTAAAATTTGTATTCAATGCATATACAATATGTATGTGTGCATGCACACATAAACACATGTGTAGATGATAATTGGAGGAAACAAACCACCGTGAACAGCTTTTACTAGTGCAAGGCAGGGTTGAACATTATGAATATATGTATATTGGTGTTTTAATGCATTTCCCACATTTTCTAAAAGGATGCTAGATTATTGTTAACCAGAAATCGTCCATTAGAGCTTTATTCATGTCAAATAGGTTAGATTTCGGACATTTTAAAAGGTATATAAGATGGTTAATTTTATTTGTCAACTTGACTGGGTCACAAGATGCCCAGATATTTGCCTAAATGTTATTTCTGTGTGTGTCTGTGAGCATTTTGCTGGAACAGATTAGCATCTCATTGGTAGACTGAGTAAAGCAGATTGCCTTCCCCAATGTGGGAATCCACTGGGCGCCTGAATAGATCAAGAAAAGCAGAAAAAGGGGGAACTTGCCCTCTCTCTCTCTGCCTGACTGAGATGCAAAATCAGTCTTCTCTTGTATTGGAACTTACACCATCAGTGATGCTGATTTCTCAGGCCTTCAGACTCAGCCTGGAATTTACACAACTGGCTTTCAGCTACTGGTCTCTGGCTTGCAGCCAGTAGGCTGTGGGACTTCTCTGCCTCCACAGTTGCATGAGCCAACTAACTTGTAGTAAATATCATTCTAGATATCTGAATATCTCTATCTATATTTATGTCTATATCTATATCTATATCATCTATACCTATATCTATCCTATTGGTTCTGTTTCTCTGAAGAACACTGACCAAACCATATAGTAAATACTATAGTAGGGAAACATGTACATAACTGGGTTATAAAGTAAATTTTAGAGAGTGGGCACCACTGTATAAATTATCAGATTACCTCATTCCTAGAGAAAAACACTATCTAAAATTTGTTATCATTCTTATGCTTTGTAAATTCATCCCCAAACATAATTGTTCTTTATATTTTAGACTCTAAGTATATGCATACTGTATTTGTATAGCTCATCAAAAGTTATCTTCCTCTGAAGATGGTGTTTCCAAGATTTCTCCAAGAAGGGGACTTTGGAACTGTTTTGGTGTTTTTATCATGCTTGTACACCTACCTGGGACTCTGCAGTCCAGACCTAAGAGTTATAACAATTGACAGGACCTCTCGTTCTTCTCTCATAGATGCTGCCAAATGTCTCTGCAAGGAGTTTATACTAACCTGTTCTCCTCAGTGGTATGTGGAGTTCTCATGGCTCTACAATTTCAATTTAAACAAGATGTATTATAAATATAAATTCACTAGTCAGATTTTCTTGTCAAACTCTAGAATTATTCCAGATCATATTCTGAGACATGAAATGGGACCATTATATTTACATTTAGAATAGCACATGTGAAATATGCCATTTATATTGAAAAGAGAGGAAAAGGAAAAATAATCTAGCATCTAACAATAGGATTTCACATTAGCAGATATTAATAATGTTGTGAAACCAATTATTGCACAAATCTGGATAAACAAGTACTCTCATTTTATAGTTGCTTGAGATACATATTAGTGAAGAGATTTTGAATTTAAACAGTAATTATTTAAAATGTTAAATGTTCATGCTCTTTGACAAAGCAGTCCCACTTTTGGGAACTTATCCTACAGATATAGCCTGGGGAGGACCTTGCCATCAATATGCATCTGTCTACACTGCTCGAGGCTAAGCTGACCATTGCCTTATCTGGCTCTGTGTCTCAGGCTCTCTGGCCCTTCATCTCCCATCTCTCGATCCAGACAGGACAGTCTGTATCACAGCTGGATGTTCAGATACAATGGACCATCCAAAGAGAAACTCCAAGAGTTCATATGAAACAGTGCTCAGGTTCCTCCTCTGGGAAGGATCTGTAGACCTCTGATCTCATTCCTCTTGGTGTCCTTAGAGGTCTTCCCCTCTCTACAAGTTACCAACAATACAAAACTTGTTGTAAGTTTAAGTTTTTACAAAGGACAGAAGAAAGGACAGAAGAAAGAGGTCCCCCCCAGGCCCATTATGCCCCCTCATAAACCTCCACTGAGGCAAGTGAAAGGGGCATCAGGGCTGGCTCCCTAATGCAGGATGGGTAAACACAGGAAGAGAGAAATTAACCACCTCAGCATTGTGTTTCCTGAGCCCTTTGCTAATGCTCTGCCACCAGCAATGAAAAGTGCCTGGACTACCAAGTCCCATCCCTGGCTCTGGAAGTGGTGTGGGGAGCAACTTCTTTCCAATGTGTGTCTGTGGTCAGGAGCCTGTGCTTTTGAGAGAGGATAATGATAGCTCACCACCAGGGTTGTCCTGAGGATTAAAGTTAGTCACTAATTTGAAGGTTTTATTGCTGGGCCCCTCTAAACTATGCTTCATAAATAGTAGCTGTCTTTCCTTCCTGGATCAGGGTACTCCTGTGACATTTTGACCTGCAGTCTCAGCCAGGGCACCTTAACCAGGAGGCACATTAGAATCACTGTGATGATCCTTTTCAAGACCTTCACCTGAAACTCTCTTGTTGGTGGAAACAATACTTCTGTATCAAAGGCCATTCAAGGTATTAAGCCATAACAAAAGGTCTAAACACCATCTGCTGCATAATTCTTTCTTGCTTGTGAGAAATCAATCTGTTGTTCTGTTCAGGCCTTTATCTCCTTTACTCAAAGTCCACCTGTTTAAATGTTAATCTTATTCCAATACACTCTCACAGAAACAGCTAGAATAATGTTTGACCAGATATCTGGGCACTGTAGCCCAGTCATGTTGACACATAAAGTTAACCATCACACCAAACACATAACATACTTACACTAAAAAAATTATTTCTTGATTATCTGGAATTCACATTTAACTAGATGTCCTCTCTTTTAGCTGGCACTCTTACACATGGACAGCTCTGTGAAGAAGACCCAAAGTGCTCCAGTCATCAGCCTCAGTGAGCTCCCAATATATGCCAGCACAAATCCTCATCCATGTGAATGAACTCTAGCGGATGTCTCAGCTGAGAGATGCCTCCAGATGACTGCAGTCCCAGGTAACAGACTCTTGCCTGACTACTCTCACTAGGACTTCTAACACTATATTAAATAAGAGTCATGATAGCAGACAGCCTTGTCTTATTCCTGATCTTAGAGGGAAGGTTTTTAATTCTTCTCCATTCAGTATGATGTTAGCTAAGGTTTTGTCTTATACAGCCTTTATTATGTTGAGGTACTTTCCTTCTATACCCATTTTATTAAGTGTTTTAATCATAAATGAATGTTGTATCTTGTCAAATGCTTTTTCTGCATCTATTGATATGATCACACGATTTTATCCTTTGTTTTGTTTATGTGGTGCATCACATTGTTTATGTGGTGTAACCATCCTTGTGGCCCTGGAATGAACCCCACTTGATCGTGATGTATAATATTTTAAATGTATTGTATTCAATTTGCTAATTTTTTTAGAATTTTTACATCTGTATTCATACAGATATTGGTCTGTAGTTTTCTTTTTTTTCTGTTATCTTTACCATGTGTTGGTATCAAGGTGATTTTGACCTCATAAAAAGAGTTAAGAAGTATTCCCTCTTTTTCAATTTTTTGATTTATTCTTTTTTGTTATCTTTACCATGTGTTGGTATCAAGGTAATGTTGATCTCACAAAAAGAGTTAAGAAGTATTCCTTCTTTTTCAATTTTTTGATTTATTCACTTTGAGAAGTGTTTCTCAAAGGTTTTCTGAAATTCTTTCTCCTACTACTGGGATTGCCTTTGGCAAGGCAGTCATTCTCTTTGAGTACTCATAGACAGGGCTACTTTACCAGATATCAGATAGCTATGCATTGCAGTTTCTGGCCTTTGTAACTGTCCCAATGTGACACTGCCTACTGGAAAAGTCTGTCAAATTCTGAAGGTCATTAATAGGAAGCCAAGTTGGCAGCATATCTAAACCAATATCTTCATCTCACCTTTATAAGGAATCAAGTTGATGTATTATTCTTTTTATCATATTTCTTAGTTGGTCTACAGCTCAGACATGGAGCAAAGGTATATTTGGTGGGTGGAGCAATAAAAACACAAGCATTTTGAAGCAATAACATAGGAACAGTTGGTGAACCAGGGAGACACATAAAGATAACTGTCCACTCCTGAGAGCAGAACCGAACAGTGCTCTCTATGGGCAGATTACTATAAGAGTTTTGAAATGAGAGGGTCTGAGCTGTGCAACCCTGCTTTTCTCCTTCCAACCTAACCAATCAGATGAGCCATTCCTGTGAAAGAGAGACTGTACCTGTGTAGAGGGGCTGGAAGAGTTTGGTCATGGCTGTCCCTCCCTATTAAAGAAAATCTCAGGAATGGTGGATAAGAATTCTCCAGGATAAACCAATGTCTGGTTCAACTGAAGAGTTTTCTGTAATATTTCAGGCTTGACTCTCTGACATAATTCTGAGGTTTCTTAAATGAATTTTTTTGCGTGTTTGTATCCAGATTAGTCAAATGATTAGACAGTCTCCCTGTTCTCTGCCACAAATAACTAACTGATTAGTATGGCCTGTGATTTTACATATTCACCCTCACAGGTTAGCACATCCCCAGACCCCAAGGATAACTCTCCGGGTCTCCATAGTGATAATACTCCCCTCCTGTCTCTTTAAAGCGAACACAAGTCCTGACCACAGGGACATGCTTTGTTCCTCCAAACGGGTCAGCGTCCCCCAACTGCCCAGGTCGCAGTCCAGTGCCTCTAATCGGTATGCCTTCTCACGTGGCTGCCTGAAGAGCCAGGGTGTGTGGCTTTCACCTGAGGGCCAGCGGGGCGGAAGGTGTGCCGAGGCTTCCCTCCCGCGCGGAGGACCTGGCTGAGCGCCGCGGTTGCCATAGAAACTGGACGTCACCACGGCGGCCGTGACGACATTTTAAAGGAGACCGAGCTGGCCTGGCGGAAAATCACCTCTCGCCTGCAGGGCTTTGGGACTCCGCCGAGGCTGTGGGTCCCCGCGGTGGGCGCTGAACTGCCCTGGGGCGTAGGGAGGTCGAGGGGGCCCGATCCAAGCCGCCGCTTTCCCGCTTTGGTGTTCGCCGCTCCGGCGGTCGCGCAGGTAACGCCGTGGTCCCGCCAGGCAGGCCCCAGTGAGTGTGGCGTCCTGCTGCAGGGGTGGGTGTCCCGGGGCTACTTTCCATCTAAAGGCAGGGGCGCGGGAGGGAAGACGGGCAACGGCACTCTCAGCCCAGTTTCCCCCTCTGTAAAGTGGGGACGAGGATGCTTAACCCACAGGGTCGCTGTGAACATGCGGCGATGACGCGAGTAGACCCCTGGCCCTGCGGTTATCGCGAGATCGGGATGCTTGCACGAACCCAGGCCGCTTCTCATTCCTGTTCAACTTTTTAAGCTAGAGGACAGAAGAGGAAAGGAGAAAAGGCCCTGGCGAGAAGCCCATTGTAGCATCTGCTTGTCAGGATCACTACTCACTGGCCTCAGTGTCACTGTCACTAACCCAGTGCCTAGCATGGCGCCGGGCACATAGTCGCACCGGTAAAGCGTAGTGATGCTGGACCTCTCTGTCCCTCTGCAGCTCCTCATGCCGGTGGCGGAGCTCATACCACGTGTCTGAAGCAGGTAAGTTCTGAGGATCTCTGTCCTGCTGGCTGCCGAGGCTCCCACTCCAGGTTCAAATATAGAAGTCCTCAGGAGACCCCGACACATCACAACCCTGGTGCGATCTGATGCCTGGCTCAAGTGAGTTCATTGATCTAAATGATAACGGGTCATGGAATTGCTCCTGTGAGGGTCACATACCAACGTAAAAGTGGAAAACCTAATTTTATCTTTAGGCAGAGGTAGAGGTTTAGGAGGTAGAGTGTCATTCCATCAGATGTTACATGTTTTGTAATACCCCTGAGCCTCATATTAAAGAAGCCTTTTAACAAATTATTTATTTATTTATTTATTTTGGCATGAAAGCAAATGAATTTTCCATTTGGAAAAAGAAGTTGGTCTTTTAGATAGATTTTCAATAAATATACACAAGTTGTTCTCACTGTATACATGATAATCAGTAATCACAGATTACTTTGTCTCTCAGAGAGGTCTGTGAATATGCAGTTATTAGAACTTCTTATCAATTTAAAAAGGAATATGGATTCCTCCATGATAATCATGTTTTTTCCCCTGTTAAATAGAGGACATTTTTAGTGTCAGAAATTTTCCAAGTCTTAGTTTAAAATGTCAATTACTAGAACTTAATATTTTAAAACATTTTCTTACCTTGAAGTTTCTGCTGTTGTATTGATACTCAGCCACATTCTCCAAAATAACCAGCTTCTCTTAGATATCATTATGACTATTTCCGCAGGATATAGTATTTTTACTTATGCACTCCATAAGGACATGAACATCATCTTTCTCTAAGTATTTGGACCTATATCATTACGAAGGGTTTTAGCTATTTTGGTATAATGTGACATAAACCAATTTGATAAGGCGTCATGTGGATGTTAATACTACAAGAATATAATCGTTGGAATTGGACCCTTGATTAGTTGTATCAGGGAATTGTATGTAGTTTATTAGTTTGTATACATTATCATTATATAATATATTCCCAATACTTTGTTGAGGTATGGTTGACATACAGTACATGGTGCATATTTAAAGTATTTGCTGTAATAATTTTTTATATATATTTACATCTGTGAATCCAATACTGCATATTCATCACCTCAAAACATCTTTTATTCCCTTTTTAGTACCCTTGCCTACCTTCCATTCTCCATCTCCATGTCATCCTAACCCATTCCTAGGTGACTACTGATCTTTTTTCCCTATAGCATAGTTTGTTTTCTTTTCCTATGATTTTATGTGAATGTACTCATACAGTGTATATTCTTTTTTGCCAGTCTTCTTGACTTTGATCTAATTATTTTTAGATGTATCCAGTTTTAGCATATATGAATATAGCTCCTTGTTTTTATTGTTGATCCATATTTTATTTTATGGTTATATCATTTGTTCTATCCATTCACCTGGCAATGGATATATGGATTGTTTCCAATTTGGGGCTCTTGGGCATAAAGCTGCTATTGAACATTTGTGTAAGTTTTTGCTTAGATATATGCTTTTTTCTCTCAGGTGAATACTTAGACACACAATGGCACAGTCATATGGTAGTCGTAAGATTAGCATTGTGAGAAACTGCTTAACTGTTTTCCAGATATGGTTGCACCATTTTTATTTGCCACTAGCAGTGTTTGAGAATTCCACCTTCCACGTCCTTGCCAAGACTTGGTATGGTTAGTCTTTTTAATTTTTGCCACTCTCAGAGGGGTGTAGTGTTATTACTTGTCCGTAATGATCAATGATGTTGAGCACCTTATTACATGTTTATTTGACATTTGCATATCTTCTCTGGTGAACTGTCCTTTCAGATCTTCACACACTTATTTATTGGAGTGTCTCCTTTCTTCTTAGTGATCTTTGTGAGATTTTTAAATTCTGGATACAAGACCTTTAGCAGATGCATGATTTGCAAATATTTTCTCTCAGTCAATGACATGATATCAGCATTACTTCTTTCTTCACTCCTCTGTGGCTTTTCTTACATGACTTTGCATTGGGGTGAGTACACTGGAACTACCTTTCCAGGTGTCATTATGGCAGGACTTCTCAAAGGGCTACATAGGCGCACACACTTTGCACCAACAGCTTCCCTGTTAGAAGTTTATCTTCAAGAAGTGGTTAAGGATGTTGGTAAGGATTTGGTTATGTGGATTGCTACCCTGACAATTCCCTAGTTTTACTTCTGGGTCTGAATTTAGGAAAGGAGTCCAAAGGGGAGTCAAAGCCATGATGGGGCAGAAGGATACAGAGGGAAATGTTGTGATTGGCAGCACACACTCAGACATACACACACACTCATATGCCAAATAAGTTCTGTTATCACAATACTAGCATTCTTCCAAGGCTGTTTTCTAGACCCAAAGAGAACACAATCGGCTTGCCTGTGCGAAAGTACCCATGGAAATATACTTTGAATGGAGTCCTTTAGCAGTGTACAGGCACTGAAAAGATGCCATCCACAGTGTTGATATTAGTTGCGGATCCCAGGTCTGGCTGTGATCTAGGCTCATGACTAGGGATAGGACTCCAGATTTAGAATGTTACGTTCTGTGCCTAACTTATGTATGATTCAGCTTATTGTATCACGTATGTGTGGCAGAATAACACTGTTGTTCTCTGACATATAAAAAAGTCCATGAGGTCCTTTAGCGCAGAAGTGTGCTGCCCAGAATAAAGTTGGTGCCTGCTGTTTCATTCTCACGTTGGCTCCTCATGCCTTCTTTCAACCGGATGTCTTACCGTTGAAACCTTCCCTTCTAGATCAGCTTGGCGCTGACATGTGGCCTAGCTGGCAGGATGAGGTGAGTAAGGCTCCCAGAGCTCTGGATGGTCCCTGGATGGAGGATACCCAGGTGGAGGACATGTGGTTCATGTCTGCTGCCTAGTCAGTGTGGGCCAACCGTGAGGAGCTGCGAGAATCAGTGAGCAGATGGACCACGTACTGAGATCTGGTCTAGATCATTTGGAAGTTGGCATGCAACAGATGATGTTTCACTTCTACTACAATAGCCCTGATGAAGAGGTACTTATAATCCATATGAAGGACTCGATCTTGACCTCTGACCCAGCTGGTACTTTTGGCACCATGGCAGCATTCCTGGCCCCTTACGTGGATAGGTAGATCCACAAGGTATTTTCTGCCATGGCTAGGTTGGGGGATGTGGAAGTGAAACACTAGGAGCGTTCCACCCAAGTGTGTGCTATACCATCCCCCGCACTCCCAAACTGGCCAGTGCATGGACAGAGGCCTGGCCGAAAAAGGGAAGGCAGAGCAGCACCTAGTCCAATCGACTGTGAAAGTGAGCCACAGGCAAATATGGTTTGATCTCCGCACTACAGGGGTCACTTCAGAAAAAAAAAAAAACAAACGAGCAGCAACCTAATGAAGTGCTGCTGGTGCTATGGAATCAGCTGCACACTGACCAGCAATTCACTCTTATTCCCAGGAAAGCCACAACCCTTGAGGTACAACTGGCCAATTATCTCCCTGATAAGGGATTTGGCCGGTACACCTGGTTGGTGAGGGAGCCAGTTGACCTGAGGTCGCATGTGGAACTGACTATACATTGGTCCCCCTGCAATGTACAGAGGGTATTAGACCTTGTGAACAAGGGCACTGACACAGCACCATGCTTTATGGGAATCTGGACAAGTTTCTCGGGCCCACTGCAACCATAGAAAGCTGTGGGGGGGGTCGAATCATTCACATGCAGCAGATCCCTGTGACACTGGGTATTGGCAGATTGCCTCCTCAGATGTACCAAGTGTACATATACCCTAAAAAGGAGTACATTTTGGGGATTGACGTTTTGCGAGGCTTGACTGTAAATACCACTACTGGTGAATTTCGCCTTCATATCCGGGTGGTGGAAACTTACCTGGAGACATCCAGACCATGCCCCATTGGTGCTGCCCTAGGCTATCCGGGTAGTGAACACAAAACAGTATCACCTGCCGGGAGGCCATTAGGAAATAGGACACACCATTCTGAAGCTGGAAGAAGCTTGTGTCATTTGTCCTACTCATAGCCCATACAACTCCCCCGAGTGGCCAGTGAAGAAGCCTGATGGCTCCTGGCACATGACAGTTGACTATCAGGAGCTGAATGAGGTTACGCCACCCCTGTACGCCACTGTACTGAACATCACGGACATCACGGACCAGATGTCATGTGAACTTGGATGATGTCATTATGTGGTGGACTTAGCAAACGCCTTTTTCGCTATTGCCACAGCCCCAGAAAGTCAAGAACAGTTTGCCTTCCTGGAATGGTGACAGTAGATAGTCCTCATTCTTCCCCAGGGTTATCTGCACAGCCCTACCCTGTGCCATAGTCTCATGGCTCAAAATTTAGCCACGTGGAAATGACTACCTGCAGTGCACTTGTATCATTACATTGATGATATAATGCTAACCTCTGATTCTCTTACAGAACTAGAAGCAGCAGCAACCAGCCTGTGAGAAGCTCTTGTCAAATGGGGTTGGGAAGTCAACGAGGACAAGGTCCAGGGACCTGGGTTCTCTGTTAAATTTTTGGGAGTTGTCTGGTCAGGTAAGATGAAAGTGATGCCAGAGGTGGTGACTGATCGGATATAGGCATAACCCCAACCTGAAACTGTGAAGCACTTACAAACTATTTAGGACTGCTAGGATTTGGGAGAGTGTTCATCCCCCATTTGGCCTCTTTGACATGACCTCTGCATCATCTAGTGTGATGGGGTGCCCAGTAGGATTGGATCCCCGAGATAGAAGAGGCCTTTAAGGCTATAAAGCATGCTGCAGCACAAGCCCAAACTCTATGCGTAGTAGATCCAGCCCTCCCATTTCTGCTTATGGTGCAGTTGGATGATGCAGGGTTGGGATGGGGCTTGTGGCAAAAGCACAATTCCTAGAAGGTGCCAACAGGCTTCTGTTCCCAGTTCTGGAAAAGCACAGAAGTGAGGTATTCTCTGACAGAGTAGCATCTGGCTGCCATATATGCAGCCCTTCTGGTCAGTGAGAAGCCATCACCAGCCCTAATCCTGTCACCGTGCAGTCCACATACCCTGTTTAGGGGTGGCTGCAGTCTCAGGTGAAGACTCCCAGTACAGGAACTGCACAGACTCTACACTGACCAAGTGAGAGGCGTACCTGGAGTAGTGGGCACAATTCTCTGTGAGCCCCCTATCAGATCAACAACACTCTCTTATTGGAACAAGTGCAGTTTCCAGCAGAGCTCCTGTGATAGGCGACATACTGAGTCCCTATTTAGGGGTCAGACTCCCATCCCTGAAGAAGCTTGGTACACAGATGTCTCGTGCCATGGGAGGCCCTGATATGGGCTGCTGTGACATTACAGCCATCCACAGAAACTTTTTGGTATGAGACTGATGCTGGGCAGTCCAGCCAATGGGCCGAGCTTCATGCTGTATGGTTGATCCTCATGAATGAAACTGGCCCAGTGCATGTCTTCACTGACGATTGGGCTGTGTATCGAGGTCTAACTCTGTGGCTGCCCCAATGGGCTGCCCAGGAGTGGATGATAGGCCACTGCCCCCTATGGGACCAGGGGTTGTGGGAAGACTTCTGAAAGCAGGGTCTTCAGCAGGGTGCCACCATATATCATGTCCCTGGCCATCGGCTGTTACAGCCCCGGGCAATGATGTAGCCATGTAGCCGTTGTGCTGGCACAAGTCTGCTTTGCCTGGGTGCCACCGGTTCCGGTGGACATTGGCTCCTGGCTCCACCAAAAACTGGGGCATGTAGGAATCCATACCATGGAACAAACAGGTAGCGAAGCAATGGGGAATATCATTGACCCTGGCACAAGCACAGGTTGCCTTGTCACAATGCCCCTGATGTACTGAGCAGCACCCAGAGAGACAGTGGTAAAGAGTACCCTGGGGGTGGTACCCCGTGGGGCTAAGCCACTCCAGGAATGGCAAGTGGGCTACATAGGGCCTTTGCCCACAGCTTGGGGTCACCACTATGTGTTCACATGTGTGGACACGCTACCGGTCTAGGGTGTGCATGGCCAGTGGCAGCTGCTGATCAAAACCATACCGTGACTGCATTGGAGCACTTTGTGACCGCCTATGGCTGGCTCTTTTTAATCATCAGTGACAGAGGCACTCGTTTTACTGGACAGGAGGTGCAGGCCTGGGCCCGCATCAATGATGAGCAGTGGCAGTTACATGTTCCTTATCGCCCATAGGCAGCTGGAATGGTAGAGTGATTCAACGGCTTGCTGAAGGACAAACTGCACACCTTAGGCCCGGGCCAGCGCTGTTGGTGCACTAACCTCCCACAGGCTATAGGCCTTCTGAATGATCGGCCCCAGTGAACGGGGTTGTCTCCCCTTGACAGGGTTGTAGCAGCTTGCTTCAGGCTATCAAAGTGTGCCCAGGCACCTCTGCTAAACAGTTCTTGCCCTGGGCCTACCAGGGAGCTTTTCTCTTGCTGGCCCCAGGACCTGTGGAAGCAGGTAAACAGGCCGCCTGGTCATGGCCCCGTCCTATACAGGTACCAAGAACTGTGGGGGACCCTGGTGGAGCCCTGGGGACAGAGTTTATGCATTAGGTTGTGGGTAGAACCCTATTTGGCTCACGCTCTTGCGAATGTTACCCCTGATGACTGTTGAAGGTTCACTGTTAGTAGGGAGTTTTGTCTGACCCATTCCTCCCTATACTGTAACATTGGTGGAGACCCCTACGCCTGCCACCCTCGGAGAAAGTGGTACCACAGTCCAGAGGCAGCTCCTCTCCCAGCCACCCTTTTATTTCAAGATAGGCAGGTGGCCTGTGCCCTCCTGGAAAGAAGGGCCTTGCCCCTAATCGTCCCTTTGTCTACTCTATCCTATCACCCAGGCTGACAACAGGGAACAGTGTCAGGTCCTGGGCTCATGTGTTTGCTGCTGTCCACAATGCTTCCTGCTGCTGGGTGTGTACTGACTACCAGTGGAAGCGGCCAAGGGACTGCTGTGGCACATTACTCTGGCTGCAACTGAGAATTGGATGTGGCTGCATACCTGGAGCATCACACCTGAATGGGACCAGTGATGATGGGCCACAGAAGCGCTACTCTGCCATGACCATCGCAGTCCCCCACCCCTCACAGGCTGTGCCATTTTCAATGGGTGCGGTGGCTGGCAGGAGAACATGTGGACTTGCAGGAGCAGGCCTCTCACTGCATAGAGCAAGTAAGATCTGTGTCCAACTGTATCATGGGGTGGTTACCCCCCAAGCTGTGTGCTAACACCACCCTTGCTAATTTTTCCAAGGTCCAGTGGGATGGGCAATGTTATGTCAGTGCAGAGCCTACCGACTGGCTACTTGCAGGGTATCACCGGGTCTGTGGGCACTACGGCTGGCCCACTGATTGGATTGGCCTTTGTACCTGGGACATCCATATTTAGCAGGATGCATATTATCCACCTTGCCCCAATTACCGAGTAATTGGGATCCTGTATATCACCACTGGCAGCGACAGAAGCGGGCTGCATAGTAGCTCTTCTCCCTGACTTTATTCATTCCAGGGGTGGGATCCAAAGATGCAGAATTGCAAGTAGAAGCTTTAGCCCAGCACACCACATAGGCATTGAACGCTACGCATCAGGCTATAACCCTTTTAATGGATGATACCACACAAATTGGAAAGTAGTTCTGCAAAACTGCATGGCCCTTGACCTCCTAAATGCTGCTCAGGGAGGCACCTGTGTCCTACTCCATGTAGAATACTTGTCTACATTCCTGATCATGCCAACCAGACACAGACAGCCCTCCGGGAAATGGATGCTAAAGCCCAAGCCATCCATGCTCTGGGAGAAGACCCCTTGACAACTTGGTAGAATTCCCCGGGGTCCGCCTGGCAGTGGACAGTAGCCGTCCTAGCCCTTGTAGCCTGTAGCCTGGTAGTATTTTGTCGTTCTTCATGTTGTTGTGGATTGTGGACTCAAGGTTGTGCCCTCTGGGCCAGATCCCACACCACAACCCTGTAGGAGTGGAGTGTGCATCCCAGGCCTGGCTGTGATACAGGCTTGTGGCTAAAGATAGGACTCTGGGTTTAGAATGTTACATTATTGTAGTAGGGCACCTGCACCTAACTTAAGTATGATTCAGCTTATTGTATACATGTGTGGCAGAATGCCACTATTGTTCTCTGACATATAAAAAGCTCATACGGTCCCCTAGTGCAGAAGTGCACTCCCTGAAATATAGCTGGTGCCTGCTGTTCCATTCTCATGTTGGCTCCTCGTGCCCTCTTTTAACTGGGCATCTCACCACTGAAACCTTTCATTCTTGATTGGCTCGGCGTTGACATTAGGTAATATCAGAAACACTCTTGATAACACAAAGTTATGAGAATCGATTATGTCACATCTATAGGATGGAGTCCTAGACAGGCAGTTAAAACAAGTCACAATCAAAAAAATGAGGAGAGATGATTTGTGGCCTATCTGAAAAGCAATGATTCACATTATTCCTAATGTGTGGAGAAACAGGCACTTTCTTACAACAACGTTAGCAATATAAATTAGTAAAAGTATGTCCAATGCTGTGTCAGTATAAAATATTACATTTTCCCTGGGCTATAATGAACAATTCCAAGAACTTATAAATGCTAGCAAAGATATTTACGTATATATGAGCAAGGCTGTTAAGTATACTATTGTTTGTAACAGAAAATATAGTAAGGGAACTAAATTTTTATCACTTGGGCACTGCCAAAATAATTTGGAGCATCACGTGATGAAACAATCCATATAAAGAGATTGAAACTTTGTAAAAATATTTGAAATGTCATCGTAAAAATATATTTACGTGGAAAGATAGATCTAATAAGTGCACAAGCAGATTACAAAGATCATAAGTGGCCTTGATCCATTTTCGCTAATGTAGATCTCTAGCTATTTATCTAGAGGTCTCAAAGAGTAAAAATAAGAAATGATCCTTCACTTCTGTTCACATAGAGCTTTCTCGTCAACATAGGAAGAGATTATACTTTCTACCTGGATATCTCAGTATCCTTGTACACTGGGTAGGTCCCCTTTCCATCTAGATTTCCAGAAAGCTCTGTCTGGTGGATTTGGGCCACAGCCTCTCCCTTCCACCTTCCGGCTCTGCCACGTTCAAGCTGCAGTTTAGGCTTCTGTCAAGAGGTGGCACCAACGAACCTTCATCATCAAACGTCTCTACATAAAAGGTCAGCCAGGAGCAAACAATAGCCTGCTTCAAAACACAGCTTTTGAACCTAGGAACAGAATGATTCTAATTCTGTCTGAAAAAAACAAACAAACAAAAAAGGATAGATGTAAAAGGAGACTGAAAACACACGTACTCTGGGACCTGCACATGTTAAAACAGCAGATGTCAGTGGGCTGCGGAAGGGCTTAGGGCAGCGCACAGCAGGGGCTGGGGAGAGATGATGGAGCCTGGAAGCGGCGGGGTCTGAGCAGCTGCGTCCACTGTCCTGGACAGGAACGACAGACGGGGTGAAAGAAGGACTGGGCAGCCTGCACACAAGTGGGATAAGGGAGGGTGAACTGTTTTGTAACTACTAATAAGTATTTCTCCATTCAAAGTGTCATCTAAATACTATTTTTCTGAATGCAATATTTTAAACAATGTTAAAGTACATTTATAAAATGAAATCTGCATCTCTCACAGACCTGACTCTGACCCAAAGGAGTTGTCAATATGAGATGTGCTTCTTTCCAGATGTGTCCCTGCTTGGGGTATGTGAACATAGATACCTACACACACTCATGGTCTTTTCCAAAAGAGGAATCCTATTATGCATTTTTAGCATATCATCTTTTCCACTCGATATGAATTCTCTGGATTCATATTTGTATCTTATTAATGTTTGTGTCTTTTGGCATATTTTGACAAGTATAAGGTTCATTTATTATTTTACAGGACTGCTGTTTAAATTGCGAGCCAATTGCTGTTTGTTACTAAGTGCATATCACAATCATGGATACTAACCCAGTAGGCTGAGTTGTAGCTTGCAAATCTATCCTTTGCTTTTATATAGTTTTTACTATATTCTCCATTTAGAATGTTTTAAATTTTAATAATGTTGTGAATTAAAAACTATGCAGTCCACCATTCTAAAAATAAAGTTAACAACAACCTGAGAGCAGGTAAGGCAGACACTGGGGTTTAAATCACTCAGGGACCAGGAGGATTCAAGATAAAAAGTTAAAAGCTTTAGAATAATTCCAGAGCTAGGTGTGGATCCTGAGAAAATAGAGTTGTTTCCTTGATTTATTTAAATTCCCTTAAAGTCAGTACCCTGGTTTGAGTAATGGTCATAATAATGAGTAACTTGAATAGGTGTTAGGATTAAAGGAGACAAAATATAAAGTATGTTTTGCTTAAAGCAGGTCTATACACATGACTTTCCTTCTCAATAGATCAATTGTCCCAGGGACAACACCTGAGCTTTTTTTTTTGCCCAATCCCTACACCTTACTTCAGGTATAAGCTAAAGGATGTGGCCCAAACCCAAGTTTCTTGGCACCAGGGACAGGATTTCATCTCCTCTGTCACCTTCATAACCATAAGGGGTTGTTGAGGGAGTCCCCACTGTGCCACAATAGTAGGGATTGTGACTGACCATTTCTCCATCCCTGGAAGCCGGTGTAAAAGGGAGGCTGCTCTGTGTCCTCTAGGGAGAGTGAGGGATGGAACCTCATTCCCATCCTGCCACTCAATGGAGAGGTGACTTAAGTTCTGTGAACCTGATCCTGTGTGATCACATGTGAAATGGAACTAAGGCTAACATTGTCACAGAGCTCTCCTGAGGCATAAATGAGAAAACTTGCCTGACTATATGACATGCGGTGGGACTTCAACAATAGGGGCTGGCTGAGCCTTGGGGCTAAAGCCAGCATTGTGAAAAGTCATTTCTCATTGTTTTTCCTAATGAGAAGATATTTTTATGAAGGAAGCACCTATCTGTCCGTATTCAAAATTTTGGATACATGGGTTCTTTACTTTCCTGGGTGACTCAGAAGCTCCTAAGAGTTGCTATATATCATACTTCTGAGCCAACCCTAATCCAGTTCCTAAGCTGGGAAGACAAGCTTATCTCTGACTCACTTGGTGAGCATTCGCACCAGGGCAGCAAGGTGTGGTGTTTGCCCAACTGCTGCTCTGGAATGCTCCCTATCTTAAAATAGTTATAGAAAATTTTCGGACCCGTCCCGCAGTCAACAGTAAAAGTATGCTCAGTTCATGCATTATCCAGCCACATCACCAGGCTTTCAGCCATCTGTTGCCTCCCCAAGAGGCAAAAAATATAAGAATTATTAGCATTTCTCTGACACACAGTTATCCATTCTTTAATTCACTGATAACTATATACATATTAAGCTTAATATGTATATATAATATGTATATGTTAAGTATTCCACTTGAAGTGTCTTGTTAACTTTATAGTGGAATTAAGATGGTAGGGGGGAATAGAGTTTGCCACATCAAAATATGCCTTTTTAGGATATTATTAGAGACAAATAATAGGCTATTTTTAAGAGACAAAGATTCAAGAAGAGCCTTTTACCACTCCCTTACCTGCCTAAAGGAATTTAGAAAAACCTGCTCCAGGAGGGAAGCTATCTTCATAGATAATTATATTTTAATATGAATTAAGCATGTCAGGCAGGGAGGAACCTGCAAAGTCTGTTAGGTTTCCCTCTGTGTCCCATCGATTCTGGGCAATGGGTGGCAAAAATTTGTTTACTAAATGTTTGCTCATTCTTATCTGCCTGTGAATTGTCACCCCCACTTCTCTTAGCTCAAGATGGCATATAAGCCTCAACTACCCCATTTGTCCTCAGGTTCCATATTATTATGGAACTGCATATATATGCATAATAAATTTGGTTATTTTCTTCTGTTAATCTGTTTCATGTTGATTTAATGATTAGACAAGGCAGAACTTAGGAGGGTAGAAAAAATTACTTTTCCTCCACTACAGGAGTAAGAAGGGGAATGATTATATTGGAAATTGGGTGTTAAATCTGAGATAAGATGGCTCTTTTACAGTAATTTTAAATATTGTTAAAGTTTCAAGAATGTGAAGGCTTTAAAAATCTCTCCTTGGTTTCTTCATCAAAGTTCCAGAATGATTTCTATATACCTTGTTAACATTCTTCCAACTGACACCCCTTCTCACTACACTATCAATTCTGTCCACATTATTGCAATCAGCATACTCTCTCCAACATCACAAGTCGTCTTTTTTTTTTTTTGTTACTAGGTCCAGCTATTTGTAAAATATATTAATATATGAATTTTCATTTTGATGCCCTCATAAAGTATGAATGTTTGTGCAGACTGCTTTTGTCAATTAACAAGAAATCTTTGACAGGCCCTGGAGCATGAGGTGCTGGGTACAAACCCAAGCTGTTCTACTCCTTAACTGTGCAGTCCTGGGGCCAGTCCTTTTCTCTTTGCCTCAGCTTTTCTTCTTTAAAATGGGGATGGACAACAGTATCTGCCTTATAGGGGTGCTGTGAGAATGAAGTGAATCAATACCAAAAATCATTATTGCATTAAAAAATTAGCCATATTTAGTTTTCATATACATCTTTATTGACATTACTAACTCCACAGGCATGAGAAATTAGAATACAGACTGATGTTTATTCACAATCAATGACATGTGAGGTATGTGGTAGTGAGTATATTAGTTTCCTAGGACCGATGTAACTAATTGCCAAGAACTTCATGGCTTAGAATAACAAGTATTTATTATTTCATAGTTCTGGACACCAGTGTTGGCAGGACCACCCTTCCTCCAACGCCTCAAGAGGAGATTCCTTCCTTGACTTCCAGCTTCTAGTCGCTACCGGCTTTCCTTGCTTTGTGGCAGAGCAACTCCAGTCTCTGCCTTCGTCTTCACCTGGTCTTCTTCCCTGCATGCGTGAAATCCCCCTCTCCTTTCTCTTCTAAGGACACCAGTCATTGAACTTAGAGATTATCCTAAATCATTAGATTTAGGGATCGTCCAAGATGATCTCTTCTCAAGATCTTTAACTCAATTATATCTGCAAAGGCACTATTACCAAATAAGGTAGGGGTGTAGTTAGGATTTGGAAATATTTTGGCAGTACCGTGTACGAAATTCAACCCACCACAGTAAGACAAGCAAGTTACAAAATTAAATGTAAGATGAGATCGTATGTTTTCTATTTAAATATATAAATATATGTATACATGCATAAATATATAAATACCTGCATAAGAATACTTTTGGGAGAATATAATGCAGATAAAAACCTTAGAAGGGGTTTTCCTTGGTTGATGGGCTTTTATTTCCCTTACAATGTCATCTATTTTTAACCATAATAAACATCTATTGTTTTTGCAATTACACGAATTATTAAATTGGCTGGGAAACATAAGCATTTTCTGCTCCAACCACAGGAAAGGCATTCACTTTAGAATGAAAACATCTCTAGAATCCAGAAAAGGAGACAAGATGATGGAGGAGCACTCTCACAGCATACAGGACAGAGTCCCCCAAATTCCACAATGATAAGGTCAATATTTTAAATTTTGCTTGGTTAAGCGAGAAAAATACATGGGACCTTATGAACAGTAAGGTTGAAGATCTTATTAGATGAGAAGCAGTAACATATCCTGATTGCATCTGGGGGCCCTGCAGCCACATAGAATCTGTCCACATTTTAGTCTTGTGATGGGCTAGCCCTGCCCTCTCTCTGCCTCAGTTCCCTGATGGTTAAAGTTGAGCTACAATAGCTCATCCTCATATGCTGTGGTGAGGGTTAAATGAGTTAGTGTAGGTTTCATATGTACAAGAGTGTGGGACACTGAGGGAGTTGGCAATAAATATTAACCATTTTTATCATTGTTGTTAGATCAGAATGGACCATTAGAAATTCTTCGGCCATTTTCATTATTATGTAGATTTTTTGATTGACTATTTCAGTGGCTGTTTTGTATTGAATTATGTGTCTTCTGAAAAAAATAGGCTGGAGTCTTTGCCCCTCAGAAAGCACCCTTATTTGGAAACACAGTTGTTGTAGTAATAATTAGTTACAATGAGGTCATTCTGGAGTAGGGTAGGAGCCTGAACCAACAAAACTGGTGTCCTTATAAGAAGACATCCACGTGAAGGACAGCAGAGATAACACCCCATGATGATAAAGCAGAGGTTGGAGTTATACAGCTGTAAGCCAGAAATGCAGAGATTGTCAGCAAACCATCAGAAGCTAGGAAGAAGACTGGAGATTTCCCAAAAGGCTTCAGATGGAGCATGGCCCTGGCAAAAACTTGATTTCAGGCGTCTAGCTTCCAGAACTGTGAGACAAGAAATTTCTATTGTTTAAGCCACCTGGCTTGTGGTACTTTATTACGGCAGCCTCAGGAAGTGAATGTAGTTCTGTACATATGAAACACTAAATAATTATTACCAAAAAGGAAGAATGGTTCCCTTTTTGACCTATTGGGAACCAATGCAGGTATGTAAAGCTAAGATGCAGGAGAAATTGATACCAGTATTAGACATTAAATAATTCAAAAATTTAATAACACCTTGTTATAAATCCATAGAATTGCTTCTCACACTTGGATGAGTACTACAACCAACAAAAGAAACTGTTCAAAATGAGCACACCTCCACATTTTAGATATAACAGACCCAGGGTGGGCCCTGGTATCTGTTATTTTAACAAGCACCTCCTAACGATTGTGATAAAATGACTGTGGTCCACACTTGGAGAAATCTTGACTTAAACAGCTGACATTTTTGTAGCATTAATTTAATGTCTACCATGCAGAGTTCTATGGCATCTGTGGTGTCTCTGTTAATTACCTGGAAGAGCACTGGTCCCTCCTTCCCACCTATGAGCACAAAAATGAAATTACACACTAATATATAAGAATGTGAATGAATGTTCTTAAAATACTATCAAACACAATTAAACAGCACATGAAAAATAAATCACAATTTCATGGAGTTTATTCCAGGAACACAAAGGTGTTTCGATATCAGGAAAGCTATTCATATAATCTAGAGTGGTAACAGAGCCAAGGCAACAATTATGTGATCACCTCCATATGCAGAAAGGTATATAATAGCATAATACCCATACTTGTTATAAAAAATAAATTAAATAGGAATTGGTGGAAACTTTGTTAAAGTGACAATATACATGGATCCCTCAGACACAAAGCTAGCATCCTACTGAATGGAGAAACACTAGCGGCATTCCTGCTGAAGACAAGAAGAGAGGTGACCACATATCTCCTATTTTACATTGTGTGAGAGACATCTTGCCAAGATGAGGCAATTAGAAGGAAGAAAAGTTGTAAAATCTCTTTGTATTTATTGCTTATATGATTAAAAATTGGAAACTCACCCTCAAATTACTATAAGTGATAGGAGAAATTAGTAAAGTATCAGGTAAAACTATTAACATCAGAAACCAAAGGCCTTCATATGTACAAACAAACAAACAAAAATATATGAAGAAAAAGATTAAAATGATTGAGCAAATAAAGAAGCAATGTCTAAACCTATATAAAACAAAGAACTAGACTTAAACAAATAGACATGTAGTTTTCAGTAAGAAGACTCAATATTATAAAGTAGCCAATTTCCCAAATTTAACATGATCCCAATAAAAATATCATCTTCTTTTAATGGACTTAAATAAGTTGATTATCAAATTTATTTTGCAGGACAAACAGCAAGAAGAGTACATGAGGAGTTCCTGTCAAGATGATGGAGTAGGTAAATGCTGTGCTTGACTCTTTCATGAACACATCCAAGTTACAACTAAGCTACAGGACAATCATCATTGAGAACTGCCTGAAATCTAGCTGAACATAAGTTCTAACCCTGGGGACACACAAAAGAAGCTGACTGGTAAGATGGACAAATTTGTGGCATAAGCTGGTCCCGTACCTATGTGTGGCAGTTGAGAATTGGGAGGAAATTTGGGCTACAGAGAACCTCCAAGAGAATTGAAGAGTCTTGACCCCACACCAGGCTCCCTAGCTCAGGGTTCCAGTGCTGGGAAGAGAAGTCCTCACAACTGGCTGTAAAAACTAGTGGAAATTTTGGCTGAGTGAGATAGAGAGCTGCCTTTTGGGTGGCCTGCATACTGACTTACTGACAGACTCACCTGCTCTGAGCTCCAGCACTGGGGCAGCAGCTTAGAAGGTGCTGGGGATATATGGGGAGGAACTGAGTTGTCTGGCTTTAGGGCAAGGGCTGGAGGGGCAGCTTTCTCCCAGACAGAAGTGCTGGCAGAAACCATTATTCCTTGTTCAAACTTTCCCCACTCTCAGTGTACAGACATAGGCAACTACCATATCTGAATCTTCAGCAACCTGGCTAAAACAGTTGGCTGAACCCTGGTGATTCCCTGAGAACCTGCCCCAACTTGTGGACCCACCCAAGCATCTTCCACTGGCTTTTCCATACTAACAGCCTGTCTCGGCTCCTGCTGCAGACATTTCTGAAATCTCTTAAAAGTTCCCAAAACCTAAACAAACAGTATGGGGCCTTGGTGTGCCCCATATCTTTTGTTGAACATCCCTAAGTCCGGCGCTACTAGCAGCTGGTCTCTGCTTGCAGCTTGGCCTCTCAAGGCACATCCAAGCCCAGCATGGGTGGCAGCCATCTGTGGACTGTTTGATGGCTTATGCCAGGTGGCCCCAGATAGGTCACAGGCTGTGGCTAAACTTGGGCTGTGGTGGAACCCCTCCCAGGAAGCCCAGTCCTGCAACCTCAGTGGCCAGTGTTGGTCTGAGCCAGAGTATCACCAGGGCCACATCCAAGTATGACATATCCAAAGGGCAGACTGGGCAGGCACCAGTGTATTGCTAAAATGAATCCTACTCCATAGGGTCATCCACCGCACAACAGCTCCTCCACTGTAGTCATAGCCAGTCCTCACAGCCAATCATCCCTAGGGTTAGTTCTATCGATGTGCAAACAGCATCCAAGGCTCAACTACAACAAGAGACAACACACAACCCACACAAAGGACACACATGTAGCACCCGACTCAGTTGATAAGGGGACTGTGCCATTGGACCTTACAGCATGCCTACTACAAAAGGCCACTCTCTCTACTAAGACTGGGAGACATAACAGTCCTACCTAATACATAACAACAACCACAAGGAGGCAGCCATAATGGGGAGACAAAGAACAAAGTCCCAAATAAAGGAACTGAACAAAGCTCCAGAAAAAGAACAAGATGAGGACAAGCAATCTACCAGATGCAGAGTTCAAAACACTGGTTCTAAGGATGCTCAATGAACTTAGAGGAAGAGTAAAGGAACTCAGTGAGAATTTTAACAAAGAGACAGAAAACATAAAAATGGAGATAGAAAACATGAAAAAGAACCAGTCAGAAATGGAGAATATAATAACTGAAATGAAAAATATCTTAGGAGAAATCAACAGTAGATTAGATAAAGCAGAGGTTTGAATCAGCAATTTAGAAGATAAGGTAGCAGAAAATACCCAATCAAACAGCAACCAAAAAAAAATTTTTTTTAATGAAGATCATTGAAGGGGCCTCTGGGACAATATTAAGCTTACCAACATTCACATCATAGGGGTACCCGAAGAAGAGACAGAATTGAAGAATTAAAACCTAATCCAAGAGTTAATGACAGAAAACATCCCTAACCTAGTGAAGGAAATAGATATACAAGCCCAGGAAATGCAGAGTCCCAAACAAGATGAACCCAAGGAGGCCCAAACCAAAACACAGCATCATTAAAATGCAAAAGAAGAAAGAAAAAGAGTCTTAAAAGCAGCAATAGAAAAG
Organism: Cynopterus sphinx; assembly: GCA_030015415.1. Lineage (NCBI taxonomy): Eukaryota > Metazoa > Chordata > Mammalia > Chiroptera > Pteropodidae > Cynopterus > Cynopterus sphinx. Next base: position 56,724,283 of record CM057388.1, read on the forward strand.
CAATTAGTTGCCTACAAGGGAGCTCCCATAAGACTGTCAGCTAATTTCTCAACAGGAACTTTTCAAGCCAGATGGAATTGGCAGGGAATATTCAAAGTGATGAAAAGCAAAGACCTGCAACCAAGATTACTCCACCCAGCAAACCTATCATTTAGAATCGAAGGACACATAAAGAGCTTGCCAGACAAGAAAAAGCTAAAGGAGTTCCTCACCACCAAGCCTGCATTACAGAAAATGTTAAAGGGACTTCTTCAAGATAAAGAAGAAAAAAAATTTAAAAGACTAAAAATATGAATAATAAAATGGCAATAACTACATATCTTAGATTATCTGGATGAGCCCTATGTGCAGGCACAAATGTCCTTACAAGGGAGGCTATAGGGACAGTTGACACACTCAGAAAAGGAGAAGACAATAAGACTATGTAGGCAGCAATTGGAGCACTGTGGCTACTAAGCAAGGAATGCTGGCAGCCACCAGAAACTGGAAGAGACAAGGTACAGATTCTCCCCTAGAACCTCCAGAGGGAGCATGGTCCTGCTGACACCTTTCTTTTGGCCCAGTGAAACTAATTTCAGACTTTTGGCTTCCAGAGCTGTGAGAAAATAAATTTATCTTGTTTTAAAGAACAAAGTTTGTGGTAAATTGTTACAGTAGCCATAGGAAACTAATATCGAAAGAGATTTGGTAATATGTAGCAAAATTGTATATGCCATCACCCTTTGATTCCATAATGTAATTCTTAAAAATAATAATTATGTATGAGTATGCATATGTGATATATATGTATATCTTAAAGATTACTGGCTGTAACACAAAAAGATGATAGATATAGACATAGGCACACATATACATATAGATATATATTAATTTGTAGTGCTGTTTTTATTGCAAAAGAATCAAGGAAACCTAAATATATAGCAATAAGAAGTGGATGACTAAGCTGTGATACAACCACACATTGTATAATCAGAAGGCTCCAAAGAAGAATGATGCATATCTCTCAATGGGTTATGAAAGGATCTTCATGATTTTCTACTGTTAAGTAGAAAAGTCAAGGTCCACAAAGTGTGTATAGCATAGTAGTTTTTATCTAAGAAATGGGCAGATGCAAATACACACATTTTTCCTTATATTAAAAAGGAAAGAGAAGCATTGATGCCTTTGTTCCAAGATATGCTAGACGGTTCTCTTTCTATTACTCCTGTAAAGTACAGTTAAAACTCTGGACAGTTTTTATAAGACAAACATAAGAATACTTTGAAATTCCAGCGTGCACTGCTGATCAGGAGATAGCAGAGCTGTCCCCCTGATTAATCAAATTTCCCTTAAAGCAGTACCCTGATCTCAAGAGTGGTCATAATGATGAGTAACTCAGATAGTTGTTAGGATTAAAGGAGATGAAATATAAAGTATATTTGCTTAAAGCAGTTCCATACATGGTACTTCCCTTCCCTCTAGATCACCTGTCCCAAGGGCAATGCCTGAGCTTCTGCCAAGCTCCACTCACCTCTTCATTGGTCAGCAAACAGATGTGGCCTGACACCCCAGTCTCTTGGCACAAGGGCAAGATTTTGTCTCCTCTGTCATCTTCATCACCCAGAAAGGTTGTTGAGGGAATCCCCACGGTGCCACAATAGTAGGGACTGTGACTGACCACATCTCCTTGGAAGCCAGTCTTCTAAAAGAGAGGCTGCTCTCTGTCCTTTAGGGTGGGTGAGGGATGGAACCTCATTCCTATTTTGCCACCCACCTGAAGAGTGACATAGGCTCTGTCAGCCTGAGCTTTGTAGTAGCCTATGAAGTGGAACTCACAATGCTTGATACTTTCATCAGAGCTGTCCTTGGGGGTAAATGAGAAAATCTTCCCAAGTACATGGCACGTGGTGGGACTTCAATGGCCTTTAAATGTTGGAACACTGTGGTAATGGCTGGCTGAGCCTGGGGGCCAAGGCTGGCATGGCTTTAAAGAAGGTATACTTAATAGTTCATCTCCTCTAGTCTTAACAGCTACTCAAGTTGCCCATGATTATGACCATTACTCATACCAGGGCACTGACATTAGAGGAGTGTGTGTAACTCTGAGAAACACCTTTTGTTGTCTCCTGATCAGGAGCTGGAATTACTCTGGAATTACTCTAACGTTTTTCCATTTTGTCTTCATGCCTCCAGGGCTCTGAAAGCTCTAACCTCTGTATGGGATGCCATTATTTGCTCCCAGGGTGTTGTTCAAATTTTTTTAAAGTACAATCTGTAACATTTTAAAGTCACAATATTATGAAATTGAAAAGCAAGTTTTACATTAAAAACACACAGAATTTGGGGGGGAAGATCTGCCAACTGCACCTCAGAAACAGTTTGGCAAGTGATTTAAGTGAAGTCACATAAATATACAGAAACAATCGATGTGTTAAAATATGCTAAAATCACAAGAACTAATATCATGGATTTTTTAATTCCAAGAAGCACTATTAAGTGGAAAAGGCAACATGAAAATAAAGGTAAGTAATATGAACTCTCTTGAGAAAAAACCATGAGCTTATGTAGGTTCATGTACCCCTCATCTACAGGGACATATATCTGGAGAAGAGGCACCATTCTATGACAAAATACCCCTTTGGGTCAGGATATAGGAGATGGACTAGTGAGAGATTCAAAACAATTTCAGTTTATTAATATACTTTCATATATCGTTTGCAATGTTGTATTCAGGAAGAATGCTGCATCGCTAAAACTTTGCAAAAAAATATTTGTGAACAGATTGACAAATATAATGTGCACATACTTTGTAAAAGTTTCATTTTGTTCATTTTCATGGAGAAATGACGTAGATTTTAAATAACTGAATTCAGTGTGTGTGTGTGTGTGTGTGTGTGTGTGTGTGTGTGTGTGTAGGCGCGCGCGTGCCCCTTCTAGCTGACTCTCAGAGCTGCGATCCAGGACCTGGCCACCAGGTGGCATCACCTCTATCTCCAGTTTTGTTCTTTTTTAATGATGACTACATTTTGGAAAGTAAAAAGTATCATGAAACAATTTGTTTACTGAGGTACCAATTCTGTTCAAAATATTCATATGTATTTTGAAACAGTTCCTTATGCTGCTGACCCCAAATCTACATCACGTTTCTTGATTGATCTCTTCCCTCATCAGTGTCTGCTGATATACAGTGTGGATGGTACAGACGGTTCTTACCAGACAGCTGGGTGTTCACCCTGCATTACCCCACCCGTGTAAAGGATTCTCAGTACTTCTCCCAACCACTGTCTGTCATCTGCTGTCCAAGACCCTATGGACACAGCTTCCCAGACACCGTTTCCTTGCCGCCCCCCTCCCACCTCTGCCATCATCTCCCAGTCACCTTTCTCCTATACTGAGATGCTCATCAAGCACTGCCAAAGCACTCCAAAACGACCCGACGTTTCATCACGTGCAGGTCCCAGAGCATAGGTTTTTACAGTCTTCTTTTACACCTATCATTTTATTTTCAGATTTAGAACCATTCCGTATATAGGTTCATGAGCTGGATTTTTAGGGAGGGTATTGTTTTGCTCCTTGAATAAACTTCTTTGTAGAGAAATTTGAAAATAGTATGTTACTGCCCCCTCTTGACAGAAGCCTGAATCGCAGCTTGAACATAGGGGAGCCTAAAGGTGGGAGGAAGAGGCTATGGCCCAAAACCCACCAGGCAGAGCTTTCTGGAAATCTGTGTGGAAGATGGGAATTGCTCGGGTACAGCTAAAAACCAAACAAAACGACAAAGCCTAGCAGCCATTGCTAAATAGGGGCCACTCACATAAGTCGTGCTTCAGGGAGAAATCTGTACTAAACTGCCTGCCTGCACTGTGTTCCCCTGCTCTGAATCAACCCTTATAAAGGAGTTTCTGGAATTGTTATTTCAACCAATAGGTCTGAGACACTCTGCCTGTCTATTCTGAGCACAGCAAGTATGTCTTCATTAGCACCTCACCCAAAAAATGAGAGCAGCTCCAGTCTGACCCATCAGAACAATACTTTTCAACCAATGAAATTGAGGACTTAGAGTTCTCATTTGCATGAAAACAGACACACGATGGACCAGCAGCAAGGATACCTAACTATCTAAGCCAGCTCCCCTCTGGCTCAAGGAGTGCACTTTCACTTTCCACTTAAGACTGCTACCATGGCTGGAGGTGAAACACCCATTATGTCTCCCCAGACCAGATGAAGCTCTTGTGATTCAGGCCCCAACAGAGCCTTTCTGGCAGGACAGACTGGAGTACAGGAAGAAACTTAATTCACTGACAACTGCTCAACTGTGATAAACACAACTGTGAAAATAGTATGGCACTGAAAGAGCTCAATTGCTGAGCAGACCTGCTGTAAGTGTGGGAGGTGGTCAGCACCCTATGCAGCTAGATAACTCTGCTTTGCTCTGAATCCCTTCGCTTCTGCTCTGATCCAGCCACTCTGCTCTACCAAGGTAGCTTCAGTGTTACAGATCATAGTACTAGCACAGCAACAACAGCTTTCAACCTACTCAAAAAAATAAAAGTGGGGAGCAGCTGACTTATATAGACAAAAATCCCCAACCCTGATCCCTTATTGGTCCATCCTCATATAAATGAAGACTCCAAAGCCTCACACTTTTATTGGTTCAAAAAGCAATGACCTGATTGGTCAGAATGGAGTCACCCTGATTGGTAAATGGAGATGTTAATGTGGCTATAGCTGTGCAGCTCAATCGAACTGAGACATCCAGTGCTATTGGTTGAAGTACGTTTCCAGGAACTCCTTTATAAGTACTGCCTCAGCTAGCAGGAACACAGTACAAACAGGCAGCTCAGTGCAGGCTTCTCCTCGAAGTGCAGTTTGTGTGAGAGGCCCTTCTATAGAAATGACTGCTAGGCTCTGCTTTTCAATTTGAGCCCAGTTATCCACCAGGAGCCCTTCTTTATAGGTATCTTTCTCAGTGTTCACAGACTTAGTAGTCAGGAAAATGTGAATGAGTTCTCTATCACCACCATCATACTGTTGAAGTACAAGATATTAGATGGTGCTTTTGGACAATATATTTAACCATTGCAGAGTTTTGAACAACATAATTTTGGATGATTTCTTTTTCCATCCTTGGTAAACCTTTGAGATAAAATGAAAAACAAATAAGAGAGGTTATCGAAGTCACCATAAACATTTATTTCTAATGTGCACTAAACACATTTGCAGAATCTTTTTCAATGAAGCAAAAGTAAAATATGTGCTTCATTTTAAAGACCATCGTCTAAAGCACAGTCTTACTGTTGTCTGACTCTGTGGAATGCATTTTACTACTCTGCATTTAACATACTGTAACTGATTGCAGTGCAACATAATCCTTGTCTATACCCAAGCGATTGAATTCTGTGCTGGGGGAAGAAAATCCTTTCCTTTTGGGGAAATGCCTGTTTATCTCCATTTAAAAATTTTCAACATTCTTGACCTACAAGGATGACAAAGGGTAGTTTTTGAGCTGGCAAGTGTAATTTCAGTGGCAGTGTGGGGGAATGAAACCAAACAGATGGCAGAGTTTGGTGTAACTTCTGTTAACTAATGGATAAATAGATGATGCACATATCCATGCAGGAAATGACAAACATATGCTGGCAATTCATGGATTTTGATGTTGAATAGCAGAACCCTGCATATAGATGACCAACTCCTTATGTTGAGTAGCTGACAGGATGCAGTTTTTCGGGACTCTGCAACTTATAGCTTCCAGATGGGAGGCATTCCTGGTTTTGAGGACCTGCCTGAGTGTCACAGTAGCCATAGAATCCTGATGTCATTATGGCAACTCTGACGATTTTTTAATAGACACTAACCAGGCTTAATGTGAAATCTGGGTCCTGTCTGCAGGTGTTTGGGACTCAACTGAGGGTATGGGTCTCCACGTTGGGGGGCTAAATAGCCCTAGGGTGTGAGGAGACTACAAGGTCCCAATCCAACTTGCCTCTTTTCCGCATTCAGGCTTGGTGCCGCAGCAGCCTCCCAAGTAAAGCCATTGTGGTCCCACCCAGCCCCAGTGAGTGTGGTGTCCTGATCCAAGGGTGTCCTGGAGCTGCTTTCCTTCTACAAACAGGGGTGCCAGGGTGGGAGGAGTTGTGGAAGGGGAAAGAGTAAACAGGTAAAGACTCTCCTGGAGCCCCAGTTTCCCCCCTATAAAATGGGGATGAGGATGTTTAACTCACAGAATCACTGTAAACATGCAGTGATTACAGACAAATAAGCTCTCGACTCTGTAGTTATTGCAGGACCATGACACCTGTATGAATTAAGGCCACTTACTATTCTTTTTCAACTTTGTGAGGGCATAGCCCAGGAAAGGAGAAAAGTCCCTGGTGAGAAGCCCATTCATTGTAAAATCTGCTTGTTAGGATCACTGTGCATTGGTATCAGTGTCATTGTCACTAACCCAGTGTCTAGTATAGAGCCGGGCACATAGTTACACCAGAAAAGTGTAGTGATCCTGGACCTGTCTGTCCCTCTGCAGCTCCTCATGCTGGTGGACGAGTTCATAGCAGGTGTCTAAAAGAGGCAGGTTCTGACAATCTGCATCTTGTTGGCTGCTGAGGTTTCTTCTCCAGGTTCAAGGGCAGCAGTCCTCAGGAGACCCCAACCCTGTCACAACACTGATGGGATCTGATGCCTGGATCAAGTGAATTCATAGATCTGAACAAAAGCATGTTGTGGAATCACTTCTGTGAGAGTCACAAACCAGACTAATAGTAGAGAAACTACTTTGATCTCATCCCGCAGGTAGAGGTTTAGCAGGTAGGATATTCCATCAGAGGCCCCACACTATAATAACACCATGCCTTATGTTACAGAAGCCTTTTTTTTCTGGCAGAAAGGCAATCACTTGTCCAGTTGGAGAAGGAACTTGATTTTAACATACATTTGCAAAAAATATACATATATTTTTCTGACCATATAAATAATAACAATTCCTATGTTTCAGATGGATGTGAAAATATGGTCTTCCTAGCAATTTGAGATTTTAACATGGAATCTTCTCCGGTTTTACCTATTCTACAATGAAAATTTTTCAAAAGCCTGAAATTTTCCAAATGTTAGTTAAAATGACAGTTATAAGAATTTAGAATTTTATCAAATAATAATTACCTATATGTTTGTTCTGTTATAATGATACTTAGAAATGTTCCTTTTAATAACCAGATATTCTTAAATTTCATTATAATTTTATCCTAAGACATCACATTTTCAGCTCTCTAATCACCAACCACCCTTTCCTTCATTATGTCCTGTCCCCAAGCAACCACCGTTCTTGTCGCTAGATTAATTTTGATTTCCTATAATTTTGGTAAATGGAATCATACAGGTTGCATTTCCATATGGCTTATTTCATTCAGCCATTTATCTATTTATAGTTTTCAAATTCTCTTTTTTGATATGAAGCTATAGGCCATCATTTATGAACACAATTTAAGTACTTTTTTGAATATTTAATGCCAATATCCACTAGAAGAAGACTTGTGTTTGGGAAACATGTAGATTACCACTTCTATTGTGAATCACCAAATCATCTATTTCATATACACTGAAGTAGAAAAATCTATAGAATTATCTTCAGATTTAGAATCACAATAAATATTTATAAATTGATATAATGAGTAGGAGTTACTAAATTCCCCCAAGAAGAGACAATAAAAATATTGGTTTTTTTCTAGTTGTAAAGCCAAATTTTTTACTTTGATGATGATGAAAACCAAAGTATGGAATAGGTTATTTTTTGTTTCTTACTTATATTTTTAACTTCAAAGAATAGAAATGTTAATAGGAAAATAATAATTGCATGACTCTTTGGAATCTTTTTAATTTCAGAATTTTATAGGCATTTCATATAACACATCTTTAAATATAATTTATTGCATGTATATGGGTTAATGAATATGTAAATTTTTAATACACATATTGAAAAAATAAGTAGATTGTTTTATACCTACGCAATGTTAAATTGTATGTAGTAGACACTTTTACTAGCTATCATAGATTATTTCTTTCAGGTATTATTTTTGACAAAAATTCACAAGAACTTATTTTATATCTTGACTTAGTGGGAACATACATATATTTATAGCTGAAACCAATAAATAATACCTGTGACCAAGTATATAATTTATTCTATTTCTCTTTAAACTCTCATTTAGTTTGCTTTTTAAAAATTCTGGAAAAGTCTACTAAATTGATGTTACAATTCACTAATGAGTTGCATCTCCAACGGGTTAGTCTCCAAGACAAATTTGGCAGTTGCTTGTTGATGGACATTGCCTTCCTCCATATATACAGGGAGGACTGATGGTGTAGGGGAATCTTTTATAAGGGCACTTAATTCCATCCATGAGCCTCTGCCCTCCTGACCTAATCACCTCAAAGGCCCTACCTCAAAATACCATCACATTGGGGATTAGTTTCAATATATGATTTTTGTAGAAACACAAAGAATCTATAGCTTCATGGTTTCATCTGTTTCCCCTTACAGTTCTATCATTTTTTTGCCTCACATAATTTGATACTTTTTTTAGCCACATACACATTAAGGGTTATTATGTTTTCTTAGAGAATTAATCCCTTTGTCATTATGTAGTACTCCTCTTTAACCCTGATAACTTTCCTTACATTGGAATCTGCTCTGTTTGAAATTAATACACTTATTCCCACTTCCTATTGATTACTGTTAGCATAGTTTATCTTTCTCCCAACCTTTACTTTTAATCTGTATATATCTTTAAATTAAAGTGAGTTTCTTGCAGAGAACATATTTGGTCTTGTTTTGTGACACTCTTAAATCTCTTTCTTCTAATTAGTGTATTTAGACCATTGATGTTTATAGTGATTATTGATATAGTGGGATTAATAGCTACCCATTTGTCACTGTTTTCTATTTATTGCTTTTGTCCTCTATTTCTGTTTTTGTCTTCCACTCTTTTTCTGCCATCTGTGGTTTTAATTGAGAATCTTATTTGATTCCATTTTATCTTCTTTCTTAACATATCAATTATACATTTTGTTCCTCATTTTTACTGGCTTCCCTAGGGTTTGCATTACAGGATCCTGATCTCCTCACTCTTGCTCCATAAGCCTGTCTTGGGTTCTTCTATATCAGCTCCTGTTTCTGAGGCTCAAAGTTCACACCTTTCTCTAAGGTTCCACTAGAAGGTGCTTTGCCTCTCCCCCAGCGCCATCGCATTCCCCTCCCCTCACAATAGTGACACTGAAGTTCACACATCACAGAAATGTGGGCTTATCCCTGCTTGCTGTTACATATCCAGGTGTTTTCTCTGGTAGTCAGGCTATTATGCTAATATCAGAGGCATCACACAAACAGAATGATGTTGGAATGGGGACCTAACATTTAGAGAGACTACTAGATGCCATATACTGTAGGTGGTACCTTAGTCTTTTTCTCTTTAAATCCACAAGGCAATGCTCCAAGGTGGACATCATAACTTTATTTCTACAGATTGGGAGGTATATAGGCTCACAGAGCAAATTACATGCTGAAAGAATTCTATGGAGGTGTCAAATGGACACAAAAGCCAACCAATGGGTCTAACAATGGCCGATTCTGGGACAATTTGAATATCAGAATACGTAACCATAATAGATTCTTTGAACAAAATAGGAATGTGTGAGTCTTACTGATATAAATAAATACTTGAATAAAAACATAAATCAATAAATCTTAGAGGAGAAGGGAAAGGTCTACCCATCCAGTCAAGCCCCAACTAATAAATCTAGAGGGACTGACAGATTTGGCAAAGCAACACTTGAGGACTGTCATAGTAACTAATGACTCAGGCAAGAGATCTGAATGGATGATCAGTCTGCACCAAATCCCACAGCAGTCACTGAGTTATCATGGTAACCACGCTAGCCAATGAAAGGGGAAGAAACCAACAGCAACCACCATGATTTGGTTCTTAGTGTGTGCTAGGAAATTAACGGGGCTGATATAACACACAGTAATTAACCTCAAGTATTCCTCACAATAATTATTCCTAGCTGCTTTAGCAATATACATAGACATATGTACGTATGAACACACCCACGTATATCCATGCACTCTTTCACTCTTTCTCTCCCCACCCAGGATCACAGGAATTCATTGTGGTGGAATAGCTGCAGGTAAAAAAGGAAAACACTACAATTCAACAGATTCAATTCTAAAGACATATTATATAAGTTGAAAGGTACTAAACAATTTTAGTAATAGGTTTTTCTGGAGATGACCTTTCCTAGTGTCAGCACACTGCCAATAACCTTAAAAGCTGATATGGAAATATAAGCAAATACATGTTATACACTCAAATAAATTTTCCTGAGCCTGACCTTTCATCTAGAAAAGATCCCTCAATGGCTATTTTTTAACATTTGGCTGCTGACAGTTTAGTGAAAACAAAATGTGAAGAAATTGCAATTTAAAAATACTGTCATTCATGATAGCACCAAAAAGTATGAAATACTTTGGAATAATCTCTCCATTTATGTGTAATGTCTGTAAATTGAACACTACAAAACATTGCTGACAAATTAAAGACGGTCTAAATAAATGGAGGGACATAACATCTTCATGCTTCAGAAAACTCAGTATTGTTGTAATAATACTCTTCAAACTGATATACAGGTTCATTGTAATCCTAATACATTTGTTTTTTTTTAAGAAGCTGACAGGCTGATCCTAAAATTTGTGTTGAAATGCAAAGGATCTGGACTGTGAAAAACAACTTTGAAAAAGAACAATGAAGTTAGAGGATCAAAACTACCTGATATTAAGAGCGAATATAAACCTTCAGTATTCAAGACAGTGTGGTATTGGCATCAAGGAAGACAAGTAGATCAATGGAAGAGAATAAAGAATCAAGAAGCAGACCCAGAGTTTCAAAGGCAGTTTGGTGGAGAAATGATAGTTTTTCAACAAATGGGGCTGGAACAAATGAATATCCATATGTACAAATATAAACTTAGATCCATGTATTGCACCAGTACAAGAGTCAACTCAAAGTGGATCACACACACACACACACACACACACACACACACACACACACACACACAAAAACCTTAACATTTTTAGGGAAAAATGCAGGAGACCTTGGGTTAGGTGAAGATTTCATAGATGTTACACTGAAACAATCCTGAGTAAATAGTCAATAAATTGGAATTCCTCAAAGTTAAAATTTTCAGCTCTTCCAAAGACACTGTTGAGAGAATTAAAAGGCAAGCCACTGACTGGGAGAAAATATTGCAAATTATATCTCTGATAGAGGACTTGTGTCCAGAATAAAAAATCTCAAAAAGATCAGTAAGAAGAAAGTACTCCAATAAATAAGTGGGCAAAAGATCTGAAAAAACAATTCACCAAAGATGATGTACAAATGTCAGATAAGCACATGAAAAGATGCTGAACATCATTAGTCTTTAGGGAAATGTAATACCACCACACCCCTCTGAGATTGGCCAAAATAAGAGTGGTCCTACTAAGTCTTGGCAAGGTTTTTGAGGGCCTATTAGGATAATCTCCCCCATTGTCCAATCCTCAATTTAATCACATCTGCAATGACTTTTCCATATAAGGTAATATTTACAGGTTCTAGAGATTAAGACCTGGTATCTTTGGGGACCACTATTAAGTCTTGCGAGCAAGCTGTTAAATGACACGTTTTTCCACATCCTCATCTTCTAGTGTAGTGACATATATTTGGACCTTTGCCAATTTAATAGTTAAGAAATGTTATCTTAGTGTAGTTTTAATTGTATCTCTATTAATTCAAGCAAGCTTGAGAACCTTTTCACATGTTTAAAGACAAAATGATTTTTTTCTGTTAACTGGTGATATTTATTAAATGTCTTTGTCATGTCTCTGTATTGATAGGCACTTATGTAACAGGGATATCAATGCTTTGTTAAAGATATTAGCTGTAAATTTTTCCCCAGTGTCTTTAAATGACTAGCATGTTTTTACAATGCAGAGTTATCACTGTTATTTTTATGTAGTCAAATACATCAGTGTTTTTTCTTAATACTCCATGATACTGATTCAAACTTAGGAAGCTTTCCTCTTCTTCCAGAGTATAGAAGAATTCACCTATATTTTCTTCTAATACTTGTATTGATTTTTTTTACATTTGATTCAGATCTGTTTGGAATACATCCTGCTATATGATAAAAAAAAATGGATCCCTTTTTAACTTTTTAACCTTACAATTATCTATCTCAGTACTACTTCCTAAATTGTCAATCATATCTGAACTGATTTGAAATGCTGCTTCAGTCATATTCTAAACTTTTAGATATGATGGGCTTATATTGCTACTTTCTATAGTTTCATTAATATTTCTGTCAATTCATGAGCCAAAACATAAAAATGATATTTTTCTTCCATTCATATAGAACTTTTCCTTCATCACAGAAGAAGGCTGTACTTCCTGTGTAGACAGCAAAATGCACATTCACGTAAAGCATGTAGAGCCCACATGTCTACAGGTGCAGTTTCCCTAGCATAAGAGGATGTTTGGTCAAGAAACACAGTTCTGTTTGTGAGGTGGGTAGAGCGTCTGATTTAACCCTGTAGAATGGTAAGTGCACAAGAACAATATGTAAAAGATAGCAGAGGTGAATGTTAAATTTTGTCTATACTTGTCAGAGCAGTGTGTTGTTGTAATACAACTCACTGAGTTGATGAAAGGAGTTGAGGCAACAAAGGAGGAGAAAAGCCTGGTGAATGATCTCAGGGAGGATGTAGAGATAAAACAAATAGAAGGGTAGAGAGCACTAACATGTGGAAAGAGTGTTCTAGTTAAGAATGTGAAGCCTGGAGGCAGGCACAATCTCTCTGGCAGACATGAGTCCATGGGACTTGGGGTCAGTGAGAAACTAGAGAATGTATAATTTTCAGACAGTGTGGGGGATCCATTAATCATAAATACTTACCCTTAATGTCTGCTTCCTACTTTAATGAAGGTTTAGAGAGCAGAGCATCAATTTAGAGTCACTACTATAAGTGCTCCTGGTTCTTCCCTGGCCCCATGGACCAGTGACAAATGTGCAGGGCTCTTTAACAACATTTGTGTCATTTCAGTGTGTAAAGGGCAAGGTAGTATCCCATGGAAGCAGATGTGTTCTTCCTCATTGGTCCTAAACCTGGATGGCCTTAGACCCCTGGGGTGTCCAATAAGTTACCTCTGAGGCCTGTCTGCTCACCTGGGAGCTCCTGCTCCTCACTTCTGTCAGGCTAGACTCCCTGTTCCCTCCCTCCCACCCTGTTTCCATTAGTCCTGCCCACTGTACCAGACCCAGCTCCTCTTTGAGGAATCTGTGATGACTCAGGAGGCCTTCCTCCTCTTATAAATTAGGGAGGTTCTACAGAAGTCACCATAACTTCCATAAGGACCTGGACCATGTGCAACTATCATCACCGTGACCTCTCTATCCCATGGGTCATTGGAGATGTGAAGAGTGATGGATGCTTAATGAACACCTGTGTGACGGTACAGGTTATGCCAGGGTGAGAAGTCACTCTTAGATGGCTCAGGCACTGGGACCCAGAAGAGCTCCTGACTCTCACTGCAGTACCCCTCCTTGCAGACCCAGTCATCTCTTTCTGGAGCTTCAGGTAGACTCCAGGTTATGTGCATTCCTGATATGAGTACAGAAGGCTCCAACAGAGGACAGGAAAAACACAATTATTCCATGGGAGGGTGAGGAATTTCCCCCAGTCCGACTCCTTTATGCCGCATATCACAGAGATGGCACCAACTTTCCTATATAATACAGATGAATGTGTGCAGCTCCCTTTTTCTTTCATTCCCAAATACTCACCAAAATATAGTAATTCTATTAAGAAACAACATGGCTGTTAAAGATCAGAAGAATTGGGATGGGAAGGAAGCAAACACTGGTGTTATGGATGATACACCAAATACTGTGCTGGGAAACTTGACGAAGTTTTCCTCTTGAACATCTCACAATGCTCCCTTGAGTATAAGGACAAGGATACACACACACACACACACACACACACACACACACTCACACTCACATTCACACACACAGTTAGATCCTATATATAATTATATAATAATCATAATGTTTTATAATTAAAATAAATATTATATATAATTAAATCAGGAAGCTGAAGGATAACTATGTGTATATATAATGAAAACATGCAAAATGATATTACATTTTATTGAGAGACACTAAGAGAGTAGATCTTAAAAGTTCTCATCTCAAGAAAAAAATTGTACCTATGTATGGTGACAGGTGTTAACTAGACCTGTGGTGATCATTTTGTAATACATACAAATATTGAATCAGTATGTTGTATACCTGAAACTAATATAATGTCAATTATATCTCAGTGAAAAAAGAGGCAATACACATAAAAAGCAATTTAAATCCTCAACGAATACTTGGAAACACACCAAAACAAATAAATAAAATGAAAAAAATCACATTTAGTCAACCAGGTAAGTCATAAAATATAATGTAGAATGTGGTTTGATTATGCAAAAGAATGTATATAACAACATGGGTTTATAGATATGTGTGTGATTAAATATAAGTTAGTGTATTACACATAGAGAAAAAAAATCTGGAGAACCGTTATCAATAAGTTAACAGAGACTATCTTTGTAGTAAGTAGAGAGAGAAGGTAAAGGGGGAAGGGAAAGGCAGAATAATTTTAACTTCTAATACACATTTTGATATTGTCTGAAATGTCTTAAACAACAAAGGAATTAATTGGTAATGTGACAAATATCGAAAGGTGTGACCTGAGAGCCAGTGGTATATACACTCTTAAGCAAAACAAAGGAGTACTTATTGAATCTGAAACAGAGAAAGATATTTCACACAAGGAAACAACACTGACACAGGCTTTGTGGGCTCTTTATCTCTTGCTAAGGAAGTGTTCCAGGTCCAAGGCTCATTCTTGTGTAGCTGAGTAGGGGTTTAAAGACTGCGCACCTGAGAGTTTCTTTCCCAACAAGTAGGGATATAGTAGGATCATAACAAGTGTGAAGAAAATTTTAGAAAGTTTTGGCCTATATGATGGAAACCACACACCTCCCTTACTCTCTCTCATTACCCTCACCTTTGCCAAGACCCCTAGAAGAGACTTTTACATCTGCAATTCTGACTATGATCAACAAGTGGCATCTTCATTTTCTACAGATTATATATATTCCCCAATGAAAAGAGATAATGTTTATAAACAGAAAATGTTTTCTTCAAAGCAGATTATGAAACAATAGGTCCTGAGTGATCACAACTTACTTTGAAAAATTAATGTTTATAAAAAGTTTGAGGAGTGA
This sequence comes from Cynopterus sphinx, assembly GCA_030015415.1. NCBI lineage: Eukaryota > Metazoa > Chordata > Mammalia > Chiroptera > Pteropodidae > Cynopterus > Cynopterus sphinx. Next base: position 56,739,633 of record CM057388.1, read on the forward strand.
CATCAGAAGTGTGGCAATGTAAAGCATTTCCCTTGATCTCTCCTTGAATTTACAATAAGCTGAACACCTACAATTCAACAAATAACACCCATCCTAAACATAGGCATGTCTAAGAGCTCTGCATATCAAAGCATCCAAAAGTGGGCATTTCACCAAGTGAGGGAGGCGGATTAAGAGAGAGGAACAAAACAGCTGCCATAGGCTGCCAGAGCTCCCAGAAGGATGAAGGGAACAATTTTGCAGCAGTTTCTTGGCTCTTTGAAGTCCAGTGCAGTCCTGCTTGAGTGATCAGCATCTTCTACACAGTGGACTGATCAGGGCTGAGAGCAGAACAGAGACTAAGTGTAGAAGGGAGGACAGCTGTGTCTTAGCAACTGCCAATGCCAAGCGGGAGGCTGAGTCATGGAGCCTGGCTGCCCCCTAACCTGCCAGTATCCCAGAGCACAAGTTCCCTCCATATCCTCCCAGAGCTACCACCATGCCTCAGTGGAATTTGAGCAACCAGTACTGATAGGACACATACACTGCAGCCACTATTAGAGACAGGTGCAGTGATATAGAGATGAGACAGCTGAAACCTGGGGGACAGCATTACCAGAAGGGAAAAAACCATATACACTGAGGGCCTCTTCCAATCAACTCCACCACCATCAGTCAGACTGATTTGGAGGGGAGAAGTGGAACACTGCATCTGACTACTGGTGCAGTAACAGGACTTCAGGGCCTTTTCAGAGGCCTGGACCCACATTACCCATCACACCCTCCCATGGAAGTGGAGCTCTAAAATGGAGGAGACTTGGTGGCATTTTTAACCTCAAAGCCTAGATCCACGAGGCTTGGATGCCACCTACTGGAAATCAAAAGAAAAACCCCTTCTTACTAACCTGCTAAAGAAAGAATGCTATATAATAACTTTTTTTTTTAAAGCAGAGTACACTCCCATTAACGCCCAGGCAGAGAAATAGTCCATCAAACACCATGAATAACCAAGGTGACAAAGTAGCTCAGAAAGAAAGTGAAAAATCTCCAGAAAATAAACTTAAAGATATAGAAATATGCGATTTAAATGACAGTGAATTAAAGATTGCACTTCTGAACAAACTAAAGAAGATGCAAGAAATTATGACTTATGGTTCACAAAACTTATAAAAAAATGAACAAACAACAACAACACTTTACCAATGAGATTGAAACTCTAAAAAACAACCAAATAGAATTTAATAAAATGGTAATCTTAGAGAATACAGGTGACCAGATAGAGGAAAGAATTAGTAATATCGAAGATTGGAAATACAGAGAAGTGAGAAAAGAGAGACTCAAGAATGAAACAGAAAAAAAGGAAAGAACTCTACAAAAACTATCTGACACCATCAGAAAAAGCAATGTAAAAATAATGGTTATACCAGAAGAAGTTAGAGGAAAAAGAAGAGAACAGAAAGAATATTCAAACAGTCAACAGGTATTTCCCAAAACTATGTATGGAGAGAATTGGATCTTAAAATCCAAGAAGCAAACAAAATGCCTAACTATCACAACCGAAAAAGGCCTTCTCCAAGACACATCATATTAAAATTGTCCAAATAATGACAAATAAAGAATTCTTAAGGTGGTCAGGGGAAAGAAGACAGTAATTTCATAGGAAAAATCATTAGATTATCATCAGACTTCTCAGCATAAACCTTACAAGCAAGGGGGGAGTGGAACCAAATATTCAAACTATTGAAATAAATTACCAGCCAAGAATAACATATTTAGCAAAGCTCTTCTTTAGATATGAAAGAGAAAAAGACCTTTCCAGACACACAGAAGTGGAAGAAATTTTCCACCACAAAGCCTACGTTACAGAAAATATTGAAAGGGTCATGCTACCTGAAACAAATGGATAAAAAAAAAATACATAACTACAAGTAAGATAATTAATAGGCAGATAAAAGCAGGAAAATACAGCTCTTACTAAGAATATGGTATTATAAGCTTAAATATTACATACTGGTTAAAGGTAAAAAAAAAGAATTAGAAAAAGAGAAGAAGAAAACAACTAATGAAACTTAAAAATGAACATGCAACATAAATGAGATAATTTGAGACAAAAAAGAAACAGAAAACGGGAAGGAGTAAGAATCCAACTCTGCAAAGGAGAATAGAGATAAAGTACAGGCAGAAGAAAAAGGAACAGTGTGTGTGTGTGTGTGTGTGTGTGTGTGTGTGTGTGTGTGTACTTTCCTTTACATAAACTTACTGATAAGTACACACAAAAAAAATCTAGAACTGAGACAGATAACAAAAAAACAAGAGGAAACCATGGAGAAACCCATAAAACTTCACCAAATTATAATAACAGACAGAAAAACAAGTATAAAGAATGGAGACACCGAGCTACCAGAAAACGAAAGATAAAATGGCTATAAGAAGACCTCATATTTCAATAATCACCCTACATGGACTGAACTCACCAATAAAAAAGCACAAAGTAGCAGATTGGATCAAAAAACAAAACCTAACCGTCTGCTATCTTCAAGAGACACATCTCAGCTGTAAGGACAAATATAGACTCAAGGTAAAAGGGTGGAAAATTATAATTCAAGCAAATGGCATGCAGAAAAAAGTGGTAACGAGAGACAATGATGGACACTTCATCATGATAAAGGGGACCATACATCAAGAAGATCTAACAATTATCAATATTTATGCTCCCAATCAGGGAGTGCCAAAATATATAAAGCAATTACTAATAGAACTCAAGGGAGAAACTGACAAAAACACAATTATAGTAGGGGACCTAAAGATCCCACTGTCAGATATGGATAGATCATCCAAACAGAAAATTAATAAGGAAATATCATCCTTAAATGACACATTAGACCAGTTGGACCTAATCAATATTTACAGAGCCTTTCATCCCAAAATATTAGATTCTACATTCTTCTCTAGAGCACATAGAACACTCTCAAGGATAGACCATATACTGGGACATAAAACTAGCCTCAACCATTTAAAAATATTGAAATCATACCAAACATATTTTCTAATCATAACACTTTGATTCTGAAGATCAGCCATAAAAAGTAAATGGAAAGAACCTCGAATATGTAGAGATTAAACAACATGTTACTAAAGAATGACTCAGTCATAAAAAAAATAAAAGGAGAGACCAAGAGAAACAGAAACAAATGAGAATGAAAGTACAACATATCAAAACATCGGGGATGTAGCAAAAGTGGTAATAAAAGGAAAGTTCATATCATTACAGGCCTATTTCAAAACACAAGGAAGACCCCCCAAAACAACCTAACTTTACATCTTAAAAAACTAGAAAAAGAAGAACAAAAGAAGCTCAAATCAATAGAAAAAATAAAATAATAAAAATTAGAGCAGAGTTAAATGAAATTGAGAATAAATAGACAATAGAGAAAATTAATGCAATGAAGAGCTAGTTCTTTGAGAGCAGTAATAAAATTGACAACTCCCTGGCTAGACTCACTAAGGAAAAAAGAGAAAGGATACAAATAAACAAAATCAGAAATAAAAGAGGAGATGTTATGACAGATACCACGGAAATACAAAGGATCATACAAGAATACCACAAAAATTATATGACTCCAAATTTAATAACCTAGAAGAAATGGACCAATACTTAGAAGGATAAAACCTTCCTAGACTGAATCATGAAGAACTGGAAACTCTAAATAGACTAATAAAAAATAAGGAAATTGTAACAATCCTTAAAAACCTCTCAACAGTAAAAACCCAGGACCAGATAGCTTCACTGGTGAATTCTACCAAAAATTCAAAGAAAATTTAACACCTGTTATTCTCAAAGTTTTCCAAAAAGCTGAAGAAGAGGCAATGCCTCCTAACTCATTTTATGAGACCAACATTACTCTGATACCAAAACCTGGTAAAGATAACCCCAAAAAGAAAACTATAGACCAATATCTCTCATGAACACAGTTGCAAAAATTCCTAAATAAAATACTAGCAAATTGAATACAGTAACACATTAAAAAGATTATGCACCATGATCAAATGGTCTTCATCCCAAGGGCACAGGGATGGTACAACAAACACAAATAAATTAATGTGATACACCACATAAACAAATTTTAAAAAAAGAATCATATGATCATATCAATAGATGCAGAAAAAGTCTTTGGCAAGATACAGCATACATTTATGATAAAAATACTTAACAAAATTGGTATAGAAGGAAAATACCCTAACTTAATAAAGGCCATATATGACAAACCCTCCATCAACATTATGCTTAACGGTGAAAAACTAAAAACCTTCCCTCTCAGATCAGGAACAAGGCAAGGCTGTCCACTATTGCCACTGTAATTCAGTGTAACATTGGAGGTCCTAGGGAGTGCAATCAGGAAGAGAAAGAAAGAAAAGTCATCCAAATAGAAAATGAAGAAGTCAAACTGTCACTATTTGTGGATGACATGATTCTCTATATAGAAAACCCTAAAAACTCCATAAGAAAACTACTAGAAACAATAAGCAAATATAGTAAAGTTCCAGAATACAAAATCAATGTTCAAAAATCCATAGCGTTCCTGTACTCTAATAATGAAGTGTCAGAAAAAGAAGTGGGAAAAATAATTCCTTTTTCAATTGCAACAAAAATAATAAATACCTAGGAATAAATCTAACAAAACATGTGAAGTACCTATATAATGAAAACCACAAGAACTTATTAAAAGAAATTGAAAAAGATACAAAGAAATGGAAAGATATTCCTTGTTCTTGGATTGGAAGAATCAACATAGTTAAAATGACCTTATTACCTAAAGCATTATATAGATTTAATGCAATCCCCATCAAAATTTCATTGGCATTTTTTTTAAAGAAATAGAACAAAAAATCATCAGATTTGTAGGGAAGCAAAAAAGACCCCAAATAACCAAAGCAATCTTGAGAAAAGAAGAATAAGGCTGCAAGTATCACTCTGCCTGACTTCAAATTATACTACAAAGCAACAATAATCAAAACAGCGTAGTATTGTCAGAAAAACAGACACACAGACCAATGGAACAATTGAGAGTCCAGAAGTAAAGTCCTGTATATATAGGCAAATAATTTGACAAAGAAGCCAAGAACATACATGAAGAAAGGAAAGACTTGTCAATAAATGGTGCTAAGGAAACTGGAAAGCCACCTGCAAAAGAACGGTAACAGACTTCTATCACCATACACCAAAGTTAACTCAAAATGGATCAAAGACCTGAATGTAAGACCTGAAACAATAAATTGTATAGAAGAAAACATAGGTACTAACTTCATGGACCAAGGATTTAGAGAGGATTTTATGAATTTGACTAGAAAGGCAAGAGAAGTAAAAGCCAAAATAAATGAATAGGACTATATCAAACTAAAAAGCTTCTGCACAGCAAAAGGAATCATCAACAAGGCAAAGAGGCAATCATCTGAATGGGAGAAGATATCTGCAAACAATGCCACCGATAAGAGCCTAATTTCCAAAATATATAAAGAACTCATACAACTCAACAATAACAAAACAAACAACCCAATTACAAAATGGGCAGAGGACTTGAACAGACACTTCTCCCAAGAAGACACACAAATGACCAGCAGACATATAAAAAGATGCTCAACTTCACTAGCTATTAGGGAAATGCAAATCAAAACCACAATGAGACACCATCTCACACCTGTTAGAATAGCTATAATCAACAGGACAAGAAATAACAAATGTTGGAGAGGATACAGAGAAAAAGGAACCCTCATACACTGCTGGGGGACTGCAAATTGGTACAGCCACTATGGAAAACAGTATGGAGTTTCCTTAAAAAACTAAGAATTGATCCACCATATTATCCAGCAATCCCTCTACTGGGTATTTACCTCAAAAACTTGAAAACCCACATCTGAAAGGATATTTGCACACCGATATTCGTAGCAGCATTATTCACAGTGGCCAGGACATGGAAGCAACCAAAGTGTCCTATGATCAATGACTGGATAAAGAAGCCATTGTGTGTGTGTGTGTGTGTGTGTGTGTGTGTATGTGTGTATACACACACACACACACACAATGGAGTATTACTCAGCCATAAGAAGAGATAAAATACTGTCATTTGCAACAACATGGATGGATCTTGAGATTGATCATGCTAAGCAAAATAAGTCAGACAGAAAAAGTTGAGAACCATATGGTTTCATTCATATATGAAATATAAAAGTAAGAATAACAAACAAACTTGACAAACAGAGACTCATGGAGAAAAGGGGGATGAGAGAGGTAGATAGGAGTAAGGGAGATCAAATAGTTGATGATGGAAGGAAATCTAACTGGGTGGTGAACAAACAATGCAATGTGCATATGATGTAGTATTGAAGTGTACACTTGAATTTATTTGATTTTATAAACCAGTCACCCCAATAATTTCAATTAAACAAATAAATAATATAAAATAAATTAAAAAACTGAAAAAAAGAAAATTTAGAGGTAATATACATAGTTTTCTTTTCTACTTATTCTTACATCTATAGCTCATTAATTTGTTAATGTGTACTGGGTGCTTACTGTCTGCCAATCACTGTCAGTGCACTTTTGTGTCTGTATTCCACACCTTGTTTCTTTATCTCTAGACATGCATAATTGGAAATGTCCACAGGGAGCAAGATGGATGCTAGTATCCACCCCATGGTATATGACCTCAGATGGACTCCATTCTAAGCAATTTTTGTCCTGAGTCCTGGAAATTCAGCACAGAAACAGGAAATCATGTGATTGAAAGGAGGAGAATTTGAACCTTGTGAAAGTGCTGCACCTTATAACCCACACCCCTCTCCTCTTCCATAACACTAACAGGCTCCTGCCTTCCCTTCAAAGGACCTCACTCACAGATAGAGAGTGAAGGACAAGGTAACCCCTGTGTGTTTTTGGTACTGTTTCCTCTGGGGGAACTACTTACAAGTTTTACTTTTTCTTGGAGGGCTTTGTTAGGTCAGTGTTAGATTTCTGAACTGGTTTTGTGCCTGCCTTATCCCCAGAGGGAGGTCCCTCCCACTAAGTATTCTGGGGTGACATGGAGTTTCTGCTTCATGTTATGACCTCCTCTCAGTTGGGGGGGCCTGGGCCCATATTCACAGGAGACAGAGAAGAGTAAATCCAGAGTTCTCAAAGACAAGTGCAGGACTAGGACTCTTGTCCAAACATCTAACTCTCCTGGTTAAGTGAAATGGTTTGCACATATTTCTCATATCATATTCACACCCCCTCAGGGTTCCTCTTAGACAGGCTGTGAGGAAAGAGGCATTCTCATGCATTGCTGGAGATAATGTAAAATTCCTGTGGAGGGGATTCGATACTATCTGAGGTATTTATTCTTGGAACCAGAAATCACTTTTCTGAGACTCTATCCCAAAGAAAAATACAAAGAGATAAAAAGGCATAAGCACAAAACCATTCCTGGCAGAACTATTCATAATAATGGAAGATGAGAAACATGAAAGATTTCTTCCAATAAGGGACTAGTTGAATAATTTAGGATATATCTATATCCTAGAATACCATGCAGCTATAAAAGCAATGAGGACTCCCTCTCTTTGCTGACATGGAGTGATCTGCAGGATATGTTGTTCAGTGAAAAAAGCCAAGTGCAGAAAAGTGTGTAGATCTGCTCTGTTAAAAACAGTTGCCACTAGTCACACATAACTATTTAATTTTAATAAATTTAAGTGAAATTGAAGATTTATTTTCTCAGTAGCACTCACCATGTTTCAGGTGTTCAAAACCCACAGGTAGCTGCTAGCTTCTGTGGTGGTTAGTAGAGATACAGAACATTTTCACCCTGCAGAAAATTTCCATTGGACAATGATGGTGTAAAACATGCCACCTTTTAACTGTGAATGGAGGAGAACATCAACATAAGTATAAATTTGCTTATTTTTTTAAAAGCTGGAAGGTTAAAACAATAGATGAGAAACATTCTTATCAATAAGAGGACAGGGGAGCAGCCCAGGATGGAAGCCGATGATGTATATTCTCTTTAAAATATAATACAGATTTACAGTCTCCATGTATTGACAAGAGCAAGAAACAGTGACCACCCCAGTAGCAATGAGCAACTCTAGTCCCCAGATTGAATCCTCTCAACACATTTCCCACCAAAGGTATCAGGCATCTTTGGAGAAATGGCTGATTCCAGCCCTGGGCAGGGATTGTGCCAAAGGAATCTGGACTGAACTCTCATATCAGAAAGTATATCAAAGACTCAGAAGTCAACCTGTGGGGCTCCCACTGGACAAAGAGAACAATTTGAATATCAAAAAGTTTAATGATTGCATTGGGTTGAGACACATGAATATATAAGCATCCATGAGCTCATTACGACACTCAAAGCAAACAAAGTAAAGCAAGAAATTCACCTTTGGATGATCCTAAGGAAAGAACTCATTATTCTGAAATGTAGAAATAATGCAGGAGAATTAAACATCCATCCTACCCTCCCTGTGTGTACTGTACTTCAGCATAACCTCATAGTTAATGAGGAGAAATTTCTTTATAGAAGAAATCTAGCTCATAAATGCAGAAGACAGTATAGAATGAAAAAATCACCCTTCTGCAACTTTTAATAAAATGTCAATGTAGGCAATGTTCTTCAGAGGCTGCAAAAAACCATAAGGTGAAAAGTAGATGGGAAATTTGAAAACGGATGGATCAGGCTAACAACACCTGAACCCAGTGATCAATCTCAATGACACAGGAGAGACACAGGCAAGATGAGCCTCCTGTGTATAGGAAATACACAAATTCATATCTGAGGTATTATTGCCAAAATACCTGAATTTGATCAAGTCTCTAAATCTACTTACCAATTTAAAAGTAATAGGAGGGGCCAGTGGAACATGACAAACAACACAAGAGGAATACAGTCACCAAATTCCACAATGTAAACTCCACAGGACAAAAGATGTAATTTCTTAAACAAGTCAATTGGAAGGTCAAAAAAGGGAGACTTTCTTTAGATTAAAAGAGACTTAACATTTCAGAGAAATTACAAGTAAAATCACGTTATATCCCACACGCTCACTAAAAGAACAAAAATGAAAAAGGTGAAAAATACCAAGTGTTGACAAGGATGTGGAACAAGTGGAACCTTCATACACTGTGGGGGCAGAGGGAACATAGATTGGAACAACTACTTTGAAAAACACATTAGAAGTATCTACTGAGCTGAATATACATACACCCTATGACTCAGAAATGCCACTCAGTATATGTTCAAGAAATGAAAAAAAAAAAGTTCATGTAAGAACATCCATGGCCCTATTATTCAATAAGTCAAAAATTGTAAAATATCTAAATCTCCATAACAGATAAAGATATTGTGAAATTTCCACACATTGCATTTTGTTTTTATAATTATTCCCTTATTGATTTCCTTAAACTCTACTACAGGACAGAATGACCCCTGAAGCATTATTTCCACACAAAGAGATATGACCTAGACCTAACATCAACCACCATAGCCTGAGATAGTTTAAAAAAAAGGTATCTTCCTTCCTCCTAACTATAATTGTTAGGAGTACGGGTTCTGGAGACTGAGTCCTGCCCCTTATTCTGCCACTTACAAGCTGTGTGAGTTTGAATTCTTTCACTTTACCTTACAGTCACTCAATGGTCTTATCTGCAAAACCAGGATTGTACAGTACTGACTGTATAAGAAAAAATTATTTTCTTAAATATTGCCTTGTGTTTTATTTTTTACAAGGATAAATGGTCAAGAATCAGATTAGTTAAAAAATTCAGCAGCAGAGTTGTTGGAATACCATACTCCCTATGACCTTGGGAGAGTTAGAGACTCTCAGTGCTTTAATTTTTTCTACTATAAAATGGCAGAAACAATTGTCCCTACAGCATAGGTTTTTTTTTTTTTTTGAAAGTTAATTGACTTAATACAAGGAAATGCTTCAAAGACTGTTAGACATACAGTAACAACACAATAAATTCTAAATGCTTCTAAGAAATATTTCCAAGTTGAGATTTTTATAATTTTAGTAGTTTGAATTTGCATGTGTCATTAATAAAGCTTATTGATCTTTAAACTGAATTCTGTTCATCAACTGATGCATATCTTAAGTCACTAATTTGCACTATTGCCACTGTTGATAATTATCTAATTGTTTTGAGAATGTCTGGAAAGCTTTTAGCAAAACTGATCTCAAGAAACAGCACCACCATTTCTACACATGGACAAACAAAAAGGCAAGAGCTCATCCAGGATCCTGGCTTATTCTCACATGCCCCACAATGACCAACTGCAGGTCCCACCAGCTCTAGCTCCAACATGCCCCGTCCAGGCCACCCCTGACCTTTGCACACTGCTGCAGCTCTGGGCCCATCCACCCTCGTCCCTCCCCTGGAGTCCGCAAGGTTCTCCTAATGGTCATCTCCACAGCTCTCTTGTCCCTGTCCAGTCCATTCTGTACACAGCAGCCAGAGTCACCTTCTGAGAACATGAATCAGAGCATGTCACTCCCACACTCTAACCGTCCACCCTCGGAATAAACTCCCAACTCTTTACAGGCCCAAAGATGAGACTTCGACCTCCTTCGACCTCCTCTCCTACCATCTGCACGTTGTCTGCCAGGCTCCAGCCGCTGAAGCTTCTTGTCTGACCTTGGAACAAGTGGCGTCACGCACGTCACAGGGCCACTGACCAAAAGACCTTTCCAGGCCTGCTTTCTTCTTCTCATTCAGGACTCAGCTCCAATGCACTTCCTGAGCAAGAGCTTCACTGACAACTCCACCTATAAACATCACTGTCCTCGCCATATTCTACTCTGTCTACATGTTCGCTTTCTTCGAAGCGCTCACACCCGAATGGAATCGCCCCACTTATTGATGTGTTTATCCGCTTGTTGCGTTCATTTTGTGAAACGAATGCAACACCAGAAACCCTGCCCGTCTCGTTCTCTGGGCTGTGTTCCCAGTGCCTAGTTGTGCCTAGCATATAAACCACTGACTTCATTTTACACAAATGAAGGGATTGCTACCTATCTGACACTTCAGAGATGACACATATTTACAGCTGAGTAGCAGGAGAATTGGCAAAGATGTTAGACATTAAAGGATTCAAAAATTTAAGAAAACCTTGGAGTTAATCTACAGCAGTACTTTTCAAACTTAGATGAGTACGTCGACCAACTGGAAAACTGTTCAAATATAGGTACTTCCCACCCTACCTACGTGCAGTGGGTCCAGGAATCTGCAATTGTAACAAGCACTCCCTGACAATTTCAGTAAAGTGGCCCAAGGACCACCCTGCAGAAATCCTGACCTAAACAGCTGACATTTGTGTAGCATTAATTTCATGTCTGCCAGGCAGAGTTCTGTGCCATCTGGGGTGTCTCTGTTAATGCAATTACTCAAAAGTGCACTGGTCCCTCTCTCCCACCTATGACCATAGATAGTTTTCCACTTGAATCACACTTAAAACTCCACAATGTTCCTGGGTGGTCGGGAACACTGGGTGTTGTTACCTTGTTGTAGAGATCAGGCTGGAAAAAAGGGAGGTGACTTTCCTGAAGTGTCTCAACGACGGGACCCTGATCTCTTCATTCTTGCTCCAGGAACCTGTCTGGCACCCTTGACATCATACTCCGTTCTTCTGCATCTGCCCTTTTCCTGGACCTCAGAGTCCAAACCTCTCTGATGTACTACTACAAGGATGAGATAGCACGTGGAATAGAGAGGAACGTGAGAGAATGGGAAAAGCACATGAAACGCAGGGAAAAGGGGTGAGGATGTGCTCGACTGTCTCCACTCAGTTCACTGGAAGCTGTGTAATGTCACTCTGCCTCTCCCCCAGCTCCATCACACATCCTCCTCCCCTCACAGCAGTGACACTGAAGCTCACACATCAGGGAAACGAGGGCTTATCCCTGCTTGCTGTTACATGTCCGAATATTCTCTCTGGTAATCGTGCTATGATGCTAATGGCGGAGGTATCACACTGACAGAAAAAAAAGAGTAAAGTAGGAATGGAGAAATAAAATTTGCTGAGGGGTATACTAGACGCCACACGTGGCATATTATTATTTTCAGACATTTTCTCTCTAAGACCTCAAGGCAATACTCTGAGGTGTGCATCATTCATTCTACAGATGGGAGACAGCCTCAGAGAAGAACGTACATGCTTAAGGAAGTTGAGGGAGGTGTCAAATGGGCGCAGAGGCCAGCGTGAAGGGCAAATACTGGCCAATTCTGACAACATTTGAGCATCAAAACATAATTTTAATAAACCCTTTGAGAGAAAATGGGACTTTAAGGGTCACACTTATATAAATGAAAACAATTAATTAATTAGTTATAATTAATCAGTTAACGAGAGGGATCGGAACGCTCAACCCTACAGTCAAATGCTAACTAATAATTCTAGAAGGAATGACAGAATGGGAAAAGCAATTCTTGACAGAAACCGTAGTAACAAGTGACTCAAGCAAGAATCATAACTGGATGCTCAGACCACATCAAGTCCCACTGCAGTAACCGAGTCACCATAGTAACCATGCTGGCGAGTAAAGCTGGAGAAAGATAAACAATATCCACCCTGATTGAGTTCCAATATGTGCTAGAAATTAAAAGGACTGGCATAACGCACAGTAATTAACTTCAAGTATTCTTCATAATAAACATTCCCAGCAATCTCTCTCTCCTGCTCCACCTGCTCTCCCACCCACTACTTTGTCTCCACCACCCAAGATCCCAGGAATTCATTGAGGTAGATTTGCCAGAGTGTAAAGAAAAATCCCCATAATTCAACAGATTCATTTCTGACCACACACATACATTTTCAAAGCCACTAAACTGTTTTAGTGATGGATTTTTCTGGAGATGACCTTGTAGAATTGCCTCTGGGACATTTTCTCCCTAGTTTCAGTAGATTGACAATAACAGATAAAAGCTGACCTGTAGTACAAGTGGATGCATGTTATGCATCAAATACTTTTTCCACCCTAGAGTACCTTGTGTTTTCAACCGAAAAGATTTCTCAGCAGCTTCTGTCGAACGTTTATTTGGCTTCTGACAGTTTAATGAAAATAAAATACAAGGATTTTAATTAAAGATACTGCCGTTAACAATAGCAACAAGAAGCATGAGATACTTAAGAATGATCTGTCCACAGATGTGCAAGCCCTGTACATTGACTACTACAAACATTGCTTAAAAAATTAAAGGAGACAAATAAATAGAAGGATGTACCGTCTTCATTGTTTGGAAGACTCTGTCTTGTTAAAATACTAATTCTCCCAGACTAGTCTATAAATTCAATGGAATCCTAATAAAAATCCTAGCTGACACCTTTTTAAAGAAATTGACAGGAAGATTCCCAATTTCATGTCGAAATGAAAAGGATCTAGACTGTGAAAAACAACTTTGAAAAGAACAGGGTTGTAAAATAGTCCTGATTTCAAGACTCATTATAAACTTATAATAATGAAGATATTGTGTATTTGGGTGAATGTAGAAATATACATCAAAGGAAAAATTAACAGCTCCCAAAACAGACTCACACATATATGGAGAACTGATTTTCTACAAAGCTACAAAGGCAGTTCAGTAGAGAAAGAATTGTCTTTTTAACAAAAACTCTTGGAGAAGTGGATATCCATATACACAAATGTAAACCACGATCCACACATAGTACCATATACAAAAGTTAGCTCAAAATATATCATCATAAACACAAATATAAAAGATAAACAATAAAAATTTACCAAAAATTGCAGGAGAAAGACCTTGTAACTTTGGAGTAGGTAAAGATTTCATAGATGAGACACTAAAACCACAATCCATAAGTGAACAAATCAATAAACTGGACTTCCTCGAAGTTAAATATTTCTGCTCTTTCAAAGGCACAATTGAGAAAATGAAAAGATGAGCCACTGACAGGAAGAAATGTTTGGAAGTCATATATCTGATAAAAGATTTATATGTAGAATATAAAAATTCTTGCAAAAGTCAATAAAAAGGAAACATAATCTAACAAATAGGCAAAAGTTTTAAATTGACACTCCACAAAAAATAAAACTATATTTAAATGTCAAGTAAGTACATGAAAAGATGCTCAGCATCATTAATCTTTAGGGAAATGTAAATGAATACTACAATGAGATACTACCATACCGCCATGAGAATGACTAAAATTAAAAAGATTGAATACACCAGCTCTTCACAGTATTGTGTTGGACAGAACTCTCATACACCTGCTGGTGGAAATGAAAAATGCTGAACCACCTGGAAAACAGTTTGACTGTTTCTTATAATGTTAATCTCACATCTATCACATGATCCAGCCTAGAGGAAGAAAGTCTATGTCTACACAAAGACTAATACACACATGTTCAAAGCAGCTTTAAGAGCCCCAAATTGGAAACCACTTAAATATCTATCAACAGATAAATTAATTAAAAAATTGTAGTGTATCCATATACTGGAATACTACTCAGTAATAAAATAATGAAGCATTAATATATGCAACAAAATGGATAAATCTAAAATTAATATCATGTGATACAGCCACTGTGAATAACAGTTTAGAGGTTTCTCAAAAAATTAAAAATAGAACTATCTTATGACCCTGAAATTCCACTTCTGGGTATTTATCCAAAGAAATCCAAAATGCTAATTTGAAAAGATCTATGAACCCTTGTGTTCACTGCAGCGCTATTTGCAATAGCCAAGATATGGAAGAAATCTAAGTTTCCATCAATAGACAATTTGATAAAGATGTGATGTGTATGTACAATGGGATATTACTTGGCCATGAAAAATAAAATATTACCATTGTGACAACATGGTTGGACATAGAGGGTATTATGCTAAGTGAAATAATACCATATGATCTCACTTATATGTGGAATCTAAAGACTAAAAAAATTAACAAACAAAATGAAAACCGACTCATAGAGAATAAACTAGTGATTGCCAGATGGGAGAGGGGTTGGGGATGCTGAGTGAAAAAGATGATGGAATTAAGAAGTACAAATTGGTAGTTACAAAATAGTCATAGAAAGTGAAGTACAGCATAGTGAATACAGTCAATAATATTGTAATAACTATGTATAGTGCCACATGGGTACTAGATTAATTAGAGGGATCACTTCATCAATTATATAAATGTTTAATTACTATGCTGTATACTTGAAACTAATATAAAATAATATTGAATGTCAACTCTAATTGAAAAATTAAAAATAAATAAAAATAAATATTATTAATGAACAAAGCCAGACTAAAAAAAAAAAAGAATAAAACCTCTATTATTCCATTTAAATAAATTTCTATGACATAATAGCTAATCCATAGTCACAGGAGGACTATGTTTTCCTAGGGACAGGGCAGTGGGGAGGGCAGGGAGGCCATGTAGTACAGAAGTGAAAATGTTATGTCCGGGAAAAACAATAATAATGATACTTAAACCTTTCTGGTTATTTTAGGGAACATGGCTGGACAACACTTAGAGCAAACAGGGCTGTGGAGGAGAGACTGTTCTATGATGTGACCACTGTCTGTCCCGTGAGCTGTAATCCAGCCAGAATGGGGAGACTACTTATAGAAAACCCTGTTTAGAGACTGATTTAATCGATGTTCATTCTGATGTAAATCAGCACCCTCCCCCACCCTACCTGCTTCCCACTACAGGCTGGTTCTTGGAATAAGCCATTGTCCTGATCTGGTTAAGCATGTAAAGTAATTTCCCATACCTGATAGCAGGTGCATACTAGTATACAAGACTACGCCCTCCCTTTATCTTATATAACTCTTTGACAAGTTGTCTTGCAGCCACCCAAGAGATGTCTCATATGTAAGTTTTCCTTAATAAACTGTTAATTGCCAGACTGGAGTGGCCTGACTCTTTGGTCTTTCCCTGCCCTCCACATATAGAAGTAAATTTTCAGTCTTGACTTTTTCACCTGGGTCTGCTTGTTCTAACAATGGTAATTAACATTTTTGAAAATATAAAATTCTTGTAACTAAAACTTAAAAAGTCCTGGCTTCATAAAATATTTCACTATACAGTGAATAAAAACAAGGTGATCGTGGAAGAATGCATATTATAATGTCAAATTGCTAAGAATATCTTCGAACTGATGGCAGAGTCAACAACCATCTAAGAGGTACATGGGAACCACTGATTATTATTTAACAATCATAAAAATATACTTAAATTTATGCACACGCATGTTAAACATGAAGATCTTTCCTCAAGCAGACAATGTATTGCTTTCAGACAAAAAAAAATCTCTAAAATGGTCTCAGGGTTACTGAAAGTATGCAGATGCTGATGCAATGAAATTCCATCATCTCTTCCCCCAGGATGAGATCAAAGTAGCTTCTCTACTTTGAGGCTGGTTTGTGACCCCCACAAGAGTGATTCCACAACGTACTTTATTGTATCTACGAACTCACTTGAGCCAGGCATCAGATCGCACCAGGGTTGTGATGTGTCGGGGTCTCCTGAGGACTTCTATATTTGAACCTGGAGTGGGAGCCTCGGCAGCCAGCAAGACAGAGATCCTCAGAACTTACCTGCTTCAGACACGTGGTATGAGCTCCGCCACCGGCATGAGGAGCTGCAGAGGGACAGAGAGGTCCAGCATCACTACGCTTTACCGGTGCGACTATGTGCCCGGCGCCATGCTAGGCACTGGGTTAGTGACAGTGACACTGAGGCCAGTGAGTAGTGATCCTGACAAGCAGATGCTACAATGGGCTTCTCGCCAGGGCCTTTTCTCCTTTCCTCTTCTGTCCTCTAGCTTAAAAAGTTGAACAGGAATGAGAAGCGGCCTGGGTTCGTGCAAGCATCCCGATCTCGCGATAACCGCAGGGCCAGGGGTCTACTCGCGTCATCGCCGCATGTTCACAGCGACCCTGTGGGTTAAGCATCCTCGTCCCCACTTTACAGAGGGGGAAGCTGGGCTGAGAGTGCCGTTGCCCGTCTTCCCTCCCGCGCCCCTGCCTTTAGATGGAAAGTAGCCCCGGGACACCCACCCCTGCAGCAGGACGCCACACTCACTGGGGCCTGCCTGGCGGGACCACGGCGTTACCTGCGCGACCGCCGGAGCGGCGAACACCAAAGCGGGAAAGCGGCGGCTTGGATCGGGCCCCCTCGACCTCCCTACGCCCCAGGGCAGTTCAGCGCCCACCGCGGGGACCCACAGCCTCGGCGGAGTCCCAAAGCCCTGCAGGCGAGAGGTGCTTTTCCGCCAGGCCAGCTCGGTCTCCTTTAAAATGTCGTCACGGCCGCCGTGGTGACGTCCGGTTTCTATGGCAACCGCGGCGCTCAGCCAGGTCCTCCGCGCGGGAGGGAAGCCTCGGCACACCTTCCGCCCCGCTGGCCCTCAGGTGAAAGCCACACACCCTGGCTCTTCAGGCAGCCACGTGAGAAGGCATACCGATTAGAGGCACTGGACTGCGACCTGGGCAGTTGGGGGACGCTGACCCGTTTGGAGGAACAAAGCATGTCCCTGTGGTCAGGACTTGTGTTCGCTTTAGAGACAGGAGGGGAGTATTATCGGTATGGACACGCAAGAAGGTATCCTCCGGGTCTGGAGATGGGCTAGCCTCGGGAAATGTGAATTTGTGATATCGCAGGCCATGCTAAGCAGTTTACCATCTGGGGCAGCGACCCCAGAGGCTGTCTATGGTCGTGTGACTGAATGGTCTGTGTACAACCACAAAAAAATGTCATTTAAGAACTTTGAGAGTTACTTCAGAGAGGCAGGCCTAAAAAATTACAGTCAGCCACTAGGCAGAAACCTTGTCAGTTGAAGCAGATGTTTTGTTCCTGGGGAATAATTAATTATTCCACGTTCCCTATATTTTCTTCCTGGTGGAGGGACATCCATGACCAAACGCACATAACCTCTCTATCCACGTTCTCTATCTACAGAATCATTTACCTGATTAGTGAGGCTGAAGGACCAGGGGTTACACAGTCCAGGTCCCGTCCCTTTGAAGCTCTGGGAGCAAGCTGCCCTTATGGAGCACATGTTTGATCCTGCGCTGGGGGGTGAGCCTAGAATGGAGTAGGTGAAGTGAAAGTAGGTACTGTGCAGTGGAGAAACTCAGAAGCGTCACCTAAAGCCAGCGATGAAGGTCGACATCTCCACTGACCCAGTGGTGTCACTTGGGTATGATGTCCTCCCAATATGATGTGACAAGAAGGCACTTCAACTCTGGTATTCTTTCTCAAATTCCATAATGTCCCTCTAACCACAAGAAAAATAACAAACCATCTGACCTCCTGAAGATTGTCAGGGTCAGGGAAAAATTTGAGTTACCCAAAGGTTAAACAAAGAGTTATATGGCCCAGCAATTCCCCTGCCAGGTACACAGCTAAGAGAAATGAAAAGAGGTGTTTTTTTCACATGTGTAGCATAATTATTCATAATAACCAAATGTGTAGCCAATGAAATGTCCACCAATTAACAAATGGATAAATAAAATGTGCTATATTATTCAGCCATAAAAGTTCGGAATAAGGTATCACTGCATGCTACATCATGGTGGAACCTTGAAAACATGCCTGTGAAAGAAGCCAAAATTATAAAAGACCACATATTGTATGATTTCATTTATATAAAATGTCCAGACATAAGACATTACTGTGACTATATCCCCCAAATTCACCCCTTTTCGCCCAGACTTCCAGAAAACTCTGATGAGTTTGTGCCACAGCCCCTTCTGCTTTCCTGCTCCAGAATTTCAAGCTGCAGTTCAGATTTCTGACACGAAGTGGCACTAACAAACCTCTATTTTCAAAATCCTCTACAAAGATGCTTTCTTTAAAAACCAAAAAATATATACAACACCATTTCTTAAAATCCAGCCAATGAACCTACGTAAAGAATGATTCTAATTCTTTCTGGAAAAAAAAAAACAGGTAATGTAAAAGAAGACTGTGAAATACACTCCTGGGCCTGCATATGATGAACCACACATCAGTGTACCTGGTTGTGAGTGGTGGGTGTGCGAAGGGCAGCACAGGGAATGTGGGAAGTGACTGAGAGATGATAGGGTATTGGAGGGGTCTGGACATCCGTGTCAAGTGTCATGAACAGGGCATGATGGATAGGTGGTGGGAGAAGCACGGAGCTGCCTGTACAAAGGTGGGGTAATGTAAGCTGAATGCCTGGCTCTCTGGTAAGAACTGTCTGAACAGTCCAAACTGTACATCAACCTATTCTAAGAAGAGAAAAGATCCACCAATGAATGCGATGTAGAATGGGGTCAAAAGCAGATGGAATGGCTTTAATATACATATGTTTCCAAACAGGATTGGTATTATAGTAAACAAACCATATCATATTTGTTTACTCTTTTCAAAATGTACTCCTTTTCCTTAAAAAAGAACAACAAAAATGTAAGCAGATGTGATAACACCTGGTAGCTAGATCCAGGATTGTAGCTCTTAGATCTTCAGACCAGGGAGCTGAGCAAGGGGGAGGGAGTAATGAAGGTTGGAAGTTGACTTAATGGGATTAGCCAGCATTTGCTGGATTTTCACTTAACTGGAACAATCCCTGTGTATCTATCACTTTTCTAGGATATGTAAGCATATTTTATGGGAAATCTAAAGATTAGAAATTTTCCCAGTTCAATGGAACAAATCATGTCCTAGTCATCAGGAATTCTGTTTGTTTTGAGGAGACAGTAGGTGAGTATTATCAGTACAGAGGCCCAGGGAGGTATCCTAGGGGTCTTGGAAATGAGCTAGCATCTGGAGAGTGAATGTGTGAAATCACAGGCCGTGCTAAGTTATTAGTTATCTGTGGCGGAAAAAAAGTCTGCCTATAATCATGTAACTAAATAATCTATGTATAGACACAGAAAAATGTCATTTAAGTAATCTAGAGTTATTTCAGAGATGCAGGCCTAAAATATTAGCCATTTAGTAGGCAAAAACCTAGTTGGGCGAAGCACACATTGTTTTCTCTGGAGAATTCTTACCCTCCAGTCCCTATATTTTCTTGTCAACGTCAAGAAAGAATATACCTACCAAGAAAGACACCTGTGGTTTGTAGGGACCAAATTTATAACCAGAGTCTAGCAGCTATTGTTTACAGAAGCCTCTCATGCACACCATATGTCACATGCATGGAACAGATGCAGAATGAGTTTCCAAGCTTGCTGCTCTGTGGTCCTGCCAGCTTAGTGGGCCCCATAGAGAAGTTCCTGGTATTGCGTTCAGAGCATTGGGACTAAGACCTTTTCCATCAGATCAGAGCTGTGCAGCTACATGCTCATGTCCATTTTTACCAACCAATTGGAGTGGCTCCACAACAACCAATCAAAATGTGCAGAGCCACACAGTCAGAACAGATCCAATCAAACTGTGGATTTGGAGTCCTTGTTTGCATTGAAATGAATCAATTGGCTATATTTCTCAGACTTGAGCTATAACCTTAGAGCTGTAACACTGCTTCACCTGAGCTGTTTCACTGGCCTAAAGTCTCTTCCTTCACTGCATCCCAGATTGGGTATTCCTGGTGGTATTGAATTGGTGGCAGTGACCTTTTGTTGACATCTCCCCTGTAGAGGGGCACCCAAGACCAAACATATCTAACCTCTCCATACACCCCCTTCTCTATCTTGAGAATCTTACTAGTGAATCTTAAAGGATGAGAGGTTGCACAGTCCAGGCCCTCTCCCTTCAAAGCTTTTGGAGCAAGCTGCCCTTATGGAGACATGTTTTACTCTGCCCTCAGAAGTGGGTCTAAAAATAAATCCACAGCTCTTCTCCCCTTTTCTGTGTCCGGGGCCCCCAAAATATATTTCTCCATATCTGGGCTATGAACTAGCTAAGAAACATAACATAAGAATCAGTAGTAAAGGCTATATTGGAGAATGTGGCATAGATTTGCCACAAGGCAAGAAAGCTTCCTGTTGATGAGCCCCAGAACTGGGCAGATTTATCCATCCAGAAGCGCTGCACTGGGACAGTCAGAAAGGTCAAGGACTGTCATGCATAACTATCTTCTGTCTGATGAAGGAGTCCTATCTATGTGTACTCAAGAATAGTGGCTTTCTTGCAAAGCTATTCCTGTAGCAGGAGAAAGGTTTCAGGACACCTTTGAGAAACACTTCTCAAAGTGAATAAATATCCTTTGTTCTGACTGCATACTCACCAAGCCACCTTCTGAGAATATGGCTTTCCATTTTTCTCAAGGAGCAGTTTGTAGCAATACCCTCTCATCTCCTTAACACACATGATTGCAGTGGAAGCTTGTGTTGTGGAAGTGGATTGAAATAAATTCCTAAATTCCAAGAGTAGGATGAAAATTAAATATCATGAAAATTTCTCTTGGAAATCCCTTTAAGAAAGAATTAGAGAAATGTTTAAAATCTATACCCACACGTGAATTCACACACAGACCATAGCCAAAATATAAGGCAGTCAAACCAAACCTTCAAGGATCAGCAAATCCCTATCTTATCCAATGATTACAGACAACAGAAGAGGGAGAGTTCACCAATGCACACATTTTAGATATCTGTTTCTGTTTAACCAACACCACAAAAACGATAGCCTTTTTTTAATTCTCGGGATTCTGTTGGTTGGCTTGGCTTAGTTGGGTTTTTTTATTTCTCCATGTGGATGGAGGCTGTCACCTGGGGCTGCAGTCAATATGGAAGTTCCAGGAGGCTGGTACATCGGAGAGAGCTCACTCACGTGGATGACAATTGGTGCTGACATCTGCTGGGGGCTCAGCTAGGGCTGTTAACTGGAGTACATTGCTTCTCCAGTTATATCCATGGGTTGGGGTGCCAGATTAAATTTAACCTATTTAAATTTGAATTTCAGATAAACAACAAGTACATTTTAGTGTAACTATGTTGCATGCAATATTACTTTGTCCTTCTGTAATTCAGATTCAACTAGTTGTCCTGTATGTTTACTTGCTAAATCTGGCAATACAAGGGGAGGAGCCAGTAAGTTTAATAACATTTGTAAGTTTAATAACAGAACTTCTGAAATGACTCTGCAAATGGGGTTGGTCTGGAGAAAACAAAGAGATCATATTTGGCAATACTGACAAAAGCCATTACTATTTGATGCTGGTTGAATGAGGGGGAAATAGACACTCACATACGCTGTTGATGCCAAATGAGTGCATCCATTTTCTGAAGCCCATATTATTATGGCCAAACAACTTGAATGACCTTTGATACAGAAATCCTATTTCTATGAACAAGGGATAATCATAAAAGGGCTTGGAAAAAGATCCCTCAGTTAATTTTGACCAGCAGTCCTGTTAGGAGGCCCTGGCTAAGAGGTTAGATCAGGACCGCATGAGCTCCCTGATCCAGGGAGGAAGGATAATTACTATTAATGAAGCATATTGTTTAGAGGGGCCCAGTTCCAGGCTTTTCATGTAGTGGATGGATTTAATCCTCATGACAACCCTGATAGTAAGGCATCTCTATCCCCTCTTTATGCATGTATATGAATCTATATGAATCTAAGGCTCCTGAGGCAAAGAGGTTGCTTGCTCCCCATACCACTGAAAGAGCCAGGGATGAAACCTGGCAGCCTGGGCACATTTAGTTGCTGGTGACAGAGATTTAGCAAAGGTCTCAGAACATGTACTGCTAAGGTGATTAATGTCTGCTCTTCCTATGTTCATCTTCCCTGAAGTAGGGAGCCAGGCTTGGTGTCCCTTCTCCCTGCTCAGGGGAGCTAAGTGAGGGGGCTGGAAGCAGAAGCTGTCTAAAGCCTGTGCTTTTTCCATCTTTTATGAGAACTTAAACTTACGAAAATGATTGAGCATTTTGTACCTGGTAGGGAGGAAAGAGCCAGAGAGGACACAAAGAGGGAAGAAATGTTTTTTTCTAATATAGGAAAGAGACATGAAAACTACACAGATTGACTAAATATTAAACCAAGTGAAATTCAGAGCCTGCTATGTGCCCTTAGACTGGGAACCTGGTTGATCAACCATACGGGCAGACCACGGGGAACCTACAGAACAAAAGAAGATTCCTGCAGATATTACTAACAACTGTTTACCCATACCTTTAACACTTACCCATACCATAAAAGGAAAACTAGAAAACAAAGACTTTAAGCTATACCCTGCACAAATTAAAGATAAACCCAATCATTCATTCCATTCCTTACTCCCTATAATTAGTAATTTGGTAATTTGTCATAGAAACTATATATATAAAATCTATTATATATATATATATATATATATATATATATATATATATATATATATAATCTCAGCTCTTTAGATAGTCAGGGTCTCATTCTCTGACTTTGAGAGGAGATCATGTCTCTGTCTGTGGAGTGTTATTCCTTCTCTAATAAACTTTCCTTTTTTTTTTTAACTCTGGCTTGCTCTTGAATTTTTTCATGTGTGGAGCTAAGGACCCTCTCCTGACATAGGGCTTGAGTCCCTCGAGAGGTGGAGGGATTCACCCCATCTTGCATCATCTTTTCTGACAACTACAAAGAGACCAAAGGACATAATCTCGATCCACATAAGTGGGCTATAGCTTCCCTCTTAAGAAGATGGCTGAGACTTTTCCTGATCCATGCAAATCCAAATAGTCTCAGGCAGCCCTGAAGCTGTTCTTGGAATCTGGTAGAGGCTGGTTCTCTGTCCAAGTAGGGATCCATTAGCCTTGTCTGGCTTTCCTACTTCCTTTAACTTCCCTGAAACTCAGAACCTTTCATCTGAAATGCAAAGGACACCTGCTGCAGGACCACTGCCTGGACTCCAAATTAAGACTGTGCAGCACCTTTTGGCTTCAAAAGAACAGGTGAGTCCCAAGGATTCTTCTATCTCTTTCTTTTGGCATCTTGCTTCCATTTTCACTGGGGGCTTGCTACAGGGAAAGTGATGGGCTGTGGAAGCTCACTTGGGCTAATTTCCTAATCTTGCACCTTAGACTTTTCCTTGACCCCTCCCCGTTCTAGCAGAGACCCACAACTGGAGGAGCAGTGAGTTGTGGCAGCTCCCCAGGCCTAACTCTCCAGCCTTTTCCTCCTCTATTCTACAGCTCATTTCTTGATTGACCTTTGGATACAGGAACAATCTCCAGATGACCTTAATCATTTGGATTTTGGCCCAGCTACCCCCAACTGTGTCAGATTTTCTCAGTCTTTGTCCCCAGCGGGTGGGACTATCAAGGTAGCCCTTCCCCAAAGGGCTAGCCTTTTTTTTTGTTTTTCTCTCTCCACCATGAATGCTCCTACAATTCTTAACTTAGTCTTTGGAGTGAATTTCTTTTCTTTTTTAATGTTACTACCTTCTTTGTACTACTTGTCAATTTTTATTCTGCTATCTGTGTGTAACTACATACAAACTTTATTACTTTAAAATAGTGTTTTTCTCTGATTCAAGCTGGTTTTGCCCAGATGATGGTATTGTGACTCATTTGCTTTCCCCTGCTCTTATCCTCTGTACCTTGCTTTTTTAATTATTAAGCCTCAAGACATAAGCTTAACTGAGCCTCTGTAATCCTGAGGACAATAGGTTTCAGTTAGACTTTAGGTTAAGGATAACATCTTGACTTTAGATGTGTTTTACATCCAGACCCATCAAGGCAGGACCTACAGGACCAGACAGGATGGTGCCATGACTGATTCCAGAACCAGACACAGTGGTCACCTCATCCCCTTCCAGTCATACAATCAGTGGCACCCACAACCCCCACTCCTTTAGTTTCCATGACTACTGATTTCCTCTATATAATCTGTACACCTGAGACACCCAGGGAGCCAGGCCTTTGAGTGGTAGCTTGCATATGTCTCTGGGACCTTACTTTCTTTGCTGCAAAACCTGCACATATCTTTTCGTTGGCTTAGATGCACGCAGACAGATGAGTGCCTTTTCTGTCCCAATAACATGTGTACAAACTCCTGTGCTCATTTTTCAAAATTTATTAGACCAAATATTTGGAATTTTATTTTCCCTCAGAAGCCCCAAGACAACCGTCCAATAGAATGCCTTGTCCATCATTGCTTAAACTACTCCCATTGCAAATGGCTGGATCGACACCATGTCCTCTTCCTCTATTATTACCATCATATCTATTTGTGGAGGAGAAACCTCAATATCTTTCACTTATCTTAGGAAAGCAACCTAAATAGCTTGCTGCTCCATTTTTTTTTTTCCGCCAACTGCTAGTCCCACTTTTTCCCCAAAGATTTTGGCAACAATTTTCCCTCGGGCTACTCAAACTTGTATGTCCTAAGTCACATATTAAGCTTAAATTTTTTTAAATTTTTTTTTATTATGTTGACGTTGGTTAACAAAATCCAGTAAGTTTCGGGTGTACAATTCAATGGTAAGGCATATATATACATGGCATTGTATTCATTGCCCATATTAAGTTTTTAGTCCATTTATTAGAAGAATGAGATTTAGGTTGTCACTACATGTCCCAGTGTTGATTCTGTGAAAAATATCTTATCCCTGGGTATCTGAAACTTTACTGCTTAACCAATCCAGATACTTTTTGCTTTCTTAAACACTTGTTTTGCAATCTTTTCCTTGATGTTTCTAGCCACCAGTTTTACATTACTCATTTGCTAGGAACTTCTCATTCTCAGTTCCACTCCTCTTCCTTCAAGTCCCTTGCTACAGCTTCCCTCTTTTCCTTTTTGAAATGATAGGGTGTTTGGGAAAACAACAGGTCAAGGAATCTACATTCTTCTCATTTGAAAAAACTCCTGTGTCTTCAACTCCCCTAACTAAGCATGGGATCTTCAATAAGCATCCCCAAAGACTCTTAATTGGGATGTATTTTAAATAATTGGAAACAATTCAAGTTGGACAATCTTAGAAAGAAGAAAAAACTCATATTTTTCTGCAATTTCATTTGGCCACAATATATGCTCGAGAACCAATAAGTCTAGTCTATAAACGGTTCCCTACACTATATTACTATCTTATAATTAGGTCTTTTTTGAAAAAGACAGGAGAAGTTGGGAGAAATCCCCCATGTACAGGCCCTTATGCTCCTTTACCAAGACCCAGACCTCTGAAACAGTTGTAGAATGTGCCTACTCCATATTAAGACTAAAACTCTGGGAGGTCTTCAAGACCCAGACTTATTAGGGGACTCGATAGGATCCCTTTCCCAAACACCCCTAAAAAATCAGAAATTATCTTCATCCCTCTCACCCTTGCACTCTGAGAGGGGGGCCAAGTTCTTTGGGGATGCCATCTGCTCCACCTTGGACTCCTATGAGCCCTCCCCCTATTGTAATAACCCAAACGCTCCTTTATATCCACCACTCCCTGAGAAAACCAGCCCTAGTAGCACCACCTGAAGTGGAGCCCCATACCAACCTCCGCATGATAAGATACACCCCCTCAGGGAAGTTGTAAATGCTGTGGGGAAGAACAATAAGAGTACATGTTCCATTTTTTATACCAGACTTAGCTTTAGGCAAAGAAAAATTGGTCAGATTCTCTGAAGATCCTAGCAAATTCACTGACGAATTTGAAAAGCTAATTAAGACTTATGCCTTAAACTGGCAAGATTTACAAATATTATTCACAAGTTGTACTATAGAAGAAAAACAAAAACAATATTCGAACAGCTAGGGGACACACTAACAGTGTTGCTGCCCGCAATGAGGGTCATGCTGTCTACTGAATAAGAAAGAATGCAAGCCCAGACACAGACTCCTAATAGAATTACCAGAGGGGGCTCAGGATATAGAATGCAGAAACCATATGATAACATGCATCATAGAGGGAATGAAAAAATGTTTTATAAGCCTGTTAACTAGGACAAAATCCCAGCAGTCACCTGAGGGAAAGATAAAAACACTACTTTATTTCAAGGCCATCTAATGAAAACCCTTAGAAAATATACTACTGCAGATTCCGCAACACCAGAGGAACAAATATTACTAGGGACCCATTTTATCTCCCAGCTGATTCCTGATATAAGGAGAAAATTACAAAAGTCTGCTCTAGGACTGCAGATCCCTATGAACCAACTTTTAGACATGGCCTTTACTGTCTATAATAATTGGGATAGAAAAAATAAGTGGGAAGACCCAATGAAATAAACAAAAGGCTCATTGTTAACCATAACTATAAGTTCCCTGCCACCTCAGGGAAATCTTCATTTTAGATATGAAGCATCCAATCCTAACATGAAGGGACAATCAGTTTCCCTCACTCATAAAGCTCTTGACAGTAACTGCTGCAACCAGTGTGAGTTAGGACATTGGAGAAAAGATTTCCCACAGCTATGACACCAAAGAGAACCCCCTGGGCCTTGCCCCCTGTGGAAACAGGAGGGCCATTGTTGGTGGAACTGTCTCCAACTCTGAATGAAGATGGGGACTCCCAAGACAATAATGGCAGAAAGTGGAAGTAACTGACGGAATCCAGGCCCCACTGGGCTCCTATAGGACAACTCTCCATCCATCTCCACCAAAGAGCATCAGGTAACCCTTGATGTGGCAGGTAGGAATATTAAATTCTTACTTGATACAGGATGCACTTATTTTATTCTAACCCAATTTTCTGGGCCACTGTCCTCACAAACATGTTTAATTACTGAAGTTGATAGATATCCCCAAATAAAAAGGTTTACAGCACCAATAAATTGCATACTAGGAGACCATATGTTTATCCACCAATTTTTACTTATGCCAGAATGTCCAATCCCTCTATTAGGATGAGATTTACCACAACAAATGCATGCCACTATTCACTTTGACACTTTACAATCAAACTTATTAATCCACATTTTAGGATCCTTATTCCACTTACAAGATCCTTTACAAGTGCTACCCCCCAATAGTAGCTTACAGATCTTAAAGTTTAGGACACGGAAGTCCCTGCAAGAGCTATTAATGTCATTCCTATTAAAATAAAGCTAAAACTTAATACTAATTATCCACATAAAAAACAGAATCCACTCAAAACTGTGGCACAAAGGGATACACAACCACTAATGAAAAAAATTCTTAAAATATGGACTACTGAAGCCTTGCCAGTCACCTTGTAATACTCCTATTCTACAAATAAAAAAAGCCTAACAGAGAAGACAGGTTTGTCTAAAATTTAAGGACAGTAAATGAGGCTGTAGTTCCAATTCACCCAATCATCCCTGATTCATATACCCTTTGGACTCAGATTCTAGTGTATACTCATTGGTTTAGTTTTAGATTTTAAAAATTCTTTCCTTTTTTATATCCCTCTAAATGCTGATAGCCAATATTTATTTGCATTTTAGTGGACTGGTCTTGACACACATGAAACCTCTCAATACACCTGGACAGTCCTATCCCCAGGTTTCCATGATAGCCTCAGTTTTGTAGGGAATGCCCTGGAACTTAGAATTTTAAAATTAGAAGACATTTTAAATTTTTTAGGAAAACAGGGATATTGGGTGCCTCCACAAAAGACACAAATCTCCCTCCAGAAGATTAAATACCTAGGGTATGTTTTAACACCAGGAGCCTGAGCTTTAGCTCCCAAATGAAAGGAAACTATATTAGCAATGAAATTTCCCCAGACAAAGAAACAATTAAGAATCTTTTTAGATATGGCTAGGTTTTGAAAAATATGAATACCCAATTTTAGGATTATAGCTAAGCCTTTATATGAAGCCATACAAGGTCCAGATACTGAGCCCCTACTTTGGAACAGGTCATGTGAAGTTGTTTTCAATACCCTAAAAAAAAAGTTATGAACGGCTCCTGCCTTAGGCTTTCCAAATTTAGAACAGCCATTTACTCTTTATAAAGCTAAAAAACAAGGGGTAGCTTTGGGATTCTAACTCAAAAGTTAGGGGACACTCCAAGACAAATTGCTTATTTTTCAAAAACAATTAGATCAGGTACTTTATGTTGGCCCAGTTGCATACAAGTGTAGTGGCCATCGCCCTGTTAGTAGAAGCTTCCAAACTTACTTTAGGACAGCATCTTGAAGTGTTAACTCCTCATTGAGCACAAAGTGTATCAGAGACCAAGGGAAATCAATGCCTGATGGGAGGATGCCTATTGAAATATCAGGTCCTCTTTTTAGATACTCCTAATGTTATTCTCAAGGTCTGTCAAACACTAAACCTTGCCACTTCGATTCCTATAGCTGATTTAGAGACCCTTCTCCATCATTGCATTGAGACTACAAAACAAATTTATTCGTGTAGATTTGATCTAAAAGATGAACTCTGGATGATGAATAGTTCACAGATGGATGTAGTTTTATAGATAAAAGTTTTAAGAAGGCTGGATATGCTATTATAAGCTTACCAAATGTCATTGATGCTAATATTTTACCAGCTAACACCTCTGCTCAAAAAGCAGAACTTATTGCCCTCATTAGGACATGACAATTGGGTAAAGGACTCAGACTAAACATTTATATTGACTCAAAATATGGACTTATGGTACTCTGTGCACATGCTAGCATTTGGAAAGAAAAAGCCTTCCTTATTGCAAAGAGTTCCCCAATCCAACACAAAGCTGAAATTGTACAGCTCTTAGATACAGTGAATATGGTGGACATTCACGGTAGGGGACACCAAAAGGGGGATTCAGATATAATCAACGGAAACAATCTAGCAGATAAGTGAGCCAAAACTGTGGCAAAAACCAATCCCGCTGTCCAGGTGGCTCTCATACCAGAGGCCCAAAGCCCCAACTACATACCTAATTATACCTTGGAAGAAGCCACATGACAAAACCTTCGTCCTAAAAGTCCCCTTAAAAATAAGGGAATAAAAACTGCGGGGGGAATAATATAGAAAAGAGGAATTTGAACAACACAGATTAACTAAATAGTTTTTTAATTAAAATTATTGGCATAACATTGGTTAATAAAATCAAATAAGTTTCAAGTGTATAATTCAATAATATATCATATATTTATTGCATTGCATGTTCACCATCCAAAGTTAAATTTCCTTCCCCCACCAAATATTTAACCTCCCCTACCCCTGTTAACCTCTCCCCTCTCCCATTTCCTCTGGTAACCATAAATCCACTGTCTTTCTCCATAAGTCTGATTGTTTTTCAAGTTTGTTTCTTACTTTTATTTTTATATTCCATGTATGAGTGAAATCATATGGTTCTCAGCTTTTTCTGTCTGACTTACTTCACTTAGCATGATAATCTCAAGATCCATCCATGTTATTGCAAATAACAGTATTTCATCTTTTCTTATGGCTGAGTAATATTCCATTATATATATGTACCTTGGCTTCTTTACCTAATCATCTATCTTAAGACATTCCAGTTGTTCCCATGACTAGCCACTGTGAACAATGCTGCTATAAACATCAAGGTGCAGATAATTGTTTTCAAGATTTTTGAGTAAAAACCCAGAAGAGGAATTGTGGGATCATATGGCAATTCAATTCTTAGTCTTTTGAGAAACCTCCATACTGTTTTCCATAGTAGTTGTACCAACTTACATTTCCACCAGCAGTGTTTGAGGGTTCTTTTTCTCTACATCCCCTCCAGCATTTGTTATTACTAGTCCTATTGATAACAGCTCTTCTAATAGGTGTGAGATGGTATCTCATTGTGGTTTTGATTTGCATTTCCCTAATAGCTAGTGAAGTTGAGCATCTTTTCATATGTCTGTTGGTCATTTGTATGTCTTCTTGGGAGAAATATCTGTTCAGGTCCTCTGCCAAATGTTTTAATTGGATTGTTTGTTTCTTATTGTTGAGTCATATGATCTCTTTATATATTTTGGAAATTAGGCCTTTAAAGGAGGCATTGTTTGCAGATATCTTCTCCCATTCAGATGTTTGCCTCTTTGCCTTGCTGATGGTTCCTTTTGCTGCGCAGAAGCTTTTTACTTTGATGTAGTCCCATTCATTTATTTTGGCTTTACTTCCCTTGCCTTTTAGGTCAAATTCATAAAATCTCTAAATCTGAGGTCCAAAGTTAGTACCTATGTTTTCTTCTATGTAATTTATTGTTTCAGGTCTTATATTCAGGTCTTTGGTAAATTTTGAGTTAATTTTGGTGTGTAAAGATAGATAGCAGTCTATTATTGTTCTTTTGCATGTGGCTTTCCAGTTTTCCCAGCATCATTTATTGAAGAGGCTTTCCTTTCTCCACTGTATGTTTTTGGCTCCTTTGTCGAAAATAATTTGTCCATATAAACAGGGGTTTAATTCTGGACTCTTAATTCTGTTCCGTTGGTATGGGTGTCTGTTTTTGTTTAGTTTTATTTTATTTTATTTTTACCAATATTATGCTGTTTTGATTATTGACACTTTGTAGTATAAATTGATGTCAGACAGAGTGATACCTCTGGCCTTGTTCTTTTTCCTCATGATTGTTTTGCTATTCAAAATATTTGGTGCTTCCATACAAATATGGTAATTTTTTGTTCTATTTCTTTTAAAAGTGTTGTGGAAATTTTGATGGGGATTGCATTAAATCTATATAATCTTTCAGGCACTAAGGTCATTTTAACTCTGATGATTCTTCCAATCCATGATCATGAAATATCTTTCCATTTCTTTGAGTCCTCTTCAATTTCTTTTAATAATATCTTATAGTTTTCAGTGTATAGGTACTTTGTGTGTTTCATTAGGTTTGTTCCTAGGTATCTTATTCTTTTTTGTTGCAATTATAAAAGAAAATTTTTTCCACTTCTTTTTCTGACACTTCATTATTAGAGTGTAGGAACACTATGGATTTTTGAACATTGATTTTGTATCCAGAAACTTTACTGTATTTGCTTATTATTTCTATTAGTTTTCTTGTAGAGTCTTTAGGGTTTTCTATATAGAGAATCATGTCATCCACAAATAGTGACAGTTTGACTTCTTTGTTTCCTATTGGGATGCCTTTTATATCTTTCTCTTGCTTGATTGCACTCACTAGGAACTCCAGTGCTATACTGAATAACAGTGGCAATAGTGGACAACCTTGTCTTGTTCCTAATCTTAGAGGGAAGGTTTTTAGTATTTTTCTCCATTATGTATAATGTTAGCTGAGGGTTTGTCATATGTATCTTTTACTACATTGAGGTACTTTCCTTCTATATTCATTTCATTAAGTGTTTTGATCATAAATGGATGCTGTATCTTGTGAAATGCTTCTGCATCTATCGATATGTTCATATGATTTTAATCCCTTATTTTGTTTATGTGGTGTATCACATTAATTGATTTACATATGTTAAACCAACCCTGTGCCCCTGGAATGAAGCCCACTGGATCATGGTGTAAAATCATTTTAAAGTGTTGCCATATTTGATTTGCTAGTATTTTATTTAGGATTTTTGCTTCTGTGTTCATAAAAGATATTTGTCTATAGTTTTCTTTTTTGTGTGTTATCTTTACCAGATTTTGGTATCAGGATAATGCTGGCCTTACTTAATAAGTTAGGAAGTATTTCTTTAATTTTTTTGGAAAAGTTTGAAAAGTACAGTTATTAAATTTTTTTGAATATTTGATAGAATTCACCAGTGAAGTCATCTGGCCCTGGACTTTTATTTTTTGGGAAGTTTTTTATGGTTGTTTTAATTTCCATCCTGTTGATTGGTCTCTTTAGCATTCTGGTTCTTCATGATTTCATCCAGAAAGGTTGTATATTTCTAAAAATTTGTCTATTTCTTCTAGGTTTTTAAATTTGCTGTTATATTATTTCTCATAGTTTTCTTATATGATCCTTTGTATTTTCGTTGTATCTCTTGCAACGTCTCCTCTTTCATTTCTGATTTTTTTTATTTGTGTCCTTTCTCTTTTTATCCTTAGAGAGTCTAGCCAGGGGTTTGTCAATTTTATTACTGTTCTCAAAGAACCAGCTCTTTCTTGCATTAATTTTCTCTATTGTCTTTTTATTCTCAAATTTATTTGATCATGCTCTAAATTTTATTAATTTCTTCTTTCTGCTGACTTGGGCTTCATTGTTCTTTTTCTAGTTTTTTTTTTTTTTAAGATGTAAAGTTAGGTTATTTTAGAAGAAATTTTTCTTTTTTCTTTTTTTTTTTTGAGATAGGTCTATAATGATATAACTTTTTCTTATTACCACTTTTGCTGTGTCCCAAAGTTTTGATATGTTGTACTTTCATTCTCATTTGTTTCTAAGTTTCTCTTGATCTCTCCTTTTATTTATTTTATGGCCCAGTTATTTTCAGTAGCATGTTGTTTAAAAAATCAAGGTAATGGGAAGCAGAAACTATCATGTACTTTTTTTCCTGGCTTTATTGACATATAATAAATAATTAGTTGTTCATATTTATATTGTACAGTTCAATGAGTTTTTTTTCAATTAAAGTTGGCATACAATGATATACCAGTTTCAGTTGTACAGCATAGTAATCAGATATAACTTGTAAAGCAATCACCCCACTAAATCTAGTACCCTGCTTCCCTCTTACATATTAATTACATTATTAACCATTTTCTACATGCTGCACTCTATATTTTCATGTCTATTCTGCAACTATCTATTTGACCTTTTTAATCCCTTTGTCTTTTTTTGCTGTCCTCCCTATTTTCCTCCCATCTAGTAGCCCTCAAAATATTCTCTGTATCTATGAGTTTATTTCTGCTTTTGTTGCTGGTTATTTTGTTCTTTAGATTCCACAGGTACTTGAAATCATGTGATATTCATCTTTTCCTATTTAATCCATTTCATTCAGAACAATACCATCTAGGTCCATCAAGGCAATATCTTTTTCCACCCCCTTCCTTTTAGTCTGTGTGCATCTTTTAATCTGAAGTGAGTCTCTCATAGGCAGCATATGTAGGGGTCTTGTTTTCTCATTCATTCAGCCACTCTATCTTTTGGTTGGAGCACTTAATTCTTTTCCACATGAGGTATTTGTTGGTAGGAATATAGTTATTACCATTCTTCATTCCCATATTTAATATGTGTTTTTTCTTCTTAAAAAAGTCCCTCCAACAGTTCCTGTAATACTGGCTTGGTGCTGATGAATTCCCTTAGCTTCTTTTGTCTGGGAAACTCTTTATCTGTCCTTCAGCTCTAAATGATAGCTTTGCTGGATAAATTATTCTTGGTTGTAGATCCTGAGTTTTCATTACGTCAAATATTTTGTGCCAAGCTCTTCTGTCCTGCAAAGTTTCTTTTGAGAAATCGGCTGCCAGTCTAGTGGGTGCTACCTTGTAAGTAAGTAACTGCTTTTCTCTTGCTACTTTTAAGATTCTCTCTTTGTATTTAACCTTTCACATTTTAATCATGATGTGCTTGGTGTGGGCCTCTTAGGATTTCTCTTTCTTGGGATTCTCTGACTTCCTGGGGTGGTGTTTCTATTTTCTTCAAGAGGTGAGAGAAGTTTTCCAACATTATTTCTTCAAATAGCTCTTCAGCATCTTGTTTTCCTTTGGGT
The DNA here is from genome assembly GCA_030015415.1 of Cynopterus sphinx. Lineage (NCBI taxonomy): Eukaryota > Metazoa > Chordata > Mammalia > Chiroptera > Pteropodidae > Cynopterus > Cynopterus sphinx. The sequence continues at coordinate 56,773,980 of CM057388.1, forward strand.
ACCCCTATAATATGGATATTTTTAGATTTAATAGTGTTGCATAGGTTTCTTAAATTATAGTCTTGGTTTATTTTTTCTTGCCATTCTGATTCAGTGTCCTTGGCTTCCCCATCTTCTATATCAGTGGTTTGATCCTCTTCTTTATCCACTCTGTTTATTCCATCTAATATACTCTTCATCTCAAATAATGATTTCTTCATTTCTGACTGGTTCCCTTTTATAATTTCCATTTCCTTTTTTTGTTTTGTTTGTTTGTTTGTTTGTTTTTATCTCTTTGTTAAAGTTCTCACTGAATTCATCTACACTTCTCCTAAATTAGTTGAGCATCTTTATAACCAGTGTTTTGAACTCTGCATCTGTATATTGCTTGACTCCATTATTCCTGGATCTCTGTTCTGTTCTCTCATATGGTTTCTGCTTCTTTGTTTTCCCGTTTTGGCTGCCTTTCTATGTCTTTCTATGTACTAAACAAAGCTCTTAAGTCTCCTAGTCTTATTAGTGCAGTTTTGATTAGTAGGTGTCCTGTGGCACAGTCCTGAGAGGTGTTCACTTGCAGGCCAAGTTTAGCCCCAGCCTGTGTCCCCCTGGGGCCACCTGTTAAGATTCAGCAAGCAATCCACAGATTCTGGGCTTATAGTTGCCACAAGGGGCCACACCAGAAATCTGAATCAGCTGCCACCAGTGTGAGTCTAGATGCTGCTCAGCAAGTAGCATAGGCTTCGCGGAAGATACAACTGGATGTGGCTTGGGTTGGGCCATGTGTTGGGGGAAGCAGAGTTTCAGGAAATCCTTTGGGCGAAGCGACCTCTGTAATCCAGTTTGATGATATCTCGGCTTTGGGGCACTGCTTCCGCACAGCGGGAGGGGGAGGAGCTCAACAGAGGAACAATTGATACCACCTGCACTTCTGCCAGGGAGAGACCTTAGCCTCAGACCTTCACTCCAACAACTCATTGTCCCCCTGTAAGTCCCTGGCACGCCCCTGAGAAGCCACCCGGGCACTGGTGCTTAGAGCGAGCAGGTCAGGCACTGCGAAGGTCAGCTTGCAAACACACATCCTGTTTAAGAGCTGTCTGCTGCTGCGGCTGCTGCAGCTTCTGTCCCACTCAGCTGCATGGACATGGCAGCCTCACGTTCACCCCCTTCTACCTCCTCCCATTGCAGGGTGATTAGTTATTTCTCTCCCTACTTTTAGGGTTATTATTTGTCTAGCTCCCAGGTGACTTTGCTTGCTGTTTGCTCCATGTTTCTGCCACAACTTTGATTTGGTCACAAGAAGAATGAACAAAATTTCTATCATCTACGCCAATTTTTCTCACTAATCTTCACATATTTGAGGTTCTTCTCATTTATTTTTTATAGTTAATCTCTAGTTTCAAAGCATTATGGTCAGAGAATATACTTGGTATGATTTCAATCTTCTTAAATTTGTTGAGGCTAGTTTTGTATCCTCATAAGTTAATTCCTTGAGAATGTTCCATGTGCATTATAGAAGAGTATATAATCTTACGTTTTGGGATGAAAGGCTCTGTAAATGTTGATTAGCTCCAGTTGGTCTAATGTGTCATTTAAGGATAATATTTCCTTATGGATTTTCTGTCCATAGCTGACTGTGGAGTCTTTAGGTCCCCTAGTATAATTGTGTTTTTGTCAGTTTCTCCCTTTAGTTCTGTTAGCAATTGCTTTGTATATATTGGTACTCCTGGTTGGGAGCATAAATATTGATAACTATTAGGTTTTTTTGATCTATGGTGTCTTTTATCATTATGAAGTGTCCATCTTTGTCTTTTATTATATATATATTATATATATAATATATTATATATATGTATATATATGTGTGTGTGTATATATATGTGTATATATATACATATACATACATATACACACACACACACACACACACACACACATATATTATCTTGAAGTCTATTTTGTCAGCTATAAGAATGGCTGCACCCACGTTTCTCTGGATGTCATTTGCTTGGAGCATCATTTTCCGCCCTTTTGCTTTGAGTAGATATTTGTCCTTGCAGCTGAGTTGTATCTCTTGAAGGCAGCATATAGCTGGGTTTTGTTTTTTGATCTTATCTGCTACCTTGTGCCTTTTTATTGGTGAGTTCAGTCCATTTACATTTAGGGTGATTATTAAAATGAGGTTTTCCTGTAGCCATTTTATCATTTTGTGGTAGCTCAGTGTCTCCATTGTTCTTTGTTCTTGTGTTTCTGGTTTTTTTTTTAATAATTTAGTGATGTTTTATGGTTTTTCTCTCTGTTCCCTCTTGTTTTATGTTATGTGTCTCAGTTCCAGCTTCTTTTTTTATGTGTGCAGTTATCATTAATTTTATGTAAAGGAAAGTTATATATATACAGTAGACTTTTTTCTTCTTTAGACCTTTACTTCTTCCCCCTTTCTGTTTTTGTTGTGTCACCTTGCCCCTCTTTATGCTGTATGCTCCTTTCTAAGTTGCAGTAGCTGTTGTCTTCTTTTTTTTAAAGTGTTTTTTTATTGGACCTTTAACCATTTTTGTAATATTTAAGTTCATAATACCCTGTTCTTAATAAGGGTTGCATTTTTCTGCTATCTGCCTGTTGGTCATCTTATACACAGTTATTATTTTATTTTTGTCCTTTTGTTTTAGGTCTAATGATGCCTTCAGTATTTCCTGTAATGCAGGCATTATGGTGGAAAATTCCTCAGCTTTTGTATATCTGAAATGTCTTTATTTTTTCTTCGTATCTAAAGGAGAGCTTTGCTGGATGTATCATTCTTGACTGGTAATTTCTTTCATTCAGTATTTTGAATATTTGGTCCCACTCCCTCCTTACTGAGAAATCCAATGGTAATCTAATTGATTTTTCTTTATAGGTTACTGTCTTCTTTTCCTTGGTTAACTTGAGAATTTTTCTTTGTCATTGATTGTTGACAATCTTAACATAATGTGTCTTGGAGAAAGTTTTTTTGTGTTGAGTTAATTGGGTGTTCTGTTTGCTTTTTGAATTCGAAGATCCAGTACTTTCCATGGGTTTGGGAAATTCTCATCCACTACTTATTTGAGTATGCTCTCTGTTCCCTTCTCCTTCTCTTCTTCTGTTTTTATGTTGCTTTTTCTGATGATGTCAGATAGTTCAAGTCTCTCTTCTTCTTCATGTGTCACTTCCATGTTTCTCTCTTCAATATCACTAATTCTCTCCTCCATCTGGTCAACTCTATTTCCTAGGCTTGCTATTTCATTCTTCACCTTTTTTAGTGTTTTCTTCATCTCTAGAAGTCCTACTAGGTTTTTTTTTAAGTTTCAATTTTCTTAGTAAAGTATTCCTGTTGTTCATTGATTTTGTTTTTCAGTTCTTTGAACTGTTGGTCAGAATTTTCTTGCATCTTGTTGAGTTTTTATCAGAAGTGCAATCTTGAATTCCCTGTCATTTAAATCACATATGTTTATATCTTTAAGCTTATTCTCTGAATATATTTTATTTTCTTTCTGAGCTGCCTTGTCACTTTGGTTATTTATAGTGTTTTGATGTACTAGTTCTCTGCATAGGCATTCTGGAAGAGTTCTGCTGTTGTTTTCTTTAAAAAAAAATGTTATAAAATAACCTCTCTTAAGCATGTTGATAAGAAGTTTTTCTTTTAATTTCCAGTAGGTGACGTCCAAGCCTCCTGCATTGCCCAAGCCTGCTAGATAGCTACTTTGAGGTAAAGAATGCCCTTTTAACCTCACAAGAACACCACTAGAAACAACTAGTAAATACAGTAAAGTTTCTGGATACAAAATCAACGTTCTAAAATCCATAGAGTTTCTATACTCTGATAATAAAGTGTCAGAAAAAGAAGTTGAAAAAAGATTCCTTTTGCAATTGCAATAAAAAGAATAAAATACCTAGGAATAAATCTAACAAAACATGTGAAGTACTTATATAATGAAAACTACAAGACCCTATTAGAAGAAATTGAAGAAGATATAAAGAAACGGAAAGATATTCCCTGTTCTTGGATTGGAAGAATCAACATAGTTAAAATGACTTTATTACTTAAAGCATTATACAGATTTAATGCAATCCCCAAAAAAACCCCATGGGCATTTTTTTAAAGAAATAAGACAAAAAAATCATCAGATTTGCATGGATGCACAAAAGACCCTGAATTTCAAAGGCCATCCTGAGAAAAAAGAACGAGGCTGGAGGTATCACTCTGCTTGACATTAAATTATGCTACAAAGTGACAATAATCAAAACGGCATGGTATTGGCAGAAAAATAGACACACTGACCAGTGGAACAGAATAGAGAGTCCAGAAGTAAACCCATATTTATATGAGCAAATAATTTTCAACAAAAAAGCCAAAAACATACAGTGAAGAAGGAATGCCTCTTCAATAAATGATGCTGGAAAAACTGGAAAGCCACCTGCAAAAGAATGAAACTGAATGTTTTCTTTCATCACACATCAAAATTAAGTCAAAATGGATTAAGGATCTGAGTATAAGATCTAAAACAATAAAATGAATAGAAGAAAACATAGGAACTAAACTCAAGGACCTTAAACTTAAAGAGGATTTTATGAATTTGACCTCAAAGGCAAGGGAAGTAAGAGCTAAAATAAATGAATGGGACTGCAACAAACTAAAAAGCTTCTGCTTGGCAAAAGAAATTGTCAACAAGGTAAAGAGACAACGATCTGAATGGGAAAATATATTTGCAAGCAATACCTTCGATAAGGGCCTAATATATCCAAAATATACAAAGAACACATAAAACTCAACAACAACAACAAAAATCTAATCAAAAAATGAGCAGAGGACTTGAATAGATACTTCTCTCTAGAGGACCTATAAATGGCCAAGAAATATATGAAAAGATACTCAACATCACTAGCTATTAGGGAAATGCAAGTAAAAACATTAGCTTCAGGTGTACAGCATAATGATTCAATGTTTGTATATATTGCAAAATGATCACCACAATAAGACTAGATAACATCTATCACCATAATAGTTATAGATTTTTTCCTTGTGATGAGAAATTTTATGATCCAGTCTTAGTAACTTTCAAAATATGCAATACGTTATCATGCTATATATCACATCCCTGTGACTTACTTATTTAATAACTGGAAGTTTTCTCCTTTTGACTTTCTTCACCCATTTGGCCATCCAGCTCTTCTCTACCTCTGGAAACTGGCAACCACCAATCTGTTCTCTGTATCTATGAGCTTGTTTTTCTGTTTTTTGTTTGTTTGTTTGTTTGTTTGTTTCTTCTTTTTTAGATTCCACATATAAGTGAGATCATAAGGTATTCACCTTTTTCCATCTGACTTACTTCATTTAGCATAATGCCCTCAAAGTGCATCTATGTTGTTGAAAAAAGCAATGTCATACTTTTTATGGCTGAATAACATTCCATTGTCTGTGTCTGTGTGTGTGTGTGTGTGTGTGTGTGTGTGTGTGTGTGTGTGCATGTGTATACCTCATTTTCTTTATCCAGTTATTCACTAATGGACACTTAGGTCCTTCAGGTCTTTTGCCAATTTTTTAATCCATTTATTTGTTTTTTGTTGTTGTTGAGTTGTAGGAGTTGTTTGCATATTCTGGATATCAATCCTTTATCACATATATGGTTTACAGATATTTTCTCCCACTCAGTAGGTTTTCTTTCATTCTGTTGCTTGTTTCCCTTTCTGCACAAAAGTTTTTAAGTTTGATATAGTCCCATTTGTCTATCTTTGCCTTTTGTGCATATCCAAGAAATCATTGCCAAAACCAATGTCAGGAAGATATTCTTGCATATTTTCTACTAGGATTTTTATGATTTTAGGTTTTGCATTTGTATCTTAAATCTATTTTGAGTTAATTTTTATATATGGTGTAAGTAGGGGCATTGTTTTGCATGCAAATATCTAGTTTTTCCTATATCATTTGTTGAAAAGACTATTCTTTTCCCATTGAATGGTCTTGGCACTCTTGTTGAAAATCAAATGATTTTATGTGTGAAGGTTTATTTCTTGGTTCTCTATTTTATTTCATTGGTCTACATATATGTCTTTATAGCAGCCTCACATTGTTTTAATTATTGTAGCTTTGTAGTAAGTTTTAAAATCAGAAAATATGAGACCTGCAACTTTTTTTTCAAGATTGTTTTGGTTCTTCAGGGTATCTTGAGATTCCATATGAATTTTAGGATGGATTTTTCTGTCTCTGTAAAAAATGTATTTGGAATTTTGATAGACATTTTGTTGAATCTATAGATAACTTTGGATAGTTTCAACATCTTAACAATACTAAGTCTTCCAATTCATGAACACAGGACATCTTTCCATTTATTTTTGTCTTCTTTAATTTATTTCAGCAACATTTTGTAGTTTTAGTGTACAAGTCTCTTTCTTGCTTGGTTAAGTTTATTCCTAAATATACTTTTCTTTTTTATGCTATTATAAATGGAATTGTCTTCTTAATTTTCTTTTTGGATTGTTCATTGTTAATGTAAATGCAACTAATTTTTGTGTATTGGTTGTGTATCCTATAACTTTGTTGAATTTGTTTATTAGTTCTAATAGTCCTTTTGTGGAATCTTTCGATTTTTCTACATATTAGATCATATCATTTGTGAACAGAGAAAATTTTACTTCTTTCTTTCCAATTTGGGTGCTTTTAATTTTTCTTACCTAATCAATCCATATAGAACATACACTGCTGTATTGAATAGAAGTGATCAAAATGGGCATTCTTGTCTTGTCCTTGATCTTAGAGGAAAATCTTTGAGTATGATGTCAGCTGTGGCTTTTTCACATTAAATTTTAAAATCTAAATCTAAAGAAAGCCAAGAAATTCTTTCCACAAGATTACATCTATAATATGTATAAATTCAGTGAATTCTTTTTTTTTTCCCAAGGTTACTTAACTATCTCAGAGTTCCTGGCCTGCCAGTATGTGACTTTTCTTACTCACCTATCTATATGGCTGGAAACCAAGTAAACTAACAGGGTCAAGCCAGTTTTCTTCAGTAGACTCCTTACAGTCAACATTAATTCTCTAACTGTAGCTGGTGATACTTGATTAAATAAACATCATTCTAATATATGACATTTCAGATAAGGCCTTAGTTGTATAACCAATGCTTCCAATTATATCCTGGTATAAAGGAAAACAGATTTTTATTGAATCTGTACAGATCATAATATTGCCATGAAAAGTAAGAAGACCCAGTTAGAGTCTGTAAATTCTACAGTGGGTTGGGAATCAGTGAGAAAAAAAGTCATTTACAAATATTAATTTTAGTTTATAAACACTGTGTCTAGTAAATTGTTATGGGTTATAGATGTAAGAAAGACATAGGACCACATTATATATCCAGAATGTAGAAGATTAAAACAATATCAATATTACCAGAGTTTGTCTACCTGGAGCTAGCACAGCCAAACACTAAACACTGAGAATTGCAGTGGAGAAAGATTGGCTATTTTATTATAAATGGCACCACCCAGGAGAACTAGAAGCAAATGCTCAAAAGTTGGAACTTCCCAATGGTTTGTAAGTTATATATTATATAGAAACTGTGGGTTAGGTGTTTTGGTGTCATGCTGGGAACTGATTGGTCAGAGTGAGTTAAGGATAATCATTCATTTCTTTAGGTCTTGAGGACAGTCCTGAGGTCTATTCCAGTGTCCTTCTGCCTGGTTTCATGGGAAAGTAGCCAGGGTATTGTTCCAACTTAGGGCTCAGGAGCTACAATATTCCAAACAAAAACTATAATCATCCCTTATCAGGTCATTCAGTCCTACATAATTAACTCTTGTTCTGCTGAGTCTTCAGTTGGTAATCTCATGAACCCATCTGCTTCTCAACTAAAAAGCATTCTGGAAATCGTAACTCAGTTTATCGGTATGATTTTAAAGTTATTGAACCAATGACTTTAGAAGCTAGTATATACAAATGCACTCTTTCAAATGTTAGTAGGCTAAAATACGTAGCACAGTACTTATTGGAGAAAGAGTTAAACAGCATACTGGTTCTGATTCCTTAAAGCAGATTGGTGATTCATGCAATCCTTGTGTTATTGTACAAAGATAGCATTGCACATATGCCACCCCTGTCCTTAAGATGACCTCAGAACCAAGAATCTTCAGTCTACTGAACTTAAGTAATAGAGGTGTGTCTACCGAAGCCATTTATGAAAAAGTAAGGGGTCCTTCAATAAGGAAGATCCAGTGCCTGGACCAAATGTGGACAAATACAGAACTGACCAATCAAACCCTGCCAAATTGGAATTTCTTTGAGCTTTCTCTTGCCCCTTGACTTTATATCATAACTGGCCAAGTTGCAAAACCCTCCAATCAAAACTTGCTCCACTGGCTTTACCTCATGCCATCCTCTTCTCCCTAATGCTTAAAACTTGTCCAGACTCCAGACTGCGGAGACAGATTTGAGCAGTGTCTCCTGTCTCCAGCGGGTTGACTCAGCATTCAATAAATAGCTTTTTCATTTCACAAAGGCCACTGTCATAGTTTTGGCTCCTTTGTGCATTGGGCAGTCGGTACTTTCTCAGTAGTAACAGCTACTTTCCAGCACCCCAACAGCTTTGCATGATTCCATATTGGCTATGTAGGCAAGGCTTGAACCATTGCTCATCTAAGTCATGGAAGGATGCTTTTTGGTCTTCCCAGAGCATAAGAGCATCAAAGTTTCTGAGCAGCTGTTATCACCACATCATTTCCCACTGCCTCATCAACTTTCACCCCTGTCTAGCAGAACATTATCTAAAAAGTGTCTTCTTTTTTTCCTCTTAGATTCTGATGAAATGTATTTTCTCACCTCTCTTCCGAACACAACTTTAGCTGCAGGACAGCACTTACTCCTCAGGAACAGGGTATCCTATCATTCTTGTTGCAGTTGTCTGGCCCCTTTTGTGTTTCTCATAGCAAGGGACAATGGCTATTCATCCTTTTTTAATATCTATGTAAGTAACACACTGTCTGTATCTAAAAAGGGCTCATTGTTTTCTTTACTAACCAAATCAGTTATATTGCCTTTGTGTTGACATCTACTTCCACAGGGCTCTGAGACAGTCTTTCCTTGAAAACACAATCTCTGCCCTGCAGATGATTTCTGCATCTTCTGGCAAGCATGAAAGAAAAACAAAAACTATTTGTAGATATTGTGATTTATAATAAGAAATGTATATTCTGTCTTTGTTCCTGTTCCTGGCACAGAGCTCCTAAAATCCTTGAAATTTCTTAAGTGATGAAGGCCATAAAGGTGTCTTTTGTTATGTTAGTGAGGAGAAATGAGTAACAAAAGAATGAGCTGGTTGCCAGGGGAATCAGCCTTGTGATTAGAGGGTTGGAATTCGTAGTCCCACTCCTCTCCAATCTCTGGGTAGGGATGAGCTAGAGATTGAGTTCAATCACCAATACCAAATTATTTAATCAATCATGCCCATGTAATGAAGCCTTCATAAAAACTTAAAATGGTGAGGCAAGAGAGCTTCCAAGTTGGTGAAAACATGGAGATTTGAAGAGAATGGTACACCTAGTGAGGACAAGGAAGCTTTGTGCCTTTTCCCACGTTCTTTGCAGTACACGTCTCCTCTATCTGACTGTTTCTGAGTTATAGCCTTTTATTATAAACAGGACTTTAATAAGTTAAACATTTATCTGAGTTCTGTGAGTCACTATAACAAATTAATCGAACCCAAGGAGGGGATCGTTGGAAACTCCAAATCTATAGTTGATCTGTCAGAAGCACAGGTGACAACTTGGACTTTTCAATTGGTGTCTGAAGGAAGGGGGAGAGGGAGTCTTGTAGGACTGAAGGCTTAACCTGTGAAATCTGACACCATCTCCAGGTGGAGAGTGTCAGAATTGAGTTGAACTGTGGAACATCCAGTTGGTGTCTAAGAATTGCTGAGTGGTGTGGAAAAAAATACTTTGAATTGGTGTCAGAATTGGAGTAGATGACAAAGTCTTAAAATGGCTGTGGTTAATTTATTGATAAATGGTAATTTTTTAAATGAAAGAGCTGATGAGCTTATAACAAGAATAATGCAATTGACAAGGAAATTTTGTTGTTTCTATGGCATGTGAAACAACCATAATAAAGCCAATCCACATAGTTTTAGACAAAATGTGATTAGGACCATTATTAAACATATTTTCAATGAAGACAATAAATGTTACACCTGATTTCCAAAAAAAAAAAAAAAAACAAAAAACAAAAGATGAACATAATTTTTATAAAGGAAAAAAAATCTCAGAGTATATCATAATTATCCAGGAGCATAATGTCAATAATATACCATGAATTTACTACACATTCAGTAAGAATATATACCAAGAGAATGTCAAAGAGATTCATTAAGTCTGGAGTAGGTCCTAGACATTTGAATTTTAATAAAACTTTATAAGAAAGCTTTTGCCAGTATATGTACATTGATTTAACTAGTGTCATTATGTAACTTGCAATTTTTACCACACATTTTGTTTTTGAGCTTCCTCTACATTATAATTGCTATAGCTCTAGTTTCTACATTTTGACTGGTATATCGTATTTTGCTATATGATTGCACCATGATATATTTATCCAGAATAATCTGTTGATGAATGTTTGAGTTGTTTTTAGATTTGCGCTTTTAAAAAGAGTAGTGTAAAGGCCTTTCTCTGCAGGTGTCCTTGGGCACACCTGCCAGGGGTTCTAGGAATACACTTGTAGGTCCATTTGAGGTGTCAGATAGGTACAATCTTATAGATGTGACCAAATTGCTCTACGAAGTTGATATACCAGGTCACAAAACAACTAGTCGTGTATGGAAATTTCCATTGCTCTACATCATCTGTCTAAAGAGGAGGCTGAGTGCCTGGTTCCAAATACAAATCTTTGAGTCAAGCACATAGGGATTATGATAGCAGCTCTTTCTCTTAGTAGCTGTGTGACAGGAACATGTACTTAACTTCTCTGAGCCTTAGTCTTATAATCTGTAAAAGGATATCCTGATAGCTAAGAGGATATCTAGAACACATAGATGGGCAGCAAATGTTTTTTCCTTCCTATTCCATATTTTCCATTCTTTAAAAGAGATTTTTGTTTTAACCTTAAGATTCTCATTATATCTCAGAGAATATTTGGGGAAATGTTAAAAGAAGAAAGAAGTCAAACACATTCATGTATATTGTGTAACACATTCAGGGCCATTTCTGTAATAAAGAATGCCATCACAAGAATGAGCTTTCTGATGGATTGGGGTGGGAGAAAAATAGTCTTTCCTATTGAATGATTGTATCTTTGCTCTGGTCTCTTTGTGTCCAATAGTTTCAATTCAGGCATGCACATGAACTGGGAGTCTGGGACCTTCTTAGAGCTCCAGAAAGATGAGGCATTTGGTGACTGTGGATTGTCAGGGAGGGACACTGGAACAGGAGTCAGAGCATTGTCTGAATCTCAGTGCCTGAGCCTTCACTGGGACAGGACCTTCAGTGAGTCATTTCCTCACTCCTCTCCTCACCTACCAAGAGAATTGCACCAGGGAGCCAGGTCAATGAGGATATGGTATCTGATAGAATATCTATGATGTTCGAGGTCCTATGCCATCTGCTTTATTTGTACTTCTCCTTTTTTGTCAAGAACTTTTGCTCCAGTGGCCTTCATGGGGTGAAAGTCAGCAACCAATGAAAGAGAACAACATTGGGGATCTATTTTAGATGGTAAGGAGTCAGAGAAATGCTTTCTGAGAAATTATATTTAAAAGGTAACCTGAAGTGTGAGAAGGAGAGTTAGGGTGGGAGAGACTCCCAGCAAGGGAAATAGCATGTACAAAGGACCTGGGGCGGGAAATAGTTTGGCCCTTTTAGAATAAAGTAAAGCCAGTGTGACAGAGAGAGTATGAAAGGGGAAGTCAGGGTCCAGAGCTGGCAGGGCACTCTGGGCAGTGGTCAGGAATTTGCATTTTACCTGCTGAGCTCTGGCAAGCACTGGAGAGTTTATAAACAGGTGAGAGCTCACTTGCTTTTGGCATCCAAAAGTGTTAGACGCAAAGTAGAAGTATCACCCTTCTTTGTAAACAGAGCAGAGAAGGCATGAAGTACAGCCTTGTTGGTGGAGGCTGTGCTACTGAGGTGACAGAAATAGGTCACTGTTACTGAGGAAACCTGACATTGGACTGCTGACAGTGATAATGAGGACACGTGACAGGACTTGAGCTGGCCAGTGAGACTCTCCTGATTCTCCCACTCCAGTAATTGTATTGCATGAGGTAAAGTAGGTTGGGAGGCAGCTGATCTTTCATGGGGTTCAGGCCCATCTATTGGTCCTGCTAAGGGGATAGAGGTCATTGAGACACATAGTCCCATTTCCCTTCTCTGGGTCTGAAACACCTAGATATTCTTCTGTTCATGACAAGAGGCCTAGACTCCCCCTTGACATTTTCCCCATCATAATCTCATGCAGCCACAGTTTCTGGACATTTGATGTTCTTTAAAAGATGCTATTATTATTCTCTCAAGGCATAACATTTTCCCTTGTTGCACTGTAATTCAGAAGGAACATGTATTGCCTTTATTTAGATTTTCAGCTGTATCCATTGAATACAATTGTATTTTTTGCATTTTTAGATATTAAACCATATGGCGCTAGTTCTCATTCCTACATTAATTTTAGTGGACCAAAGAGTTAGACAAAATTGTTTTAAGTATATATTGAATAGGTTTGATTTAGATCTACCACTTTATTATTTGTTTTTTGCTTGTTCCCTCTGTTTTTCATTACCCTATTTCTCCTTTCTTGCCTTCCTTTGGCTTATTTGAATGCTTTTCAGTACTAGATTTTAATTTTTTATTATGATTTTTAATATATCTTTATATAACATTTTATGGTTGCTTTATAGATTATGAACTATCTACTTAACTGTTCATGATTTATTTAGAATCAATAGTTTGCTACTTCAATAGATATGTAGAAAACTCACCTTAATAGATTTCCTTACCTTCCCCACATATGCTACATTTTCCTTATGTATTTTATCTATTTTGAAATCTACATAGATATCTACAACAATGGGGCTTATTGAAAGCCCCGTCAGTCAATGTTATATTTTGCTATCATATTTCAATATTTACCATGCTTTTAGAAACCAATTTGGCTGTAATTTTATATTATTTTCCTCTCTAGATCTCCGTGAGTCCCAAATTAGGATAGGAGGCAGTGAGAATAAAAAATTTGCCCTTCATAGTGTTTTTTTTAACACTTGTGAGCATTTAATGAACTTTTCTCCATGTGGTTTCAAGCTACCAAGACACAGCCCCCCTGCCAACACCCTTAAACTTCTCTTTAGCTCTTCTGCTGAAGAATTTGGTTTTCACCATGACAGGCTGCTTTGGGAGCTTCCCCTTCCCCAGAACTTGGTAGTAGCCCAATCACACTAAATCAATGATAGGAGCAGTTCCTGTCTTGTTTTTGGCAACATTTACCCATGTTTGTTCACTGACCAAGGTTGACAGTGGGCAGGTTCCTCTTTAAGTGGTAATGCCTCATAGAAGCTTTCCCAAAGTAACCTGGGCGATATTTGTTGAAGTTGATCCTGTGGTGATGCATGCCACCAGCATTACTTTGACCTCCCGGGTGCTTCTGATGCTTACAATGTAGCCATAGCCATGGCTCCATGGCCCTGAAGTTTCTGGGTCTTCTTCAGTCTGGATAGCATGTTCACAGCCAAGACAAAAGAGAACCATTCATAATATTTTAAAACTTTGTAATAATATTCGACTTTAAGAGCAATATAGGTTATTGTTAATTAATTATTGATTAATTATTAATTAATTAAGCAATACCCTAGACAGCATCAAATGCTAGTGCCCAGAGAGATTACAGCATTCAGATCCCCAATGCCTTCAGTACACAAAGAGAATAGCTTTAGGTTAATTTTAGGTTCCACCACTGAGCGGGTATTCAAAGCAGTTTCCCCAATTTCCTTAACCTCTCCCAACTTTCTACCCTGGTTTAAATTATAGGGTTAAGTAGGTAACTTGAATAAGTATTTAGATTAAAGGAGATGCAATTTAGAGTACCACTTGTTTGCATTAATTTTTTAAACATTAATTTCTTGCTCTCTATATCATCTTTCTCAGAGAAAACACCTGTTCTGATTGATCCTTTTCTATTGTCTTAAAAAAAAAATCAATTCACATAATCCCTATACCACATTCTCTTGTCCCAGGGGTGGGCAGGATTTCATTTCTTTCATCATCACCATTGCCAGCACCAAGAGTGGTTATTAAATAAGTACCTATGAGAAATTTTAAATGACATTCCCGTAACTCCTGATGGCCCATCGTCTACATAAGAGATCATTGTGTATGAAGTGTTTGTTAAACTTTTACCATAATCACCTTCTAGAAGCCTTTTCAGGCATTTTTTTTTTTTTTTGCTTAAGTACTCCAACCCAACTCCCCAGCCGAATGTGAAAAATTTAATACCACAGTCTTAGTTTATCTGTTTGTATACTATGTTCCTTTGGAGGTTCACAGGCCATTATAATATCTATGAAAACCCTGACCTCAAGAACCAATGTTAGTCCCCTTGGGGATGATGTCACCTCTGTTGAGAATGCATGGTATGTTGTGATTAGGACAAAAACTGGAATCCCATACCTTTTCCATCCATCCTTTGTCCACACTAGAAAATCTGTCATGATTAAATGCCCAGCCTTGATGGACTATCCATGGAGCAATTGACATGGAACAATAGTCAGGTGTCTGCTCCTGGAGGGACCTGTAGACCTCAAATCTCATTCCTGTCTGGAAGTGATGCAGGATGAGGCAACCCCCCACTCCCAAGTAGGGACTCAAGCTCTACACCAGGAGAGGGTCCTTAGCTTAATACAAGAAAAAATTCAAGAATGAGCTAAAGGCAAAGGAAGATTTTTTAGGCAAAATAAAGTTTATTAGAGAAGGAATAATGATCTACGGACAGAGATGTGGTCTCCTCTGAAAGTCAGAGAATGAGAACCTGAGCACCTAAAGAACTGGGACTGCATGTGCTTTTTTTTAATTTTCTATGAAAAATTACTGATTATAGAGAGTAAGGAATGAAATTAATGGTTGAGTTTATCTTTAACTTGTACAGGGTACAGCTTAAAGCCTTTTCTTTCCTGTTTTCCTTTTATTATGGTATGGGTAAGCAATAAAAGTATGGGTAAACAGTTGTTAGTAATCTTTGCAGAAACCTTCCTTTTTTCTGTAGGTTCCCTGTGGTCTGCCCATATGGTCCATCAACCAGATTCCAAGTTTAATGGCACAGCATGTAGCATGCTCTGAATTACACTTGGTTTAATATTTAGTCAAGCTGGAGTAACGTCAGAAGCATGACGACATGAGGGATCTCCCCGATCTCTCTTTTTGAAACTATAAAGAGTTCAACATCTGCATCTCAAAAAAATAACACCTAACCAGCACATAAACATGTCTGGGAGATCTGCACATTGGAGCATCAGAAGGTGGGCTATTTGGGCGAGCAAGAAGGGGAGGCAGATAGAGACAGAGTCAGGTGCTGTGAAAAGCAGCCTGGAGGCCCTGGCAGGGCAAGGGGGAGAGGAAACTAACACTATAGTTCCTTTGTCCTTGGAAGCCCTGAAAAGTTCTGCCAAAGGGATACGCATATTCTATGCACTGGAGCCCAGGGAGCAGGGCAGATAGCAGGGCAGAGACCAAGCATGGAAGGGCAACAACTGTGTCTTAGCAACCACCTTTTCCAGGCAGAAAGCTGTCATGGAGCCTAACCATCATCCTCTGCCAACCTCCACTATCCCAGGGTGTGCCCTCCCCGCAAACACACACCTTTCCAGCAGGAGCACCAAACCATGGGTAATATCTTGCAACCAGAACTGAAACATACACAGCAGCCAGCCCCAAGTAAAGGAGAAGGGATATAGACAGAAAGCAACTGAAGCATGAGCCAACATCACAAGAAGGAAAATAGTCACACACAAAGCTGGCCTCTCCCAACTCACCCCACCCCCATCCAGTCAGGCTGATTAACAAGGAAGCGGTGGAGCATTGCACCTGACAGTGGGAACAGTACTAGGATATCAGAGCCTTCTCAGAGTTTTGGAATCCCATTGCCTTTCATATTCTGCCACAGGAGTGAAAACCTGGAACTAAGGTAACATGGTCACAAAGGAAAAACACAACTTTCCAGAGAAAAAAGGCATTCTTATTAATTTGTTTGTTTTATATTTTTAATGGTGAGATTGGTTAATGAAATCCAGTAAGTTTCACTTGTACATTTTAACAGTAAGGCATATTTACATTGTGTGTTCACTTCCCATTGTTAGATTTCTTTCTGTCACCACATATTTGACCCCTTTTACCCTATCTACCTGCTCCCTCCTTCTCCCCACTACCCTCTAATAACCACTAGTCTATTGCCCATGTCCATGAGTTTCTGTTACTCCTGTTCGTTTGTTGCTTTCAGGTTTATATCCCACATATAAGTGATATCATGTGATTTTCAACTTTTTCTGTCTGGCTTATTTCACTTAGCGTGATTATCTTGAGGTCCATCCATATTTTTGCAAATGACAGTATTTCATATCTTCTTATGGCTGAGTAATATTCTGTTGTATATATGTACCACCACTTCTTTAGCCAATCATCTATGGTAAGACCCTTTGGTTGCTTTCATGTTATGGCCACTGTAAATAATTCTGCTATAAAAATTGGTGTGCAAATATCTTTTCAGATATGGGTTTTCAAGCCTTTGGGGTAAGTACTCAGTAGAAGGATTGCTGGATAGAATGGTAAATAAATTATTAATTTTCTGAGGAACCTCCATACTGTTTTCCATAATGGCTGTACCAATTTGCAGTCCACCAACAGTATATGAGAGTTCCTTTTTCTCTACATCCTCACCAACATTTGTTATTACTTAACCTGTTAAAAACAGCTCTTCTAATAGGTGTGAGATGATATCTCATTGTTTTGATTTGCAATTTCCTAGTAGCTAGTGCTGTTGACCATATTTTCATATATTTCTTGGCCATTTGTATGTCTTTTTGGGAGAAGTGTCTATTCAGGTCTTCTGCGCATTTTTTATTGGATCATTTGCTTTTGTTGTTATTGAGTTTTATGAGTTCTTTGTGTATTTTGGATATTAGGCCTTTATCATAGGCATTGCTTGCAAATATACTTTCCCATTTGGATCGTTGTCTCTTTACCTTGTTGATGGTTTCATTTTCTGTGCAGGCCTTTTTACTTTGGTGTAGTCCCATTCATTTATTTTAGCTTTTACTTCCCTTGCCTTTGAGGTCAAATCCATAAAATCCTCTTTAAGTCCAAGATCCTTGAGTTTAGTTCCTACGTTTTCTTCTATGCATTTTATGGTTTCAGGTCTTATATTCAGGTCCTTAATCCATTTTGAGTTAATTTTGGTGTGTGGTGATAGACAACAGTCTAGTTTCATTCTTTTGCAGGTGGCTTTCCAGTTTGCCCAGCACCATTTACTGAAGAGGTGTTACTTTCTCCACTGTATGTTTTTTTCCAAAAATTATTTGCCCATGTAAATATGGATTTTCTTCTAGACTCTTTATTTTGTTCTACTGGTCTGTGTATCTGTTTTTCTGCCAATACCATGCCACTTTGATTACTGTCGCTTTGTAGTACAATTTGAAGTCTGGCAGTGTGATGCTTCCGGCCTTGTTCTTTTTTCTTAGGATAGCTTTGGCAATTTGGCATCTTTTGTGCTTCCATGCAAATCTGATGATTTTTTATCCTATTTCTTTAAAAAAATGTCAATGAGGTTTTGATGGGGATTGCATTAAATCTGTATAATGCTTTAGGTAATATGATCATTTTAACTATATTGATTCTTCAGATCCAAGAATGCGGAATATCTTTCCATTTCTTTGTATCTTTGATTTCTACTAATAGGGTCTTGTAGTTTTAATTATATAGGTACTTCCATGTTTCATTATATTTATTCCTAGGTATTTTATTATTTTTTTTTGTAATTGCAAAAGGAATTTTTTTCCACTTCTTGTTCTGACACTTCATTATTAGAGTATATGAACGCTATGGATTTTTGAATGTTGATTTTGTATCCAGAAACTTTACTGCATTTGCTTATTGTTTCTAGTCGTGTTCTTCTGGAGTCTTTAGGGTTTTCTAAATAGAGAATCATGTCATATGTAAATAATGAGAATTCGAATTCTTTGTTTCCTGTTTGGATGCCTTTTATCTGTTTCTCTTGTCTGATTGCACTACTAGGACCTCCATTGTTATATTAAATAACGGTGGCAATAGTGGACAGCTTTGCCTTATTCCTGATCTTAGAAGGAAGATTTTTAGTTTTTCACCATTAAGTATAATGTTAGCTGAGGGTTTGTCATACCTGACCTTTCTTATGTTAAGATCCTTTCCTTCTAAACCGATTTTGTTGTGTTTTCATCACAAATGCATGCTGTATCTTGTCGAAGGCTTTTTCTGAATCTATTGATATGATCATATGATTCTTACTTTTTAATTTGTTTTTGTGGTGTATCACATTAATCAATTTGCATATGTTGTACCATCTCTGTGACTCTGGGGTGAAACCCACTTGATTGTGGTGTATAATCTTTTTAATATGTTGCTGTATTAAGTTCGCTAGTATTTTATTTAGGATTTTTGCATCTGTGTTCATGAGAGATACTGGTCTGTAGTTTACTTTTTTGTGTGTTATCTTTACCACGTTTGGGTACCAGGGTAATATTAGACTCATAAAATGAGTTGGACAGTATTACTGTAAAAGGCTGTTTTAAACCTTGTCCCTAGGCCTTTAAGATAATCCCCCTATAGGAATTTTCCATTTAACCCTGCAGCTAACACCTGGCCTAGCCCCTGGCCTAGCCAGCAGCCCGCAAGGGACAATAGAAGAAGTTATCCAACAATGCCAGTAACAGTAATAAAAGAAAATGTTAACGGGAAATAGCTCCCACACGTTCCGCTTGGCTTAAGCATGTAACTGCAATGACGCACCTGAGTTCCACCAATCAGGGAAAAGGTCACGCAACCACCCCCTGAGAGGATATAAAACTCAGGGGAAAGGGGGTCTCAGGGCTCTCGCCCTTGGTGGGGGCCCAGGTTCGAATCCGTAAATAACGAGCATGCTGTAACATCTTATCCGTGAATAAAGTGCTTGCTGTTAACACCTTATGGGGCCCGGGTTTGAATCTGTGAATAAAGCGCTTGCTGTAACATCTTATCTGGAGGTCTCTGTCCTTCGTGGGGGTCTCGAATCGCCATACAACATTACCTCCTATTCAATATGTTGGAAGAGTTTGAGGAGAATAGGTATTAAATCTTCTTTGAGTGTTTGGTAGAATTCACTGGTGAAGCCATCTGGTCATGGAATTTTACATTTTGCTAGGTTTTTCATGATTGTTTCAATTTCCATACTGCTGATACTTTCTAGATCTTCTTGATTCAGTCTAGTAAGATTGTATTTTTCTAAGTACTGGTTAATTTCTTCTTGGTTTATTAAATTTGGTGTTATACACTTTTTCATAGTATTCTTTCATGATCCTTTGTGTTTCTGTGATGTCAGTCAAATTTTCCCTCTTTCTGTTAGGTCTGCGGGGGAAGAGCCAGCCAGATGCCTGCCTGGATAATCCTCAGCTTGATACCAGGAATCCAGACCTGAATAGGGCCCACCCTAAAGCCCTAGGCATCACCACCCTAATCCGAAAGCTCAATTAGCATTTGATTAACTGATTATGTTCCCCACTTTATACCCCTACCCCCATATAACCCATAAAAGCCATGCCCTCCCACCCCAGGGCACGACTTCTATGGCCCCTCTCCAGTCTGGACCAGAGAACGTCGCCCAGGAGCGCTCTCCCAATAAATGCTTGCTTTTAAAACTTCTGTTGGCATGTCACGCGTTTACCTTACCTTTCATCCCTGGTTTTTTGTTTCTGCCCTTTTTTCTTTAGTGAGTCTAGCCAGGGGTTTGTCAATTTTATTAACTTTCTCAAAGAATCAGCTCTTTGTTCCATTTATTTTTTCTATTGTTTTGTTGTTTCAATTTCATTTATTGCTGTGCTAATTCTGATAATTTCTTTTCTTCTATTAACTTTAGGCTTTATTTATTCTTTCTTTTCTAGATTTTTAAGATGAAGCATTAGGTTGTTCATTCTTATTTTTGGAGATAGGCCTATAATGATATGACCTTTTATTGTATGACTGCTTTTGCCATGTCCCAAAAGTTTTGATATGTTGTTCTATCATTATCATTTGTCTCTATGTATTTCTTGCTCTCTCTTTTTATTTCTTCTCTGATCCAGTTATTCTTCAGTAGCATTTTGTTTAATCTCCATTTATTTGTGGTTCTTCCTGATTTGTTTTAAATTGATTTCTAGTTTCATAGCATTATGATCAGCGAAAATGGTTGGTATGATTTCAACCCTCATGTTTATTGAGGCTATCTCTGTGTCCCAGTATGTGGTCAATCCTTGAGAATGTTCCATGTGCACTAGAGAAGAATGTATAAGCAGCTGTTTTGGGATGGAAGGCTCTGTAAATGTCAGTTATGTCCAGTTATCTAATGTGTCATTTAAGAATGTTATTTCCTTATTGATTTTCTATTTAGATGATCTGTCCATATCTGACAGTGGGGTATTTAGGTCCCCTACTATGATAGTGTTTTGGTCTGTTTCTCTCTTTAGTTCTGTTTGTAATTGCTTTACATATTTTGGGGCTCCCTGATTGGGAGCATAGATATTAAGAAGTGTTATGTCTTCTTGGTGCATAATTACCTTTATCATTATGAAGTGTCCCTCAGTATCTTTCTTCACCTTTTTTATTTTGAAGTCTATTTCATCCAATATTAGTACCACTACTCCCACTTTTCTCTGAATGCCATTTGCTTGAAATAGCATTTTTCACTCTTTCACTTACAGTCTGTATTTGTCTTTGGAGCTGAGATGTGTCTCCTGGAGGCAGCGTATAGTTGGCTTTTGTTTTTTGATCCATTCTGCAACTCTGTGCCTTTTTATTGGTGAGTTCAGTCCATTTACATTAAGGGTGATTGTTGAAATATGAGGTCTTCTTATAGCCATTTTATCTTTTGCTTTCTGGTGATTGGATGTTTCCATTGCTTTCTTCTCCTTATGTCTCTGTTTTCTGTACTTTGGTTGGATTTTATGGGTTTTCCCTATTATTCTTCTTGTTTTGTGTTATATACTTCGGTTCTGAATCTTCTGAGTGTGGTTACCATTATGAATATGCAAAGGATAGTATATATACAGTCTCCCATTTCCTCTGTACATGCCTTATTTCCATTCCCCTTTGTGAATTTGGATCTTTGAATCCTCCCCTTCTTAGTCATTGTTATCTCAGTTTGTTTCTATGTATGCTGAACATTCATACTATCTTGCTATATTATTCCTCTTATTATTTAAGCTTATAATGCCCTCTTCTTAATAAGGATTGTACTCCTCTGCTTCTACTTGCCTGGTAGTCATTTTACTCCTAATTATATATATAGAATTTTGTTTTAGGTGACCTGACCTCTTTCAGTATTTTCTGTAGCACAGGTCTTATAGTGGAGAATTCCCTCAATTTTTGTATGTTTAGAAAGGTCTTTATTTCTCTTTCATATCTAAAAGGGAGCTTAACTGGACGCATTATTCTAAGCTGGTATTTCCTTTCACTTAATAGTTTAAATATTTGATTCCATTTCTTTCTGGTTTGTAAGGTTTGCACTGAGAAGTCCAAGGATAATTATTGGGTTTGTTTTTTATAAGTTACTGTTTTCTTTTCCCTGGCTCCCCTGAGAATTCTATCTTTGTTGTTGATTTATAATAACTTTAATACAAAGTGCCTTGGAGAAGACCTTTTTGGGTTGAAATAATTGGGTGTTCTGTTGATGTCTTAAATTCCAAGCTTCAGCTCATTCCTTAGATTTGGGTAATTCTAGTCAATTATTTTTCTGAAAATGCTTTTTAGTTCCTGCTTCTTTTTCTCACCTTTGAGAATGCCCATTATGCTTATGTTTCCTCTCCTTATGGTATCAGCTATTTCTTGTATTTCTCTTTCATCAATTTTCAATCTTAGGTTTCTCTTTTCTTCCTTCTGGTTTATTTCTAGATTTCTGTCTTTGATATCACTGATCCTTTCCTTAATTTGGTAGACTCTATTTCCTAAGCTTGCTATTTCATTTTTCAAACCTTGTAGTGTTTTTTTTTTAATCTCAAGAAGATCTGTTCTTTTTGAGAGTTTCAATCTCCTTGCTCTGCTCATCTAGTTGTTTTTCCAGTTCCTGAAATTGCTGATATGACTTGTTTTGGAACTCACTGAGTTTTTTTCAGAAGTACCATCCCGAATTTTCTGTCATTTAAGTTGCATATTTCTATGTCTATAAGCTTATTTTCTGGAGATTTTTCTCTTTCTTTCTGAGATGTCTTGTCATCTTGGTTGTTCATGGTGTTTAATGGACTATTTCTCTTCAGGGGCATTAGTGGATGTGTATTCTGTTGTTTTTCCAGAAAGAAGATTTATTGTATATAGGTCTCTAGCCTGCTGCAAAAAAGGCACTTTTCTTTTGGTTTCCAGTATGTGACGTCTAAGCCTTTTGGATCCCTGCTTTTTATAAAGCCTTAATAATGCCTGTTTTATTTTCTTATAGATATTTCATCATGCTCGCTACCCTGTTTTGGTCCCTGTCAGTGTCAGCCACAGTCTCAGCAGCATTTGTTCAGATTCCCCTGGGGGCTCTATGGTGATTCATCTCTGTGCTGGGAGTTGGGGGCTGTGGCTCAGCCCCAGTTTTGCATCCACAGTTGGTAAATATCAACTATCTTTGCTGTCCCATCCTGCTTTACTGCTCTCTGCCCAGATGACTGGACCCTGCTACTGGCTGTGTGGAACTCACAGCACTCCCAGGTAGAGATGTTCAGAGAAGTCTTTGCAGCTCCTCTTCTCTCCCTCTTCCTGCAGGGAGCTCTAGCAGCTGTGAGAGGCAGCTTCTTTATTTCTCCCAGTCCCCCACCCAACACCCGGGGTTCTGACCTATGGTAGCTCTTATGCACAGATCCCATGCAGTTTGGGTGTTTTTTATTGAGTTTTCGATGTTAAGCTTATTGTTGTTCCAAGGGGAGAGATCTGAGGACATCTCTCACTCTTTCATGTTTCTCCTCTGACTGACTTCTGGATTGTATTGGGTTTTTATATCTTCTCCTGCATTAAATCTGTTGTCATTGTGCTACATAATGTATGTGTGGAAAATGGTGCCATACATTCATGAGAGAATGAGAGTAAAAAATGTGCACAACATTGTCTTGTGTTAAATTGACCCTATGAAAATTTGACCTAGAAAAATAGCTAAAAGGATTAACTGTTTAATAAAGTGGTATAATCTAACATGGTTAAAAAAAACTCACTGTTTTATTTATGGTTTAAATTAAACCATAGACATATGAAAATCAAATCGGTAATATTTAGTTCATCGCACAAAAGATGTTTTAATATTAGCAGGATCTCACACTTCAAAAAATAAAATAGATCAGAGTTTACCATAATATAGCTTTTATGAAAACTGATGTGTCTCTGAAAAGATCTTTTGGGTTTCAATGCTCAGCTGGTGCCTAAGCAGCTCATTTATGGCTTTTTTGCTGAAGGATTGCCTTGGTGGCATCAGACATGGTATGCTTGCTAATATCTCTGAGCAGGAGCAGGTGCACCACTGTCTTGATCTCTCTAGAGGCGATGGTGGAGTACTTGGTGTAACATGCCATAAAAGAGGTGTAGTCTGAAATGCATTGAATGATGTTACAAAAATAATTTTTGGATTTCTGGTCAAGATGGCAAAGTAGGTGAACATTCTGCTTTGCCTCCTCTCAGGAGGCACATCAAGATTGCAACTAAACTACAGAACTTTAATTGAGAATCATCTGAAGTCTAGCTGAATAAAAGTTCTACAACTAAGGACATACAAAAGAAGCCACTTCAAGACAGATAGGAGGAGTGGAGATATGGAAGTGGCTGGATATTTTGGTTGTGGAGGTCCACCTGGAGGATTGAGGGATCCCAGGCCCATCCCAGGGTTCCTGTGCCAGGAACAGAAGTCCCACAACTTCTGGCTGTGTAAACCAGTGGAAATTATAGCTGAGTGGGACAGAGAGTGGCTGGAGGCTCAGGGATTCTTCTTAAAGGGCCCACACATGAACTTGCTAAAAGATTCTCTCGTTCTAAACTCCTGCTCTGGAGCGATAGCTCGAAAGGTGCCAGAGATATACAGGGAGGAACTGAATTATCTGGCTTCAGTACAAGGACTGGAGTGGCAGCTTTTCCCAAGACAAAATCCTGGTAAAATCTATTGTTCTTTTATTTAGGCTCCCCCTCCCCCTGTCATGCGGACACATGTGGCCACCATATCTGTGTCTCCATTAACCTGGCTAATACCATATACCTGGCCCTGGTCTTTCCTGAGACTCTGCCTCACCAACTTAAGGACTCACCCAAGCTGCTTCTAGTGGCTTTTTCATACAAACGTCCATCTTGTCTCATGCTGAGGACTTTTCTGAAATCTCTCAAAGGTTCACAAAACCCAAACAGCATCTACCTTCAGCATGCCAATACCTCTCACTGAGCAACTCCAAGCCCAGCACTAGCAGCAGCTAGCTTGTATTCCCAAGTTGGACTCTCAAGGCACCTCCAAGCCAAATGCGGGTAGTGGCCATCTGCAGATTGCTTTGTAGCTCATTTCAGGTGTCTCTGGGCAGGGCACAATCTATGGCTAAACTTGGCCTGTGGTGGGACCACTCCCAGTAGGCCTTGAGGCTGGCAAACCTGGCAGCTGGCTTTCTACTGATTCAGAGCACCACCTGGCTGCCTCCATGGATGATACACCCAAAGGGCAGACTGGGCAGGTGTCAGAGCCCTGCTAAAGCTAATCCTTCTCCATAGGTCAGCTCCTGCACAACAGTTCCT
This sequence comes from Cynopterus sphinx, assembly GCA_030015415.1. Taxonomy (NCBI): domain Eukaryota; kingdom Metazoa; phylum Chordata; class Mammalia; order Chiroptera; family Pteropodidae; genus Cynopterus; species Cynopterus sphinx. The sequence continues at coordinate 56,798,925 of CM057388.1, forward strand.
CCATTGTAGTCACAGTCAGTCCTGACAACCAATCAGCCTGATGATCAAACCCTGACACTGATGTGCAAGCAGCAACAAATGCTCAACTACAAGAGGGCACATACAACTCACACAAGGCACACACCCACAGCACCTGACTCAGGCAACTAGGGAGACTGTGCCACTGGGCCTCACAGCACACCTACTACATAAGGCCATTCTGCTAAGACAGGAAGACATAGCAACCCTACCTACTACATAGAAATAAATGCAGGGAGCCAGCCAAAATGGGGAAACAAAAAAACATGACCCAAATGAAAGAAAGGAACAAAGTTCCAGAAAATGAACTATACAAAATGGAGTCAAGCAATTTATGAGATGCAAACTTTAAAGCACCGATTATAAGGACGCTCAATGATCTCAGTGAGAAGTTAAACAAAGAGATAGAAAATATAAAAGTAATTATAAAAAGCATAAAGAAGAACTAGTTAGCAATGAATAATACAATAAGTGAAATAAAGAATACATTAGAAGAAATCAACAATAGATTAGATGAAGCATAGGTTCAAATCAATGATTAAGAAGATAAAGTAGCAGAAAACACCTAAGACCTGCAATGAGAAAAAAGAATCCAAAAAATGAAATTTGTTTGATGGTCCTCTGGGCTAACACCAAGCATTCCAACATTTTCGTTATTGAAATACCAGAAAATGAAAGATGGAGAGAGCAGGGAATTGAAAACAAATTTGAAGAAATAATGACAGAAAACTTTTCTAACATGAAAAATTAAATAGGCGCACAAGTCCACGAGGCACAGAATGTTCCAAGCAAGATGAACCCAGAGGCCCACACAAAGAAGTATTATAATTAATATGCCAAACGTTGAAGACAAAGAGACAATCTTAAAAGCAAGAAGACAAAAGCAGTTAGTTACCTATGAAGGAACTCCCCTAAGACTGTTAGCTGATTTCTTAACAGAAACTTTGCAGGCCACAGTTCAAATACTGGCAAGAAATATTCAAAGTGGTGAAAAGCAAGGAGCTACAGCCAAGATTACTCCACCCAGCAAAGCTATCATTTACAATTGAAGGACAGATAAAGAGTTTTCCAGACAAGAAAAACCAAAAGGAGTTCATCAACACCAAATCAGTATTATAAGAAATGCTAAAGGAACTTCTTTAAGAAAAAAATAAAAAAAAATATGTATAATAAAATGGCAATAACTACACATCTAGCAACAATTACTTTAAATGTAAATAAATTAAAAGCTCCAATCAAAAGATAGGGTGGCTGAACAGATAAGAAAACAAGACCCTTACATATGCTGCTTACAAGAGACTCACTTTAGATCAAAAGACACACAGACTGAAAGTAAAGGGATGAAAAAGATTTCATGAAAATAGAAACAAACAAAAAAGCTTGGGTAGCAATATTTATACCAGACAAAATGGGCTTTAAAACAAAGGTTATAACAAAAGACAAATAAGAACTCAATAATACCACTTTTTGATATTTATCTGAAAAATCCCAAAACACAACTTTGAAGGGACATGTGCATCCATAAGTTCATTTGCACATTATTTACAGGAGCCAAGATAAAGAGGCAACCTGGATGTCTATTAATGGATGAATGAATAAAGAGTTAGTGTGCATCTACAATAGAATATTACTCAGCCATAAAAAGAATGAAATCTTGCCATCTACAAAAACATGGATGAACCTAGTTGGTATTGTGCTGAGTGATGTAAGTCAGACAGAGAAAGACAAATGCCATATTATTTCACTTATATGTGGAATATAAAGAACACAATAAACAAACAAAACAGAAACAAGTTCATAGTTACAGAGGACATTTGATGGTTGCCAGATGGAGGAGGGGAGGTGTTGGTGGGTGTGTGAAAAGGGGGAAGGGATTAAAAAGTACAAATATACAGTTACAAAATAGTCATGGGAATGTAATGTATAGCACAAGGAATATAGTCAATAATATTGTAATAACTGTGGTGTCAAATGAATACTAAATTTATCAGGCTGATCACTTCTTAAGTTATATAAATGTATGAATCACCATGTTGTACACCTGAAAGTAATATTTTATGCCAACTATAATCGAAAAATTAAAAAATATTAAGTAAAATAAAAAGCAAAGATTACTTTTATAAAATAAACAACCAACTATTCATTTGTAAATTTTAAACATCTTTAGTAAGGCATATAATCTGTGCTTTAAATTAAAATTTTGGTGCCAAGTCTCTTCTGTGATAGATAATCTCCAAAGATGACTACCAACAATTTCCCTTCTCCTTGCATGAACATGCTGCTTCTTATACCAGGAAATGAAGTCTGTTTCCTCTTTCTTTGAATCAGGGCTAACCTTTTGGCTTCCTTTCACCACTGGAATATAGAAGTGACATTCTGAAATCTGTTCATGCCTTCAGAGAACTCACATGTATGTTTTCTCCTCTTGGGGTCCAGCCATTATGCTCTTGAGGAACTCTAGTCTAGGCCACCTGAGGGCCACCTGAAGAGAGACCCTGGAGGATGAGTAGTCTTCTTGGATGTTCTAGCCCCAATTGAGCCAAGATGCATGAGAGATTCTAAGTGAGATCAGCAGAATTACCCAGCTTAAGCTCATTCAATTCACAAAATCATGAGAAATAATACATTATGTTAAAAAAGAAAATAATTCACAATGCACTTGATGTTTAATGAATTACAGATGTTGGAGGAAACTTGCTTCAAATCCTTGTAGACATAGGTCTCTTAACTGTCTTGGGGCAACTCTTCCACATCTTCTCCTTCTCTCTTTTGGAAGTGGCTTTCATGATGCACTTCTTGGAAAAGATAGATTTAAAAGACTGCTCAGCCATGATGGGCATTGTTTTCCAGTACCGTGGAATGAAAAAGAAAGGTAGTTGGTGAGTGGGAGGTGTCTAACTATATATGCCTTGCATGTAAATGAGGTCTTAGGTAATGCAACATCTGATTGGATGAAATGTAATTCAGTAAGCTCTGTCAATAAGACACCTAATGTTAAATGTGAGTGGATAATTCTACCCACAGGAGTCAATTCAAAGACATGAAATAAACAGATGATCTAAAAGCTTCCTGTAGCCTTCACTGAGAGCTCCATGAAGATGTTATTTACAGCATATAAATTGTAAAAATTTCAGCTTCTAGTCCTTGAAAGTTTTGACCTCTATAATCCAGGTCCATGAGGCCAGAGGAATAACTCTGGCTACATTGGGCTATTTGTCCACCAACCCAGAATCCATATTGGGCTAAGCCAACCTAGCTTGAGCAGGAACTCTCCAACTTTGGGGAGAAGTTTCTGGAAAAAGAGGGACCTAACTGACAGGCCACTGCCTCCAATTCTGATAAAAAAAAACCTCAGTGAATTGGAAAAAGGGAAAATGGTAAAACCAGTCTCCAAATACAGAACACAAATAGAATAAATATATTTATAAAAATGTAAAAAATTCTTAAACATTAGCCAAGATTAAAATTGTTTCTCTTGACAATACTTACATCCTAGAAAAATACCCTAAATTGTATAATTGGTGAATAAATAAGAGAGCTGCTGACTGGGAAGAAAATAGTAAATTACACATCTTAAGAATCTCCTTAGAAAAAGGTATAATACTATAGAAGATATTATTCAATGTAAAGGATATCTCTTTCAAATAGCTATGATGTACAATTGAAAATATTGATAAAACGTACGAATTTTTGAAAAGTATAAATTACAGAAATTAATCCACTCCCTCTCCAAAAAAGGACTAAGAAAATAGAAGAAATTGATGTCATCGATGAGCTACTATAGCAATGGCCAGGCTTCTGAAAGTATGTAGTGTCAGATAATTAAGGAACTCGTATTTTTTCTGTTAACTAAATGGTGTCAGATTATTTATAAATTACGATTTTTATTTAAAGAAAATATCAAATTAAAAGAATGGGTGAAAAAGTTCTGAGCAGTTACATTTGTAAATGAGAATATACAAAGTCTACCCAAATTATTAGCGGTTAGATCTGGCATCATGATTAAAGATGAACAAAAATGAGAAATCAGAATTTATTCAAGAATAAAAAGATGTTTCAGATTGAGGAAAACAAAAATATGATTCATTGTATGATGTTAAATGGAAAAATCTTGAATTAATCTCAGTACATGCTTTAAATCCCTTTGCTACTATAATGTTGTTTATTTCATGGTGTAATACTAGTATTACCATTATTAGAGACAGGATTCATAAAAATTGAATCAGCACTATTGTTTATCATTTTCTGGTACATTAAAAAATATTTTAAGAGGACTTGAAATAGGATTTTACTGCAAAGACCTAGAAAAACTATCATAAAATCATCTGCAAGTAAATCCCCAGGGGAACAGGAACTACCATGTAATAGACTTACACATCAGAAATAAAATTTGGAGAAAACAAAGATTCTTTTAGGAACTGTGTGTGTTCAGAGAAAGAGCTGTGGATATATTCAGGGAAAAATAAGCATTTCACTAAGTCACTTAATTTATATAATGCTAATTTGTGCTGCTTCAAAATGCCAGTATATGTCATTATGTCATACAAATGTTTCACCAAAGTTATTCTAGCACACTAGTCTTCTACATACTATATTAGAAGGCATTTAATATATCAAGTTCATTAGGACAGTTGTGTGTTTTGCTTTTTTGCACTTGTAAACACCAAAAGTAAATAGAAGTAGTAATAAAAGAACATTTAAGAAGCACTGTAATTTGGTTGAGAGTACAGGGGTGATTGAGACAAATGAATCTGTTGAGTAGAGAGAAAAAACAGGCTTGATGCTGAAGAACAGAGGGAAAAGAGTAAACCTAGTGAGTGAATGAAAATAAAAGGACTAAGTGAGCAATCATGATCTACGTTTCTGTTTTATGAAAAAGATGAAATAAGCAAAATGGTTTTAACTACAGCAAACAGTATATTATAAGCATGAATCTGGGGAAAACAGTTTTAATATAATAACAATGCCATTAACTTCTAAAAAATACAACTTTAATATACAACAGAAACAAATAAAAAGCACAGAAATAGATAAATCAAAAATTTCAAGAAACAATATCTTTATCAAGCTCCTTGGACTCTGAAATTACTATTCTATTTTATTCAGATTTATTTCCTTTTATCCTTTTTTAGTTTAGAACATTTTAATTTTAAAAATACAAACCTAATGGCCCGCGATTATGCATCACTTTGATGATGGAAATATCCAGTGAGAAGATGAGTTCATGCCCCATTCTCTATTGGCTCAGCCAATAAAAGATCTGACTCTTAACATTATACTACATGAACCATGGTGATTGATCAAGAGAAATAAGATGACTTTCCCCCACCATCTTTTTCTCAAGCTATCTGAATATTGAGTTCTTTTTCACCTTCAAGCACATATGCCTGACAAAATAAAACCCACCACATTAACTTAGTAGGAGGACAATCTCACCCAAAGATGTTGACCAATAAAATTTGGTTGGTCCTGATTCCTAACCCAGAATGTGAAGTTAAGGAAAAAGAAGTTTGAAAATATGGCCATTTACTCTTTTATCTCATTATTAGGGACTTTAAAAACAAGTCTAGGATCACTGGTGGACATGAGTGGAGCATGAGAGCACCTGTACCCCTTTTCCCAGGTCATCGACCCAGTTTTTGCCATGTTGCCTAGTGTTCATCTGAGGGTTGCAACAAGGCCAGCTCTGCCCCTCACAGCTTCTACTGTTGCCTCATAATTCTTCTGAAATCCTGAAACCTGTCCATAATGTAGCAAATTTTTCCTGCAAAGTCTTCCTACACAGAGGTGAGTATAAAAAACATCAGCTCTTGAGAGTTAAGTTAGGCAAGAACCATATAACTTTGGGTGGACATACTTGACCAGGTATTCTGTCATGCACAATTGGGAATTTTGTTTTTAGAAAGTGTCAACTGAAGGCCATCACTGCCAATTCAATGCCAACAGGAGTACCCATTAAGAGTGCAGTGAGGGGAGAGACTTCATTCAGTACAAACAGCACATTCAGTACTAAAAGACTGTGAGACAACTCAATAGTGATACAGCCCAATTATGACACAATATAGCTGAGAGACAGCAGAGATGTAAAATAACTCAGGCAAGGAAGCCTGAGCAAGGCTTCCCAGTGGCCTGAGCAAGGCGACCCAGTGTTACTGCTCTGGTGTTATACCTCCACTCCAGTGAGGCTACTCCAATCTAGTGCTGCAGCTTCAGTTTTGGTGTTATAACTCTGGATAGTAAAATACAGCCATGGATGGAAATTGGAAGTGTGATCAAACGAGGCAGAGGGGAGGTTGACTTATATAGAGAGAAAGCCCCACTCCTGAACCATGATTGGTACATTTCTACGTCAATGAAGGCTCCAAGTCCTCATAATTTGATTGGTCCAAAATACATTGTTCTGGTTGGTTGGAATGGAGCCACTCTGATTGCCAGTAATGATGCAAATGAAAATATAGCTGTACAGATCCAGTTGGACAGGGAAGGTCTCGGTCTTATTTGGTCAAATTTCAATCTTAAGAGCTTTCTGTAAGGATCAACTCAACCAATAGGAGCACAGTGTAGGAGGCTTGGCAACCCAGTCTCTGGCTTTTCACCAAAATGCGGTGTGCTTGAGGGCTATAAACAATGGCTCTTAGACTCTGGCTATGAATTTGAGTCCAATTAACCACAAAGAATCCTTTTTGGCAGTGTATTCTTCTCAGGGTCAACAAAAGCATAAGATTCATAGTTATGTTCTTGTTAAAATAATTAGACTGGCTAGCAAATTATATCCCTTCTAGGAACTGAGAGTTTTTTCCTAGATGAGAACTTCCCAGAGAGGTGAAAGGCCTTACCCAAGGTCACATAACTCTTGGGTCAGAATTGACACCAGGATCCAGATGATGTCCTGAATCTCATTCTAATGTCTGGTTCATCAGGCATGGTATTAAACCTAACAAAGGCTTATAGAAGCTGTGCTTCTTTGCATTAATCTGCTTGACAGAAAATATTTTAAAATAAAAGCTAATCAGTGTTAATTTGCTCTATCCATGTCAATCTCCATGCTGATAATTAATTCAAATTAAAATGCATAAGTATGTTTTCCTTTTAACAAACTTCAACAGCTGGTGATGTCAGATATCAGGTTGAGTTTTAGGAGAAGCTTATGCTTTTCCCTCTTTCTGAATTATTTTTTGTAGCCTCAAATCTGTCCCCTTTTGTGACTCCACAGATATGTGGCTTTGTAGGCAAGAGGGAGATGAAAGGATTACAATGGAAGTAGTAGTGTTATATTTGTGTTATTTATCCAATGTTGCTTGTAGTTGTAGTTTGTTCACTTCATTTCTGTAATGTAATGCATTATAAAACCTTAAAATTATTTTTCTGTTGATAGGTGTTTGTGTTGCTTTAAGTTTTGAGCTTAATAGTCAGTCCTGATCATTTCTTTTAGTGAACACAAGGACTCATTTCTGTTGAAATATATCAGGAGTGCAACTGATGAGTCAGAGCATATATAAATATTTAGCCTTAGGGGATAGTGACAGTTTTCCAAAGTGGTTGTATCAATTTACACTTCCACCTGGAGAACATATGTGAGTTCCTGTTATTCTATATCCTTGCCAACACTTGATATTGTCAGTCTTTTGACTGTTATCTATTCTCCCATTTCAATGATAGGTTAACCAACTGGGTCAAAAAGAGGTTAAATACTTTTAAAAAACTTAACCTCAAGCTATTATTTATTTACTAAATAGATAATACTGTAATACTATATATACTATAATACTATTCAGGGCTTTGGATCACATATAGAAGTATGACCAGCCTCTTACATCAAAGGAGCATACATTTTAAACAAGAGGACATGAAATATTTCTGGGGAAATTAAATAATAATGTTATCAATATAAAAGATGTTCCAAGGAGGTCTTGTAATTGTATGCTATATTTTTGACTTATTTATTTATTTAGTTTCAGGCATACAGTATATTGGTTAGACATTTATACAGTTTATGAAGTGATCTCCCAATTACTCTAACACCCATATGGCTTTGCACACAGCCATTACAAAATAGTCACAGGAATGTAGAATAGGGAATATAGTCAATAGCATTATAATGGTTAAATACTTTTTAAATATAAGCACCAAATCTGAATCATAGATTCTTTCTGCTATACCAGGCCATAAACTTTTACAGCACTGGTTTCTAGCACTCAAAAAATCATATTAAAATAAAAGGCACCTCGCATACTGTGATATGCATCTATATTAGTACTAATTCAACATCATACCTTAATGATAATGGTTGTGGTGGTGGTGCAGATTTAGTTGTTCCCTTTGGTCTAAGACATGGGGTGATATAATTCTTTTTGTAAAGGATCAGATAGTAAATTTTTTTAGGCTTTGAAGTTTATCTATTTACAATTTCCTTTGCTCTTAATATTATTATAACCTTTATGTAGGTTGTTCTGGCTACGATTGCTACATAACAAATTACTTCAAAAATTAACAACTTAAAATAATTATTTATTTATAGATTTATTTAGCTGCTAATTTCTTGTTTGAAGTCTCTCATGATGTTGGGGTTAGATGTCAGCTGGGACAGCAGTCATCTGAAAGCTGGACTGGGATGGACGTTCAAGAGGGCTGATTCACATGGCTGGCAGTTAGTTTCACTGTTGGGTTAGAACTCAGGTAGAGCTGTCAATCAGACACATGGCCTTTCTAGCATGGTGGTCTCCGGGTAGGCAAAACTGTTACATGATGACTACTATCCCCAGAGTTAGAATCCCAAAAGTACCAGACAGATGCTTCCTAATGTTTTTTGATCTAGCCTCAGAAGTCACACAAAGTGATTACCACTGTATTATATTAGTCAATACAGTCACAAATCCTCTCAGCTACAAGAGGAGAAGACATAGTCCACATTTCTCGATGAGAACAGTGGCAAGGGGACATGTTTGAAAATTAAATTTGTTCCTCAGTAAATTAATGGATGTAATCTGCATATAGATATTCATTGGAGCAATGTTGTTAACAGTGGAAGTACAGAGCATTTCTAACATTAATCAATAGGGTTTGATTGAATAATTTGTGGTAAATCTAAAGAGTAAAATAATATGTAACTATTAAAATGTATAAGGTAGTTCCATCTATACTGACATGGGAATGTGCTGAAGATATACTTTTGAGTGGAAGAATCAAATAGCAGAACAGTATATATGGTATAACTCCATTAAATATGTAAATTGTATATATAAAATAAGCATAGAAAAATTAATAATGTACAGCATACAGATCTACTTTTTCATTATAGGTGTTTATGTATTTCTGAAAATTTTCTAATAAACAACATAGTTAACTTTTAGCTACATGTATCAAGAAACCTTAAATTTTTCATCATTTTTGATCCCCCAATTCAATTTCTTTGAAAAAATATAGAGAAAATGACCATCAAGATATAAATACAAAAGCTTCCTTAATATAGAAAAAAATTATGTGATCTTAATTCAATCCATTGTATAGAAAAACCAATATAACATATTTTGAAATCATCAAAATTATGACGGATTTTTAATAACAGCTTTACTGACAAATAATTCTCATGCAATATATTTCATCTATTTGGAGTGCATAATTCAAAGCTTTTTAAAAATTTATTTAGTTAGTTATTAAAATTTATTTATTTTAATTACTTTCAAGTATACAGTATATTGGTTAGACATCTATATAGTTTATAAATCGACCCCCTCCAATTGCTCCCTCCTTCCCCTGGCCTTCCACCTAGCCATCATATTAATGTTAACTGCATTCCCTATGCTGTGACCAACTATCAACTACTAATTTGTACTTCTTTAACCTTTCACTCCATTCTCCCAGCTCCCCACTCCCTTCCCCTCTATCACCAAATTGTCCATTATATTTGTTAGTCTGTTTTTGAGTAGTTTGCTCTTTTTGTTCCTTAGTTATTCAGAGTTGTGTCACCATTACCTCAATCTTAGAACATTTTTACCACCTCCAAAAGAAAGCACAAACACATTAGCAGTCACTACCCATTTCACCCCAACTTTTTCCTGAGCTCCAAGCAACTACTAATCTATTTTCTGTCTCTATGGATATGCTTATTCTAGACATTTTATATTAATTGAATCAAACCATATGTTGTCTTTATGAATGACTTCTTTTGCTTAGCACAATGTTTTCAAGGTTCATCCATGCTTTTTAGCATTTCATTTCCTTTTTCCATGAGATAGATATACTACTTTTTATTGATCCATTAATTGGGTGATAGACATTTGGGATATTTCTAGTTTTCAGTTATTATGAATAATGTTGCCAAGAGCATTTACACACAAATTTTTGTATGAACATATTTTTCATTTCTCTTGTGAAAAAACCTAAAAATGGAATTGTCGACTCATATGATAACTCAATGTTTAACATTTTGAGAAACTACCAGACAGGCTGTTTTCCACAGTGGCTGCACCATTTGACATTCCCACCATCACTGTGTGATGGTTCCAATTTTTCTACATATTTGCCAACACGTGTTATTATCTGTCCTTTCAATTATATCCATCCTAGTGGGTATAAAGTCGTATCTCATTGTGGTTTTGATTTACATTTCCTTGATGGCTAATGATGTTGAACATCATGGTTATGGGCCATTTGTAGATTTTCTTTGCAGAAATATCTATTCAAATTATTTGCCAGTTTTTAAATTATACTTGACATACAATATTATATTAGTTTAAGGTTACAACATAGTGATTAGACATGTATATAACTTACAAAGTGATCATCATGATAAGTGTAGTAATCATTTGACACCATACATAGTTTTACATTATTGACTATATTTCCTATGCTGCCCCATGACTTATTTTATAACTGACTTTGTCCATTTTAAACTGGGTTATTTGTTGTTGTTGTTGTTGTTTTTTAAATGAGTGTAAGAGTTATTTATATAGTCTAGATAGAAGTCCCTCGTCAGATATATTACTTTCAAATTTTTTCTCCCATTCTGAGGGTTGTCTTTTCACTTTCTTAATGATGTTCTTTAAATTACAAAAGTTTTACATTTTGAGGAAGCCTTATTTATCTATATTTCTTTTGTTGCTTGAGCTTTTGATGTCATATCTAAGAAACCATTACCTAATCCAAGGTCATGAAGAATTAAACCTATATTTTCTTCTAAGAGTTTAATAGTGTTAGCTGTTACATTTAGAACTTTAATTTATTTTGAGTTAAATTTTGTATATGATGTGACATGAGGGTCCAAATTAATTTTTTGTATGTGGATAGCTGGTTGTTTCTGTATCATTTGTTGAAAAAACTATTTTTTCATCATTGAATTTTCTTGGCACTCTGAAAATCAATTGACTATAATGTGAGGGTTTATTTCTAGGCTCTCAAGTCTATTCCATTAGTCTGTAATTCCTTATGCCATTACCACACTGTGTTGATTCCTATAGCTTTATAGTAAGTTTTGAAATCTGGAAGTATGAAGTCTCTAACTTTATTCTTTTTCAAGATTGTTTTGTCTATTCTGAGTTCTTTGCATTGTTATATGAATTCTGGGATCAGTTTGTCAATTTCTGCAAAAAACTCTCGCTGAGATTTTCATAGAGATTGCATTGAATCTGTAGACCAATTTGGGAAGCATTGACCATCGTAACAATATTAAATTTAACCTATGAACATAAGCTGTCTTTCCTTTTATTTAGGTATTCTTTAATTTCTTGCAACAGCATTTTATAATTTTTCTTCCACATTGCTGAACTCATTAGTTCCTATAGTTTTTTGGTGGATTCCCTAGGATTTTCTACATACAAGATTATGTCATCTGCAAGTAGAGAGAATTTTACCTCTTTCTTTCCAATCTGGATGCTTTTATTTTCATTTTTATTATCTACTCTGAAAAGAACTTCAGTGTATGTCAGAAAATAAATTTCTTCATTTTCCTTTAACCACTTAATTATATAAATTTAATTTCTGTAATAACCTATATTTTTACTAATCAGAAATACATCTTTATCACATGTTAAAAACTTTTATACTTGGGGATGTTAGTGGGCTCTATTTTATTCCTCTTACTATGTTTATTCCAGTACTACACTGAGTTAAATTTGTAGCTTTATAAATCATTCTGCTTCCTTGGAGTATGAGTTCCCCCATCAAGTATAAATGAAATCCACACCAGACAAGATAAGGTAGTTAGCACAGTGCCTGGCACATAGGTGGCATTCTTTAGAGGGAAATACCGCATCCTGTGGTTATCCTTTGTGTCTCACCATCTAGAGTAATTTGGGATTATGGATAGTTAATAATTACTTTTACTGTGTATTGAGCACCCCAAAAAAGGATTAATTATTTTTCTAAATGAAACATTCAAAGATAACCAGGGTAAACAAAGTACTAAGAGGTTTATGTAATTAAATCTGTATTGACGGACAATTGTGATGTTCCATTTTTTCCCATTATAAACAATTCCTGAATAATCAATACTATAGCTTTAGTTCCAGAAAATAATAAATGTTTAATAAACACTTGCTATGGAATTTCTAAAACATAAAATGTTTTCCAAGATTATATTTTAGTACTTTATAAATTATCTCTGGGGGTAAATACTAGAATTGGAATTATTGCGTCAAAATATTAAGCATTTTCTTTTTATAAAATATATAAAGCTGTCCTTCAGAAAATTTTTACCAATACAGTCAACAAGAGCAGGAAAGAGTGCATGTTTCTCAATCCTTCAACAAATCTGATGCATGGTTTCATGTAATCAAAGCTATCACTTAAGCGTTCATCTCTTTGTTATATTTTTTAAAAGCATTCCACACAAAAAGCTTATGTGGAAACAGGCTACTTATTCAGAGTTTATTATAACAATAGCGTCAGTCACCATCACTTGTATAGGCGGAGACTTAAAGGCAGGCAAGGGAATGGGAAAACTTAAGAGTGAAAAAAAGGAAGACTTCAGGTATGCTCTGACTGAGGTTGTTAGCATGGGGAACCTGGAGGCAGGCTAACTAGAAACAAAGCATTTTATATGATTGGGTTGGCTGCAGTCATTGATCAAGTCTTTAAGTTTGGAGCAGAGGCTGTATCTTGGCTCCCTGGGCTGTTTTTTGCAGAGGTTGTGGGTCACAGTTGTATTGTCACCCACGGTCTGGTCACTTTGGTATATTCAGTCTCTTACTTAAAAAAAAAATTAATCGTTCTTTTATTCTGCTTCAAATATTTCATTTAAACATTTAATTCATTATAAAATTCATGTTTCTGCATGTCCAAGAAAAGGGGAAATTACATTTCGAGAATACATTTTTTTTTCCTAAATGCAACATTCCATTCTTCGTACAGTATTAAAGTTCACATTCGTATCATTTCATTGGGTAGGTCTACGTTCTTTGAATGGAATTTAAGAGCAACATTGTCAAGACTCCTCCCCCGGACTGCCCAACCCATCGAATCAAAACAGTCTCGGTTTAAAAAACAGTTTTTATCAAAATACTTTCTTTGACCAACTTCTCAAGAAGATGTGAAGGACAAAAGGGCGCAGAGGCGTGGAGGGGAAGACCTGCCGCAGAGAGGAGGCGTGTGGCAGGCAGATGCCGGCTGGTGGGCGGAGCGGGGCGCTAGTGACGTCGCTCACGTGACCGCCCCGGCGCAGATGTGGGCACCAGTCCGGGTACACTCCCTCCTTCCCTCCTTTCGGACCCTGAGAGGTGTTGGATCCTCTAATTGTTGTTCCAGGTCCTTTCAGGTCAGTGCGAGGGGCTTTGTCGCTGCCCGCGGAATACTGGGATGGGCTAGGAGGAACGGGCGCGGGAAGGAAAAGGGCCGGGAATGGGGTCGGGTCGAGGGAAGCCGGCCCGAGTGTATGTAGAGATGGCGGTGGGAAAATGGCTAAGGGGAGCGAGCGGCCAATGGGCGGAGGGTAGGGAATGCGGACACCCCCAAAGTACCCATGCTCCTTTTTCTCCGCACCTCCTCCTCGCTGCCCTCCGTCCATTTTGGAGCCGGAGATGGAGAGCTGGGGGGCTCCCCGTTAGTGAGACAGTGGAGATAAAACCTCCTCCCACTCCGTGCAGAGAGAAAAAACTTGACCCCGAGGGTGGAGAGGTGCGTTGCCTCTTGGAGAGAAGGACGCAGAGATCTAATATTGGTGTGGAAATCATCCTGATCTGGCGCGCCCGACGCGTGAAAAGAAATGGCGTCTGGGGTGCAGGGGGGGACGGGCGGAGGAGGCGGGGGAGGGAAACGTTGGGCGAGGAGGGCCGGGATTCAGGAAAGGGACTAGAGTCCCTGTGCATCCACCTAATGCCCACCTCCTGTCTCCTGTCTGTCTGCAGGTCTGTGTGTCTGTTGTTCTCAGCACTCGGCTAGGCTAGAAAAGGAGGAGGAACCTGTCCAGAATTCCAGCAGGTCAGTGAGGGAGGGGCATGGGACAGAGGGACCCAGAGGGGTGGTGAGAGTGGGGGGCACGGCCCAGGTAGAATTTGGGGCCCCACTACCCATCTCCTAACACATTATATGCACTCCTGCCACACCGTGCAAATGTAGAGAAAATGGCAGGAACTGCCAGAGAAGTGGTTGGCTCACGTGCGTGGGAGGAATGGTGAGGGAAAGGGTGGCAGAAGGAGGGCTGGGACAGTCAGGGGAACCCCGACAAGGCGCGAGATGCCAGTACTGTCCCGACCTATATTCCACCCCCAAGCCCTCAGCCTCCCTGTCTCTTCTATGTCTCCTCTTCCTTCCCACCCTACCCCCAGGACAGGAAAAAGAGAGGACATCTCAACATGGAAAAACTCTGCAACGAAAATGAAGGAATACCTGAGAACCAAGGAAAGATGGAAAACCAAGAACAGCCACAGGAATTGGGAAAGCCAGAAATAGCTTGTACTCTGGAAGACAAGGAAAAATTAGAAAGTGAGGGAAAGATAGAAAAGAAGGCAAAGACAGAAGATGAAGAAATGCTTAAAGATAAGGAAAAGCCAGAGAAGGAGGGAAAGCCAGAGAGCAAGGGAAAACCAAAAGAAGAAGGAAAACAGGAGAATGAGGGAAAGCCACAAGAAGGAAAATCAGTGAGTGAGGGAAAGCCAAAAGAAGGAAAACCAGCCAGCGAACCAAGGGCTGCAGGGAAGCGCCCAGCTGGGGATGATGTACCCAGGAAAGCCAAAAGAAAAACCAACAAGGGGCTGGCTCAGTGCCTCAAGGAATATAAGGAGGCCATACATGATATGCATTTGAGCAATGAGGAGATGATAAGAGAATTTGATGAGATGGCTAGGGTAGAGGATGAAGTGAAGAAAACCAGACAGAAATTGGGGGGGTTTATGTGGATGCAAAAAAGTTTACAGGACCCCTTCCATCCTAGGGGCCCAAGGGAACTCAGGGGTGGCTGCAGGGCTCCACAAAGGGGCTTTGAAGACATTCCTTTTGTGTAGTACCTGGCCAGGCATTTGCCAGGCCCTGGGCTTTAACTTTATTGCTAATACTTTGCTTTAAGTGTCACTCTCGTTACTCAACTGCAGCCCTTTGTTTTTCAGTAGCAGATTATCATCCATTGCATGGAAAAATGTTTATGGTACATTGTACAATTAAAAAGAAAACAGTTTGCAGAACCATATATATATGGCATTGGTCCATTTTTGTAAAACTGAAAAGATACTTACATAATGATCTGTGTACAGAAAAAAACTGAAAGCTGTGTCTACTAAAAGCTTAACAGTAGTTATATGGGTGATTTTTTTGTTCAGATTACTTTTATCATAAAAATAATTGAAAAAAAATTCAGTGAGTTTATGAAGTCCATGGGAACACTGAAATTCCCATTGTCAGGATGTGAAATGAGAAGCAAAACTACTTGTGGAGGAAACAACCTGGCAGTTGTCACAGATACATTTTTGCAAGGGACAGTCTTGTTATCTGTGAATTGGGTAAAACTTGCCTTTAGGACTGGAGAAAGTCAGATGAGACACTGTTGGGCTGGCTCCTACCTCTCCCCTGCACTAGCAGAATCCAGGACCCCTGACTTTTTCCTGTTTTTGTTGTTTGGGAGAGGGCTGAGAGAGCACCCACTTGTGTCCAGGAAAAAGTCCAGACAGCTGAGAGATAGGTGCTACTCTCTCCTGGATAATGCCATGTCTCTTGAACACTGCCCCTTCTCATGAATTCTGTACCCTTCTAAGGCCCTCATTGCTGCTGGACTGGAGGCCATGATGGGCTAAAGCAACCATGTCTCAACAGAAAGGTGGAGAATTTTCTACCTACAATAGAGTTACCCTAACTCAGGTGGATAATACCCAATTATCACTTGGGCCTTGATATTTTATAAAGTTCTTGGAGAACATTTCAAGTTTTTTGTTTGTGTTTTTGCATACAGCTATCTCCACTGGGTTTAGATACTGGAGATTGAGCCAAGAGAAAGATTTGAGTGACAAGGTGCTATAATAGTCTCACCTGTTAAACTCTTATTTGCTGACTCTTTTTTCTTAGAAGGGGTTGTCTCCTGGGAAATTCTTATTAAGCCTTGCTCTACCATTTTAACAGATCCATCTACCTATGTGATTTTTCCCCCTGGCTCTTCATTAGCCTTTTATTTGCATATATATGCATATATATATATATATATATATTTTTTTTTTAAATAAACTTAAAACAGTTGTAGATTTACAGAATTATTGCAAAGATGGTACAGAGTTTCTGTGTACCCCATACCCAGTATCCCCTATTGTTAACATCTTAGGTTACTGTGGTGCATTCGTCACAGTGAACCAATATTGATGCATTATTATCTACCAAAGGACATACTTTATTCAGATTTCCTCAGTTTTCCCCTAATGTCCTTTTTTTTGTTCCAGGACCCCATCTACGTTACCACCTTACATTTAGTCATCATGTCTCCTTAGGCTCCTCCATATGGTGACAGTTTCTCAGACTTTTTCTGTTTTTGATGCCCTTGAACCCTTGGGAAGTACTGGTCAGGTATTTTGCATGATATCCCACAATTTCAGTTTGCTTAATTTTTTTTCTGTGGTTACACAGGTGTTAAGTGCTTTTGAGAAGTGGACCACAGAAGTAAAGTGTCATTCTCATATAAAGGGTATATACTATCAATATTACTTATTGATGTTAGCATTGGTCACCTGGCTGAGGTAGTGTTTGTCAGGATTCTCCATGGTTACGTTACTCTTATTGTTCCCTTTCCATCCTGTGCTTTTTGAAAGACCATGCACAGTCCACGCTTAAGGAGTGGAGTGTTCTACCTCTCTGAAGGTGGAGTAGCTACAAAATTTATTTGGAATTCTGCACAGGATATTTGATTTCTCCCCCTTTTATTAATGTATTCAATTTATATCAGCATGGACTCAATATTTTTATACTTTGTAATCATACTAATTTATATGTTTTCATTGCTTACGTTGTTCCAATTTTGGCTGTTGGGAGCTCTTTCGGTTGGCTTTTATATCTATTTGACATACCCCCATCGTGTGTGCATGTGTGTGTTTTAACATTTTCTGGCACTAAAAGATGTTCTAGTCTTCCCTTGCATATTACCTGCTCAAGTTCTAGAATCAGCCATTTCTCCAAGGAGCTCTGGTACTTTTGGTTGGAGAATGGTACTCGTTATTATGGAGATATCATTGCTTCTAGGCCCTCAGTTGACAGAGCAAGGAGATATATTGGCATATAATAACCTGTGTGTGTATACGTATCTAATTGAGCTGTACCTAATTGGCTGTTAAAGCAATTCATTGAGTTTCTAATTTCAGGTGAGTTATTTTTTAGTTTCAGAATTTCCATTTTTTTTCTCACTTTTTCTGGCTTCTAGTTCCCTATTGAAATTTTCAAAATTGGATTTTATTTATCTGACTACACACTAAGCACTGTGGTTTAATAGTTTGTATCTGATAATTCAAATGATTCAAAGCTAATGGATTTTTTTGTGTTGTCTTTTGTTCCTATTCTTTTTTCTCTGTATTTCTGGTTATCTTTGTGTGTCATCTTTGTGCTTGAACAATTATTTATTGAAATAATTTGAGGACTAGGAATCTTACTCCAGAAAAGATTTTGTTTGCCTGTAAGGATGCTTCCTATCTGGAACCACCATAATCTCTTTTCAAATTTTCAAGTTTTCTAGCCCCCCTAGATGTTACAAAGCCAGGCTAAAAGACTTCGTGAGGGTTAGTTTATTTCCAGTTAACAATTACCCTTAAAGTAAAACGTTTAAGATTGCTCACATCAAATGATTGATGGTTTGTTAGGAAACCCCTCCCCTTATAATGACCCTTGAGTGTTGATTTTTGTTACTCTAATGCCTTAAATGTGTTCTAGGTTAAACTCAGTTTAGCACTGGTTTATTCCTTAACCTTTATTCCTTAAGCAGAGATGCCCTCAAGACAAATAGAGTTAACCATAAGAGTACTAAAAGAAAATATGGGTAAATTCCTCTTTGACCTCATTTGGGAAAAGTGTTTTTAACTATGGATCAAAATATAGATGCAATAAAGGAAAATTATGATAAACTTGACTTTTTAAAAAACTGACAAACTGGGAATAAATATTTGCAAAATATATAACGTATAAAGGCCTAATATAGTTAACGTATTAAAAAAAATCACTGGAAAAATGAGGGGGAGGGAGGACCAACAACCCAAAAGAAAAATGTGGAAAAAACATGAACAGACAATTCACAATGATACTAAAATTGTCATTAAACAGAGAAATGCAAAATAAAACTTCACTAAGGTACTACTCACCTATCATATTAGTGAAAATTAAGTATGTCGTCTTATGTTGGTAAGGGTGCTGGGGAAATGTGCACTCTATTGACAGGAAAGCTAAAAATGGCCACATCAAGGGAGGGGGAAACCTAGAGATGTAGATTTGGGGATCATTATGTGCTTAGAGGGAAATGCACAGATTGCCCATGTGGACTGAGAAGAGATGAGGCCCAGGAATACCCTACTTAAGGTGGCAGCACAGCTTTCTGGCAGGCACCACCAGAGCTGGTCTTGAAAGTGATCTGTGGGGCTCCGTTACTAAGAGCTCTTGGTGAAATTGGGTACCCCCTGCTCTGTGATAGCTGTCATACCTGGTGTGACGGCATATCACAGGGATGCTGAGCAAGGACGGGAGATACGACAGGTAAATCACTTGCAGTCTGGAAGCCTCCCGTTTCTGCTCTCTGGATTGACTCTCCCTGCACCCCATAGCCCCCCTCACCCACCTCACCCCACCCCCGCCACATTGTCCACAGCTGCCAGTCCCTTGGGTTTTTGAGTGAGGAGGCAGGAGGGGTTGCCTGAGCTCAGGTGACGTGGAGCTCACATGACCAGCCTGGCGCCAACCTTGAGGTCCGGTCCCAGTGTTGCCCGGGTGTCTGCTCCGGTGGCTGGTGTGAAATCAGCTCTCCTGAGCTGCCTGGGCAGCAGACAATAGGTGAGTGGGCTTCTGCAAACTTGAGGTGCTGGCCAGTCCAGGGCCACAGTTCAGTGTGCAGGTGGGTGCTGCCCATGGCCCGGGTAGAGGTGGCAGTAGACATGAGCAGGATCCACGAGCAGCAGCGGGGCAGGGGGCGTAGGAGAGGAGAAGGGGCTGAGAGATTGGGGAGGAGGGACATGCGACACAAGCCTGGGAAGGTGGGGAGACAGGATCCCGCTACAGATCCTGCTGCCTCCTTAATGCCCCAACTCTGAGCCCTCCATCCATTTTCGATCCTGAAATTGGGGGAAGTGGCACCCCAGCAGTGCAACAGTGAGACAGGCATGTTCTAGAAATAACTTTCCTTTTCACACTGCGCCTGTGAAGAAATACTGACTTGCAAAAAGGGCGTGGGGTGGGGCAAATTGCCTGCAGGGGAGGGGGACACAGAGGCTCAAACAGTTTGGAAATCATCCTGGTCTGGTACCTGAGGCCTGAAAACAGATATGGCGACTGTGGTGACGGGGGAGGTATGGGTGTGAAACGTTGGATGTGGGGCATGCGGATTGGGGAAAAGGGACCTCAGTCCCCTGGGTGCGCAGCCAATGCCCTTCTCCTGTCTGTCTGCAAGTCTGCGTGTCTGTTCCCAGCATTTACAAGACTAGAAAAGGAGAAGGAACCTGTCCAAGATCGCTGCAGGTCAGTGAAAGCGGGGAGAGACATTAGACAGAGACTGGGGGTGGAGTGTGGAGGGGACAGCTTGGGCAGAATTTGAGGGCCCCACTTCCCATCCCACCTCCACATATAGTGTACACACACCCCACTATCCCCAAAGGATGGTGCAGAGGGTGGTAGGGCCTGCTAGGGAAAAGGCTGGCTCAAATGTGTGGAAGGAATGGCAAGGGGAAGGGTGGCAGAAGGCCAGGTGAGGGAACTCTGACAATGAGCGAGATGCTAGTACTATCTGGACCCACGTTCCTTATCCCAGTCCTCAGTTTTCCTTCTCTCTTCTTCTCCTCACCCCACCCCACCCCACCCCACTCCCCAGGACGGGAAAAGGAAGGGACGTCTCAACATGGAAAAACTGTTCAATGAAAATGAAGGAAAGCTGGAAAATGAGGGAAAGCCAGAAGATGAGGTAGATACAGAAGATGAAAGTCAGATGAGGAAGAAGATCCAGAAGTGGAGGGGAAGCCAGAACGCAAGGGAAAGCTCCAGGATGAGAGGGAGCCAGATGTTGTAGGGAAGCAAGGAAAACAGGACAAGTCTGAAGATGAGGGAAAAACACGTGGTGGGGCAAAGCCAGAACCCCAGGCAAAGCCAGTGAGCAAGCTGTGCGGGCTGCTGAAAAGCACTAAGCTAAAGATTATGTGCCCTGGAAATTAAAGCGAAAAACACACAGTGGGGATAGATGATTCCCCAAAGGACTATCAGGAGGACTTAGAGGAAAGGCATTTGGTCAGTGAGAAGATGATGAGAGAGTGTGGAGACATGTCAAGGGCTCAGGAAGAGCTAAGGAAAAAAAAAAACAGAAAATAGGTGGTTTTCATTGGCTGCAAAGAGAGGTAAAGGATCCATTTGCCCCAAAGAGCCAATGGGGTATCAGGGGAGTAAAGGGCAGAGGTAGGGGCCATAGGGGCTTACATACCCCCTATCTTTAATGCCCTTGGACATCAATTCTAATGTCTCTAATGAGAATATTGTGGACCCTGCTTTTTCTGTTAGGCATTTGCCAGGCCATGTGCTTTAACCTTAAGTTGATAACTTTGCTTTAGATGTCTCCTTACCAGCAGCCTTTGATTCAACTACAGTGGTCTCTGTTTCAGTAGGAGATTTTCACCCCACATGCATGGAAGAGATGTTTATGGTACTTTGTAAAACAATAAAGAAAACAGTTTTCAGGACTGCATATACATTATCAGCCCATTTATACAAACATATTAATATGTTTGCATAATGCATTTGTGTGTAGAAAAAACTCTGAAAGTATGTACACTAAAAAAGTAGAGGTGATGGTTTTTCCTGCATGGTAACCAAAAGTATATCTTTCCTGTACTCAAAAATGAGTCCAATCACCTGATGTGAGGTACCCCCATGCCATTCTTTTGCAGACATGCCCATCCCTATGTTGTCCCATAATTGTAACCATGTCAGTGGGCACCAGTGTCCCTTCTCTTGGGTCCTATGCCATCCTGTGGATCCATGTGTGATTCTTTATCATTTCTTTGCTCACTAATCTCCACTTTTCCCTAAAGGATATAGATTGTTATAATAAAAAAGAAATCCAGAAATCAGTACATGTTAAACAACTGAAGTGTTCTGTGAGCTTATGATGGAAATGAAGACACTTAAAATTCTTGTCAGGATGTAAAATGGTAAGTAAAACATGTTACCTCCTGGGCTCATAACTAGAGGAATCAACCTGGTGATTTTAACCATAGATCCAATGCTGTTTCAGTCTTGTCATCTGTGAAATGGGAATAAAACTTGGCTCACAGACTGCTGAATGGATCGGGTGAGTTACTGAGTATGTGAGCTGTGTCGGGCTGGCTCCTGTGCTG
Organism: Cynopterus sphinx; assembly: GCA_030015415.1. Classification (NCBI taxonomy): domain Eukaryota; kingdom Metazoa; phylum Chordata; class Mammalia; order Chiroptera; family Pteropodidae; genus Cynopterus; species Cynopterus sphinx. The sequence continues at coordinate 56,820,917 of CM057388.1, forward strand.
TAGTAGAGTCCTGGACCTTGTCAGACACTCGGGAGGGCTGTGCTCAGGAATGAATCCAAAGAGCTGAGAAGAGGTTGCCACCTTTCTCTGGATACTACTATATCTGCTGGGCCCTGTACCCTCTATTGACAACTGTTGATATGATGGAGAGAGTCCTTCCACTTGGTGACACAGCCCCTCTGGTCCCCTCTACTCCCTAAAGGGTTAAAGACCCGGTTTGACTCCAATAGGAATGTGGATAAAGTTCATCTCCCAACTTCGGAGTTTGTACCTACCCAGACGGTAATGACCCAGAGCTGCTTGAGCCAAACTGTATTACATAGTTTTTAACAAAGCAGTCATTAACATTTTTAGTTCATTTTATATTTGTTTATAGTTTTTTTTCTCTTCATAAGACTCAGAAATTTTGGGTCCACTGCGGGCTATGTCTTGAGACTAATCTATGGACCAGACAATGCATGGTGATTTGAACTAAACACCATACCACAGTATCCCAGGGAAACCATATCAAAATTTACATGCTTTCTTAGTGTGAGTTTACTCTCTAAAAAGTCTTCTTGCTGGATTGCTATACAAAATCAAGGGATTTGTCCACACCCAATTACAGAGAGAAACAACTGAGTTTCAAGCTGAAAATATCCCTTTCTATTTCAAACCAATTATAACAGAAAAGTGCTCTTAAAAATATTACAAACTTTCAATGTAAGGCATTTTAACAAACCAGTATGTTCCATTCTCTAAACAAAGGCTTTTTCTTATTCATCCTGATGTCCCTTTACACTGAACATATACTTGATACATATACTGAATCTCTTACACCATTTATAGAAGATTCAATAGTGTTAATATGACAATTCTCTCCAAAACTGACTTATAAATTCAATGCTGTCCCAATAGAAATTCCAGCAAACTAGGATTCTAAAGGTTATATGGAAAAAGCAAAGGACACAGGATAACCAAAATATTTTGAAAATGAAGAACAAAGTGCCTGATTTCAAGACTATAAAGCTATAGTAATCAAGACTGTATAGTATTGGCATATAGATCAATGGAATTAAAGAGTCTGGAAACAGGTCACGTGTATATTATCAATTCATTTTTTTAAAGGTCACAAAATAATTCAATGGAGAAAGATAACTTTTCACCAAATGATGCTGGAACAATTGGATGTTATCTTGGTCAGTTCGGGCTTCTATAACAAAAGTACCACAGACTGGGTGGCTTAAGCAACAAACCTTTATTTCTCACAGTTATGGAATCTGGGAAATCCAAAATCAAGGTGCTTGAAGATTTGGTGTCTGGTATAAACAGATGTCTTCACATGGCAGAAGGGGAAAGGGAGCTCTCTGGAATCTCTTATAATGGAACTAATATCATTCATTCATTGACTAGCAAGCCACATTACTTTCTAAATAGCCCATACCTATTCAGATAGTGAGTGTACCCACTGAGGGCATCCATTGTAGAGGAAACTCTCAATAATTGGGAGAAAAATATTTCAGTTTCTGTGGACATCATTCAGCTTTTTTTCCAAGTAACCCCAGTGTTTGCTCAATGAGTCCATGTACAAAGTGGCCATGGAAGGAGAAATAGAGCTATGCAAAAGAGCGCAACGATATTGCCTTCCCTTACCAACCTTATCTGACTACTGTCACAGTAGTACGGAACCCGCCAACCTCAGAGGCCAATGTTGGGCCCCTAACATGGCACCATTTACAGGGGGTACCAGCCATTCACTTGGAGAAGGTTGATTACAGTGGACCTCTTCCACCTCAGAGAGATAGTGCTTTGTCTTTAAATGGAAATAATTAAACATTTTTTAATGTGGAGTTTTAATTATGTGCATAAATAGCAACATGAAAATGAGGCGTTCTAAGGCTTGAACATTATCGCTAGGAGAAAGAATTTCAGATTAGTCCCCTTGTAGTATGGTATCACCGAAGATAACAAAGAGGCCTTTAGTATAGTTTTTCCTGAAGAAGAAAGCCAGTTTATTACATTCAGTACTGATTTCTCTGCCATTTTTCTATAGAAATACTGGTTTACTGTAAGAAGTTTCCAATGTTTATCTATCAATGATTAAAACAGGCAGAGCATGGAGTATTCTACTTATTTTGGGGTGAATTCTTCACTTTTCCTGGCTTTTGAAAGTTCTTCCACAAATCTTCTATGACTATGTATCCTCATAAACCCCAATCATATAATTTCTCCCCACTGACCTGGAGAAATATGACGGCTTATTGTGGATAATAAAGAGAGGCAGCTAATCCCATAAAGCCAGGTAGACACACCAACTTCTCTATTTTTGAACCTCTAGCCGAAAGGAGTCAAACAATTCCAACAAAATCAATCATACCAAGTCTTGGAAAAAATCCAGGAGGTACATTTTGGAGATATTTATAGCGGTCCAAGCCCCACTGAACCAAACTTTGCATCTTGGGCTCAGTTTGGGAGTGTATTTCTTAATACCAACTTGTATATAGCTTGTAATAATGTTGGAGATGTGAGGTGCTTTCTTCAGGTTGGGTTCTTGGCTCCACATGTTTAGACCTTTGAGAATAGAGTAGAGTGAAAGTTCATCCACCTTCATGGAGTTTTGTGAGGTTATTTCTTTTTCTGTGATGCATAGACTTTGAAGATAAGCAGACTCAGGCTGGTCGGCCCCAAGAACCTCTGAATTACCTTGAATGTGTCACTGGCAGTGATGGCCCTGGTGAGATCCAATAACCACACCTTTTAAGAGAGCGGTTTTATTGAGCTATAATTTGGATACCAAGAAATTTGGCCTTTGAAAGCAGGAGTCCCCAACTCCTGGGCCACGGACCACACATGTGATGGGCTAGCAACCAAGTGAAGCTTCAGCAACATCTCAGATCATCAGGCATTAGATTTATATAGGAATGCCAGTCCCTGGTGCCAAAAAGGTTGGGGACCACTGCTTTAAACTGTACAATTTTGTTGTACTTAGCATATTCACAGTTGTGCAAGCATCACCACTATCTAATTTTTGAATATCCTCATCATCCCAAAGAAACCTTGGATGTTAGCAAATGCTATATATTCCCCTCCACCACTATCCTCCCCCCACCCAGTTACTGGCAACCACTAATTTACCTTCCATTTCTATGGCTTTAACTATTGTAGATATTGCATATAAATGGAATCATATAATATGTAGTCTTCTGTAACTAGCTTCTTTCACTTAATGTTTCGAAGGTTCATCCATGTTGCAACATGGATCAGTGCTCCATTCCTTTTTACTGCCTAATATTCCATTAAATGGTATACTACATTTATTTATCCATTTATCAGTTGATAAACATTTGGGTTTTTATTTTTGGCTATTATGAATAATGCTGGTATGAATGTCTATGTAAAAGTTACTGTTAGATCATGTTTCAGTGATTTGGAGTATATATATACCTATGAGTACAGTTGCTGTTCCATGGTGCTAACTCTATGTTTAACATTTTGAGGAACTGCCAAATGTTTTTAAAAGTGGCTGCAGCATTTTACATCCCCGCCAACAAAGTATGAGGCTTGAATGTCTTCATATTCTCACCACGACTTGTTCTTGCCTGTCTTTTTAAAAATCTATCCTAGGGATTGTGAAGTGCTATCTCACTGAGGTGTGATTTGTATTTCCATAAAGAGTAATGATATTGAACATCCTTTCATGGGTATAGAGACCATTTGTATATCTTTAGAGAAATGTCTATTCAAAACATTTGCCCGTTTTAGAATTAGGTTATCTTTTTACTGTTGACTCATAAAAGACGTGATATATTCTGGATATATGTCCCTTATCAGATATATGATTTGCAAATATTTTCTCCCATTCTGTGGGTTATCTTTTAACTTCCTGGATGGTATCCTTTGAAGCACAGTTTTTAATTTTGATTATGTTCAATTCATCTGTTTTTTTCATTGATTATGTTTTTGGTGTCATCTCTAAGAAACCATTTCCTAACCTATGGTAACAAATATTTACTCCTATTTTTATTTCTAAGAGTTTTATAGGATTAGCTCTTACACTTAGAACTGATTCATTTTGAGTTTTTATATCATGTGAAGTAAGGGTTCAAATTAATTCTTTTGAATGTAGATCTCCAGTTGACCCAGCACCATTTCTTGAAAAACTATTCTTTGGACAAAAATGCATTAACCATAAAAGTGAGGGTTTAGTTCTAGATCCTCATTTATGTTTTATTGATCTATATGTCTATCCTTATGCAAGTATCACACTGTCTTGATTACTGTAGCTTTGTAATAAATTTGGAAATAGAAAATTGTGAGGTCTCCGACTTTCTTTTTCAAGATTATTTTGGCTATTCTGGGTAATTTGTATGTCCATAAGGATTTTGGGATCAGCTTGTCAAGTGTTGAAAAGATATCAGCTGAAATTTTGCTAGGTGTTGCAATAAATCTTCATGTCGGTTTGGGAGGTATTGCCAAATTAACAATAATATTAAGTCTTCCAATTCATGAACATAGGATATCTTGACATTTATTTAGGTCTTCTTTAATTTCTTTAAACAATGTTCATTGTTTTTCAGGGTACAATTTTTGCACTTCTTTGGTTAAATTTATTCTCAAGTATTTTATTTTTTTGATGTTCTTTAGTAAGTGGAATTATTTTTTTATTTTTCATTTTCAGATAGTTCATTGCCAGTGTATAGAAATACAACTCATTTTATGTATTGACATTACATTCTGTAACCTTTCTGAATACATGTATTAGTTCTTAAAGCTTTTTTTTTTTTTTTTTTTGATGTGGATACCTTAATAATATTAAATAAAAGCTCATGTCATCTATGGACAAAGATAGAATTACTTCTTCTTTCCACTCTAGATGCTTTTTATTTCATTTTTTTCCTAATTGCCCTAGCTAGACCTCCAGTACAATATTAAATAAAAGCGTGGAGATCAGACATTCTTGTCTTGTTCCTGATCTTAAGAGAAAAGCATTAAATCTTTAACTATAAATTTTAATGTAAACTATAGTTACATTTGAATATATCCTTACCAGGCTAAAGAAGTTCTCATTTTGTCAAATGCTTTTTCTGTGTGTAGTGAAATGATCATGTTTTTTTTTTTTTTTCTTTAAAATTTGGTAGAATAAATAAGTAAAGCTGTCTGGGCCTGGGCTTTTCTTTGTGAGGTTTCTTGATTACTAATTCAATCTCTTTACTTGATATAGGTCTATTTACTTGATATAGGTCTATTTATAATTCTTCATGAATTAGTTTAAGTATGGTATATCTTTTTAGAAAATGTCCACCTCTTGTAGGTTATCTAATTTTTTAACATGTAGTTGTTCATAGTATTCCCTTATGATCCTCTTTATTTCTGTAAGGTCAGTAGTGATGCCTCAGTTTTATTCCTGATTTCAGTAATAAGAGTTTTCTTGCCTTTTCTTAGTGAGTGTTGCTAATGGTTTGTTAATTTTGTCAATCTTTAAAAAAACAATTTTAATTTCATTATCTCTATTGTTTTTCTATACTGTATTATAGTTATTTCCACTCCAATCTTTATTATTTCCTCTCTTCTGTTTGCTTTGGTTTAGTTTGTTCTGCTTTTTCCAGTAATTACATCAAACCATAAAATAAATCTCAAAATGTTTAAAAAGGATTGAAATCATACAAAATATGTTCTACAACCAAAACGGCATGTAATTAGAAATCAGTAACATGAGGACATTTGGGGATTTCACAAATACGTGAGAAATAATAATAATAATAATAAAACTTCTAAATAACCAATGGATCAAAAAAGAGAACAAAAGGAAAATTACACATTAATTTGAGATGAAAGAAAATGAAAACACTACATACCAAAACTGATGGGATGCAGCTTAAGTTTAACTTAGAAGAAAAATTGTAGCTGTAAACACCCATATTTAAAAAAAGGAAAAAAATCTCAATAACCTAAGCTTCCATTTCATGGAACTGTGAAAAGAATACCAAACTAAAGACAAAACGAATAGGACAGAAAGATTAGAGTGGAAATTAATGAGACAGAGAACACACAAAAAAATGGAGAAAATGAATGAAACCAAAATTTGGTTCTTTGAAAAGAATAAAAGCAACAAATCATTAATTATAATGACTAAGAGGAAAATAGAAAAAATTTAAGAATCACATTACTAAAGTCAAAAATGAGAGAGGGGACATTACTACCAACCTTACAGAAGTAAAAGGGTTTGTAAGACAATACTATAAACAATGTATGAAAATGAATTAGATAGATGAAATGGACATTCCTAGAAAGACAGAAACTACCAAAACTGAGTCATGAAGAAATACAAAGTCTGAATAAAATAGAAATAGAATTATAACAAGTAAAAGATGAAATTAGTTATTTAAAAAAAATTCCTGCAAAGAAAAGCCCAGGACTTGTTGGCCACACTGGTGAATTGCACTGTGATATTAAAATTTACAATAAGAAATAAATATATTTGGTCTTCATCCTGTTCCTGGAACATAACTCCTAAAACCCTTGGAATTTCCTAAGTGATGAGAGCTATAAAGGTATCTTATTTTCATAACAAGGACTTTTCAAATATAGCAAAGTTTATGTTAATGAGGTGACCTTGGAAAAGCCCCTGTGACAGCCTGCTGAAATGTGGTAAGGGTAAGAGTTAATTAAAACCTAAAACTAGACAAAGGCCTAGTTCCTGGAACCCTTAGCCACATTCTGTTAATCATGAAACTTGTAACTATGAGCTCAAACACTAACTGCCTGAGTGACTCTGCTTACCTACGTGGCATGAGAAACAATTAATTGTGTATAAGCTGGAAATTATTGCTTGGCTACTGTCATGGGAACATAGACTATTAACAATAAGCATTCTGCTTCTGTACCCCCGCTTGCACACCTGGCCAGTGGGTTGACAGGTAGTGAATAGAAGAAAAGTAGATCTTTGTGTTCATACAGAATGACGAATGAAATTTAGGGCTTAAAAACCTTGTACCTCTACATTTTGAGGCTGCTCTTGGCAAGGACAGCTGCCAGCTAATAAACAACCTTTGAGAGCATACCTGGTTTGGTCTACTTAATGTTGGCCACAACACCCCTAGGTAACTTAAAAATGGAGGCTAGTTTCCAAGGGAAAAAACACAATTAGAGGGGTGGAACTTTCAGTCCCTCCTTCCCTCACCCTACCCTATTTGAGGGGAAGGGAGAGGGGCTGGAGATGGAATTAATTACCAGTGGCTAAAGATTTAATCAATCACGCATATGTAATGAAGCTTCCATACAATATCAATATACAAAATCAATTTTTTACACTAAAAATTATGGTCTGAAAATTAACTTCAGAAAATGATACCATATGCATGACATCAAAAAGAAAAACATTTTTAGGAATATATTTAACAAAAGAAACGCTAGACTTATAAATTGAAAACACAAAATGTTGTTGAAAAAAATTAAAGAAGACCTAAATAAATGGAAATAAATCCCATGTTCATGGAGTGAAAGAAAATATTGTTCAGATGATACCATTAAAAAGTGAAAAGGCAACCCATAGAATGGAAGAAAATACTTGTAAATCATATTTGATAAAAAACTAATTTCCAGAATATATAAAGAACTTGGAATTTCAACAATAAAAAGACAACCCAGTTAAAAAACAGGTGACCAGCATCCATCTATGATAAAAATTCAGCAAAGTGGGCATAGAGGGAACATACCTCAACTTAATAAAGGCCATATATGACAAACCTACAGCTAAGATCATACTCAATGGGGAAAGGCTAAAAGCATGTTTCCTTAAGATCAGGAACAAGACAAGGATGCCCACTTTCACCATTCCTCTTCAACACTCTATAGGAAGTTTTAGCTATAGCAATAAGACAAGAAATAAAAAGACATCTGAATGTGAAAGGAAGTAAAACTCTCGTAATTTGCTGATGACATAATACTACATATAGAGAACCCTAAAGATTCTACCAAAAAAACTGTTAGAACTGATCAGTGAATTCAGTAAAGTAGCAGGTTACAAAATTAATATTCAGACATCAGTGGCATTTTTATGTACCAATGATAAACTTTCAGAAAGAGAAATTAAGAAAATAATGCCATTTACAATTGCATTGAAAGCTATAAAATACCTGGGAGTCCAATTAACCAAGAAAGTAAAGGACCTGTTTTCAGAAAATTATGTCATTGAAAAAAGAAATTGAAAAAGATATAAATAAATGGAAGCATATACCATGTTCATGAATAGGAAGAATCAGCATCTACCACACTACCCAAAGAAATTAATAGATTCAGTGCAATCCCTATCAAAATACCAATGGCATTTTTTTTCAGGGAGCTAGAAAAAATAATCCTAAAATTTATATGGAACTATAAAAGACCCCAAAGAGCCATGGCAGTCTTGAGAAAGAAGAACAAAGTTGGAAGTATCACACTGCCTGATATCAAACTATACTACAAGCCTACAGTAATCAAAACATCATGGTACTGGTATAAAAACAGATACATTCATCAGTGGGACAGAATAGAGAGCTCAGAAATAAATTCATGCCTATCTATGCGCTCACGAAATATATGACAAGGGAAGTAAGAATGTACAATGGGGTAAAGACAGTTTCTTCAATAAATGGTGTTGGAAAAAGTGGACAGATATATGCAAAAAAATAAAAAAGAAGAAGAAGCTGGACCACCTTCTTACACTGTATACAAGAATAGATTCCAAATGGATTAAAGGCTTAAATGTAAGACCTGAAATCATAAAACTTCTAGAAGAAAGCACGCAATAAACTCTGATATTATTAACAGGAATTTATTTTAGATACATCTCAGGCAAGGGAAACAAAAGAAAAAATAAACAAATGGGACTACATCAAACTAAAAAGTTTCTGTACGGCAAAGTAATCCATCAACTAAACAAAAAGACAGCTGACTGATTGGGAGAAGATATTTGCTAATGATACCCCTGATAAGGGGTTAATATCTAAAATATATAAGGAACTTACACAACAACAACAGCAACAACAAAAAAAAACAATCCAATTAAAAAATGAACAGAAGACCTGAACAGACACTTCTCCAAAAAGGAAATACAGATGGGTAATAGATATATGAAAAGATGCTCAAGGTCATTAACCATCAAAGAAATACAAATTAAAACCATAATGAGATATCACTTCACATCTGTCAGAATGGCTATCATCAATAAATCAAATAACAAGTGTTGGCAAGTATGTGGAGAAAAGGGAACCCTCATACCTTGTTGGTGGGTTTGCAAATTGGTACAGCTGCTATGGAAAACAGTGTAGAGGGTTCTCAAAAAATTAAAAAGGGATATACCTTTTGACCCAGCAATTGCACTTCTGGGTACTTATCCAAAACAATAATTCATAAAGCTCTATGCACTCCAATATTCATGGCAGCACAATTTACCATAGCCAAGATATGGAAGCAACCTAAATGCCCATCAACAGATGACTGGATAAAGAAATTATGGTTCATATACACAGTGGAACATTACTCAGCCATTAAAAAAGGAAATCCTACCATTTGCAACACTTGGATGTACCTAGAGGTTATTATACTGAGTGAAACAAGTCAGAGAAAGATAAATACCATATGATTTCACTTACATGTGTAATCTAAGGAACAAAAAGAACAAACTAATCAAAAACAGACTCAAATATAGTGGACAATTTGTTGATGGACAGACGGGAGTTGGGATTGGAGTGTTGGGAGAATGGGGTGAAGGGTTGAAGAAGTACAAATTAGTAGTTGATAGTTTTCATGGGGATGGGGAGCATGGCATAGGGAATACAGTTAGTATTAACACGATGGCTGGGTGGAAGGCCAGGAGAGGGAGAAAGGGAGCAACTGGGGGGATCATTTTATGAACTATATAGATGTCTAACCAATGTACTGTATACTTGAAACTAAATAAGTACATTTAAGAAATAACAACAAAACAGGTGAATGACTTCAACATTCATTTCTCCAAAGACAAACAGAAAACCAGGAGACATAAAAAGAAGCTCAACATCATTGGTCATTAGGGAAATGCAAATCAGTACCAAAAAGTGCTAACATTTTACATACAATATGATGGCTAAAATGAAGAGGATGGAAAATAACAAGTTTAGACTAGGATGATGAAACTGGAGCCTGCCAGCTTTGTTAATGGGAATGTAAAATGCTGCACCTTGTTTGGAAAATAAATTGGAGGTACTTCAAAATATTAAACAGATTTTTCATATGCCCCAGCAATTCTATTCCTTGGCATATACCCAAGAGAAATGAAAAAATATGGCCACACAAAACTTAAACACCAATGTTCATAGCAGCATTGTGTATAACAAGCAATGGGAAAAGTGGGAAAAAAAAACCCAAATGTCCATCAATTGATAAATAAACAATATGTGGTATATATCATATAATAAAATATATTTGGCAATAAAAAGGAAGTGTTACGGGATTCTTGAACAGAAAGACGGGACACCGAGGCTATAACCAGGAAGCAGTGTTTATTGATACCAGAACTGACTCAGCGGATTCTTATCCAAAGGCTGAACCCCGATTGTAACAAGGTGGGCAGTTTTGTACTTCCACATTCTTACACAGCAATAGATATTCCATATAAGGAAAGAAAATACTGATTGGCTGCCAAACTATAAGGAAGCTGACTTAATTGTTTCAGCAGGGTTTTCAGACTGCCATGTCAAGCCAGAGAGACCTGGTACGTGGGTTGCAGTCAGGAACTAACTCATTTGAGAAGAAAATAGTCAGGCAGGGTCACCCCTACCATAGATGTACTGAAACATGCTACAACATGGATGAAACTTTAAAACAATATGCTAAGAAAAGAAGTCAGTCACAAAGGATCTCACATCTTATTATTCAATTTATAAGAAAATGCCATATCAGCAAATGTATAGAGACAAAAAATAGATTAGTGGTTGCTTTGGGCTGACAGCAGGGTTGGGATAGGGAATTATTGGTAATTGATACAAGGTTTCTTTTTTGGATAATAAAAATATTCTAAAATTAGACAGTAATAATGGCACAAAAAACATTGATTTGTACTCTTTACATGGGTAAATTATATGGCATATAAATTATATCTCAATAACACTGTTAAAAAGAAAAATTATACAGTAAAAGTAATAACATATGGATTATAAAACATGAAGACGTAAAATGTAAAACAACAATTAAAATGAGAAGAGGAGGAATACATAGTTATAAAGTTCTTCCATTATACACGGAGTCATATAATATTACTTGAAGGTATACTGTGATGATATAAAATAGATACTGCAAACTCTAGAGCCATGGCTCAGATATTTTACCTGGGGAGAGATGCAGGCTATGAAACAGAGAGCTCCCAATATCCTCCCAAAGGAAATGATTTAATATATACAGAGTGTGGAGAAATTGAGCGGCTCTTGAAAACAGTGGAGGTTATGGTGTATGGTATAATGAAACATATATTTGGTCTTTGTCTCCAGTTCCTGGCACAGAGCTCCCACAACCTTGGGGTTTCCTAAATTGTAGGAGTGTCTTTTGTTATTCACAGTGAGCCTCTTTTGACCATATCTGAGTTTATGCTAATGAGGTGACTCATGGTGGGGTTCCCCAGCTTCAGAAAGACCAAATGAATGATTACATAGTTGGAACTTTCAGTCTCACCCCTCCCACCTCTGGGGAGAGGAGAAGTGATGAAGATGTGAGTTTAATCACCAATGACCAATGATTTAATCAAGCATGGCTATGTGATGAAACCCTGCACGTTCTCTGTCTCCCCAATACCTTGCCTCATATTTCTCTTCCATTTAGTTGTTTCCTGAGTTGTATCCTTTTTAAATATTTAGGAAATTGAATCCAGCTATACATCATTATCAAATGAGGTTTATCCCAGGAATGCAGGTTGTTAAGTATTCAAAAGTCAATATAATTCAGCAAATTAACATAATAAAGTAGAATAATTATGACCATCTCAACAGATACAGAAAGGGCATTTAAGATAATACATAATTATGATAAAAATCTCTTAGGAAACTATAAATAGAAAGGAAATTCATAGCCTGAAATAAGGCATCTATGAAAAAACTATAGCTGACATCATACTTAATAATGAAAGACTGAATGCTTTCCTCCTATAATAGGAAACCATACAAGGATGTCTACTCTCATCAGTGCTAAGTCAACAGTGTACTGGAAATCTGAGTTAGTGCAATAAGGCAATGAAAAGAGGACTGTAGATGGGAAAAGAATTTGTATAGCTGTCTTTATTTGCAGGAATATCATAGAATGCCCTAAGAATCTATAAAAATATAGTGGACAATTTGGTGATGGACAGAAGGGAGGGCAGGTTTGGGGGCTGAGAGAATGAGGTGAAGGGTTAAAGAAGTACAAATTAGTAGTTGATAGGTCGTCACAGGGATGGGAAGCAAGACATAGGGAATGCAGTTAGTATTAATGTAAAGGCTAGGTGGAAAACCAGAGGAGAGAAGGAGCAATTAGGGTGATTGTTTTATAAACTATATAAATGTCTAAATTTTTATAATTAAAAAAAAGTTATTAGATCTAATAAGTGAATTTAGTATGGTAATTATACAAAAAATCAAGTATACATCTTATATACTAGAAATAATTAGAAAATAAAAATCTTTGAATACCATTTTCAATGGCATCAAAAGCATGAAGTAATTTGGTGTAAATTTTATGCAATACATGAAGACTATGATATATTGCTGAGAGTAATTATAGAAGAACTAAAATATTGACAAAGTATACCATGTTCACATATCAGTAGACACAATTTCATCACAGTGACATTTCTCCGCAGATTGATCTATATATTTAGTATAATTCCAAGTATGATCCCAGCTGACTTTTTTTTTGTGTGTGAAAATCAAGTTTATTTTAAAGCTTGTTAGAAAATGTACAGGATCTGTAGCAGTTAAGACAAATTTGAAAAAGAACAATATCAGCAGACTGACAATACCTGACTTTGAGCCTTGTATAAAGTTGTAGTAATCAAGACAGCACGGTAGAGACCAGCTAAGATGGCATAGAAGCTAGGTGCTGTGTATGCTTCCTTTCATGACCACACTAAAATTACAGTGAAACTACAGAGCAACCATAAATGGTAGTTGCCTGAGTTCTGGCTGAACAGAAGTCCTACAACTGGGGATATACATAAGACAATGCTGGTAGGAGGGGCAGAGACATGAAACAGTCAGTCCCACAACAGTGTGTGGTGTTGGAGAATCAGGAGGGTTATCATGGCTGCAGAACCCCCTTCTCCTGTGAGTAGAGGGGTCCTGGTTCCACACTGGGCTCCTGGTTACACACTGGGCTCCCCAGCCCAGGGGTCCAGTGCCAGGAGGAGAAGTCTCCACAATCTCTGGCTCTGAAAACCAGTGGAAACTGGCTGAGTGAGATGGAGCCCTGTGGGAAGTGGAGACCTTCCTCTTAAAGGGCCTGTGCCCAGGCTTACTCACTGATGGACTCCTTCACTCTAAGCTCCAGCAGTAGGGTAGCTGCTCAAAGGGCACCAGGGATATATGGGGAGACACTGAGTGGTCTGGTTTTAGGGTGAGAGCTGGATGGGCAGTTTTCTCCTGGACAGATGTGCTGCCAGTATTCATTGTTCCTTGGTTGAGCCCTCCCCTCTCCCAGTGTTCCAAAATAGGTGGTTGCCATACTTGAGTCTCCATCAATCTGGATAACACAGGTCGTTTCACCCAGGTGATTCCCTGAGACTCCATCTCTTCCAACTTGTGGAGCTACCTGAGCTGCCTGCAGTGGTTCATTTTATACAAATGGCCTGTCTTGGCTCCTGCTGCAAACTTTCTTAAAATCTCTTAAAGGTTCACAAAACCCAAAGCAGCAGCATCTGGCCTTGGCATGCCCTTTACCTCTTGCTGAGCAGCACCAAGCCCCATATTAGTGGCAAGGTTTCTGGCTTGGCCTCTCGAGGAGACTCTAAGCCCAACAGGGGTGGCAGCCATCAGCAGATTGCTTAGTGACACTTACCAGGTGGCCCTGGAAAGTGCAAAAGCTGTGGCTGAACTTGGCCTGTAGCTGGGCCTCTCCCAGGAGGCCCTTGGGCAGGCACAACCAGTGGCCTTCTACTGGCCACAGAGCTGGAGTACCACCCAGGGCTGCATCTGAGGAGGACACACCTGAAGGGCAGACTCAGAAGGCACCAAAGCCCTGCTAAACTGAATCCTGTTTCATAGGGTCAGCTCCTCACAGGCCAAACCCCACAGAAGATCAGCTCAAGGGCCAATCCCTCCCATCGAAATGGAAACAGCAACCAAGGCTCAAATACATAAGGAGGGCACATATAACTCACAAAAGGAATACCCCTGAGCACATTGCTCACATAACCAGGGAAGACTGTGTCACTGGACCCCACAGGACCCCTACTATATAAAGTTACTCTACTAAGACCAGGAGACTTAGAAGCTCTACCTTATACATAGAAACAAATACAGGGAGGCAGCCAAAATGGGGAGACAGACATGTCCCACATGAAAGAACAAATCAAAGCTCCAGAAAAAGAATTCAAGAATCTACCAGATGAAGAGTTCAAAACACTGGTTATAAGAACGCTCAAGGAACTTAGGGGACAAGTAGATCAACTCGATGATAAGTTTAACAACGAGATTGAAAACATGAAAATGGACATGGAAAATATAAAAGTGAACCAGTCAGAAATGAAGAATATGTCTAAGATGAAGAATACATTAGAAGGAATCAAAAGACTGGATGAACTGGAGGAATGAATCATCAGTTTAGAGGATTGGGTAGTGGAGGAAACCAAATCAGAACAGCAACAAGAAAAAAGAATCCAAAAAACAGAGGATAGTTTAAGGGGCCTCTGCAACAACATGAGGTGCAACAACATTCACATCATAGGGGTGTCAGAAGGGGAAGAGAGAAAGAGCAAGGAACTGAAAACTTATTTTGAGAAATAACAGAAAACTTCTCTAACCAAGTGAAAGAAATAGACATAAAAGCCCAAGAAGTGTGGAGTCGCAAATAAGATGAACCCAAAGAGGCCCACGCCAAGACACACCATAATTAAAATGCCAAAGGTTAAATGCGAAGAGAGAATCTTAAGAGCAGCACGAAAAAAGCAGTTAGTTACCTACAAGGGACCTCCCTTAACACTGTCAGCTGATTTTCAACAGAAACTTTGCAGGCCAGAAGACCTTGCAACAAAATTTTCAAAGTGATGAAAAGTCAGGACCCACAACCAAGATTACTTTGCCCAGCAAAGCTATCATGTATAATTGAAGGACAGAAAAAGACCTCTCAGACACGAAAGAGCTAAAGGAATTCATCACCACCAACCACTATTACAGGAAATGTTGGAGGGACTTCTTTATAAAGAATAAAAAATATATATCAAAAATATGAATAAAGAATGTCAATAACTACATAGCTATCAATGAGTACTTCAAATGAAAGAGGATTAAATGCTCCAATCAAAAGATAGGTGGCTGAATTGATAAAAAAAAAAACAAGGCCCTTACATATGCTGCCTACAAAAGACTCACTTCTGATTAAAAGACATACACAGACTAAAAATAAAGGGATAGCAAAAGATATTTCATGATTGACCTAGAGGGTACTGTGCTGAGTGGGAGTGGGGTTATGGGAGTAGGTGAGAAAGAGGAAAGGGATTAAGAGTTACAAAATGGTAGTTACAAAACTGTCATGGAGATATAAAGGATAGCATAAAGATATAGTCAATAATATTGTAATGACTATATATGATGTTAGATGAGTACTAGATTTATTGGGGTGATCGCTTTGAGATATATAAATGTCTAATTACTATATTGTACACCTGAAACTAATATAATATTGTATGCCAACTATAATTGAAAAATAAAAAAATATTGTTAAAAGAGACATCACAGTATTTGCAAAAGGACAGGACAGGAGAAACACAATTCTTATGTCTGCCATTTTTGTTGTCCTACTTGCCTACTGCATTCCCTATGCCCCATAAGCACAAAATCCCAGTGGACTAAAACTCAAAGCAAGTTAAGTACTAAGCATGTTACCTCTATGAGTGTCGATAACCGAGAGAGGCCACCTTTTGGTTCCATTTAGAACTTACTTCCAATACAGAATCACATTTTAAGAAACACTAATGACTAAGAAACACAATCATATCCTTTCTCACATGTGTTACTGCCTTGTATTTGCCAACTTCTTATGTCAAAAATGATGACAAGAAGGAAAGATAGAACAACCCACTATTTCTTTTCCTTTCAGTCTTATAGAATGGTCATATGTGCACATATCAAGAAGTGAAATAAAAACAGCTGAGTTAGTTTTGTGCAGCATTCCCACTGTTCTGGTAGGAAGTAAATACATAGGCTTGTACAAGCAACAAAATATGAATTGTGCAATTTTAGTGATTCTACATGAGTAAAATATTCTTGTATTTGCATTTAAAATGAATTGTACAATATGAACTAATTCATGTTAATAACCTAAAATTTAAATTTTCCTTTACTAGAACATTAAATAATAAATAAAAATCACCATGACAGGGCCAACATCAATGGTCATAAATCATATTGATAGCATGTAGCTTTGATACAATGTGACGAAATGGCACTTTATCGCTGTGATCTTTCTCCACAAAAATCATAACTCCAGGCTAACCAAGAGAAAAAGACAAGCAAAACCTCAACAGAAGGGCATTCTACAAATACTTAACTAGTATATTTGGAATTACAAAGGTAATCAAAATCAGAGAAAGTCTGAGACACTGTTACAGCCAAGGGGAGCCTAAAGAGACATGATAACTAAAAGTAACAAGATATTCTGGATAAGATCCAAGAAAAGAAAAAAAAAGGCATTAGGTAAAAAAGGATACTTGAATAAAGTACAGACAATGTATCAATATTGGTTCACTAATTGTACCATACTATCTTATGATGGTACTGGGTGTGGAGTAAACAGGAATTCTCTGTAGTATCTTCTCAGTTTCTCTGTATCTCTAAAACTGTTCTAAAAAACTAAGTCTATTAAAAAAATCATGAAAAGTCAAAAGAGAGACAAGAGAAAGAAAAGCTTTATACTTGTGTTTTAGTACCTTTAATGGTACTTTTTTCTTGTTTTTTAAATGTATTCCAAAATAAAGAGTTTATTATTTTTTTTCTTGGTTTTCGAACAAGGGCCTTACGTTGTCATTTTATACTAGGCCCTGCAAATTATATAGCCTTCCTTGCCTCTGTCCTAAGCCCTGTCACCCAGACCTCAGACTGAGTCTGTTTTGGGCCCTTTGGGAGTCTCTGGAAAGCCAAGAGTAAGGCTGTGAATGTGCAGGAGATCCACAGGGAAGGCCAGTATATACTGAGTTGTCCTCTGAGCTCATCTGAATTCTGGAAAAGGCAGCTGCAGCCACAGCCTGCAGAAGTCCTCACTCAGGCCAAATGGTATTCCTAAGAGAAGCCACTGCATGGAGTCACAGCATCCTAGAGCTGGAAGTGGCCTCATTCATTGTTCAACCACAGACCCTTCCTCCACTTTTCAAGGAGAAGAAGGACACAGAGGCATGGAGAGGGGCGGAAGGCTCCCAGGCCTCCAGAAGCCTCAAGCGAGTGACAGCCCAAGTTGTGCCCAGCTCAGTGCCTCATGCTACCTCCCTTCAGCCCAGATTAAACCTGCCTTCTCTGTCTCTGAGTGTTTCCCAGCAGCCTGAGTTGCTACCCCACCTTTCCTCAGAGCCCCTTCTTTGTTTCTCTGGGTATGTAGAGGGTGGGGGTGGGGCGGGGGGAGGGGTGTGTGTGCCTAGGTGTGTGAGGCCGGAATCAGAAAAGAGAAGGCTGTAGTCATTGCATTTCACACTTGACCATTTTTCCTGGGGTTGTTTTCGGGGAAAAAAGCCTGAGAGTCACAGTTGCAAGTCTTGATACCAAAGAACAGCCATGGGTGTCATTAGAAAAGAATGCAGAGGAGGTGGCAGCAGCAAGGAGAAATTATGGGTTGTAGAGGGCAGAATTCCTCAACTCCAGGCAGATGGACCTTGTAAAGTGAAACCAGACCTCCATAGAGTCTTTACTATACATGGGCTCAGATGGATAGGGGCTCTGGTCCCGCCACAGATGTGCAGCCTCACCAGGGAACAGGAATCCCTGAACTATAAACCCACCCTGGGCTTCCACAGATGCCTCAGAGAAAGGCCACGCCTCCAGAGACTACTGTTATGGCAGCAGCTGCCAGTGGCTGCCTTCTCCCTTGTGGACATGGCTTCCCTGCCTTCTTTCAGCTCCTGCTACATGAAAAGGCCTGTGCTGCCCACCGTGGTTGCACATAAACATGTCTAGAACCCACTGCTCAGGAGCAGTTTTACAAAGTAGTTAAAGGTTCAATCTCTCATGTCACCCTGTCAGGGTTTAAATCCCATCTCAGCTGCTTACTATCATTTGTATTTCTATGGGAACTATGTATAACTTCCTAGAACCTTAGTTATCTCACTTGTAAAATGGAGTTACTTAGACTTAAACCCTCACTAGCAACAGTGGTCCAACAACATGTCCTCACAGGACCCTAAATGAGCAGTATCAAATCAAATTTATCAGAAGGGTTATTTGAAAGCCCCCACCCTGACCACACACAAACAAGTGGCAGAGCACATTCCTTTGTAACAAATGGTTGTCACCATGGCAGAATCACCTTCACCTTATTCCTTCTTGAGGAGCCTTTTCTCTCAAGGGAATGCCAGATCAGCTACTGTCAGATAAGGAGAAATCCAATTTATGAAGACACTGTCTTCCTTCCTTCTTTCCTGGTTCTAATTCCTCATATCTCTCTTGCCTGGCCACCACCCACATTTACTAAGTTCTCATCAAGGGTTAATTTATACTGGTTTGGGAGCTTTTAGAAGGCAACTGTGTCTTCTATCAGTAGCACTAAAATAATCCCACCCTAAGAAGTCCTACTGAGAGAGGAAAGGAAGAGAACTGGCTTGGCAGGATATATTCCTGGCTGCCACATTCAACAGGAAAAAGGAATTTTTCATTTGGGGTCAGAGATCTTCGCTGAGATCTCCCCTAGATCTTTCCTGAGTTTGCTGATATTATCAGCCTATTTAGTACTGTGAGATTTAAATTAGTATTTTGTACCTAATGTACTGAATGACAGAATCTGGATTCAAAGAACACGTGAACCTAAGATGACACTGAACCCAGAAAAATAGAAGCATCTATATGTGATGAGATGAAAATCAAGTTGAGTTATAGATGTGGATTAAAACTGGGAGAGGTGGCATATGACGTTGATTCACTAAGGAGAAATAGTCAAATCTGAGTGCAGGATCTGGACTGTAGGGGAAATCATAATGGGCCTCGGTGGCTGATGACAGAAGAATGAGGGTGAGGTGGGTTGTCAGGGGAAGCGGCAGAGGAAAGGCAATAACCCCAAAGTTTGGACGCTGACTGATTCTGTAAGTAGGAAAAGGCAAATAATTAACAAAGAGAGGTGGCTAAAGGTGCCCTATGCGTTGGGGTTAAGGGAATACTGGTAGGCTGCTGCAGCGAAGCTGCGGGTCAAAGTGGTAACTGGGGATCCGAGCTTGGCAGTGACGCGCGGCTCTCACGTGACCAAGAGCCTGTGTTTGCCCAAGCCCCTCTCGTCTTAGTCCTTTCTGCCTGTCCAGGCACCAACTGCCTATTGCCTTTTGGACAAGGGGGAAAGCTGAAGGAAGTAAGATCCCTTCTGCCTTCTGAAATCGGTGTGTCGGTGCTGCCCAATAACTCCCGGGATCCGGATGGCAGAGAGTGTAGGCCCTTCTCTATGCCAGTAAAGGCCTTTGTCTGTGCCAGCCCGGCGCCCGCACTTCGGTCCAGAAAATGGTGGTCTTGGCGGGGGGATGAGTGGGCAGACCCCAAGACGGAGTCCGCAACACTTAGAGATAGTTTCTCGGTAGTCAATCTTTCGCTTCCACTTCCCACCTGAAAAGGAATGACAAGCGCTGTGGGGTGGGGGTTGGGGCTCAGAGGACAAAGCCTGAGATGCGAGAAGACGTGGGGGTGGGAACAAGAAGGGGAGGGCGCGGGGGCGGCGGCTGGTGCCCAGAAAAGGAGAGTGAATCAGTCAGCTCCTCCTCCGACCCACTCCCCGCCCTCTACGCTCTCTGGCGTCCGTCTTCAGGTTGCAGGTCATAGCCGAGCACCTCGAGGACTGAACACCTAGGAGCACAAGGCCAGGAGAGGTCCGTGTCCGGGGAAGGGTGGGCAGGGCATGCGGTGCGAGGGAGGACGACAGTGGGAATGGAGTCGGCGGCGCCACCGCCCCGGCTCTGCTGCCGCGGCGGGAGAGGCCCGAGGCAAGGCCTGCTGGGAAAATGGTGGGCTTTCGGGAAGGAGGGGGCGACCGCGGCGGGGGCAGGAGACGCAGCAGCGTCCCCGGGACCACAGACTCTCCACCAGCGTAGATGGGAGGACCTGGGCCCCGAAGCAGCGAAAGGCAATTATGGGAACCCAAGGCCGTGGTTTCGGTCTGACCACCGATTATCCTGACCTGACTGCCCCTCTTGTCTCCTCTGAATAACTGTGCTTACGAAGCCCATTCCCAGCATGGAAAAGTCCTGCCAAGCAAATAAAGAACAGCCACAAAGCGCGCCCAAGACCGACGAGGAGCAGCCTCCGCCGGAGCAGTTGTGCGAAGAGCCGAGTCTGGAGGAGCCGTCATCCGAGGAGCCGAGTCCGGAGGAGCCGTCTTCCGAGGAGCAGTCCTCGGAGGAGGAGTTCTTTCCAGAGGAACTCCTTCCTGAGCTCCTTCCCGAGATGCTGGTGTCCGAAGAACGCGCCCCTCAGGAGCACCTTTCTAGGAAGGACCTGTTCGAAGCGCGCCCTCCGATGGAGCAGCCTCCTTGCGGAGTGGGAAAACATAAGCTAGAAGAAGGAAGCTTCAAGGAAAGGCTGGCTCGCTCTCGCCCGCAATTTAGAGGGGACATACACGGCAGAAATTTGAGCAACGAGGAGATGATAAAGGTAGCAGAGGAGATGGAAGAGATGAAAAGAGTACGAAACAAACTGATGATCATGCATTGGAAGGCAAGACGGAACCGTCCTTATCCTATTTAATGTGCCGGGCCTTCAGTGCTGCTTTGCCAGGTTTATGTATTGCCTCCTGAATTTGGTTTGCATTTTCTCGTATCCCTCTCGCCATCTTCTTTTGACTTTTTGCCTGGCTTTATTTAAGGTGTTTCACTTGTAACTGGCGTAAATTGGGCTTCCACCCCCCTCCCGCCCTGCCCGCCCTGTCATCTGCAAGTCTGTCAATTAGGAGTCTCACTCATTTGCATGAAAAGATGGACGTTATATATGGTGATGTGAAAAAAACAATTTTTGAAAAGTATTTGTAGTACCCCGTTTTTGTAAAAAATTTATATATATATATATATATATATATATATATATATATATATTAATAAGCAAAGAAAAACAGTATATACTTCAAAGGCTTAAAAGTGGTTATCTGTGCGGTAAGAATAGTGATTTTCTTGTTTTTCACTTTTGCTTTGTTGGGACTTATCATTTTTTTCAAGACGAACACATTTACTTGAGTTCCAAAACCCGATATAATGAGGAAAATGTAAAGCGGTTTATAAACTCTATCAGCTTATAAAGATGATGTGGCACTTAATAAATACTTGACAGAACTTAAAATAAGTAAAGCCAATGTTTTTTCTGAATCTCTTAGGCAGAAATATAAAGCAAGTACTTCTATTTGTTTAAGGGTCATTCTTTATCCATTTAAATGGGAATAATACTTGACTTACAGGGCGGCTGTGGAACCAAATGAGGTAAAGATGGGGAGCTGTGTGTTTTTCCCCTACCTAAAACATGCAAGAAGCTATAGAGGTCCTTCAAGAATCCAGGGGCTCGTACACACAAGTGGAGGGCTCATTAGGGTTCACAAACAATTCCTGTGAGATTCCTGGTGAGTGTCACTGTCTTCCTGTCCTGCTATTCTCTTCCCTTGGATACTGCCATGTCTGCTGGGCACAGCTGCTCCCCCTCCTGAGTCCTCCTTCAATGGCTCTCATCACAAATGAAGTGCCAGAGACCTCTAGGATCAAAGCCTCACTGATGGCTTCAGATATCCTGCTGGGCCAAGCAGAGCTGTGTCTCCTACAGGTATTAGGCAAATGTCCCTTCTCCAGCTTTAATATTACATTTATCCAGGTAGATACCATCTCAGTTCTGCTTAACACATCAATGTCTTAAAGCAGAGATCCCCAAACTTCATTCCCCCAACCCCCGTGTCACGGACTGGTACCAGTCCTGTGGACTGTTAGGAACAGGGCTGCATAGCAACAGGTGAGCAGCGGGTGAATAAGTGAGGCTCCATCTTTATATGCAGCCACTTCCCAGCACTAGCATCACTGCCTCAACTCCACCTCAGATCATTAGGTGTTACTCTCACAGAAGCACCCATTCCTGGTGTCAAAAAAGTTGGGGACTGCTATCTTAAAGGATTCTCAGCAAAATAGTCCTTCCTTTTTTTTTTTTTTTTCCCTGACAGCCTCTCTTTTCTTCACTGGACTCAAACATGAGTTCACTGGGACCTGGGCTAGGAGACAAATTTGTGAGCCAGACACAATGCTGAGCACTTGACATTGGAACCTCTATCCCAAATAACCTCCAAGGATAACTGTGGTTTGAATAGCCTAACATTTGCCTTAGGTTGAATTCTTTCAGAGTGGCTTCTGGCAGGCTTGCCTTATCAATTTGGTTGACCTACTCAATTTGTCCACACTAAAGAGGAAAGTAAGACTTACTGATGTAGGTGGGGTAGAAGTACAATTCCCTTCTACCCCACCCACATCAATAAGAAACATGCAAAAGTACTTTGTATGTCATTACTATATATGTATGTGCATATACATATATATGGGTGTATGTATCAGATACTATTTCTCTGTTAAGCTACCCTTTTAAAACTTGATTTCATTCTATGGATCCTGTTGATTCTAGAAATATAGTGGTTAATCTTTTAAAGTATGGCCTAGTCATAAACCCTGGATTTCTGTTTGATTAAGCTTTGGTGTGTTCACTTCTCTAGAAAGTATGATTTGCAGTTCCAAAGGATCACAGTTGTGGGGGATTGTTTTCCCAATTTAACATTCAAATTATATATTTTATATATGAATATTTCTCATAAAAAATTGCAGCGACCTGGGCCCTACCCCAGATTTACTAAATCTGTTTTATGTAAATTAACACATAAGTCAGAGAGCCACTATTATATACAATATACTCCTAGTTTTAGTAAGAGTAAACTATGAAATAGAAGAAAATACAAGATTTTATCAGAATTAAAAAGATGAAAGTCTTGTTCAAGCATATTTTTAAAGAAACGAAAAACAACCTCAACAATTCTATTAGATAAAATTTAGATTTCTTGTAGCAAAGCAAGATTATAAACAAAAAGCTAAGAGATGACAAAATAGCAAGATGTATTTTCTACGACAGTCATTATATAATGCCTTACATTGCTTCCAATATGAATAAAATGCATCAGAAATAAATTCAGAGTTCTTTGGTAATTAACCTACAAAATGGAAAGTCAGCCCAATGCCTTTGACTTTGTTTTTCAGTTTTTCACTTAGGAATCTTCATGTCTCCAAACCAGTCTTCAAGATTATGGCAGCCTGATGGTTGCTAGTAGGGCTGGATTCCAGCTGGAGCGAGATCAGGGTTTGGGGGCTCACTGTGGCAGTTTTACAAGACAAGATGACTCCATCTCCCTGGCACTCAGAGGGCTGGTGTTCAGGCAGGATGTGGAAGGGCTCGCCCCAAACATTTCCGTCTCCAGGGTGGTCTGACTTTGGTTTCTCTGCTCCAGCCTGCAGCAGGCTGATGGCCAGGCTGTCCTGGAAATACTTATCTGAAGGATGACGACTGTCCCCGTCGCAGATCAGAGCACTTTGCCTTTCCCTTCTCCCTTTCTCTTTTGGGGAACAGTTTGTACAGGAGGAGATAAAGCCCCAAGGATTCCTAACTGGAAACATTGGTTAGGATCATCTTTGAGCAAGCAGATGGGCCTGGGCCTGACCTGGGTCTGACTTGGTGACTGGAGGCTGAAGCCCTTCTCCCAGAGTCCAGTGAAGTACCCCCCCCCCCAATGAGGTTAGACCTCACCCATCCCTCTCCTACCCACCTTGCTCAGACTTCCAGAAGGGCCTTGGATGTGCCCCTGCCTGTTTTGGTGGTTCTGTGATGACTTTAGCTGTGTGTGTTCCAGGTGCAGTGCTTGTGATGGGTGCGTCAGCCCAGAGCCACAGGAGACCCCAGGTAAAGGGAGCTTGCAAAGGCATTTGGTACTTAATTCAGGAGAAAAGGAAGGTGTCACCACTTACGTGGACACCCCTCTGCACTGCAAGTCCAGCCCATGACTTGGGGTCCAGGGCCACTGGGCTGTGAATTGGTGTGAAGGTGCTTTTGAAGCCATTGATTGTGGAAGGTCAGTAGCATCCATAGCCTGGTTCTCTGGGCCCCTCCACCTTTGCGCCTGTACAGAAGGCTGGTATCTCCGTCACATGTCCAAAAGGTGACTAACTCCAGAGCAGAAAGCATTGAGGGTACAGGACCCTGGGGAGAGAGCCCTCTGCCAACTAGGATGCCTTGGCTCTGAGGAGACAGTGCATTGGGTGGGTGTCCCTGTGGTGAGGATGCAGAGAGGGATCAGGTTCAGGGTCCTTGCAAAATACCCAGAGACTCTTCCCTCTCTTTTAGAAATATTAATCTTAACTCAATTATTTTCTTATAAATGAAGAATAAGATTATACAAATAAGAGACTGATCTTGTGTTCAAACTCGGATTTGTCTGAATTGAATTCTGCCTTCTCCCCACTCTACCACTCTGCCCACAATTTAGACTGTAAGTTCCCACGGCTCAGGGAATAGTTGATGTAGATTTGCTAAATATTGTATTCTTGCTGTGCATTTAGGTGAGTTTTCACTTTATTATCTTTCTCTGAGTGATAATTTCCAGCAGGAAGTTAGATATAAGTGTCCAGATTTTGACAAAGAAATTCACATGGAAATATGTATTGTGGCTATTGATACCTGGCTTACAGTAAGCACCCTATGAATATTTATTGAATTAAATGAATGAATGTACAATCCAATTGTATATTCTTATATCCTTTTCTATTAATATGTATTTTTCAAACAGAAGTGGGATTCTGCTGAATGTACTGATTTATAACTTGTGTGTAAAATGAATTTTTTCTTTTACGCTCTTTACCAAGAGAATACCTATTTTGAAGAGTATTTAGAAAAGAGGTAACCACACCATCTAGTGACCAGAGTGAGAACTGCGAGTTGAACAGCTAACAAAGAAGTGAGGGAGGGAAACTATTGGTGCATACGGGGAGAAGACTTGATACTGGGGAGGAAATGCCTCAACCTTTATTCACCGTGGACTGACACAGTATCAGCCTCCTCTTGGCAGGTGAAGTGGCACAAGAAGCAATATATAGTTAGATGGTTTTTCCCTGTCTCAAGTCAAGAAAAGTGTGTATGCGCATGTGTATGTGTTTCAACTGAATGGTCTTAATACTGTTTTCACTTTTCCTCTGATTGTGAAAATTATATGTTTGTACTAAAAAGAATCTTCAAATATAGAAAAGTATAAAAGAAGATATAAATTCCTTATAGTTCCTCTACCCAGAGAAAATAATTGCTAATATTAACATGCATTTACTTATACTGTGTGTATATATATCTCCTTTTATATACTCTATCCATTTATTTTTTTATATAGCATACAGGTGTATTACTTTATATATTATACATTCAAATATCTTTATGTATTCATATATGTATATTTGTAGTAATATTATAGCATATATTTTATTTATTTTTATATGCACATGACATTCATCCATATGGGTATTCCATCAACCACACCTCTTAATGAGAAAGACAATCTTACCTTAGTCAAGCTGGCTAAAATTGA
Source organism: Cynopterus sphinx (assembly GCA_030015415.1). Classification (NCBI taxonomy): domain Eukaryota; kingdom Metazoa; phylum Chordata; class Mammalia; order Chiroptera; family Pteropodidae; genus Cynopterus; species Cynopterus sphinx. The sequence goes on from CM057388.1 coordinate 56,846,900, forward strand.
ATGAATTTATTATAAGGGTTTTAAACATAGCTTTAATGTCAATAATGTACTTACATTAAATTAACTATCTTTTTCTCTGTTAAAATGACAAAGTTTTCTTGGACTATTGATCTGCTCTTGATAAGACATCGTGAAAGCAGTTGGCCTTTGTGTCTCCCCCAACCTATCCACCCTCAACCTGACATACTCTGGTAGATATATAACAAAACATGACTGCCTTTTATTGTATGCCCAAGATGTGAGACTCTATCATCCCCCAACTTAGGTCAGTGCTAAAAATCTTAGCAACAAAAACAATGTTTGTCAATTCAGCTTGTAACTTCTGTTAGAACTGTAAGCAATAACTAGTCCATGATCATGTATAGGTGAGGTTTGGGGGCTCATGAGCGGAATAAAGTTTTATAGGTAGAACAAAAATCTCTGAATGAGTACAGGAATGCAGATGAGAATTCACCTTGACGCTAATGAAGCTTAAGTTTCATGGCCCCTTCATTTGTATGGGCACCATCTAGGAAGACTTATGATAGGTAAAATTCTAAGGTGGTCCCCAATGATCTTCATACTTGTATAATTCCCTCCTCTTATCTGTAGATGGAACCTGTGAATATGATGATATCATTCCCATGATTATGCTTCATTATATGGCAAAAGGAATTTTGCAGATGCACTCAAGCTCCCAAATCATTGAGCTGATTGAAAGGGCAATCACTAAGTGGGCCTGACCTAACTGAATGAGCCCTTAAAGAGATCTTAAGTCAGAGAGATTTGAAGGTTTCAATGTAAGGGAGATTTTCCACTTTCGGCTTTGAAGATAGAGGGATCATGTGGCAAGGAATGTCGGTGATTTATGAGCTGAGAGTGAGCACCAGCTGATGGACAGGAGAATAGGATCTGAGTCCTACAATCACAAGGAACTGAATTCTGCCACAACCAGTGTAAGCTTGGAAAAGGACTTTAAGTTCCAGATAAGAGTACAGCCTGGCTGACATCTTTGCTTTAGCCTTATGAGATCCTGAACAGAGAACCCAGTCAGTCACAACATGTCTGGACATCTGACTTACTGAACTGTGAGCCCAGTAAGAGGTTGTTATTTCAAGTAGCTAAGTTTGGCATTTTGTTACATGGCAATATAAAACTAATGCAGGCGCCATATAATGTCATGATTTTGTGAAGTTAGCAAAAACAAAAATATTGACCACAATTTAAGAGTACTGTCTTTTTCTACTCTGACTTCCTCTGTTGTTGGTGAGATGTATGTTGGTTGGCAAGTTTGGGATCCAGCTAAGGGGAAGTTGGTTTGGAATTACATTTAGTTTGGGTTTAATTAGATAAATTATTTATGGGTTTCTTAATCCCTTGCATGTTAATTACTAGTAAGGGTAGTGAGTAGCTCTAAAATTCAAACCAGTCCCCCCCTCTGACGCTAATGCGCCTGTTATACTGTTGCCTTTATATGCTTAGTGAACCATGAATAAATCTTATGGCTCAAATTAAAAGCATGGTAGTTTAACATCAGCCACTTACCAGCATTTGATCCTATTTCCCACTTCATTACCTGATTCCAAGATACTTTTTTAGTCTTGTTTCCCATTGCTGCCCTCTGAGTACAGTATGATTTATCAAAGACTCCCAGTCTTTGCTACACCAAATATGCTGGTAGTTTTGCCCAATCACATCCATACAGGTTCATATTTATTTCTTGGCAATTTCGCAGGAGGTACTGACATTGATAAAGATGCCAAAAATTCAAAATCAATACTACAATGAGGACTGTGGGGGAGGAAAAATGTTCCCTTTACTTTTCTGGGTTCTTGGCTGAGATTCCATCCCCACCCCATAATAAAAGACAGATTAACGAGAAAATCAAACATAAGTTTAATAACATGTATACCTCCTGTATACAGGTGAAAGACTCAGGAAACTGAATTAACTCCCCTCAATGGCCCAAGCTACCACCTTAAATACCATCTCTAACTAGAGACAAAAGATGTGGGGGTGGGGAAGGCCAGTTATGGGAGGTTACCAGGAAAAACAGTAACAGGGGTAAGGCTGTTATGTAGATTTCAGTCCTAGCCTTCTCTATTGATGAGAGCTCCTAGAGATTTAGTCATCTTCTTCCAGGTACAGAGAAGGGGACACCCTTACAAATGGAGATTTCCTTTATGAATGTAAATCACTTTTAGAAAAGGCTAACTTCTACTCAGTTTTCAGAGCTTTTCCTATTTCCGCTTTTTTTTTTTTTTTTTAATAATCAGCCTAAAATAATCCTTACACCTAGGAGGCATACTCTGGGATGGAAAATTCTGCTCCCTTTCAGGACACTGACATCAAACTGGTTTGTGAGTGTCATTATTAAGAACATTTATAGTAAAAATATGCAAAAGAAAACTGAAATCTTAAGCCCATGTGAGAAAGAAACGACAGAGGTCGACAGTAGTTTACTCAAATTTAACAATACTAAAAATTTATTGATCACCAATAATAAGTTGTAAAACTGTATTGTTAACCATGCAAATGAAAGACTGAATTATCTTTACATTTTCCTCAGTGATATTAGAAAAACATCATATGAAGAAATCAGAGTTTGTAGCCATAAATTAGAGAAAAAAGTCATAGAGATGTGCCAGGCAATTAACAAAAATGTTATTTGTATGCAAATTGGAATATTTTATATGTCTATTGTTTAAATTTTGTAATTTGTTGTGAATTTTCTCATTATAAACATTAACTTTGGTACCTAATTGCCTGCATTGCCCATATCTTTTAAAATATTTTTCTTAAAGAGGGTCCTCCAAAATTTAAGTCTCAGGCCCCACAACCTAGATCTGTCCCTGAGAAGGTTAAGAAGTAGTGGGAAATTGTGGCTGCAATTGGAAAGGGTTAGTGAGGATGTGGATGTGGCAGAAGGCTGGGAAGTAGACAAGATGTGGAGATTTAATTAATAATTTGGAAGACCAGAACATTGTGACCAGCTTTTAATATCTCAAATTCCAACGTTTCCTTGGTACTATGAGATTATATGATCTCAGAAGCTTACTTCATGGAAAGCTCCCCATTCTCTAACAGGCACGCATGCCCCTCATAAGGGGCGCCTCCAGCTTCTCTGCACATTTCAAACTTCAAAAAAAGTGGTTGCCTAAAGGATTTCTGTATGATCACTGAGCAGGAAAAACAGATGGCTGGGTTATTTACCCACACACACTGGAATCTACCTCCTGCTTCCCAAATAACAATGGATAGCTCTTTTCTATTCTCTAATGACAAACAGCATGTATACTGATGTTTATAACAGTAATGATAATAATAACCATAAGAAATAGAACTGACAAATATTAAAAAGAACTAGTTAAAATCTCTCACTCTCACTGAGCCTCATTTCCTGCACTCTACTTCAGGGCCCCGAGAGGACTGAAAAGAAAATGCTAGACTTTCAGATCTTGAGAGTGGGATGATGTTGAGACTAGGAAGGAGAGAAAAAAAGAAGACATGGTGGATCAACCCTAAGGGGCTGGTCCTTGCCGAGAGAGGCAAATAGAAATTCCAGGGAGATGATACACTTCTCGTATTTCTGGCAAAGCCTGAAAAGATGAGCAGTGTCACGTGGGGGCGGGGGCCAGAAGGGACCACCCAACTGCTGAAGCGCTGTTGGAAGCGTTGAGGACTCCAGTTCACCTGTTAACATGGACCTCACTGGACAAAGGGTTGACGTGAATTAAAGTCACTGTATAGCCCAAGACCTTTTCCGCCCGAGCATCATCTCATTACCTTGAAGGCAGACAAGCGAGCTTCGGAGAAGGGCTATACCGCTTGTCCTGGATCTGAGGGGTTGGAAAGAGCAGAGGATACCCCAAGGCGAAGGCCAACACCAAATCAAGTCGAGGACTGCATTGCCTATGTCCCTTTCCCAGTCCATTTTGCGGTAAAAAAAAAAAAAAAAGGTGGGCTTTCGGGGGAGGGAGGAGAGGGGACAGCAGTTAGGTTTGGGTGCTCCCAATTGCATGGAGAGCAGGTTGGCCTCTGGCCCAGGGAAGCAGGAAGAGCAAGAAGATATGTGGCTTCCCTGCAAGAGGACGTGAAGGTGTGGGCCACCAGCAAAGCACTGGCAAAGAAAAGGGGTGGGGGAAGGGCGGTCCGCGGATTCCGCGGCCATGCCCTCTATCCTTTTTGACTCAGAAAATGGCGGGCAAAAGGAAACTGGGGAGGTAGGCGGGTAACCCGCGTGGGCACCAGCTTCCTATTGCGGAGGACATGGGCGTGTCCACCAGAGAAAAATGGAGGAAAGGAGGTGAGCACGGTGGGTCCCTGCAAATCGCTGCGAGAATGGCTGCTGCCCGCCCCCACCCTTGGGGCCGGCCGACATGGAAGCGAATGCTTTCCGGGACTCCATTCCCCACACTCTCGGACTGCTCTGTGTGTTTGATTCTTCACACTCTCCCTGTCATGATGGGTCCATTCCCTCATACTCTTTCTGTCGTGTGTGTGCATTCCATACGCTCTCGCTCTGCTGCTGTATCTGCATTCTCCACACTCCCTGCCATGAGTGTTCCCTACACTTTTACCCTGCGCTGTGTATATTCCCCAGTTTCGCCCTGCTGTGCGTGTGCATGTCCTATATTCCATCTGCTGCGTCAGCACATTGCCTGCATTCTTGCCCCGCCGTGTGTGTGTGTGTGTGTGTGCGTGCGTGCGCGCGCGCGCGCATGATGTAGCTCTCAAATGAGTACTATGAATTCTTTTTTCCATTCCTCTCCTGTAGGGAAAAGATGGTCTTTTTCTACAAGAATATTCCTGATATTCCTGATATTATGACACAGCATCAGGTTAGGCTAACCTTATGCTGATGCAACAACCTTCAAACCTCAGTGGTTTAACACAGCACAGGCTGATTCCAGCGTGTATTGAGAAGGTCAGGCTCTGCTTCCCATGGTCCATTAGGGATGCCGGCTGACAAAGGCTCCACGACCTGGAGTATCACTGGTGACTGGCAAGGGGTGAGTGCCCTGAAATCTCTCACCCACTCTTCTAATGTAACATTAGCCTAGAAATAGGATGTCACTGCTGTGTACAGCTGATTGGTCGAAACAAGTCATGTGACCTCACCTAATAGTAAGGGTTGGCGGTGGCTGTGGGACTGGGAAGTTGTTTTCTGTGTGCCCAGAGGGAGTGTAAATAATAAAGGGAGAAATAAAGTGAGAAAAAGAAACCATATGAAAATATTTATAACAATTTGAGGAAGAGATGCTTTTCTAAAGCAGTATATTTTAAAAAAATTATAAACAAAAAGTCATAAGTGTAATACAAGAAAATTTAAGTTTCTATAAAGCAAAGCAAGAATGAATGTGCTCTTGACTTTTTGTTTTCTCTGTGGTACCGTTTCAGGAGATCTTCATGTCTCCAGACCAGTCTTCAAGATTATGGCATTAATTTTGATAGTTGCTGGTGGTTCCATGTGGGGCTGGATTCCAGCTGGAGCGAGAACAGGGTTTGGGGGCTCACTGTGGCAGTTTTACAAGACAAGATGACTCCATCTCCCTGGCACTCAGAGGGCTGGTGTTCAGGCAGGATGTGGAAGGGCTCGCCCCAAACATTTCCGTCTCCAGGGTGGTCTGACTTTGGTTTCTCTGCTCCAGCCTGCAGCAGGCTGATGGCCAGGCTGTCCTGGAAATACTTATCTGAAGGATGACGACTGTCCCCGTCGCAGATCAGAGCACTTTGCCTTTCCCTTCTCCCTTTCTCTTTTGGGGAACAGTTTGTACAGGAGGAGATAAAGCCCCAAGGATTCCTAACTGGAAACATTGGTTAGGATCATCTTTGAGCAAGCAGATGGGCCTGGGCCTGACCTGGGTCTGACTTGGTGACTGGAGGCTGAAGCCCTTCTCCCAGAGTCCAGTGAAGTACCCCCCCCCAATGAGGTTAGACCTCACCCATCCCTCTCCTACCCACCTTGCTCAGACTTCCAGAAGGGCCTTGGATGTGCCCCTGCCTGTTTTGGTGGTTCTGTGATGACTTTAGCTGTGTGTGTTCCAGGTGCAGTGCTTGTGATGGGTGCGTCAGCCCAGAGCCACAGGAGACCCCAGGTAAAGGGAGCTTGCAAAGGCATTTGGTACTTAAAACACTTAGGGACCCAGTATATAGAAGGTATGTGGATGATTGCCAGGAAAAAAATCACTAGGTCTGTTGTGGCCGTGGAGTCACACAGCTTAAATGTTTCCTCAGAAGAACCTTTGGATCTCCTTGACATTTCTGCTAAGGCCACACTTTCCCCAGCCTGCTCCTATGCCATAACTAAGCATGGTTGGTCTGTTAGAGCCAGGCCATTTCTGCTTGTTGGAGGACTCCTTTAATCTTTGCTTCTACTGTGCCCCCTATGGCCTGGCACTAACTTTCTCATTATTGTACTGCAGGGTTTTCCTAATCTTCCTTCTTTCCTTTCACAGGGGTGAGATGTGTATCACAGTCTTGAAGGCTCTCCTTATCTCCTGTTCCCTTTGTTTTTCGTAGGTGTTTTCCCAGTCTTGTGTCTAATTTTGTCTTGGCATCTGCTTCTAGGAGGGCCTGAAGTGATATGTAGGGTCAGTGTGCCTTCACAGATGAAGCCTCACATATTTCTCAGTAGCTATACTATTTTTCTTTAATGGATGGTATAGTCTAGTAATTAAGAGCTTAACTGGGTTCAAGTTTCAGGTCTACCACTTTTAGCTGTGTGTCCTTGGCTTTCATTCTCCTCTAAGATGGGTATAATCACATTACTTCCTCTTAGAGTTGTGAGATTTATATGAATTATTATACAGAAGACTTAGTGTCTCATATGTATTAAATGATAGCAGCCATTTTACCATCTTTGATAAAGTCAGAAGAGGGGAAGGATTGTGACAGCCTGCCGGAATGTGATAGGGGTAAAAGTTAATTAAAAGCCCTGAAACTAGACAAAGGAAGTCTTTACCTAAGCAATTTTTAACTAGGACAAGAATGCCTAGTTCCTGGGACCCTTAACCGCATCCTGTCGTGAAACTTGTGACAATGAGCTCATATGCTAAGAGCACAACATTCCAGGATACAGATAACAAGACCATCTACAAGGACATTTATCTTTGTAATGACTAACTCCTGTTAACTTTGTGAAGGACCAACTTCTATTTTTTTAACTTACTTTGTTCCAAAACTGCTAATTTAGCTGGAGTAACCCTGATGCTTGAGTGGCATGAGGAACAATCAATTGTATATAAACTGGACTTAATCTTTGTTTGGTGCTGCTCCTGGGAAGGACAGCCGCCGGCTAATAAACAGCCTTTGAGAGCATACCTGGTTTGGTCTATTCAGTGTTGGCCACAACAGGATCGTACCAGGGTGTAGCTATTGAGGAGTTTGGCAGTAGGCACCCACCTCCCAGTGTAAAGTTCTGCAGCTCTTAAGTACATCTGCTTTATTGATTTTTAACTTAGAAGCTAAAATTAAGGTTCAGGAAATACATGAATCAGTTAAATAGCATGACAGTTGTGTCCCCTAACTTCAGTTACAGAGAGGGGTATATTACTCCTTTTCCTACACTGTATCCATCAGACAGCTTATTCTGGAATACAGAAATGGCACTGAAGGTCATCCCTTGGTTTACCCTTCTTGTCTTTACAAATGCTCTTTATGGTACTATGTCAAAGACATGTTTTTCAAAGATGGAAAGAGGGAGAGTGGGGAGGGAACTGACATTTGCTTGAGTTCCCACTAAAAGCCAGATGCAGTGTCTGTTATTTTAGGTCAGTTCTCTCTTTAGTTCCCCTAACAATCCTGTGAGGTAGGTAGCTGTATTTGCCTTAATCAAAGAAGAAACAACTTGGGTTAAGTGTATTTCTGAGGCCCTAAATCTAGTAGTTGCAAAGCCTGTTTTCTAATCTAGGTTTGTCACACTCCAAAGCTCATACCCAACCTTTATTTATTTACTTTTTTAAACTTTAGATGATACCCTTCCAGCAATGGGAAATTGGGTGGTTTAAATTTGCATGACAGGATGTTAAACTGGAAGTTTCCTCTTACGCACCACGATATAGTAACTTATGAAATTCTAAAGATAGGTTTTTATTGGAAATAACCAAGCAATTTATAAGGAGGATTTAAAAAGTTTGAGAGAGGAGATAGAGAAATTTTTGTGAGGATTTCTTTGAAGTAGGCTCCTAAGGGGGAAGAGTGGGGGTACTTTCCCCTTCACCCCAAGGCTTCAGCTGGACCCCTTGAAGCTTGGTATGTATCTCTCGGAGTTTGGTGGCACAGTGAAATGGAATCTGACTCCAGTAGGGGAAATCTTCTGGGCTAGAGAATGCAGCTGTGGTGATGATGGGAGCAAAGGAATGGTGAACTGAATTGCGATGTCTGCATATTCTATTTGCTGGGAGCCAAAGATATATGGGTGTTTCTCATGTACTGAGAGTAGTCCATATAGGAGAGCAAGCTGCTTGGTATTGAGGGGCCTGCTGAAAAGAACTGTTTGGGAGTGCTATGGATTCCACCAGAGAAACTGGAAAACCCTGAGCTAAACAGAAAACCAATGATAGAATGTTTTACTCTTGATATGGGGAGCCTCAGATGAGAAAGAGCTTGAAACATAAGATAGACCCAGAGAACATGAAGCTGACTTAACTATATGACCAGTCAAGAACTTCTGCTTACTCCTCACTTCAATCCCAGACGGGCAAAAATTAGCAAGCTGGAGAGCATGGGGAAAGAGAAGAAATCCAGCACATCTCTTCCTCCAAAAGTGGGAGGTCCACCTTAAGGTGGTGCTGGCTGACAGAAGTTTGGAGAGTCCTTTATTTGGAATTAGGGGTGCTAATCACTGAATTAAGATTTAATTTATGGTTTAAAGTGACTGTAGGGTCCTTCAGAGTGAGTAGCAAAGCCATGGGGCCTGGGAAGAACTTTAAAGGTACAGTTCTTGTTAGTATGTAGACTACATCTGCTTGGTATGGTGTCTGTGATGTGGCTTGCCCCTGAGGGTGAATACCGCTAATGCTTTTGCATTTTTTTTTACAACAGAAAAGCTTTATCAGAAGGGAAAGTACACTTCCAGACATGGCAGTGGGCCTGAGCAAGAGAAGAGTGGCTCAAAAAGCCTGTATTAATTTTGCTATACTAACTTTATTTGCCTATATATTAAATATAAAACATATATATTTTTCCATTTTTTTAAATTTGAACTCTTCTGAATAATTTTAGAGCATCTCTGAGAATCATGAAAATGGATTGAGCTTTGAAAAATATCCCAAGATTTTAAAAAATATTTTACTCCATGTACATTTATTATGACTATTGAGATGTTGCAGATATATTTCTACCATCCTTTGTGTTTTCTATTTACAAGATTTTTTTCTTTGCATCCTTCCCCTCCTCTCCTTTCCTGCCTTCTGTTAGACCAATGGAGTTTTCTTTGGAATTTTGGAATTTATATATTGTTTTTAATCTTTCAGTGCTTATTCTATGAATTTTCTAAATATTTTATCTAAATTTATATTTTTAAGACAAAATCGTGACTATTTTCAACTTCTAGCCTCTCATACAGACTTTTACATTTTGGAAATTTTTTTCAAAAAATTATGTACACAACTTCTGATAATTGACATTTCTATAAGGAAGCAAGTGTTAACCATGATTATTGTAGTTCACAGTTCATAATGCACTCTTAAGTTTATTCTCATTCAAATAAGAAAGCTCAGCTAAGTATTACCTTCATAATGAATTAATGAATAAGGGAAAAGAGAGAGAGAAAAGAGTGCTCTAATTCCTAATGCTGTCTTTAAAGACCTTAAGAGTCTGAGGACCTCAGGCTGAGAACCACAGGTCTTAGTAATATATTTTTCACCCTTTTCTTTTTGAATGGAGAATTATCATTTTTGAACATTTATTTTGTGCCAGAAACTTGTCTTAGGGAAGACAAGCCTTATATTTAATGGCTACCTTCTTTACTTCTTAGGTGTTTTATGGGTGTCAATGGGGTTATTTCACAACATGCTTCTATACCAATCCACATATATTCTCCTGAATGGAAAATAGGCTTTATGTTGCTAAAGATGTTGATGAAAATAATAAATAACAATTATAATAGCTATTTATTATGGATCCATCATAGCTGGGTGCTGAATCTCATGGAGTCAGTATCCAGTATTTCAAAACCACCCTTTAGTTTTAGAAGGAAAGCCATTAAGGCATATAGATAGCTAGATGAAACTACATTATCTGTGTTGTTTATAGAAAACCTTGCTAAATCAAGAGATTCGAGTAATAGTATGGGTACACTTATTATAATTGCTCTTTTATCAATAGGATGGCCTGGTTTAGGTCCTAATAAAGCACTTTAGGCCTCTCCTGAATATTCCTAAGTTGTTTTTACTTAAAATGAAACAACAACAAAGATTCAGCTAAAATAGAAAGCAATTATGAACTGGAAATTATTGAAATATCAGTCATTGAGATGCTAACATGTATACTGTGTTCTTATATTTTTCTCCCATTTCCTGCAGAGACCCAGGAGAGGGAAGTTTGAGAGATGGAAGTAGAAGCTGCTAGAAGCTAGTTTTTTTTTATTGTGAAAAGGATTATATTCCTTGACAAAATCAAGCCAGATGTCTTTGGATGGTAATGGAGGACATTTTGAGGACATTAGCAGAACAGAGGTCAGTTTGTGGGTCTTTCCAGTAGTTGAGACATGAGTATTTCTCCATTATCAGGATCTAGGGAAAACTCTGATGAGCTCAAGGAAGCAGGGCACCTAGTTATGCCAAAGATTCCCCTACCCAGAGAATTAGATGAAAGCAGGAGGGACAAGGGAGCTAAAGTTACCAGTTCAATAAATGAGCATCTCATCCCTAACCAATATGGACAGACATCTGATGACAGTGGGCAACTCCTCTGGCTTTGGTGCTAGATAACAACAGGATTTTACTAGTTATTGGAGATGGGGATTGCCAGTAGTAACTGAAGTAGCTATCCCACCAACACCCTACAGTTTGTTCTCAGGGTCATATTTATGTTCATTTAAAGGTAGTTTTAAAATGGGACATTTCTACTATGCTCAAACATGTGAGCTAAGATCCATTTGCTAGGCCTCCTATTCAAAGTTTCTTTGTAGAGTGTTTAATGAGTGTCACAAGCTGTTTCACAATTGTCCTCTTAAAAACTCATCTAGCTGCAGGCCCTAGGCCGCCAAAGGACACAATTCTTAAATGGCAAGGTATGAGCTATAGTTATTCATCTCTGATCCACTAGTCCTCCTTGCTGAGTGTATATAGACTACATTAAAGGCCTTCCTTGCCCTTTAGCTTCCAGTTTGGCCAAATGGAAATACCCAGCAAGAGATAAAAAGTAGGGAAGAGTGAGGTCAGGTATTTATCTTTGCATCCCCCCACCCCTGTCCTGGATTCTCCATTCTCTTCAAGGTCTCTGAGCTGACTACATCCTGAAGATCACAACTGTCTACCATTCCAGTAACCCCTCCCCCCACCCTACCCCTACATTCCCTCCTCCTTCCATTTCCTCCCCCTCCTATTCTTTGCCTAGAGATAGTAACACCATGTTTAGAGGCTGAATTGTGTCACCTCCAAACTCTCATGTTCAAATCTTAACCCCAGTACCTCAGAATCTTACTGTATTTGGAGAGTCTTCACTGAAGTATTTAAGTTCAAATGAGGTGAGGTCATTAGGGTGGGCCCTAATCCAATATGACTGGGTTCTTATAAGATTAGGACAGAGGTACAGAGGAAAAAGACCATGTGAAGTCACAGGAATGTGGTGGCCATGTACAAGCCAAGAAGAGGCCTCAGAAGAAACCATCCCTGCTGACACTTGTGTCTCAGATTCCTAGCCTCCAGAGCCTAGGAGAAAATACATATTTAAGCCACCCACTCTAGTACTTTAATGTGATTGCCTTAGCAGACTAATACAAACCCCTGCTGACAACTTAGGGAAAAAATCATTAAACCCCTCAAATCATCAATTTTGAGTTCCATCTAGTTGCTGCTGGGACCCTGATTCAGTAGGATTATATAGGATTCTTCCATATTTGTTCTTACTGTATTTTCTAAAATTTTTGCAGTAACCATGTAATGTTTTTTTTTGCTAAAGAAATAAAAAATTGTGGGGGGTGGGGGAATGGAAAAAAAAGATGAAGGGGATTAAGCATAAAATGCCAGTTATAAAATAAGTCACAAGGATATAAATAAATGTACAGCATAGGGAATATAGTCATTAATATTGTAATAACTGTACAGTGACAGATGGTCACTAAACAATGCAGTGATCACTCCGTAAAATGTTTAATCACTGTGCTGTACACCTGAAACTAATATTGTACGTCAACTATAATTGAAAAATAAAAAAACCCATAAAATTCTGTTATGAACAAAACTTGGTTTAACTGGGAAATTTCCATAGAAGACAGATTCATAAGCATAGGCATCCAACACTATCCCTCTTCTCCAAAGATCCCCTAACTTTAGGATTCCCAATGCTATGTCCAAGGGATTATAAAAACAGGGAACATAACATTAATACTGGAACTAGGGGAAACCGCTATCCTTGGCCCCAAACTGACAAATATTTCTGACTGAGGTAATACTGAAGGGAGCACTCAGGCTTCCTCTGGTGGGAAACAGCAAAGTGTTAAGTGTTAAAGGACTGTTATAGTGACCACTAACTATGCTGTACCAGCCCAACCTATAGGGACAAAGAGCATTAGGGAACAAAATGCTCTACCAAGCAGCACTGGAAAGTGATCCCACCTAGAGAAGCCACACTGAAAGGGCAGAGGAAGGGAACTGGCCTGACCAGATGCTCCTGGCTGCCACACCCAACCAAAAAAGGAATTCTTTGAGTAAGAGCCAGAGCTCTCCTTTGATACCACCTAGATCTTTCCTGAGCCTGTGGACTTGTAAGCCTCAGTAACATTAAAGACACTGCAAATTACTTGCTTTGAAATTTAGAAACAAATTTTATTTAAGATCTGAAATACAATTCCTAAAATAGCAACTTCTCCAGAAAACCGTGGCTACACGATAATGCATTGCCTCTATCATGTTAGAACGTGCATTAGACTCAAATACAAAAACCATGAAACAAACCACCATCCTTCAACAATTTGAGCAAAGATAGAATGCCTAAAGAACAACAGATGGACTTGCAGAGGATGGGCTGTTTTACTTCAAGCACGATAAACAAGAGCACAAATGCCTGGGTTTTCGGGTATATACATTAAGTCGAACCTTTGGCACTAGGAATCAGGGCATTTTGTCACATAGCATTAACAACATAATTAGAAAAATGTGTAGTGTCAAAGGGATAGATCCACCAGCATTCAAGCAATGTTGTCAACTAGGCAAGAAAATGTTCTACTGAATGTTTCTTCTTTGTCTAATTACTGCATACACTGGTAGCAACTTTGAAATGAAAAGGAGCTTGCACTCCTTTTATTTTCTGCTTAAAACAAAACAAAACAAACTGAAACATAAGCCCTGTTATACATTAACAATTTTAAAGAACATCAATTATACAAGAAAAAGACTAAGAACAAAAGAGTGTTTATAGATATCAGACATAACAGTGAGTGGTCAGTAGACCCTCACAGGGCTTTGCGGTGGTACTCAGCGGAAGCCACTTTGTAATCACTGGCAGTAAACAGAGATGCAGCATTCTTTGCCAGATATTTCAGGAAATCATGCAAGTAGCCCAACAATAATGCAAGGCTCTTCTCATCAAGGGGCGTATATGCCAACATTGCTCCGATTCTTACAAATAATCTCAGTAGGTGTGGTGCTCCATAAACCTGGGACATCGGGGCATCTGGGTGAGCCAAGAGAATTTCGGCATACTGGGGCCTCTCAAATTTGTAGAGCAGCTGAGTGCCCAACATCACATTGAAGTATTCTTTTATTCCTGCAACGACTTCATTCACTGCATATTCCTTATTATCGACATTTCCTTGTGATTTCTTGCAATTTGCATATTCTTCCAGAACAGCATCAACATTTTTCTTAGCAGGGAGTTGAAACAGCTGCTTCTGCCTGGTAACTAAATCCCAGTCCTCAACAAGCCATGGTTTTAACTCTTCAGGAATCTTCACTTTAACTTCCATTCTATTCTTAAAAGCCTCCTCACTTTCCACAGTGGGGTCAGCCCGGGCCCTTTTCTTCCGAGGTGGCTGAGGGGCTTCACTGGTACTGCCACCATCTCCGTTTCCAGGAGCTTTCTGTTTGTTCTTCCTTGTCTTCCTCATGGATCCTGAAGGGGGGTTCTCTGTGGAGCGACCTCCCCATCTGCCTGGAAGGGCTGGATCCAGATTCTTCTGCTGTGGACCAGAGGTCTTCTTTCCTGAGGAGGCTCCTCTCATCTTACTTCTCTGCATATTGCTTCTAGTTGGTTTTTTGAAATTGTCTTCTTCTGCAGATTGTTGTCCACGAGTTTGAGAACCCTGCTTTCTGGAACTCATTCAACCCTGTTTTTATTTCAACCACTGTAATACATAAAGTATTTTACTCGGTTGTTTTCTATGGTGACCTTTAACACACCACATTTCATAAAGGCTCATGCAAGGACAGACATGCTATTCTCTTGGAATCTGGATTTCAAATTCCATTTCAAGACCATTTCTAAGTCACCTAATATCTCCTCCCTCTCTTTGACCCTCACTACCACCCACTTCTCTCACCCCACTCAATCACTCATCAGACCTGCCCATAAATTAGTTTTTTTGATAACACTCAAGACAGGAATATAATTTTGGAGAAGAATGAATTAATTAAATGGGGAAGAAACAAAAGGCAGTGAAATTAAAATTCAGGACGTCTGAACAAGAAAAATGACAAATTCAAAGAATTAAGAAAGATTAATTTAGGTGATAGGAAGCAAAATGAGTTACAGTAAAGGCTTTCATGTAAGTCTAGAGAGGCCTGAACTAAGTTGATGACAAACTCAATGGAAACTGAATATAGAACCTGGTAAATGAAGGAAAGGGAGGCGTTCAAAGTGGCTCTGCAAGTTTAAGCCCGGGTAATTACTGAATTAATAAGGGCACTGGTTTTTGATGGTTAGTTTGGAATCAGCAATGAAATGATAGGAAATAGGTATTTCGCACATACATTACACACTAATGTGTATCGGCTTTGGAACACGTACTATGCTAGGCACTAGGGAGTCAAACATCTAAAGTGACAGTTATATAACAGTAATGTTAGTGGGGGATTATAAACTGATACAGCCACTATGGAAAACAGTATGCAGATTCTTCAAAAAATTAAAAACAGAACTATCATACGACCTGGCAATTTCACTTCTGGGTATTTATCTGAAAAAACTGAAAATGCTAATTTGAAAAGATATCTGCATCCTTACAATAACCAAGATAAGGAAGCAACCTAGGGGTCCATAGAAAGAATGGATAAAGAGGATGTGGTATGTACATACAATGGAATAGTTGTTAGTCACACAAAAAAATGACAATTTTACTAACTGTGACAACACAGATGAATCTGGAGATTATTAATACTAAAAAGTCAAAGACAAATACCATTTTATTCCACTTATGTGTGAAATCTGGAAAACAAAATAAATGAATAAAACAAAAACAAACTCATACAGAAAATTGATGGTTGCCAGATGGGAGGGTGTGGGGGTATGGGAGAAAAAGATGAGGTGGATTAAGAAGTACAAACTGCCACAGGGATGTAAAGTGCAGCATAGGGAAGATAGTTGATAATAATGTAATAACTGTATGGTGCCAGATGAGTACTAGACTCATTGTGGTGATCACACTGTAAGGAATATAAATATCTAATTTCTACAATTAAAAATAAACAAATCAAGGCTTGTACAACAGTTATAGGCACAGAATACTTTGAGAGCAAACAAGAAATGATACATGACACCACTTTCAGCAACAGCTTGTTAGAGGTGATAAATTGGTGAGGGAGAAGCTATTGATAACTTCAGAGTCTGAGATTAGGTCATTAGTATTATCACCACATTTGGAATCAAGAGAAGGATTAGAGAGGAAAGAAGTTCAGTACTGGATCTATTAAGTGTGAGGTGTGTAGTTAAACATGTGACTTTAAAGCTCAGGTGAGAGTTCAGAGCTAAAAATGGAGATCTGAGAGTAATCATACAGCTGGGAGAGGAAACTAAGAACCAATGAAATAATTCATGGAGAACAGAGGAAGAAAAACTGAATAAGTATGGGATTCTTAGAAAACCTAGGAAATAAGGGGTGAGCAGAGAGACCACAAATAAGTCAAAATGGTCAGAGCAGTAAGTAATAGGGGAATTAGGGGAATGTTATCTTGGAAGCCAAAGAAGTTGAGTTTCAAGGAAAGAAAGGGATAATCTACAGTGTAAAATACAGCAAAGGAAGCTGGTAAAATCAGATGAAAAAATCACTGTTCTGATTGTTATGGTGTGACGGATACAACCATGCCTTTGACTTACACAATCCTCTTCTTTCTTGCTCTTCCAAGAACTCCTAGTGTTTTCCCAGATGGAATCCTACAGATTTTCTAGGATGGCCTGGATGGCTGAGGTGGGAGACACAACCTAGAAAGGAAAAGCAAGTTATCTGCAATGAAGATGAACTTTTGTGAAATATAAGAAAAAATATATATCTAATTTATAGACATGCAGCTTATAATTGTGGCATCAGAGAGAAAATGATTTCTGCTGTTGGACATACTTCTCTCATCTATGGAATATGGTAAATTACCCACAGCCTTCCTTTACAGGTTCTTGTTAAGGTATGTGGTTGAATAGCTAGCACAGTGCCTTGCAGGTATATCTGCACATGTGAACATGGACACAAAGATGTTCACTTCAGTGGTGTTTTTAATACTGAAGAAATGGAAACACCTAAATATTCTTCCATAAGGAAATGGTAATATAAATTATTATGTATGTACACTATGAAGGCACATTTACATAAATTTGGCAGAGATTCATGTACTGACATATAAAGATGATTACGTACTAGGTAAACAGACAGGTTCCATAATATGTGCCATAGGATCTCAGATAGCAAAGGGAAATAAGCATCAGTCTCAGCCCTTATGAACAGTGTGATCCAATTTGTTTTAAACCGCAATATGTATAAATGCACAGGAAACTTATCTAGATGGATAAACATCAGACTGTTAAAATCAGGGTAACCTCTGGGAAAGAACCAGGAATAGCAGATCACCCTTAAAACAGCTTTCTCTAGTTAACTACAACTTTCACTCACAGAATATGCCCTCCCTATCTGTTAAAATGTGGGCAGGTGTCAGGGAAGTCCTGACAGGGGAATAAGAGGTAAGCAATGCTAAAAAAAAAAAAAAAAAAAAAAAAACTACAGCTCTGAATGAGGGAAGCCAGTTATTAGGAGAGAGATCTGGGTGCTAGCACTTTCTCAGTAGCCGGGTTTCCTACACATCAACTATTTTCTGGGAGTCAGAAACCAGACATCAAGAGGGAATATCCACCCTTTTGATGCCTGGTTCCTACGTGAAGTTTTGTTTTTGGATAGCTTTACTCAAGTCACTGCACTCCGTATCTCGCTTCACAGCTCACATTGCTCCTTGGGCAGATGACAGATGTGCTGTGCCCCTTCATTAAAATGGCTGGCACCATATAGTGCTTTATGTTGAACTGTTTTAAACTTTGAATCTGCCAGTTTCTATCATATGTTTTAGGCTTTACTAACGTTGTTTACTGGTTTAGCATACCTACTTTTGGCTCCAATCATGCTTCCTCCCTTTGTCTTCCTCATCTACATACCACAAACGCCCCATTTCCCCTTTAACTCTGCTAACGACTCTAGCCCTTGTTTCTCTCCCTTCTCTAATACAAGAAGCTGATTTTAGTACTCCAGAGCTTAGAATTTAAATATTTCATGTGTTAGCTTTACTTATGGAGTAACATCATTAATTTCTATTTGCCATAGGTCTTGTGTCACATATCTTGCACCCTTTGCAACACTTATATCCCCAGTGGGTGTACAATAATCAAAATGAGGTAATTCAAGTAATGGGGGAAATGGAGGCACAATTTAGGGCCAAGTCATCAAATTTTCCACTTCTTCCCTACAGGTCAGTTCTAGGGTATGCCAGACACTGCAAAAACAGATCTATATGTTTGCCTTAGTTTCTTAATTTCTGCACAATTTGAAGAGGTGAGCTCATACTGGATATAAAACCAAACCTTCCCTTTTAAAATTTGCTAGAACAAGTATTTCCCCATCTTAATAAAGTTCTAATATGCATACATCATGATAGCTGTACATTCCATCAAATGGGCATACCTTCACTTTACTTAACCAACCCATGTATCCTGCAAGTATAACATTTTTGCCTTCATATTACTCCAAGATTTCCAGATGCAGATTTAGTTGAGTCAAGAGGCATAATTATGTTGCCAAATTACTTTCCCAAAAAGCTGTACCAATTTGCTACCTCAAAA
Organism: Cynopterus sphinx; assembly: GCA_030015415.1. Lineage (NCBI taxonomy): Eukaryota > Metazoa > Chordata > Mammalia > Chiroptera > Pteropodidae > Cynopterus > Cynopterus sphinx. The sequence goes on from CM057388.1 coordinate 56,865,353, forward strand.
TGTGTGTAAAAATGTCTATCCCATCTCATAACTCTGGTCAGCACTGGCTATTTGGCTATCCTCATTTAAATTTGTGATTTTGGTAAATGGGTTGTTTTTGTTTGGATTTCATTAATAATGTTTTAACTTTCAAAAAAATTGTCTATTGCCCATTCATTTCAAATTAGTTCCTAAGTGATTTCAACATTTACAGCTCTTTATACATCAAGAATTGTCATTTTGGGGGCAAATACTTCCCATTTTCTTTCAGTGTCTGATGTTAAGATTTTTAACTTTTATATGAAATGTCTTTCACTGTCAAGTTTAAAAATTAAGACTTATGGCTTTAATTTCTTAATCCACCTAGAATATTTCATAAACTATAAACTGAAAATCTGTGTTTTCCCCCAATTTTTATGACATTATTTAGTGATCTTTCCTTTACATACCTATAAATACTAAAATATATGAAGATATGGGCATTCTCTCCTTACCACCTCAAACCCAGAATGAGTGTGCATGCTTTCAAATCTTTTCATAATATACCTTTGAAACTAAATATGTATTATACATGTGAATATTTATCATACATTTCCTTGGTCTTGACAAAGTTGATTTTATACACACACACACACACACACACACAATATTACATTACTCTGTAACTTTTCCCCATTTCATCAGAGGCCTCCTGTCTACATATACCAAGTTCATGCTTTAAATATCCACATCATTCTATGATCTGTATGTACTATTTTACCAGTCCCATATTAGTGAATATCCAGGTTGTTTCTGATACTTCATTATTACAGATACTCTGTAATAGACATCAGTGTACATCTGTATATTATTGTGTAAGTATTTCAGAAGGATATATTTTCAGAAGGTGTAACTCTTCAAAGGACAAGTTAACTTATAACTTTGATGATAAAAGCAAATTTAAGTTATAAAGAACCACTTTAATTTGTATTCCCAGCAAAAACATAGAAGTTCATTCACCCACACTGGCTAAACTTGCAAAAAAATTTTGGCCAATCTAGTATGTACTATTTTATTTGAATTTGTGATGTTGAGCACTTTTTATACATTCATTTTTATTTTTTTAATGTGAATAGTTTTGTCCTCTTTTCTACTAGGTTGTTTGCTTCTTTTACTGATTCCTAATAATACTAAGTTTTTATTTGCTATGTTGGAAATATTTCTTCCTGTCATTAATGTATCAACCTTTTCCTTTGTGAACTTTGGTATTTATGTCATGCCTAGGAAAAATGCTCCCAAATAACTAAAATAATTTCTTGGTATTTTTAGTGTCTTCCAAATATGTAACTAAGTTTTCCTAATATTAATGAAAGAATCCATCCTTTACCCAATTATTTGGTATATAGGTAATTTAAGGAACTCTCTTCTCAATTATTATTTTTAAAGGCATCACTTTTTAGGTCATCTTTTCTGTCACAGTGATTGTTCTCACACTAGTATCACATTGGTTTAATTATCAGAATTTAGAGTGATAAATGTTGCCTTAGAGAAGCACTTTTAATTATTTTCCGAGGATGTTTGATGCAGTATTATTTTAAGTAACAAAACACTAGAGTCAACCCAGAGGGCTAATATAAAATAGTGATTTGGTAAAACAGAATGTGGTTTATCCATAATATGGAGTATAATGCTAATTAAAGAAATGCCACTGTGAAATAGAACTCTACGAATGGACAATTTGCTGATTAAAAATAGCAAGTTACAAAACAGTACAGTGATACCTCATTAATGTAAAAGAAAACACAAAACATTTTTTCTATCCATATACATTTTAAAACATATATAATTTAGATCTAGAAGAAAATATAATTGATGACAATGGTTAACTGAGGAAAGTAATTGGGGTGGTGAGAAAAGGAAACAGCCTACTCTGTAATATTTAAATTGTTTAAGAGAATGTAGCTACATATTAATTGTGACTAAAAATTTATGTTAAAATATACATATTTAAAATTATAATCATTTTCTGAACTATGCTTATCTGTGGATCTCACATATAGCTGGACTTTTCAGTTAATTATCATGGTGTACAATATACTTTGCAGGAATACCATTTAGGTTGACTTTTCTTCTAAAGTCCTACCCAACCTCAAAGGCCCAGGTCAAGGTCCTTTTTCTTCTTGAGGCTTTCTCCATTTCAGGCTACCCAGGCTCTTCGCTTCTCAGACCTCCTATTGGCCTAACAGTCTACCTCCTTCCCCTTAGCCCTTAATCATTCTCCAGATGGCCTCCTGTAAAGGGGTTCTGTGCCTACCAATCTACTGAATCTTTTCCACCAGATTTCCACCAGCTAGTGCCTTCTTCTGCAACTTAGCTTTCAGAAGGGAAAAAAGAAGGTAAGTATAGTGACTCCACAGGAAAATGAAATGTAGAGAGAATGAAAACTTTCCTTTATCTCATGCAAGTGATGGGCCATTCAAGAATGCAACTCCAAATGCTAACATTTTTGTGTATGGGTGTGTCACAAATAAGTGTAAACATCTACAGTTTGTTGGAATAAACCTTTAAGTGCACCTATAACATGTCAGTCACATTTCTATCAATTCTTTCTTCTAGATTTTGGAACATTTCCTTTATTTTTTGTAACAATTTTTTGAGTCTGAGATAAAGGAGAGTAAAAAAGCTGTTTGTAGAGTGAATATGGTATTGATTTGCTAGTTAAAATTACAGTTCCTGGAAATTCTCTTATATGTATGTTCAATATAGTTGATATCTTTCTAGAATGTTAGGATAAGTCAGAAGTTATAATTTCAGAAGTCAGTTCTAGTGGTAACTGCTGTTTCTGGAAAATCAGGAAAGGAACCAATAGTATTCATTTTTTCCCACAATTCCAAAGAGGTATCCACTGCTTCTAGAAGTATATACATGTAAAACAGGATGTGCCAGAAAGACTGAGAGCCATAATTATCATTAAAGCAAAAACACGTGCCAAGCGGGGTCCCAATACTTTATACGTAATCCCCTCAACAATCCTATGTAGTAGGAACTATTATCTTTTACTTTTAAGGAAATTTGGGGACAAAGTAAGTATTTTGCCTAGGATCACAGAGTTAAGTGGCAGAGCCAGGATTTAATTTCAGAAAGTATGTATTTGTTCTTAACCTCTAAATTATGCTGTATGTGGGATGCCATGAAGCGTGAACAATATGTGGGTATGAAACTATCAGGCATCAATTGTAGTATCCTTTATCAAGATTACGCAGCCCTGTTTTTTTAGGCACTTTATATACTAGAAGCACCAATGGACTCAGTTCTACCCTTCCCTTCTTAGAATTTAGAGTACTGTGCCAGATAAACACTTATTATTCTTTAAAATATTCCTGGACAATTAAGGTTATGTGGAATTATCTTGTTTGAGAACTGAAGCTGGGAGAAGGGAGGCACTTACCCAAGATTCTGTAATCAGGATCAGATCTTCTGATCCTTACTCTACAGCAAACTTAGCTTTTCTGATACTGGCCTAAAAGGTCAAACAAGGGAACAGGAAAGGGGATAAAATAAAAAAAGATATGAGATTCTGGTTTTCTTCTTCATCAATCAATGCATTTTATCACACAAAGGACACCAAAGCTGATAAATAATGTACAAGTGTTTCTTTTTCCTTCTTGTGGTTACATTTTCAAATTTATACATTTATCCTGATTTCTGATGAATTTGTTTTTGCTTTTTACTTTTTATTAAGGAAAATTTCAAATGGATAAAAACATAGAGGGAATATGATAAACTCATATGAATCTATCATCCAGCTTTAACAATTACCAACAGAAGGCCATCTTGTTTCATCCATAACCCCACCCACTGCTCCCCCTAACTCCGTTTTAAAGCTCACCAAATAGCTGACTTTCTGTATTTTATTATGGAAAATTTCAAACATACACCAAAGGAGACAGAATAATAAAAGTAACTCTAAATGCCCATTACCCAGCTTAAACGATTATTAATTTAGAACCAATTTTGTTTTGTACATACCCCTCCGCACCTTCCCCACTGATTTTAAAACCAATCTTAGTCATCAATCTTAGTATTTTGAAGTCAATCCCAGATATTTTATTTAATCCGTATTTTTGTATATATCTCTGTAAGATAGACAATTTGAAAACATAACCACAATACCACTATGATGTCTAAAAAAATAATTCTTTAAAAATACATCATATAAAATACGTCTTCAAATTTTCCCGATACATCTTAGGTTATTATTATGTTTTTTTACAGTTGGTGTGTCTTAATCAGGATCCAAACAAGGCCTACTCATCGCATGTGGTTCATCTCCGGCTCGCTCTCGTTCTCCATCTTCCCCGCGCCCCCCCGCTTTAAACTTTTCAATATGGAAAATTCCAATCCCCGCTATTTTGAGTTAATTCCCAAACAGTATATTATTTCATCAGTACAGATTGCTACGTCTCTCTCGTATCTAATTTCTTTTAGATGATAAGTTGATGGGCATGAAAAACACTACAATTAATTTACATAATGTTTATCATTGTGTTACACGCGTTTTTCTCTCCACAAAACTCTCTCGGAGTCAGGATTCCTATCAGGTGCCTTATACGGACAAATATATAGTACACGCCTCGGAGGTACATGTCTGAGGTAGGTACTATTATTATCACCCTTTTACAAACATGGAAACCGAGAAACAGAAAGGAGCCAGCCCGAGCAGGGCGTTGGCGAATAGAAATCCGATTCCAGTTCTGCCAGATCACGAAGCCCTTAGTTAAATCCTGTTTATGTACGAGATGAGAAAAGGAAATCATCAACCCTTTCTCCCCACCCCCACCCCGAAACCTGAAACGAGAATCCAGTTCTTTCCAGCAGCCGACGTGTGCTCACCGCCGTCCCTCCAACCGCCATAGTAAAGCCAGGTTTCTCCGGCAACTGATATCCATAGGCAGACACGTCACGCTGGAGGCGGGCTTATGCCCCTCAGCCAATCACAGTCGTCTTGTCTAAGTTTTAGAATGTTCCATGACCAAATGATTGGACGAGGCCCATCACGTCAGCAATGACACTTCGCCGCAGTAAAGGGGGGTGCTAGCAACCTGCTTCTTCATGGTTAAGGCTTGAAGTAAGCCAATCACTTCCCTCCTTTAGTGCAGTCTCTGGCCAATGACGTTCGCCCTCTTAGGTTCTTAACCTGCCTCCAGGAGAGCGACAGTCATTGGGTCATAAGTCTATAAGGGCAGGGTGTTCACGTGGCCTATTTTTACGACCCAGAGTTCCCTGGCCAGAGGTTCCTTTTTTTTTTTTTTTCCTGCGGGAGGCATTATGGGTTCCCCTCCTCCCCACACACACATTGGAAAAGGAAGTGTCTACGTGGCCTGAGGAAACAGGATAGGCGGAAATGATCTAAGATTCCCGCGAGTGGGGAAGCGCGAGGTCAAGTCTGGGGCCACACCCCTGAGCCACTCGCGCAACTACCGGAGGAGAAAAAAAAAAAGCACAGTAGGGATTCTGACATATGCGAATGGAGGTGCTGGGTGCTGCGGGCGCATGGTGGGGGTGCCAGTGTGGATGTGCGCGGGCGAGCTCGTTATGGCCTTGGGGTTTGGGTGTGTGCGCGCGCCAGCCCTCGTGTTGCTGGAGGCGGTACGGGTGCGCAGGCGTGTGGGGTCAATGCGTGTCCCGGAGTTAGGACGTGCATGCGTGCGCGCTCTATACGGAGCGTTCTCTAGTTTTATGTTTGAACATTGTTTTAATGAAAAGAAAAATAATTAAGCCAAGACAACCACAGGACTAAAAGGCCTTTGCTAGAAATACCTCGGTCTCCCCTATCAATTTAATTTTAGACCCTAAACATAAACTAACCACGTTCTCCATACCACATTCCTGTTGTAAACTAAAGCCTTCTGGTAAGGTTAAGAGCCAAACCCTCGCATTACCATATTAGCAATTCCAAGGAGCAGCTTCTTTCCTGTCCTGTAGTAACTTTCTCCTCCTTATTCTCTGTTCCCTCCCGCCCCCCTCCAAAGTTGCGTGCAATTCTCCTAGCACAAAATTTTCTGCTGAGAATATGTAAGACAGCCTTCCTCTCCACTAAGGACTCCGAATTCTTGTGATGGCTGATGGTCTCTTACCCTTTTTGTCCTGAGCTTCAAGCACACTGTCCGGATCTTCAGGCAGGTACGCACTCAGTTAATTTTCCAGAAAGTTCTCTGAGGTTTATACCTCTTTGAGTCTGCCGCCAGGTGCCGCCAAATCCCAGCAAAGGATTGGCTGTTTGGTCCCCGGAATGATGGGATTTTGTCCGCTCCCCACCTTCTTGATTCCCTGAACTCTCCAATTTATTGGGATCATGTATATCTTTCATTGCTAGGGAAAATCAAATAAACTTCCATAAATAGCTCTAACAGGCAGGGGACTATGGGCCTAGACCTAAATGTTTTTCCTCATTTCCTCCTTAAAAAAAAAAAAATCCCTCCATCCCCTTCCTTCCTTGCTTTTATTTATTTATTTTTTTGAGTGGGGGGGAGGTGTCAGAATTGATGAATGACTCCAGGCACCAATGCTGATTGAGATCCTAACCTTTTCTGTGCATCTTTTCAAATGCTCAGAAAAAAGGCGGAAAATACGATGGCTGTTTAGTCAGTAAAGACCATAACTTGAACCCTGGTACTGGAAATTGATCTTTTTCTCTCAAAAACTTTATTAGATATGTATGTTTGCACCCAATTTTCTGTAGTGATACTACTATAACTTTATTGTGTCTTTGAAGTCAGAGACCTAATTTTTAATCCTATTGTACCATCTACTAGTTCTCAGACCCTGGGCAAACAGTTTATGTTCTGTGATCTTTAGTTTTTTGCATACTTTCTATATTTCAGATGCTGCTTCATATCCTTCACGTGGATATTTTTTTATTCCTCACAAAATCCTTATTAGATGAGTACAAATAAATCAAAATCAAACAACAGAAGTTCATTAAACCCCTTTCAGTTATCAATCATATATGCCTCTGCTGTACACACTCATGCGCGCGCGCGCGCACACACACACACACACACACACACACACACACCCACCCCCCCCCCAGGAAGGAGGTGGGATTTAGAGCAGCATTTCTCAAAGTGTGTTTCCCAGATACCTCAGTTGCATCATCATTATCACCTTTTGGTAAGATGTCCGATTCAGAGTCTCAGGCCCCACCGCGAACCTAATGAATCAAATTCTGGGGGTAGGGTTTAGCTATTCGTGTTATAACAAACTGTTCTGATTCCAATGCACGCTGAAGTTACAACCACTGATTTGGAGGGCAGCGATGCGGTCCTTATTTTTGTATGCTCCGCTAGAGGGTGCTACAGAATGTAAAGCAAAATTTAAAAAATGACAGGTTTTGAGACACCCTGCATATTATCAATCCCGTTACACAGATTAAAAGCTAATGTGTAGAGGTGTCAAATTATTTTCTCAGTGCACACAAGTATGGGAGGGAACCAGGCTATGAATTTTACCTGCTCCTTGAGCCCTTGAGAGTGCTCTTTTGTTCAGCCATAACAACTTGTCTTTCTGGGCCTCAAAATACATTACAGATACCTGTTTCCGTATTTTAGCTAATGTTGACTATAACGTCAAGAAGAGAGCAGGAAAGCAAACTAAATAAATGAAATATTTTGATGATTTCATAACCTCCCTCATCTCTGTTCCATAATATATCACATAAAATCTTTTAAGCATTTCTTTTCTTGCTTTTATATTTCTCCAATGCTCTCTCTACCCTGCAGTTGTTTGTTTTTTTTTTCAGTTTGTCTGAACTTTTTCTGTGTGTGTGTGTGTGTGTGTGTGTGTGTGTGTGTGTGTGTGTGTGAAATCAGGGTGGTGAGGAAACACAGTTGTTGAAAGTCTGTTAGGGTCCACAGTCTATATGGCTGTATATCCATTCATTCAAACAATAGTCTTGTAAATTAGGTGACAATTATCATTTTGTATATGATGAAAGTGAATCCTAGAGTCTATAATTATTTTTCTTTGGTCATATAACTTGTAAGTAGTGGAGCCTCAGTAATTCCTGGTATATGACAGTACTACTCTGTTCAACTTTCTACTGCTTGGTTGTGAATCTGGTTTAGTTATTTACTATTTATGTGACTTTCAACAAATTCTTAAGATTTCCTGAGCCCTAGTTTCAACATAGACCAAATGAGAATAATTATTTCTGCCTCATAATCTTAGATCTGCAGTGTCTGGTAGCTGCTAGACATGTCAGTACTTAAATTTGAATTAATTAAAATTAAAAACTCAGTTCCTCAGTCGCACTAATCACATTTCAAAGGCTCAGTAGATACTTATGGCTAGTATCAGTTCTGGCAGGACCTAGGGCAGGCTTCTCCAAGATACCTCACAATATTGATTATTTTGAATTAAAGTACTAGGAGCAGGAGTTGCTCTCTGACTCCTCTGTCTCTGTCAAAGCAGGAAATAAATCTCTATGTGATAGATGCCATCCCTTCTCCTGAGGGCTAAAAGATAGCCTTATCACAAGAGTTATAAAATCTAGAATCAAAATAGCCTGTATAAACAAACCCTGTAAAGCCTTTACTAATTTACTACCTAAGCCTGAACCTTGCTTAGATTCCTTTCTAATGGACACTAACTTTCTTTATCCTGTCACTTGCTCACAAATTTACTGTTTCTTTGTTTAAAAAAATATAAAAATTACCTAATTTGATCATTTCTTTTTAACATTAACTTTATTGAGCTGACATTGGTTAATAAAATTATATTGGTTTCAAGTGTACAGTTCTATAAAACATCATCCACATACTGTATTGTGTGTTCACTACCCAAAGGCAAGTATCCTTCCGTCACCATATATTTGACCCCCTTTTGAGTCCCTTTTATGATCTGAGCCTCATATTATGATTCTCCCATGGGCACATATTAATTTTTTTCTCCTGTTAATCTTCCCTTGTGTCAATTTTATTATTTTATTATTGGTCCAGCTGTAAGAACTAAAGAAGGTTGGAAGTAGAAAGTTTTCCCCCTTCCTGACAGTACCATATTAGATAACAATAGATACAGAATATTTTCGCCATCGCAGAAAGTTCTATGGAACATTGCTGGTTTATTCTAATTAAGGTATATGAAAGTGTCTAGTATAGTGTATTTACATGGCATGTGCCCCAAAAAAGTGATTTCCTGCTCTTTCCTTTCAGCTTTACAACTAGGCTTGTTCTCCCATTTTATTGATGGGGTCAGAAGAGGGGAGTAACTTACCCAATATACTGTAAAAGGGAGTGTGTCTGGCATGGGGACCCACATCTTCTGACTCTCCCGTTTTCTGTCTAGTCGACTCATCCTTATGCTATACTCAGAGTCAAGTCTTAAGGCTGAAGGTGAATAATGTGAATTAACTTTGAAGTCGGAGTAGTAGCAAAAAAATACATAAGAACTGAATGCCTTCTATGTGTCAGGCAGCATTGTGCTCAGCTCTTTACATATGTTACCTTAGTGAATCCTCATGGAAGCCCAGAGAAGTTAAATACTCCAAGTAAATCTCAGAATAAAGATTCTGACTTCTCTCAGACTCCAAAGCCCATTTCCCCCCCCATTATGCCATGCCAGCCTCTCAAATGTGAATACTCTCCTGTGTCTTCCACTTACCAGTAGGATAAAGCTTCAGCAGATTCCCGACTCTTAGTGGGTCCTTAGAAAATGGGAGTTACTCTTCTTCCTTCGGAATTTACAGCTGAGCCACTGTCTTCACAATCTGTTTCAACTGGAAGGGAAAGATAGCTTAAATCAATGTTTTGCCTTCAAGGCCCATGGACAGACAGAGAATATTTGTGGCCCCAGCCTTCACAGAACACTCAGTGGCTCCAAGATCTCTATGTCAATTTTCAAGGCCACCATTTGCTCATAAATGCCTTTGGGCTGATTAGAAACATATGCTACCTGGGGGGGCAGACAACTTGCAATGAAGTGTCCACTCCAGTGGAACAATGAGAAAAACACTCTTCTTTCTCAGGGACATTGGGTCTTTACCAGGGCAGTTAAAGAAAGAATTTTAGCCTCCATTTGTCTCTTTTTAGTTGGGTAGCCTTGTACAGAGTACAAACTGCCCTGCCCAACAGTATCTTCTGGTCTTGTTTATCTTGCCTTGTGGCTAAAAGAACCTCCCTAGGTCTGGAAAGTAATTATCAGTCTGTTCAGGAGGTGGAGAGGGACATCAGTGTCCTCCCATAGATTCTTAGTAGTAGATATAATTGCTTCATCCTAGGGTCAATTTGATATTTTTTTCATTTGGTTCTGACTAGCTTATAGGATGATTTTTAAAAGAATGTTTAGTTAAGTTAAAAAAAATCCTAATATTTCAAGCTTAAGCAAAATGGTATTTCTTTAATAACAGTGCTTTCTATCTATTTATACCTGCCTCATTCCATAAGGGATTTCCTAAAACCAGTTCAGCAAATTAGTCTGGATTAGTCTAGTTTGCTAGCCCATGACAGACAGGACAAACAGTGGAAATAATCATAAGAAAGTTTAATATCCTTTTAGGGATATCTACTCACTTCTAGTGGCTTTCTCCTCCTGTAATCAACCCCATCTCCCCCTGCTCCAACTGACACATCCATTTTGCAGAAAAAGGTGCTTCAGATGACTGAGAACCTGAATCTAATCAATGTAGTCCTTGGGTGACCTTGGGATGCCAGACTTGCACATAATCCCTTGGTTTGCCCTTCCTTAGTCAATAGTTCAGCATGTAATTTACTGAAATTTTTGGTTTTGTGAACCACAGACCACTTGGAATTATCATGTCAAATCGTCCATGTTACACATCAACCAACAGAGAGGACTGATTTCCACCAGTCTACGCTGACTCCTACAATCTGAGCATTGCCACAAGAGGATGCCTTGAGTCAGTTTTCCAGAGATAACTTTGTTCATGCTTATAACCTGCACCCACAGTCCCCACTTTGCTAGTAATGATGAAAGCTACATCTTTCAATTTTTTCAGCTGTTATATTATTAAGGAAGATAAACTAGTAGTATTTAAAGTGCTGCATCATTCGTCTTAGTTGTTGAAGCTTAATGATGGGTCCATGGGGTGTTCATTATACTATTCTTCCTACTTTTGTGTATTTTTTTGGAAGTTTCCACAGTAAAACATTTATCACTCCTGGAGAGGAGAACATACATGGGATTCCCTTTAGAAGAGTACTTATTAACCAAGGGATTATGTGGAATGAACACTCTTTAGTAGAGATGTACCATGTAAAAATCTGGGAGGGGTGTTTTAGATTGAAAGATTCTGTGCCAAAAAGTTCTGATAAGGTATCCCAGAAGGGGAATGTCCTCCAGCCCACAGTCCCCATCCACCAGACCCCTGAAGAAGCCTTGCTGAAATGAGCCATTGCTAATGAAAGAGGCATTTGGTATTAAGGGGAGTTAGTAACCTATAGAAACAGGCCTTGACAAATTGGTGAAAACTGTATTAGCTAGCAGGAAGAGTAACATAGGCTAAAGAACTCTTGGGACAAGAGGCAGCCTGTAGTGTATGTAACAGGGAGTCATTCTCATCCCAGGTGAGTGCTGAAGAGGGCAGAGCTGCTAAGGAAGGAGGAGACCCAGGAGGAGAATGTGGCAAAGAAGCCCTCACTTTGGATCTCATAAGACAGTCATTGAAGGATCCAGGCCCCAACCAATTTTTAGGTTTTAAAAGAGTGGGAAGGCCTTTAGAAGACAAAGATCACATACAGTGTGTCCAAGGACCTGGAACCAGTCTGCTCAGCTTGGAAAGGCAGGGGCCCTAATGTACACATCGAGAACTCTGGCTTGGTTCTTTTGTATTGTGCTTTTTTACTGTGATACTGGGCAAATGAGGGTGTTGGTACACTGCTGGGAGTGAGAAGATATGGTTGGAGAGTTGGACGTTGTTTAGGGTGTAGGGACCTAGGAGGACATGCTCTTGCAAGGCCCTGAGGTCGAGGTAACATGATTAGAAACTAGGGATAAAGAAGAGAGCCAGGGCAGTTCCTAAAAGGTACAAAGCCGAGATTCACCCAGCTGCTCCCAAGCCAGAGTTGTGGGTGGTATGTCAGTGAGACCCAGGTGAATGCAGCCAGTTTTCAATAGAGCTCGTCAGTGAAACTTGGCTGAGAGGACAGAGGAAGATTGATGTTTGCTCTAGAGTGGGGCTGTCAGCTGTGCTCACTGTCTCACCATGGTCCCAGCTGTAAACAAAAGTCCTGGCCCTTCATGGCACTGCAGAGCAGTCCAGGCTGGTGTAAGTCTCTGAGAACAGCTAGACCATTTTCTCACCCTGGCTGACAACCAGAAGACAGAAGAAACAATAGAAGGTGGTGGTTGTGGGAGGGGGGCAGAATTGTAAGGGGGTGAGAAGCAGTGACCAGTGGGAAGGAGCTACCAGCTTCAAATCTTAGGTTTTTGGAAGCAAGTTGTAGAAACTTTTAGGGAAAGCAGATCTTTTCAGCTTCACAGATAATAGTGAATTACTAAGGGAGGTCTGCAGGGACTGTAGTGCCTTATTCATTCATTCAATGAGTACCTTACTGACCAATGCCCTGGATAATGCCAAAGTAATTGAAGACAGTTCAAAGAATCAAGGAGCTTCCATGGAATTTGGGGATATGGGCCAAGTTAAGTACTAAAGTGTAGCTTTAAATGCTAAGTGACAAACATGGAATAGAAATCTAGAAAGCACCCACTCTTACCCTAGGGAGATTTTTTTTCACCTTAGATTCAAATCCTAGGTGGTTAGGAAGGTAGCAAATAAGGATGTAAGAGAAGCAGTGCACCCCTATCTCTTCCCCAAGGAAGGATAAAGGGAAGAAATCAGTACTGTTTTGGAGCTGCAGTCCTTGATTGAAGGATAACATCAAACATAGTATCTATGACACTTTGAAGATATATTCATTAGTTTTGACCTTCTCACTCTCCCTGAATCCTTTACCCTGAACATGAATCCACCATCAAGCTATCAGGGAGAAAAATTACATAAGTAGCACATAGACATGAATAAGATTACTTTCCATGATTCATTGCTGTACTATGTTAGGCAACTTTGGGTAAAGAGGGTTCATACACCTGAAGCTTGAAATCCTAAGAGCTGGGACAGGAAGGGTTAACCTTAAAATCAATAAAAAAATAGCAATGTATTAATGAGAAACCACAATGTGCCCTCCCTTAAAGGAACATCATGAAACTTAAGCCAATTAAATGATATAACAGATTATATTTCTATTAGGGAAAGGCTAGGAGAAGTCTAAGTCTAAGGGATTCACAAATAAATTCACAAAGGAACTCTGGAGAAGGATGCTCTGAGTTTGTAGAATTTGGAGCTTGGCATGACAACGTAACACCTGTAACATCATAACTGTTGCCAAGATTTGTGCTATTCTCTTTCTATGGGGACTGAACATCTAGTATGGATATCAGCCAACAGATGAATATGGCAGAGGCTGGGGACTGAATGATCATTACAGGTGTAGTTTCCTCATCTACAGACTACCTTTGGCCTTGAGTCTGCCATCGTCTACTAGTTGGTACAGTCTCAGAAGTGAGCCTCTGGAGCTTATAAATTGAGACACTTTGGTTCTTCACTTTCTATTTCATTTTTTCCCTTCACAGCTTCAAGTAAGTGGAAAAAATAAGGGAGATACACCTAGCCCCTGGGCTTCTGCACAGTTAGGTCCTCAGTATCCCCATATGACTGATGAGCAGACCAGACTAAATGATCTGGGAAGGCCCTTCCAGCTCTGTTGAGCAAGGTTCCAAAATTCTAAGACATTGTGATCCATTGACTCAGTTGCCTTATGGGGAATCCCATGAAAGATTAGTTTTCTAAAAGAGCCAGTTGCTGGTTTTTCTGTGTTGGAGTAGTGGAAAATGCAGTCAAGATAGCAAATGCACTGCTGTGACCAAAGATCTCAAGCATTCTTGCCTTTGTGATGGTCAGGGACTTCCTTATAACAGTAATTATCACTGCCTGAAGTAGTTAGGGATTAGTGATAAATTAAGAACTGATAAGACTGAGATCACAGGCATTGTTACAGGAAGTGTAAGGGGAGGGACGCTATAAGGATTTAGGACTTAGTTTGATAATTTGAAAAAGAGCTTGGAATCAGATACTCAATTGTTAGATTCTTTTGTCATGTTGGCCTATTCTCAAAAAAAAAAAGTTGTAACACTCCTTGACCTAATAAATAGATCACCTCTGGAAGTTATAGATGATGCAGTTCCCGCCTCCCTAATTTTAAAGCAGCAGTAAACTTTCTTTGCCCTGCACTACAAACTCCTACCCCAACTGGACTTTTATGGTGAAGTAAATGTATCAGCTAAAGTTAGAGCTACTATGACTGAAATGTGTATATAGAATGTGCTTGTGACAGGGGTGGCTGCCTGTTCTATAACTCCTTGAAGCTGACTTTGAAAATTCCTTACCCAGTAGAAAAGGCATTGAACTGAGAAATAGAAAACCTGGATTTTGTTTTTGGCACTGTTACTACTTTGTCGTCAGGCCTGGGTAAGTCTCTTGGCCTCTCTGGGCCTCATTGCCTCATCTCCTGCATGGATACATGGTTATTTTATCTCAAAGGTATACTTTGAGGATGACACGCCACATAAGTGCTTTGAAAAGGAAAATAATACAAGGATACTTCATATTATAGACCCTCATGACACAACCCTTGCAAAGTAAGTATGGATAATGAGAACTAATGCAGCAACTGAGTGGTTAAATTTTTTTTTGGAAGAAATTCGGTACTCACTACTTAAATTATCTAGCAAACACTAATTCATTTCATGCTATGAGGGTGATATGGGGAACTCAAAGATAAATACATTAAATCCTTGACCTCAAGCCCATTTATGTGTGAGGGAAAGAGACAAGAGAACACTATAATCTCACAAGTACAAATACAGAGATACATACATGGCATTATTGGAGAACCCAAATCTGTTTGGATGTTGGGGTGACAGGAATTTGGGAAGGCTTCATAGAAAATATGATATCTGGTTAGAGTCTTGACAGATGAGTAGGATGGAAGAGGTTGGAGGATGACATTTAAAAGCTAAGGAACAACATGTGCAAAAGCGCAGAGTATTAGACAGGTTGAGTTATTGGGTTCAGGGATCTGTGGGTGGACCAGCATGGCCAAATATAGGGTACATTTAGAGGAGTGAGGAGAATGATGACAGAAGAAACTGGAGGCACTGGCAGGGGCCAGGGAAGAAAAATCTCTCAGAGGCCAATTTAAAGAATGTGAACTTTTTCTTGAAGACAATAGAGACCTATTTAAGGATTCAAAGCAAGAAAATGTTATAAACAAATTTATGTTTTAGAAAGGTCAAATTGACCATAGTGTAAAGGTTAGGAAATTATGATGGAATCAAAAGCTGAACAAAGATGATATCAGGGAGGATAAAGGAAGGTTAGATTTCAGAAATATTTGAAAGATAGACTCAACAAGACTTGGTGATTGATTTGAACTGAGAGCTATGGATAAAGGAGTTGTCAAGGATGACTCCCGGTTTTCTGGCTTAGATGACTGGGTAGGTAGAAGTGCCACTCATCAAGATTGGCAGTGTTGGTGGAGAGGGTGGAGGATGAGGTTTGAAGGAGGTTGTAAGTTGTTTGGCTCTAGACATGTTGAGTTTGAGGGACTTGTGGGATATCTGGGTGGTAATGTTCAACAGAGAAATGGAAAATAGGACTAAAGCTGTGGGGAATCTGGACTGAAAGTAGGTATTTGAAAAGCAGCAGCATACAAGTTATCAAAGCCATGGAAATAGTTGAGAACAGCCAAACAGTAGGTGTGCAACAAGGAGAGGCAAAAGCCAAAGATAAAATCCTGAAGAATAAGAACACCAAGACATGATGGCCAGAGGGTTGAGAGAAGAAACTGAAGAATGAAAACCAAGGGAAAAGAGAATTTCAAGGAAGGTGTGACAGATTTGACAAATGATACAGGAAGTCATGAAAGATTGGGACAGAAAAGTGTTGACTTAACAGCAATTAAGAAGGCAGTGTGAGGAACATGGGAAAAGTATTTTTGAGAGGGAGTGAGGGAGAAGGCAGAGGATAGATTACAGTGTGTTAAGGAGTAAATGGTAGTCACAAGGATATAAAAGCACGTAATAAGGTTATCTCTTACAAGAAACCTGGTGGTGAATGAAAGGGGGTGCAACAAATCAATAGCTAGAGAGGAAGGTGGTTTTTATTTTTAGTTTTCATTTTGAGTGGGAGAGGCTTTCTCTCTCCCTAACACCAACCCTCCTTCCCAATTGTCATCTTCCTCCTTTTTCTTCTTCTGTCTCCCTCCCTCTCTCCCCCTTTTTCTCTGAAAAAGCTGAAGCTTAGAGAGATTAAGCAATTTGTCATAGTTACATAGTTTGTAAGCATGTTATATGTCAGCAGGAAGAACCCAGAGACAGTGAGGAGACTGAAAATATGAAAGAAAGATGATTTTAACTTGACCCCATTTGCGCTTTTGTGAGTATGGACTCAGCAAAATGAGACAACAATCTGATATTCAAACCAGGCCCAGGTGCTAGAAATTTGCAGGTGTAGAAGAAAGACTACAATGTTATAGTCTGGTCATATAATAACTAATCTTTATGAGCACTTACTATGAGCCAAACACTGAAGCACCATGCCTACATTCTCTTATTTAATTCTCACTACAACCTTATGAAGCAGGTACTGTTATCACCTTTATTTAACAGATGTGAAAATTGAATAACAGAAAGATTTGATGATTTATTCAAGATCACACCACGTAGTTATCGTGTGCTAGATCTTTCAGAACCTTCAAATGACCCTTTATAGGAGGAAACGGAAGCTGAGGGAGATGAAGTTATTTATCCAAGAACCCATATCCAGTGAATAATGGACTTATAATGCAAACCCAGGCTCTGTCTAATACCAAATTCACTCTCTTAATCACTATACTATCATGAATGAAAGTTATTCAAATAGAAAATATTTGAATATTTTTCTAGATCCAGCTATGTAAGGCAAAATGTTCCTTAGAGTTAAGTGATAGTAAGAATTGTCCTTGTTCCAGGGAGTTGATAGTGAAAACATGTACTTTCTTGGTAATGCACCACCCAGTATAATGCGGCCAGGACATTTGTAATAAACCTCATGGTGAAAGTAGAGACTGAGAAAAATAGAGCTACTCAGCGATAGCTGATTTCCCATGTGACTTTTTCAGATTACTTCATAACAGCAGCCATACTGCATTCTTCCATGGAGAGTAAACTCCGTGGGCGAGAAAGCCCCTGGCTCAGATGTCCTTCCTTCTCCTGGCCTAAGATTTGCTAACATGCTGTTCTGATGCCACTACTCCAAGTTTATAAACTTGTAAATGTTATTCTAGATGTTAAGTATAATGGAGCAAGGAATGTTAGGCTGGGAAGAACAGCCTAACTGCCATCCCTTCAGGGATGACTGGCTCTCTAGTAGGAACAGCATGTGGAGCAGGAAGAGGCAGGTGGTTTTACTGCCAAAAATCCCTGTACTTGCTTGTCATTGCCAAAGTTTTCATTGGTGATTACTTTTTGAAATATAGCTTGATACTTGTCTTCATATTTGGAATAGGATTAATGTTTAATCTAATCATTATCATTCTTTATTTGACAATGCAATTTATTGGGTTTTGATGTCTTTTTAACTTTGGTTCTCTTATACCCACGGGCCAGCCTGTGTGTGCAAGGAGGCATGTGCAGGTGAGTGCATGCATGTGAGTGAGTGTATATATGTGCATTCTATCTGATTTTATAAGTTCCTTTATAGGTCTGTTTTTCTGTGATCAGTGGGTGAATGGAAAGAAAATAAATAGAAATGTGGTATATACTAAACCATGTGAGAAGTAATGCTCTTATTTTACATATACATATGCTATGTATCCAGAGCTGTGTGGGCTAAAAAGTTTTATAAGATGCAATCCCTGCCCTTAAAAGGCTGATTCTACATTCCTTTCATTCATCAAGTGATCACACTACCTGGGTTCCTAATCACTTGGTGGTTCCCATGCTTGGATGATTTGTCTTTCATTAGCAGAGCAGCCTGGGAAGATCTTTAATCTCAACATATTTAAATTTGAATTAAATTTAATTTAATTTAAGAATTTTAATTTAAGATTTTGACAGCCAGAAATGGTAAGATGATAATAATTATTACAACATTGATAATTGTAAATGGAAAATGAAGAGAAGCAAATGAGGACATGTATAAAGGTTCCCATGGGGTTAATATGTTCTAGACAAGGCTGGAATATTTGTATAGCTCAGTAAAAGGGGACAAGAACTCCAAGAGTCAACATTTCAACTAGAAGAGTGTGTGTTCTTTGTGATAGGTTGGGAAAAGGCTTATAGGAGAAAGTAAAAATAATAAATTGTATTCCCTACTTTGCTTCTACACAGAAAGCTATTTTTGATTTGACTGTGGGTTCTGAGAGAACAAGAGGTCCTGCTAGTGGGTTGAGGGGCAAGAGGAAGACAAATCATGGTTTCTTAAATAGGAGAGCAAACTGAAGCCCCAACAACCAAATAAATAAATTTCTTTCTCTGGAAAAAAGTATGTATAAAATATTTAACTGGAATTACATATTAGCAATGAATTAATGAAAACACCCAAAACAGTTTATGTGGGAAGTTTTTTTTTTCTTCATAAAATATGCTGTTTTAAAACTTAAAATCACTTCATATGTGATCCAAGTAGAAAGTAGTATGGGTCTCTGGAGGGGTGGAGTACTATAAAAGTTAAGGTAAATGGAAGTGACCTCCAACTGAGTCTCTTTTATCGCCTCCTGCCAATTCACTATGGTGAGAAGAGTCCAAGTTCAAGAATTTCATGATTAAATGGATTTATAGGTGTCAGATGTTTCCAGTGGAGCCTAGCATTCTTCCCTTCTCCAATACATGCATGGAAAGGGTGAGGAAAATGAAAGGCATTTGTACCTGATTGTCATATTATGTGTCTCCCTTCTCCACTTGGGGGTTCTGTTGGAGAGGGAGAGTACCATCCACCTGGCATGAGTAGCTTTGTGAACTCCTTGGGGCTATTATGTTGGTTGGTACTTTGGCTTCTTCGTCTCCCAGCACCAGCTGATGCCCTGAGCTGAATCCCAGTTGAGCAGGCTCTATTGCTCAGTGCAGTAGCTATCTCCAGAGCATTGTTCTTGAGACTTCCAACAGGGCAGATTTGTACAGTTGGCCCATCTGGATGAGATCTCTAACAAGTAGAGCTCTGTGCGATAAGCTCATCTCCATAGCCCACCCCACCCCCCGCAACTCCTGCCTCGGACTGCAGCAGCCTGACACCCCATCCCTGCCATAGATAGTATCAAAGAGATACTCTCTGCTTCTTTCAAAAGGGTGTTGCTTGTGGTCTCTCATTGATTGGTACTACCTAGGCAGAAATGGGAAAATAGGGACTCTCTGCCCTCTTAATTCAATTTCCTCCCTTAAGCAGTCCTTTAGTTTTGAATCTTCTTGGTACCAGTCATAATAACATCAATAAGATGTCAACATAAAATGTTCTCCTAAAAGTCTAGAGACAGACAAGAGGAGTATCTCAGTGAACAGGAAAAAAAAAAAACAAAACAGATAAGATCAATAGGAAAAGAGGGGAGGGGGAAGAAAGCTGAGCTCTTGGCTTGATTTGTTTTGGTCACTGGATTTATTGACTTTCAATTTGGAACACCATTTTGAGGAAGGGAAAAAGAGAGGGAAGGATGAAGAGAGAGAGCAAAGGTGAGAGAATTCAGAGAGAGAGAGAGAGAGAGAGAGAGAGAGAGAGAGAGAGAGAGAGACAGAGAGAGAGACAGAGAGACATTGGAATCACATAATTATTTGTTCTTGGTCCAGGAAAAAGGTCAAGATCTTTAATCATTTTATCACCTCTGTCTTCCAGCTATTAGCCCTGTACTTTAATCTTCCCTTTTTCAGTTTCTCACAGTTGGATCACTTCAAAAGACTCAGTATACCAGGCCCATGCTTCTGCATGTCCTAGTAGTATGTCAGGTCTGAAATAGACTCTTCCATAACCCTCTCTATTCTGATATTTCTGGTAGCTTCAATTGACTGCTACCCCTCCTCACTGTTGAAGGAGAAGGGAAGCTAGAGAAGGGTTAAGAAATAATTCCAACTTATGACTGTCTGACTTCTAATTATTACCCTGAAGATTGGCCAAGTCAATGTTTATCCAGGATAAAAATCCTCAATATGCATAGTTCCTCCAAGTGTGCATGGCACTATTATTTTTTCAT
Organism: Cynopterus sphinx; assembly: GCA_030015415.1. NCBI lineage: Eukaryota > Metazoa > Chordata > Mammalia > Chiroptera > Pteropodidae > Cynopterus > Cynopterus sphinx. The sequence goes on from CM057388.1 coordinate 56,885,602, forward strand.
AAAAGGAAGTGAAAGAACAAGTTGGAAATGAGGTGTCCTGGTAAATAAACTTTGGAGAAAAAGAAGTTAAAAAGGAAACCCCAGACAACAAAAGACTTTGTGAGGATGGTTTCTGTATTCTACTCCTGGGTCTTATTACCATGGATTTCACTTTTCTTGAAAATTTTCTAGCACAATTAAGTTTCTCAAAGAGTAAGCATCTTTTTTCTTTTTACACTCCCCAGCAGCCAGACATGCCCTGTCACCATGCTAGTTAGTTAGAGAATAAAACAAATATTTCTGAGACAAGGAAGTTCAGGTGGATCTGGAAGGGTGATATTTCTGAGTAAAAAATGCCTGATCCTATTCTGACAGTGTTGAGCATCTTAGGAGACTTGAAAACCTCTCTGTTGGGTCATATAGCAACACCTTACCTCAGCGCAGCCTATAACTATTTAAATCTTGCTGAGAGGTGGGGAACATGTCCCCTTGTTTTCCTTTCATAGTGAAGGAAACCTAACTGGGTCACACAAGGCAGCATCTGTGGATGGAAAGAGCCTGTGGTAGGGACAGAGGGCACAGTAAGGGCCAGACTCTGAATAGGAGGTGGCAGGGCAAAGAGTGGTGCCGATTAAGATGACAAATGCCAAAACCTAGTAGCAGTGGTTTGAATATTCTCCACTGAAGAAATGGAAAAAAGGGAGGCTCCAGCAAGGGAAGAAGTTCATCCTGACCCCAGGGATATGGCCAAAACTTGCTCTCTTGAGAAATGGGATAGCATGGAGAAATTCTGGATTAGGGTTGACAAACCATCTTTCTAAGTACAGCCACCATTGGCATTATGCAGTGTAAACACACAGAGTTTTGGGATTGGCTGATGAAGTTCTTAGTGGGAGATCAGGAAGGAACTGTCCAAGCTCCTGATGGAATCTAATGGAGGGAGAAAGCCTACACAGGAGGAAGCAGGAAGCCAACAGCTGGACGCTCTAGACCACACCATATTCACAGTGCCTAGTGTATATCTTCTGACTGTAGCACTTTATAGACAACCCAGTAGAAGATGTTGAAGATGAGGAAAGTGAAAGGAAAGACAGCCCAGGAGATGGTGTCAATCCTCTTGGCTCGGTCCACATAGAGTTTCTGTATGGTTTCTCCCTCCCTTAGAAGAGGGGCTGGAAGCTGGGTGCTATAAATGCCAGAACCTTCCTTCAGACCTCCATCCCTTGCCTGCAGGCAGTGACCCAGGCCATAGCCATGGAAATAAAAGTGGCTTTCTTAGATGATATCTTCTTCCTGGAATTACATGGAAGAAAAAGCAAAACTTGAGGTCACACCTCTATGGCAGAGTGATAGAGACCAGGCCATACACAAATATGTCATAGGCAATGTTATGCAGATTAAGTGTCTGGGTACACAGGCCCATTGCATGCTTTTTTATAGCTACAAAACTACTCATGAGATACATATAAGCTAAGCAGATATACATGGTACACATGGTATATGTTTCAATTCCACTTGCAGATAAGCCCCTAGCTGCCTTTTTTAAATGCATAACATCATTTAGAACCATCTAAAACCCAGTGAAGTTTGACTCATTGAGGTAGGAATGTCTCAATGTCAAGTTATCTCTGACTGATAATAAACAGAATAAACAGAACAATGAAATCTTTAGAAAGCACAGCTGAGAATTTTAGACTTGGTGAACTTACCTTTAATGACTTTCAAGAGCTTCAGAATTAATTCTCCTTGTATACAGTATTCTTTTAAAAATGGTTTATTTCAGCTCAAAGCTGAAAATTCCAAAAGTTTTAAATAACCTAGTGGGTTATCCAAATGAGGATAAAGTTGATTACTCTATTGTAGATATATATGTTTCTTTGCAAACCAGCAGATTTCGACATAAGGATCAGTACATTTAGGGTAACATTTGTTACCCAATACACATTTCCTTCATCTACAATAAATAAATTGTGATGAACACATTAACACTGAAGAAGTAAATTTTATATAAGCACTAAGCAACATAGCAGACTACACAAAGTTCATTTATCCAATAGTCAGCTGACAACTTTAAGTAGCTATAATAAAGCTGCGAACCAAGAAATAATGACCAAAAGATAGAGATGGAGATGGAGATGGTGAGAGAGAGAGAGAGAACTAAAGCCCCTCAGTGATCAATAGAGGGGGCTTTACTCATATAAGAGCCTTTCAGGTCCCCACTCAGAGCCTATTTAGTCATAGTTTATATACAACCCAAACATATCTAATTTTTTCTACTTCTACTAAAGGACACACTGCTATCAGTGATAGTTCATAGCTTGGAAATTAAACAAAAGATGGGTAAGTATACATCAGAACCTAGAAATACTTTATTCAAAGGTTATTACAATTTTTAAAAGTATTAATGTTTATAGAAGTAAAAGCTTCAGCTATTTAAGAAGCCACCTGAAGTGAAATGCCCTCTTGTGGGATGATGCCAGCTACCTTCTTGGTTTGCCCAGGACTGAGGGGTTGCATATCAAATGGGTGTGACATGAATATACATAAACTGTGGATAAAGTAGATTTTACACTAATTGTGCAGTTAGAAGGACATCATAGATTCCTTATAATGGGACCTCTGCAGCTGTACTAACACATTGAAAAGTGGCTTCATAGATGAGATGTTCATCTGGTGGGTCCCAGCGACCATTAATATTACATCACTAGAAGAGCTAGCCTGTCACTGGGCATCAGGGGCAGGCAAGCTCAGGCCAGAGATTCACCAACAGATCCCATCTTTTTCTCTGCTTCCTGTGGGCTCATAGTAAAACTTGGGGAAGTTTTGTTCACTGCTGTGTTTCCTGTGCCTAATACAGTCTCTGCCATCTAGTATGTGCCAGTAGATAGCAGTTGAATGAATGAATGGTCTGGTAAGTCGCATGCTTCAGATTATAGGACATGAAATGGCTTCATCCACATGAAGCCAGCACCCTCTCAAGGTCTCAAACTGAAGAGTCTACTCAGAAGAGAATGTACTCACTTACAAAGGGCTTGGCAGAAAAAAACAATTACTCCTTGCCCCATACCTGCACAATGTCCTGATGCCCTTCAGCATCTAGAAAGAGTGGCATATTTGGCATAGGGAAGAATCTCTTTTAAGTTTTCCCACCAGAGAGCTTTTCTATTTAATCCTTGATTTTGCCAGTCTCTGTGGAGAGAGCTGTATGTGTGTAGGTCAGAGGCAATTCACTACCATGGCTGTGCTTTGACTCAGAGTTATAATGGGGCAAGCCTTAGCTCTCTGCTCAAAGTTATTTATATAACTTCAATCACCAAAGGCCTTTGCTCACCTCACCTGTATTCTTGAATTTATTTCCATAGTATACCTACCTGAGAGGCTGTGCAGGACCCATTTTAGAGATGAAGAACCAGAGGCAAACAAAATATCTCCCAAGTAATTGAAAAATGAAGATGGGGAAGGTTAAATAAGATGATGTGATTTTTTGTTTTCTAGTTTAGGGTCCCTCAGATCCCCTGTTCTCCACTGCTCATCCTGATACCCTCCCCCAACACACCCCCACCCCAGCTAGAGGATATAAGCACGGAATAATATGTTTGCAAAAAGCTCTGATAGAAAAAGTTGAATCTGACTGCTGTTTTTTTTTTTCTCTCCAATCACAGTAAGTCTAAAGAGAATCATTTGAAAATACTTCCCAGGCTAAAAAAATTTCTCACACAGGACAGAAAATATGGCTGATAGAGTAAGCCATTCTTGGCTTTTTAAATAATGTATTGTACCACTTGTATTTGGGAGAATGAAGATGAGTGGCCTGAAATCCAAGGATAGGAGTCCTGGATTTGGATATTATCTATTTAGGCCCAATTCTGAAGTGTGTGTGTGTGTGTGTGTGTGTGTGTGTGTGTGTGTGTGTGTGTGTGTGTGTGTTATGGAGGGACAATAGGGGCTTAAACACCACATTGTGGTTTCCATGGCTATTGAAATAGAACATTTTTGTTGCAGCTATCTCTAAGAGTGGAGGACTGGGGAGGTAGAGAGGGATGATATTCCAAAACCAAGCCTGGGAGGGAATGCACAGTGTGGGAGGTGAGGTGTTGAGATAGGAAAGAGTGATAGGTATTGAGTGATAGAGATTGTAGGGCTGCTGGGAGAGGGAGAGAGAGAGGTAGCATTTTGGGACTAAGCCTGTGTGAAAGGACTTGGCAATATTCTGACATTTCTCCCATTTCTCAAAGTATTTGATTGATAAAATGGCTCCTCTCAGACTAAAGACTATTGATTCTCTAGCTGAAACAGGAGGGCCCAGATAGAGGTTCTAGAAATGGTTTAACTCTATATAAGCTTTTCCAGCTTCCTTAGTGACCTCCAGGATCCCCACCCCACTACCACTCTACTGGGAGGGCACTGGCTTTAGGAAACTTGAAAAGGGACATAGAGTAGTGGCACAGGTTTTGATTTTCATGTTTTATTTACATTCATAATAAGCCCAACCCATTTTCAGGTAGGATCCAGGAGACTAAGCAGGGCCCAGGCCGCTGTTACAACTTTGTCATAATTGAGCACTGGTTAGGACCAACTCCATTATGAGATCAGGGTCAATCTATATATAACCAGGAAGGGATAGGATGTGGGCAGTTAGGGTCAGAGAGGTTCAAGGGAGGTGGTGGGATGAGTGTTAACCTGAAGTAGTTCTATAGTAACTGCAGCAGTCTTCTGTTGTTGGGACACCCACACAGGCAATTTAGCAGGCAAAAGGACTCTGGAACATGTTGGCAGCCTGCTCTTTTCCAAGATAGGCATTGAGAAGGCATACAGATCAAAACTCCTATAAAAATTAGATATTGGTAACTACAGGCAGGTTTGACATAGCTAAAGGTGGGGTAAGGGCAATTAACTTAGAAAAGGGTACATCCTTATGACTTTTTGCCAAGTCTGTGTATTTTTTCTAACCATCCGCAATAAAGGTTTACAGGTTCTTTGAAGAATGGGTCCCACTCAAGGAGATGCAGTTATGGATCGTTCCACTAGAGGGTGTGCTTCCCAGGACCCAGCTAAAGGGTTAAAGCTGGGCAAGAATCGATACATTTCTATGGTGTCAGATGGAGACTAGATTTATTGGGGTGATCACTTCGTAAGTCTAATATAAATGTCTAATCACCATGTTGTACACCTGAAAATAATATAATATCGTATGCCAACTGTAATTGAAAAATAAAATTATTAAAAAATTGTCTATGGTTTGATATTGAACTCAGAATTCATGTTTGATTGTTTTTATCTATTTACTAATGATATTAGCCATAATAATAGTTATACCTGTTTTTTTGTTTTTTTTCTTTATAGTCCAACTGTTTATGATTACTTAAACATGTATAACTGTTAACATTCATTTTATGGCTTATGTAAATGTTATACTAGATGCCAAATACATAAATGAGACAGAAGGCAAAACTTGCATTATGATAAAAATGATCCAGAGTCTTTTTGTCAATGAAGCCCTAAGATCTGACTGCCTTCCATTTATCTGCCCTTCCATTTTTGGGAAAAATTCAACCTCAACTCAGGTCGCATGATTATGGTATTGCCCTAACCCCAATGGTTAACAAGACAATGACAACTCTGAGACTTCTTAGGAATGAGCCTTCCTAATGCTGTAAGACCACACTATCTGAACAGAAAGTTGGTCATCAATGCATCCTTCGGATCGATTTATGACCAAAAGGGGGATCTGTGAATGAAAAAAAAAATGGGGTTCTGTGGAAAGTAACCTCACAGGGTGAACTGACTGTAAATTCATAACTGGGTAGGTCATGGTAGGTAGTCATGCACCAGACGTTCTACTTTAGTAAGTCTTATCTTTGCCTTAAGTAAGCCCTGTCCATTGTTTCTGTGCATCTAGGTTAATACATCTTTAAAATAAGCCATAACCATCCTGGAGAGAGCGCATAACCTTGTTAACTAGACTATAATCCAGTCCTTACCTTACTTTCTCCCACCTCCATGTAATCTTTCTTGTGTTCACTCCTTAATTTCAAGTGCACAAAAGAAACAGTGTAACTGTTATTCTGCAAAGCATTTGAGATATTGCTTCCTGGTATATATCGAGGATGGTTCAAGTAAACTCTTAAAATTCATAAATTTCTAGAAACTGCTAAATGAAACTAGAAGCCCTGCCCTAAGCATAAAGGGACCTTAGCAAGGGTTATGAAATCTCAGAGGTAGTTTGCGAGATATTTTCAGTGAGGACATATGGTAGGGGTACCCCAGGAGCATCTGAGGTGGGATGTGGGGTGTTAAGAGGAGAGAAGAGCCTTAGTGGCCCTGAATGAGAGCTCATATCATTGTTTTCTCCCCCTCCTTCTGCCTCAGAGGTCATATGCTTTTGCTCCTTTGGCATTAGGACCTCCAGATTAAGCAGAAAACAGAGTCAGAGCTTAAGACAGACCAAAACTGTGAATGACGATTAAGCGACTAGTATGTAGCTCAGCAAAGGCTTTTGGTTTTGCTCATAATTGGGCACTTGCTTCCGTGAGAGTGGCCGGGCACTTCTGTTGCCATGACAGCATACCTAGCCCCTATTGCTGGGCAATGGGGTAAACTGCCTCTGTTTTCATGACAACCAGATCACTACCCAATTTCACTCTACTGTAGAAGAAATGGGGTTAACAAAAAAGAATGAGGGAGAGAGCAACAACTCATATCCCACAATTCTGATGTGTCCAATGAAGATCAAGATGAAGAAATCCAACAGCCAGAAGAGGTAAGTGGCAGTTTTTCAATTCCAGCTTAGCTGTGGAGGCCCTTTTATATTGCTCTCCTAGAAAAGCACCAATGTCTGACCCTTTAATACTTAACCACTAATCAGTAAATGGCAACTTGGGGTACCTTTCTCCTGGGTAGGAGTGACCGTTACTAATTCTGAAAGCAATTTCATATTGACTAACTTGATAAGGTTCTAATAGTGGCTAACATTTTTTTTTAGTGCTTACTATGTACCAGGCACTGTTCCCATGCTCATAATCATTCTATGTTACTGCTCTACAGGGATTAATATCCTTTTGTACAGATAAACAAATGGAATCAAAGGGGTTAAATTATTTAGTTTATCTGCGACCAGCCTTGGGCTAGAATCCAGGGTTTCTGGTTGCCTATCTAGATCTTGCAGCCCTAAGTTGGGTCTTGATTTGTGGGAGAGTAGTAGAAAGGAAGGAGTCCTGAGGAGAAAGAAAGTGGGCTCCTCCCTAGTTATACAAACCATGCGTTGGTGCCTCTGTCTTCTCCGAAGTCTTATGAATTCCTTATGCTGATGGGAGACAAAATCGACAGCAACATACTCAAGAAGGGCAGCAAACATAAAGAGCAGACACACAGCCATCCAGATGTTTATTGCCTTTGCGTAAGACACTTGCAACATCCACGAACAGAGTAGTCAACCTTCTTGGAGTCCTTGGTCCATAACCTGTTCAGTGGATTGCCAGCCCATATCAACTGCTTGTTTTTCTTCAGCTTTATCCTGAAGATGCTTTCCATAATGTCCCATTATCTGAGGGCCCATGTCAAACAGATTGGGCTGTGCATTATCCTTCACCTCTCTGCACTCTCCACTTCCATCTGCTTTTCCTCCCTACACTTCTTTGTCTTTCTTTCTTCTTTTTGTACTTCTGATGATTCTGTTTCTTATTATACTTTTTGTTCTTGTCTTCTGGTTCTTTTCTTTCAATAACAGCAACAAACATGAATGCTGCATTTTTTGGTTCTCTGTTATCTCCTAAGGTTCTTATAGTCGCGGTGCTGATTAGTCAGGCTTGTTATTCCCATGTGAGATATGTAAGGACACTTATAGCCTAGAGAGGAAAAGTCTTATTCATGATTACCCTGTGTGAAGGTATAATCTTGGGGTGTGGGGTTCTGGGCTTTCAATTCAGTGGCACTGCCGTTTACTTAGGCTGCAGTCTCAATTTCAGACTAGGAGTTCCTTCCTTCTCCTCCACCCCTATTCTTCCCTTGACCCTTTGTTTTGTTCCTGCCGTTCTTTGTGAGAGGCCCTGCTGAGGAGTGGAACTCAGTAGTGAGGTGGGGCCTCATCTCTCACACTGGAGAGCAGAACAAGTCAAGGATCCTAAGGGAGTGCTGCCCCCCCCACACACCTCTGGCTCTGGAAACTTCTCTGATTTCAAGGCACCATTGGCATCACCCATCCAGTCCTTTGTGTTTTCCTTTCATTATCTGCCTTGGAAGCCCTTAAGTGTTTTTCTCTCTCATTTCTTTTTTGCAGATTGAACACTCACCTCTTCTGGAACAGGGTTGTGGCTGGGTGGGGCCAAGAGAGGGTTCAGAACTCAGGTTTATGACGTCCTTTCACTTCCTCAACTAGATTGACTTCCTACATAGTTGGAGCTGCTAAGCTTATCCTAGGGGGCTTCCAAACAGGAGCAGAATTGATGACAGACAACCTTTTTCACCAACCAGCCTCTACTATGTTTGACAGTGAAGGTACTGTAGACTCCAGGTAAGGAGCAGGTCTCACGGAATAAACCTTCCACCTCTGTGGTTCGTAAGTTGAGATGACCCCCTCAAGGGCATTTTGTAATGTTTGGAGACATTTTTTCACAATTTGGGGGGGGGTGGCTACTGACATCTGGTGGGACAAGGCCAGGGACAATGCTAAACATCCTGCAATGCACAGGAACCATGCCCCACCCAACCATCATACCCAAACAACAAGAAATTATCTTGCCTAAAATGGCAACAGCGATAAGGGTGGGAAATCATGCTCTCTTTCTTTTAAGGTTGCTCCATTGGGGTGGGCGGTGGTGGTGGTTTGCTAGGCAACCCTGATTAAGCATCCTTTGGTGTTTCCTCTTTGCTATCTACTACAAAGAGGGTATCCTATTTAATTCACCATCTCCCAGTCCCACTGTGCCCCCAGGGATGTCGAGTAACTGCTATAAAGATTGACAATGGGGTAATGACAAGGGAAGTTCATAAAGGGCTTCAGACCATCAAAAGAAGAGGACACTTTAAGCAGCAGGAAGAAACTGTTGTTAATGATTAGTATGTCAATAATACTTATTAAATATCTCTGGAATCCATCCATTAACTGTCCTAGCTCATCTGAAGGACTGCAACAGTTTCCTAAATGATCTGTCTGCATCTATGCTTGCCACCTCCAATGTGTTCTCTAAACAGCAGCCAGAGTTTTGTTTTCAAAATATAAATTTAATCATATCACTTCCCTGATACCAACCCTCCTTTGGCTATTACCCTTATGACATAGTCTATACTTCCCTTAGCATGACACCTTAGCATAGCACTTGCCTACTGCTTCAGCCTTGTCTCACCCCTTGCAGTCTATGACCCTGCCGTAGTGAACTATTTCAATGGTCTCCCAAGGAGACAATCTCTCTCTAGCTCTCTCTTTTACCTCAATAACTTTTACTCTAATATTTACTTCAGGTGCCATATCCTTGTGGAAGCCTTCCTTAATCATCCTAGTCTGGGTTGGTTGTCTCTACTATATGTGCCCAGGTTACCTACACTTTCTTAGCATCCATCAAAGACAACTGAGATCTTTGATGTCAGGGACTATTTCTACCATGTTCACTGTTAGATCCCTAGTGCCTAGCTGAGTGCCTGGCAGTAGTAATAGTAAAATAGTAAATATTTTTTTGAATGAATAAATGGGTGGATGGATGAATGAATGGGTGAATAGATGGTTTAGCAATGTATTTCTTTCTGCTGGCTTCTGTTTGCTCTTTTTGCCCTTCTCACTTCTGCCTATTCCAATAACTATGGACCATTTAGATAACAGGATCTTGAGGGAATTGGGTAGCTTCTCTGACTGCTGTGACTTTATGTCTAATTTGTAAGACTCTGGTAGTAACTTCCATTTAGCCCTTCCATTCTGCATTGAGCCACCTGCAGTTGTATAAATCAAAAGCCTGCCAAAGAGACAGTGATCTGTGCCTTTGGGAGTCTCATGGCAAAGGAGTGATTTCCTGGAAGCATAAAGAATGGCCATCTTAGCTGAGTTCCCTTACAAAGTGAGCCTTTGTTTCTTTCATCCTGGACTCTAGAGTTGTAGTGGAGGTGGGATTAGTGTAGTTTTCAGAAGATCCCGACCTGGCCCCACCTCTTCCCTTGGGTGTCCACCAAATCTAGTGTTACACAAATCCAAGAGTGAGCAGAAGCTCCTTGACGTATTCAGTCCCTTACTCTGTGGGGGTTGGTCAATGAAACTATTTAGTTTGGGGTACATGCCTACATATTTTGCTTACTGGCCAATGAGGCCATAAAAAAGTCATCAAAATCTGATGAGAGCCACCAAATGCTGCAAAACAAAACAAAATCCTTCAATGAAGTTCATTTTTTTTTTCCAAATGAGGAAACTAAGTGATTCCTGGAAGCAAACTCTGCTTACTCACAGGAGGGGACTAAAAAAATAAGTGCTCTTGGCAAAAATAAGGCATAAATTGCAATACCTCCCTGAGTTAGAGAAGAATCTCCTTTTGTGGCAGTGGCAATAATTTAAAAAAGGGTTCCTAATTCTGAACTACTTTTCTGCCTCTGGTCTTTATACTACCACAACCTGGCCCCTTCTCAATACCCCTGTTCCTTTAGGAAACACATTTATAGGGAAAGATATCTGACAATTACCCCTAGGACACTTGATCCTAATTTGAAATTTGTCACCATTTATCTATAGAGGCATTAGACTACCTCAAAATTTTCCTGGCAGCTCAAAAATAATTGAGATCACTGCCAGCTGCTTTAGCCCTAGATCCCCCACTCAGTTCTTTCTACTTTGATACCTAATAATTATAACAATAGCCAGTATTTATTGAGTGATTATTATATGCCAAACTCTATTCTGTGTTAATACATTGTTTTATTTATTTCTTGCAATAGCCCTGTAGAAGAGTTAATACCCTTATTCCCATGTTATAGGAGAAGAGATTGGTCACCATTCATAAATGATGAGGCTGAGATTTAACCCAGAATCTGCCTGAGTCTAATCCCCTTTCCTTAACCATTATTCATCCTCATATAGCAAATTGATAAATTCACCATAGATGCCAGATTACTTATTTTTTAACTCTCTAGGAAGTGTCTTCTTAGGAATAAACTCTGGGAGAATAGAGATCACAGGGCCTGGTTCCCATCAAATCAGAGCAAGAAGGAATATATGTTCACTATAAGATAAACAAGGAACTGTGTTGCATTTGCTTCCCATGATTTCTCCTAAGTACAGTGCCTGGTACATAGTGCATACAATATTTATTTATGAAATTAGTGAATAGATTTGCTCCTTGATTTTCTCAGAGCCTTGCTGGCTATAAAGCTTTTGAGGTGAACTCTAAATTCCCTACATGAAGAGACAAGGCAGAGAAAACCTGGCCCAGTCCAACAGCACAAATCTCTGTATAATCGAAACATCACCAGACTCCAGAAGATCAGAGTCCCCTGACTTTAATTGCTATTTGCTACCTTTTGCTACCTTAACATTTTCTCAGCCCAAAAGAACAGACATTGTCTCTAGAACTCTTTGTAATAGTATCTAATTTCTGACATAGTAAGAGACAAGTGTAGGTTTAACATCTTTGCATTTGTTTCTTGTGGGCCAGGACCTTAAGGTCATTTTGTCTCTCTGGGCTGTATTGTCTTCAATTGTACCAGGAGGGAAGGGGACTTTCTACTCACAAAGATTCTTTTGATCTTGGACATGCTAGTATTTCCTGGTGAAAGTCAAAGTAAGTCAGATGCCATTTCTACCAATTCCCTATCTAGACAGCATCTGTAACCCCAGCTTCCACACTGTTAGCAATATGTTGTGGGAGAAGAGAATGCAGGCGACTTGTTCTTGCTCAATGGCTCTTCTCTATCTTATATCCAAAGAAAATAGTGAACAGGAAAGAACAAAGGATAGATGGGAAATGGGGAGCTCTATGGCAAGCAAATTCTCCAGCATGTCTCTTACCTTAGGCAAAGAGGCCCGGGAGCCAGAGCTCTGAGTGGTCATAGTGAGCACAGTGGTGATGCCTAGGCCCACACAGGCAAGGGCAGCATCGATGTTGATCCAGAAGGAAACCCAGGACAGTATGATGATGAGTAGGCTAGGAATGTACATCTGAATCAGATAGTAGCCCATCTGCTGTTCCAGATGAAACTTTACCTCGATGCAGGTGAATTTCCCTGCAAGGAGAGAGATGAGGTATGAGGCCTTGGGTCCCCAGCCTGCAACTGAGCCCGAGAAGCAGGGCTAAGGCAGTCTTATTTCTGAGGGTCAGCCTCTGGGTACCTCAGCTGGGCCAATAAACGAACCTTTCAAAATAGCCCAGGAAATGCCATAAATCTGTTTTGAGGAAACTCTCAGATACACCATCAAGGACTTGACCTCCTGTTTACGGCACTTTGGTTTCCAGCAGAAGGCTTTCCACATGACAGTACAGCAAGAGGATTAAAAGCAGGAGGGCTCCAGAGTCAGATTGCGTGGGTTTTAATCCTGAACCTTTCATTGACTAGTTATGTAACCCCAGGTAAAACACCTAAGCTTTTTTTGTTAATTAAAAAAAATTTATTTTTAAAATTAAAAAATTTTTTTCTCCTTTCCCCTCCACTGCACACTGCGTGTTCCACCCCCCTGGTAACCACTAGTTCATTGTCCATTTACATGAAAATACCTAAGCTTTTTGAGCTTCAGTTTCCTTACTTGTAAAACAGAGTAATAATTATCAACTCCATCACTGTATTATTGTGGGAATTAAATGACATAATGTATTTGAGGTATTGGGCACATAGATAGCTGGTACTGTGATCATTATTAACAAAGCAATAAGCTTAGACTCTGCTCAAATCTCGGCAGCCTTGCTTGAGCTTGCTGGTACCCCAGACACTCTCTGGAAACAATGATTCACTGAAATAAATACTTCCTGTGTCTTAACCAAGTGGGAGCAGCCAGATAGCAAACACCTGGAAACAATGTCCTACAGAGACCAGCTCTGGACAGTGGCCAGCAGATTCCCATAGAACATCAGGCAGCAGCATTTTAGTCCACTAACAAAAAGTGCATTGGTTCCAGGCACATGTTTCAATGCTCTGCCTCCTCCGCCACCCATTTTTACTTTAGTGTGTGATACTTCGCATACTCCGAAGCTAAAAAAAAAAAAGAAACCCTGGCTCAGAGCTTATCCTAGAAGTAGAGGCTCAGGATAACCAAAGCAAAAAGCAGAGGAAGTGTATATTGTTATTTTATTCTACCCTAGGCTTGCTGTTATCAAGCCTGCATGATTCCTCAAGGATAGTTATTTCATCAATGACTGATTATGGCTTTGACATGCCAGGATGTGATACTGTGATCTACTGTTTCCTGAGTACACCCCACCTCACCCCAGGCTTCTTGCCATGACATGCTTTTGCTACGTATTCATATTTTCCTTTCTTCCTTTTATTTATTTATTTATTTATTTATTTATTTATTTATTTTTTGGTAACAGCAGTTTTGTTTTCATGATAAAATTCATACTTGTTTAGTAGAGAAAAAAGTGAGAAGTAGAGAAGGAATAATAATATTCACAGGCTGACATTTACCAAACTCCTACTAAGTGCCTTGACTTTATATAGTTTAACCACATTTAAATCCCATTACAACTCTTTAAGATAGTTAAAATTATTATTTTCCACTTTACGGATAGGGGTACTGAGGCTGGAAGAAATCAAATTATGTATCTCAAGGGTACCTGACTAGTAAATGGTGGAGCCAGAATTCAAGCTCAGCTCTGACATCAAAATTCTTTATCTTATCCAATGTATCACACTACTTTAGAAACATTTTGTACTATTTCAGTGTAGGATTTTTAACTATGCTTTTTGATTTGTTTCTTTTACCACAATATAATCTTCTGTATACACAACTTTGAATCTAAACCTTTTCCACTTGTATTTTCCCATGTTGATACAAACAACTTGCAAGTATCCTTTTAAAAGTCTGGGTAATACCTCACCAAACAGTTGCACTGTGTAAGTTACTTAACTTCTGCCCTAGTGGTGAATAATTGGAACAATTACAAGTTTTTGTTAGTATAAACAGTGACCTGGAAACTTCTTGGGGTCTAAAGTCAATATGATATTTTAGAATATTTTCCTATAATAAATTTCAAGGAATAGAAAATACTGGATCAACAAGGAGGGGAAATATTTTAGCTTCTAGATTAAAGTGTTTCAAATGGTGCTCCCTGGACCACCTACATCAGAATTCTCAGGATGGTGGTTCAAATACAGATCAGAATCTCGGAGAGGTAGAGTCCAGGGATCAACATTTTACCAGGCTCCTCGGGGGAATATAACACACATCAAAGTTTAAAAACCTCTGACCTATATATGAATTGCCAAGTGATTTTTCCCCAGTAAGGGTTATACCAATTTCTAGTCCCACCAGCATTTTCTAAATTCAATAGCCCATTCCTTTCCACACAGACACAAAGAAATTCATAGGTGACACCCAAAGCATGTCAGTATACCATAGGAGGTACCCACAATCTCCCCTCTTCAGCTTGTAGCCTCTATCTCAGGCTCAGCTCTTTGAAGCCAAATTGCCGGGGTGGGGGGGGATGATGAAGCAGCAGGGGGTGGATGCTCAGGCAGCCCCTCTGTACTTCCTGGCTTATGTTTCACACCTGGGAAAACAAGCCAGTTCAAGAGAATTAGGCAGTTGTGGCAACAGTAGAAGATGTGGACAAAGGCCTATTCACTCCTGGTTCAGTGTAGCCATTGACTATTCCTAGATGTAGAGTCCCTACCTTCCCCTCAAAGCCAGATCCAATACAGGTAGAATACTCCTGCCACTCACTGGAACAGACCCATTTGTTCTGCAGTATGTGACAGGAATAAGAACATGGACTTTGATTTGACTTCTTAGAAACTCTGACTTTTCTGAAAAATGAGTCTGATAACCCTTACCATAATGAGATAAGACATGTAAGGCACTTAGCACAACATCTGGCACAGATTGGACTTCCATAGAGGCTGACTGTCTTACCCCCTTCCCTCCCATTTGGAGACCCTCCTGTGAGTCCAAGCCAGTAAAGATCCTGTTTTTGTTTGTTTGTTTGTTTTTTTTTACCTGTGTTGTAGTGCTTGGTACAATAGCCTAGATCCTTCTCATCTTGCAAGATAAACTGGGGCAAAGTTAGCCCCTCAGCCACCTGGACAGCAGGAGCATCTTCGAGCCACTCAAACATGAGGTCATTCATGGTGTAGCCAACTGAAATAACAGAGAGGGCAGAAAGCTGCAGAGTGTGGGTGTTAAGTGGGGTAGGGAGATGGTTAAAACTGTCAGGAAAGACTAGAGGAGGGGCAAGGCTTGGGTTTTAGAAGATTTATGTTCATCTTAGAAAAGGAAACCTTTCTGAAGAGGGTACTTGGCCAGCTGTCTCGTGGGCCCGTACTAAGTGGGTAAATCGGAAAGATTCTAGACTATCCCCTTACCTAGTTCTCAAGCTTTAGAAAGGCCCAAAGAGATATTGTGGCAGACCTAGAAAGTAGGTCAAAAAGGTTGGAAAAATATCAAGGAACCCAGCTGGGAACTTCCTGTCACATCTCAAACCCAGGGAAGTAAGCATGTGTACTAACTACATGTCTCAAGCCAAGGCAGCTTCAGAGCCAGGACTTCTGCTACCTCACTCCCGGGAAGAGAGGGCTATTTATACCCTGCCAGTCATGCATGGGACAATATGCACACCACAGACTTTTAGCCAGGACCCTGAACTGGGGTAAATTGAGAGCTAATATCAGAACATGCCAAGTTGTTCACAGAGAGCTAGGAGTTTGTGAAGGTTCCTGCCATATATATGACCATATTCATACGTGTCAGGTAGAAATGGGAGTAGAAACAGCAGGACTCATAGGTGTCCAGAAAAAGGCCTTGGCCCTGGGTAGCTGTGTGACTTTGGGCAAGTTACTCCCCCCTCTGCAAAATGCTCCACCTACTTTTTATAGTTGTGAGAGGATAATGGGAATGAACCTGGATATGAAAATGATTTATGAAGTCTAAAGAGCTGACCACATAGGACACATTCTACCCATCAAAGTTATTATATGCTGGAAATAGTCTGATGAGCCTTCTTCTCTGAGGACTGAGTGAGTCTTCTGATCTCACAGTCTCACCTCATCCAGAATATGGCAAAGGAGTGAATACAGGTGATAGTTTAGTCTGTTGTCCTTTAGCTTCTCTGCACTTGGGGCAGCTCTTACAGACTGGCACTGCTGCCATAGATTAGCCCTTTGCTGGCCTTGCTACTCTGGGCACTGTTCCATGCCCAGAACTGTCTACCTCTTTACAAAAGTTATCTGTATTCATGAGGAATCAGGGTTCAAAAAATACCCCATCCCTGCCAACTCTGACATTATTATAGGCATCTTGGATGTCTTAACTGAGGAGGGAGTTGAGGTAGAATTATCTCAGGCACTGTGAGAGGAACATATATTTGGTCAGATGAAGTGTCCCTCAAATTGAAAGCTACCATCTGGGCCTATAAGCAGCACAAGCACATTTGTATGTAAGGCTAGTGCCTTCCATTCACCAGCCATGTAGAACAGACAGGGCAGCAAATAGTATGGGGAGAGAAAAACACACAGGTTGGGTGTTAGCAAGCCCTGGCTCTTAGTCTCATCTGTCTCAATAACTGACATATTCTTGGCAAAGTTTTTCCTCACTATGGGATGCCCTCTTCCTGTCTCAAATATCATGAGATGGGTTAAGAGCTAGGATCCCAGGTCTTGATCCATGACTCTCTAAGAATACTTACAGCTCTCCAGCTGCATCGTGCAGGTCTAGATGTCCATGGGGAAGTTCTTGAGGTCCATTGGGCAAGACAAAATGAGTGTCAGCCTGGCAGGGACAATAAAAAAATGTGACATCAGTTTTTTTGGGCCCAGCACAACACAGGGGACCCTCCTCCAACCCCTCAACTTCCATCTTGCTTCTTCCCCTTAACCTAAACTCTCTTGGCCTCCCACCAGGTGCACCTGATGCTGTAGAGCACATTCCCATTCTTGAAGATGCGCAGTAACTTATTGTCTGTGGTCACCTCATGGAAGTTGGCCCCTTTCTTATTGGCAAAGAACAGGTCTGGTTTCCAGATAGAGTCCAGCATGGAAGGATCGAGGTCCAGCGAGTCAGCAGGATATTCTCGATAGGCTAGGTGCGGGTCATTCCACTGCTGCCACAAGAAGACATTCACCCGGTAGTCCTGGGAGGGTGTAGAGATGAGTGCATCAGAGATAGTGCTCTTTCAGGGGCCCAACAAGCCTACATGGGCAGGAGGGCCATGAGGAGGAAATGTTGGGAGCACATCTCCGGGGCAATGGGCATTTTCTACTGGAGAAGGAACTTGATGAGTTAATATGGCAAAGATGGGAAAGGAAAAAAAAAACATTTATTAAATACTATGTGCCAGATTCTACCAAGTGCTTTTTTTTATGTGCATCATCTCATTTAAATCTCACACTCACCCTGTGAAGAGGGTGCTGCTATGACCCCTACTTTACAGAAGAAGAAACTGAGACAAAGAGAGATTTAAATAACCTGCCTAAGGTCACATAGCTATTTGATGGGAGAGTCAAAATTTGAACACAGGTTTTCTGATTCTAAAGTCTGTCCTCTGCACCAAGCTATCCTCAGGCTGGACTGTCTGATGCTTAAGCTAGTTTGCCTTTATGCTGAAACCCTGGGCTGGGGAAAACTTTCCTCCCAGTGACCCACTTCACACATACTGTGGCTTTAACCATGACCATGAAACTGGGAGAGGACAGCAGAAAGAGAAAAATTTCCTCTTTGGAAGGCTTCTCCCATTCACCCTAGAATGAAAGTGGGAAACAGGGAGACCTTACCATGGTAGTCTCGGTGACGGAGCCAAAACTGTTGATGAAGATGTTGCAGGTCACATTCACAGGTGGGCCTAAAAGTAGCAAAGCACAGCTATATTGGCAGGACATTCCAGGAGGCTGGGAGCAGGTTCCAGGACACCTTCTCTGAGCTTGAGGCCAGGGCACTGCAAGGAGAGGGCAGTGCATGCTACACAGGACTGTGGGCAATGGGGAGGGGAAGCTTCTTCTGAGCTGTAAGAATTAGCCCTGTACTTTCAACCTCTTATTTTTGGGGCAGACAATAGGAGCTGGCTCAGCAGTGTGTCTCCAAAAGGGAGTGAGGAGGGAAGAGTTTTGTAAGATAAATACTTCTTACCTTTAAAATTGGGTTGAATCCTGGCATCATATCCAGATGCCCACCCCATAAGCTTGTCCAGGAAATCAAGGGAGACATGCATTGGGACCCCTTGGTCCCAGATTTGACTTCCTCTTTTGCCAAGGCCACCCTGGACAGGAGAGATAAAAAGCCTGAGGCCAGTTGTATTCTGCCTTTATCATAGACTCTTTCTTTTCATGTCCCCAACCACCTCTGGCTGGTCTCCCCATCAAGCAAGAGGATGGGAGAAGGTGGGTCTTTGGGTGCCCATTTGCAAAATGAGAACAGAAACAGTCATAATCCAAAACAGTAGCTCAACAGTTAGTCTTAAAATATGGCTTTCACATATATTAGAATTTTTTACCTTTGCCATTCTCAGTGTGATGGGGGTGAGGACTATTATTTCTATTTTACAGATGAGAAAACTGAGGCTTCCAAGGGAGGATTAACATGTGGGATTGTATATTGATACAGCTACTATGGAAAACAGTATTAAGGTTTCACAAAAATTTAAAAGTAGAACTACCACATAATCCATCAATTCTACTTCTGGGTTTCTATCTTAAGAAAACAAAAACACTAATTTGAAAAGATTAATTCACCCCTATGGTCACTGCAGCATTATTTGTAATAGCTAAGGTATGGAAACAATCTAGGTGTTCATCAATAGGTGAATGAATAAAGAAGAAATTGTACATATATACAATGAAATATTATTTAGCAAAAAAAAAAGAATGAAATCTTGCTATTTGCAACATGTGGATTGACCTAGAAGATGTTATGCTAAGTCAAATAAGTCAGAGAAAGACAAATATCACATGATTTCACTTAAATGTGGAATCCAAAAGAAACAAACCTAGAGTGGGCTGACTCGTCCAATGTCTCAGAGCTGGTGAGTGACAGGATTAGGACTCAGACCCAAGGCTGAGGACTTGTCCAGTGTTTTCTTTCTGAAGATCCCTTGAATGAACTCAAAGAAGGGTGATGACTCACTAGAAATAATGTGGCCATGGCAGTTTTGGCCATCTGGCCTAGCCAAGAATGGGAAGGGCTCAAGGATAACTGCATCCCTGAGAGTTGGTTTCAATTGCTTATCCTTCATGTTGAGCTGCTTAGGAGCTAGGACCCAACTTCTGGAGAGAGAGGCTTGGCTTCTGGCCTTTGCTCCAGCAGAAAGCTATGTTTTGAGCTGGACCACAGTTCAGCGTTATGGCAGCTTCAGGCAGGTAAAATCACCTTGGCAACAAAATAGTGGGGAAGCAGGCTCTATGAGTATGGAAAAGTCTTCCAATAGGGTAGCCATGCTGATAAGTTCAGTTTCTCTCCTCCAACAACTTGATTTGAAGGAAAGAGCTAGAGTGCTTTGGCCGAACCTAGAGGACAGCTCCATTTTCCCCTGACAAATTTCCCTCTAAGAGCAGCAAAGCTTCTTCCACATGTCTGCTTGTTTGTTTACCAGCCAACAGCTAGAGGAGGGACCAGAAGCTCAGCAAAACCTTGTGTGCAAGGGTGGGGCTCAATCTGAGCTCAGGTTGGATTACTGGCTGGACCCTGTGCCTCCTGCTTTTGCTGCAATCACCGCAGCCTTAGAGGTTAAAGCTAGTTCCTGTAGGGCTGGCAGCTGGGTGACTTGAATCCTTTGGATTCAAGTATCCTTTGAGCCAACAGGCTCCTATTTCACAGAAAATCTCTGGACCCATCAGTAAAATAATAATAAAAATAACCAAGGCATCATGCTAAATGCTTTATTCACCTTATATAGTTTAGTTCTCACATCAGTCCACATTAATCCTCTCAGCAAGTTCCATTACTATCCCAATCATATAGATGAAGAGAGAATCAGCAAGGTGAAGTGACTTGTTCATGATCATAGAGCTTGTAAATTGTAAAGTCAGTATTCTAACCCAGAGCTATTGACTTTAAAACTAAGTTCATCTACCACAATACCATGATTCAAGTGGGCTATGGTAGGCTGCCAAAGAACCAGAGTGGGACAAGGTCAAGGAAGCCACAACCTGACCTCCTAAAATCCTGCCTCCTTGAATTCCCTGAGTAGGACGAAGTCCTCAATCTGGGTACAGAAGCCACCGTGGCTCCAAGCAGAAGCTGCTAAAACAGTTGGCCTAAGGAGATCAAAACTCCAAGAAGGCTAGTGGTGGGAATGAAGCAAGCAGGAGTCCATGGCTTCATTGCAGGGCATCCACATTGACCAGGCTGCTGCTGGCCATCAACCACCTGCCTGCTGGCAGGCCACATGGCCCTGCATGCAGAGCAGCCAGACCTTTACTACTTTCCTCAGTCTCACTCTCAGGTCACTTCTTTTGGTAGCCCCAGCACCTTCCCCAAGTCCCTGGTGCAGGCTGTGGTCTCAGCTATCTTGGGCCCCAACCTCTGTTGCAGCCCTTCTATTCTGGGATTACCTTGTTTGTGGACTTGAAACCATAGTCACTGTGTATAGCCACTACTTCCTCTCTTTCATTCCTGGAATGTCCTAAATGCTGGCAGACTTGGGAGGTTCTAGAGCTGAAAATCTTGCTCATGCAAAGTCCTGGGGTGGAGCCAGGAGAGAACTCTGATTCTGCTTCTGGGTACTTGAATGACATAGGACAGGTCACTTCCCCATTCTAGGATTTAATTTTCATTTATGTATAATAATGGACTTTGACTCAAGACTTCCTAAGGGCCTGCCTTGCTTTAATTGCTCAAGTGGGAATGCTGCTGCTGACACCTGGGCCTGGAGGCAGCTGAGCTGCCATTCTACTTTGGGCTCATTTTCACTCTTTAGAAGTTTCCAGCCTCACATACATTGCATCCCTGCCTGTCAGCCAAAGTGTTTGCAAACAATGAGCAAGGAGGCTCCTCAGAGGCAAATCATCTCCTGGTGTTCTTGGATTAAGAAGAAGAGGATACTGTGGTTGCCTTTCCTCTCCTCCACTTTGAGAGGTACTCTGCTTATGACCATTTTAGCCAAATACACAGCCATCTTTCTTCCTCAGCTCACCATGTCCACCAAGATGGCCTCCTGGTCTAGTGAGAAAGTGGGAATGAGTTAGGTGACATTTATAGGGAGCGTGTCTTGCCCTCGACGCCAGGAAATGACTGCCATTTAGTGCTCCTCCAGGGATAGCCAACAGCCATGTGCACGCAGGCAAGGTGACTGCAGAAGGTCAAGGTATAGTCAGTGCGGATTCATTTTTATGTGGTTTTGGGCTATCACCACTGGTACTTGAAGCCTCTTGGGTGGTTGGCTGGCAGATTTTGGTGTCATTTTTAGGGATCTCAGCAGTGTGCAGCCAAGCTGGTAGGGAGATAGGGTTGGATGGCTGGCAGATGATCTCCATTCTGGGACTCAGGTACCTAGCACCTCTCCAAGGCCAAGAAAGCTCTCATCCATGCAGAAGCCTTCCCATCAGTTCCAGAGCCCTAAAATACTCCATAAAAGGCTCCTGGGTCCTGACTGGGGAGAGGTGTGTCTGCCCCTGGAACTCTCCAGACTGTGGGCTTTTTGCAACTTAGAGGAAACTGTTCCAGACACCTCTGCTGTGCCGCCCCCACTCACCAGAGTTTGCATGCACCTCCTTATCATCCTCCTTAGCTCACCTGAGGAGGATCTGCTCTAGCAGGGTCCAGAGGAGAAGGAAGGAGAGGATTGCAGGAAGGCGAGTTGTCATTTTGTAGGGATCCTGGAGCCCTTTCTCAGCCTGTCTGCCAAGGTGAGAGGGGATATCCTGCAGGGACCATTGAAAGTAAAGAGCCTTCCTCCAACTTGGTCAGCTCACAAGGAGCCTGTGGGGCTGGGTTAGGAGTTGTGAGCGCTCTCTTTCTTCTCTGCCCTCTTCTCCTCTGCCCTGCTATTATCAGTCAGGGGCTAGAACTCTTCCCCCTGGAAATGATCCTGACATAGATAACCCTACTGGCTCCTGCTCTGGCTCGCCTGGGCTCCGGAGGGCCTCAGATTGCCAGCCAGAGCTGAAAGAGATTCTCTTTTGGCAGGAATCACTCTCCAAACCCTGGAGAATCTTGGAGGGGAGGGGGAAGGGAGACTGGTAGGAAGATGTTTCCCTCCCTCCCGCCTCCCCCCAGATGCACCCTCTGAAAACAACAACTTAAAGGCACAGTCGCCAGCAGCTGGAATGGGGTTTGGAGTGCATCCTTTGCTGGAGAAGGGCTGGGACTGATGCTGCCACCTGGAGAGGGCCCGATGTGTTCTGTCCAGCTTATATTTCTTCAGCTGGAGTGCGTGCAGAATGCTCTGCTCTCTGCTCCCCCAGAAGTTTCTCTTTTAACCTAGAGCCAAGCCAGGGCTGAACTGTAAAGTCCTAATGATTTTTATAAGTTGTAAAAAGACCTGAGAGGAAGCACTGGGTATTCTCAAGCTGATAATTTTAGGTCTGAGAGGAGGTGAGGTAGAGAGGAGGCCAAAGGCAAGGGTGAATTTTCCTCAACCCTCTGGATGGAGGCATAGGGGATGGAGGATATAGAGAAACCTTGGATCCCTCCTCATATGTGGTCTGTCAGTCTTTGTCTGCTTGCCTGCCTGCCTGCCTGCCTCAGCTCCTTCATCCTTGCAAATGTGTGTCCTTTTCCTTTCTGCTTCCCTCCCTCAGATTGTCTCTGGTAAGCCTGGCTGGCCCTTTGTAGCTCTTGAATCTTTTCTCCAAAACTCTCCAGCCTCTTTGGCTATGGGGAAGCAATAGGTGTTCCTGTTAGGGCAGGCCTGGCACACAGAAGGCTTTGCAAGCTTTGGAGGAGTCAAGGGGGCCAAGAGCAATGACCTAGAGGCCAGCATCCCTGGACAGAGGGGAAAGACAGGGAGGGTGGCCATCTCCTCTCTTGCCTCTGTCCATTTACTTACAGTATCCCCTGCCAGACCCTTCCCCAAACTTGCCCATGTATCATCAAAACTGTTCTGGGTCTTCCCCAAGAAGCCTTCCCCTTTTCCCTCTTTTGCTCTATTCTTTGCCTCCCTCTTTCACTGAAGCTTTCCTTCACCTATCTTCTCTCCATCTCCATTTCTCTACCTATTTCTTCTCTGTGTCTCATCTTCTATGTCTGTCTCCTCTTCTTTGCCCTCACTTTCTCTCCATTCCTATTTTCTTCTCAACCTCTCATCATCTCCATGGTCTCACTCTCTCCTCCTAAATCATGACAGTGATAAGCCAAGGGTTTTCATTTCTTCTTCAGTGAAAACTCACACATCCCCTCTGCTGAGTTCTGAGTGTGTGCTGGGGGGACATGTCTATGGCACTTTATAGAGGTCAGTCCCAGAGCTGCCCACATCCTCCCATCCTCACCAGAGAGGGATTTGTGGGGATTGCAAGTCCCTCAACTGGAGCCCATTGGGTACATAGAGTGATTAACGAGACAAGGCAGTGATGGGTGGAACTTGTGCTGCATCTCTCTTGTGTCTGTGTAATTATTAAAGAATAGGAATTTTTAAACCACAGATGAAAGGGAAAGAAGATAATTTTAAAGAATACATGCTGAAATGTTGATGGGGGACCTGGGCTTTTGGAACTGAAACTGGAAGCATTACAAGCCTCAAATAATGTTTATACGGCCAATAATTGCAAAGCACTAAGTTTCCTAAAAACATCTTTTAGCAGTCTTTTTATCTCCCTTCCCTCCTTCCTTGCTTTCTGTTAGCATCACGATCCTTATTCCAAAGGCAGGAACCAAGTCTTACTAAATTTCCAAGGGCAGGACTCCAGGCTAAGGAACTAAGGGCAGGTGGGGATGAGTGGTTTTGGAGACACTTGCTTTCTCTTTTCAACTCACTCTTTTTCACAAACCTAATCATGTCACTTCTGCTGCCTCAACTGTTCTCTATTGCACTTAGGCTGAGGTTCAAAGTGCTTCATGATTTAGTCACTTTTCTTGTCCCACTGATGCATCTAGACTTGCCTGTCTCTCCAGCTTTTGCGTACTTTTTTGTCACTTTCTCATGAAGGATTTTTTGAACTGCCCTTTCCTCTTCTCAGGTCTGGGTTAGGAGACCTCCAATGTCTTCCTAAATGACCTTGGCCTTCTCCTGTCCCAGCACCCCTCACACTCCATTATAGTGTGTACTTACTTGCCTCTCTCTCTCGCTATTCCACAAGGCTATACCACGAGCTTCTTGTATTATTCACCAAATCCCTGGGGCCCAGCCCAGAGCATGACATATTATAAGCAATTAGTATACATTTGTTAAAAGATGCATCCAGAGATGTTTTTACTGTGCCTCTGCATCTTTCTCTGTAAAACAAGAATGAGATGTTTGACACACAGAGAGAGGTCCAGCATGAGGTAATGTTAGTAAGGAGAAAGGAGGAAGTGGTTTTCCTTTCCTTGTCCTTTAGGCCTGTAGCATCACACTCAGTCATCCGGAATTCTTGGCTAATGGAAGACATAGGCCCCTGGGGATGGGTACATTGTTTTGGTGTGTGCCCAGTGAGATCCTTGAATGCTGAGAGCAGAGTGGGATCAGCTTGCTGGGAAGAAAGATCCCTTCTTATGAGAGGCTGTCTCATTGACCAAATGTCTGGCTTTTCTAGACTGCTGGAAGTGGACTCTTTAGGAGAAGAAAGGAGGAAAGAGAAGCAAAGAATTGGGTAGGTTGCTCCTAGGAGTTGATAAGCAGTAGGAGAGATGCCTATTTAAGAGTCTCCTGTACCAACAAGAAGCTTTACTCTCTCACGATGACCTCAGTATTTTCTGGTCTGAGAAGTGTACAAAGTTGTGTCCAGTCTTGCCCCACACCTTTTTTTCTTTTTATTATTAAATTATGGTGTATATGAATTTTCATGCACCAAAATGTATTGCACCCATTTCCTGTTTTGCAATTAATTGGCTGTCACATTGGTCCAAGGACTGGCAGTCTGAGGTTATGTAGAAGCTACCACAAGCAAAATGTTTTTCTTCAGGGTGAAAGATACTATTTCATCCTGAAAAAAAAATATGGAGCTGCTAAAAATTGATTAAGCACATTTTCATAAATGTTTCATTCCAGGAAAAAAGTGTGTCACAATTCAGCCCTATGTAAGGCAAGTTGCAATTGCACCCTCTTGACAAGCAAGTTTTCTGAAAACTCAATCTGAGGAGTGGTGTCTGTGTTGGGATTGTATTATCTGATGAATTCAGTGACTTCTAGGGCTTAATTTTGGGGGCTGAGTTGAAGAATCATTTGGCATACCTTCTTAGACCCCCTCATATTGCCTATCGCACTTATTGAAGTTGAAAGCAGTCTGAGGGGTACCGTGAAGAGCAAATTTTGCCCCCAATCTGAGGAAATTCCCAGAGCATTAGCTACTTTTCAGAAGCGTTGGGGTAAGAAGGTGTGTGTGTGTGTGTGTGTGTGTGTGTGTGTGTGTGTGTGTGTAATAAATGGCAGATGCCTTTTTTAAAAATCTGCTGAAGAAGACAAGGGAATTTTAGTTGAATCTCAAAAGAGCAAGGCTGCATCTTTTTGCTATGTGTGTTTTTCTTTTCAGGGTCATTTTCACCTTTCAAGGATGTGACAGTTTACTCGAAAGTGAATGCTCAATCTCTGGTGCTGAGAGAGTTCTGCTGGCAGAAGCAGGTAGCACTTTCACCCTCCAAACTCATAGTGTGCATGCATAGTGTGAACAGGTTGTAGTGGTGGTAGGAGTTTCTCAATCCTCAATTTATCTTGAGGAAGGAAGAAGAAAAAAGTGATAGATGTGTTAGACATGTTCAGTGATCTCTTAAGATGTGGATTTTGCAGACAAAACCTGGGGTATCTAAACTTTGGAGGGTCTCATGGAGAAGTTAATTGAACTCCTCCCCAGTCCTCAAAACAAACCAAGTATTAGCACCATGATAGCACTACCAAGCACTGATCCTGTCTTTGTTGCTGGGCTCTCTGTTTAGTGTTCAGAGGACAACAGAAAAATTTAGCTCCAGCCAGGGAAGATATATTGACTAGCACCCAGGTATACACCATTTCTCCCCTGCTGGACCCTCAGAATCATTACTCATCCCATCAGTCACTTTAGAGTAATTCACTAGGTGTACAAGAGAGTTATTAAGGTTTCCACAGAGTTTGCATTGGCTCTCCTTATCTCTTGGCTCTCATAGCTCTGAAACATTCTTTTCCAGAGATAATAGGACCATATCATTTCTCTCCTCAAAAGTAAATTGTGTTTTGCTTCTGGTCATGCTCATGAATATCTTATTTCACTTATTTGTGGATTGCGATCATCTATGCTGTGTAAGTGTGAAGACTTTACATAACATAAAAACAATAGAATTTGGAAAGGTGAATAAATATTTACTGCATGGAATGGATAACTTTCCCATTAATTCATACATTAGCTTGACAAATATTTATTGAGTGCAAATCATACACCAAATATTCTAGGTGCTGGAGATATAACTGAACAAAACAGATGAAGTTCATCCTTCATGTAGCTTACATTCTAGTGAGGTAGTAAAATACAGTTGAACCTTGAACAATGTGGAGGTGAGGGGCACTGAAATCCCACAGTCAAAAATCTGCATATAATTTTAGTCTCCCCTCAAACATAACTACTACTAGCTTATTTTTGACCCAAAGCCTCACCAATAACATGAACATCATACACATACCATGTTATCATAACATATACATATTTTGTATTTTATATGTGTTATATACTGTATTCTTACAATAAAGCAAACTATAGAAAAGAAAATGTTATTAATAAAAACAAGAAAAAGAAAATACATTTACAGTACTGTACACATTTATTGGAAAAAAAAAACATGTATAAGTGGAACCACACAGTTCAAACCCTTGTTTAAAAATCAATTGTAATTCTTTCTCCAAGAAGATTCTGCATGGGTTATCAACAGTGGTACAGGGCCTCAGTACCTCTCAGAATATTTGAATTGGGCATTTATTACATGGCTTAGAAAAAAAGAGACACTACTTTTTAGCAGGTAGAAATGATTTTTCATTTCCACCAATCCCAGATTCTGTCTGCTTGTCACATCACACAGGTCATTGATTCCTAGACAACCTTCCAAGAGGCTTATCTTCCAATAATCCAACCCTAAACAGAATACACATGTTCAAGTCCCATGATATCTCCGGTAGTGCACGCATATTTGTCTGTGACTGCTAATAAGCACCTTCCTCACTAGGAGAGTTAGGATTAACAGCACTCAGCATTCATGCTGCGGTGTTTCTCTAAGTAGTCTACAATTTTTTAGAATTCTCTCTCTCTCCCCTTCTCCCTTCCTTTCTCCCTCCTCTTCTGTCTTTGCCTTTCCTTCTGTCTTTTTTTTCTGTTTATCATGAACAAATTCAATGCTGCAATAGGACATTGGACACTAAAGTAAGAAAAAATTAGTTAGTGACTACATGGAAAGCTGAATTTGCATTAATGATACCAATCATATAGTTATAGCTAAACAATCAGCAAATTTTATATGGCAAGAATTAGAAATTTAACATTAGAGGTACACTAGTTTAATCTTGCACTAATGTAGTGTTCACCATCTGAGTAAACACATGAGAGAGCATACAGACAAATACACACATAAAGAGCTTTCCCTGATAATCTGAAGATAATTCCCCTGCTGCCAGCAATTAATATATGAGTGTGGCTGTGGAGTGTGATGAAATTGGGGTGTGATGAGTAATCCTTTTCATCCTGAGTGCAAGTGGATCTTGTCCTTTGATTTGTGGCTGTGGCTTCTACATGTACTGCATTAATTAAGCCCTTTTAGCCACAGTCACTTATGTAAAAAATTGAAATCCTTAGGTAAGTTGCCACATTGAATCACTTCTTTTTGTACAGAGTGGGTTAATTCATTTTGCAAAGTTATGCCACATACGGCCCAAAGCAACAAATTCTAATCAATGACAGGTGCTCCCAAAGAGTCACTAGAGATGCTAATCAGACAACAAACTACTCTAAAACTTAGCAGATCATACACACCAGCTTTTGCTGCTACCAACTCCTGCAACTGTCACCAACATTATTGTTTAACATTGAGAGTGTTGCTTTGAGAACTCTGATTTCTCTTTCTTGCCCATTCATTGTCAGTTTTTTTCTGTAACCTTCACATTGCCCTTCTACCATGCATTATATCCTATGTGTTTTATAATCCCCTCACTTTCCACGGTAGTATGCCCACTGCTGAGTCACAGACAGGTGCTGTTTCACGATTGTAACCCTAGTACAACCAGCCTCAATTATCGTCTAGTTTTAGGAGAGACAAATAGGATGCTAAGGCCTTGACAGTTTCAGGCAAGCAGTGGCACAGAGCTACGAAAGTCTGCTCAGTTGCATCACCTTCAGCAAAAGCACTTGGGGGAACAAATTACCTTCCATGTATAGAACCAGGCCTATGAAATAGTTCAATGGAGGAGAATAGGACCGTTTAGAAGATTCAGTGAGTAAGTATGAGCATTTTTTCACACCCTAGGGAAGTACCCAGAAGGAAATTGGAATCATGGGCAGGGGAGCTCAGCTCATCCTGAGCTGCTAGAGAATGATAATTTGAAGTGGCTCTTTTCTGATGGCTCAGATTCTGGCAAAAAGTTTGCTGAGATTCCATTCAAGATCAAGTAGCAACCAACAGCGGTCAGAAGATTCCTAGAGAAAACTAAACTAAGGAGATATGCCTCAGACCAGAGACCAAATCCTGGAGGATCTGTTAATTAGCATTAAGAAGGCCAGTGCCTTGGAAGTCTTAGCTCATGTTAATTACATCAATTGAATTCTGGGGTAGAACTGAGTCCACCAGAGACTAATAACACCAAAGGGCCCTTCTCATCCTCTTATTCGGAGGATTCTTTTGTCCCCATGGAAGGTGGAAAGGAGTTCTAGTTACTGTGGAAGAGAAGTTTCAGCATTGAATGCTTCCAAAGGTCAGATTTAGAGATTCTTTATTCCAAGTTGATGGGATTCATAACTATTATTTGATACATTACAGTATCTTTATTTTAACTCCAGTTTCAATACCATCAGATCTGAATCTTTTCTAGGTTCATTTCACATTTGGGAAAATAAAAACCTACAACATTGTTTATCTGTATCTTTTCTGCCTTGCATCCTGTACCTCAACTCTCATTTTCTTCACTTTCCCAAAAATAATTATATTATGTTTACAAGTTGGTGAAAATCAAGCCAACTAATAAGACTGAAGCAGAGATGGAACTAGGCTTCTCTTTGTAGGTAATATCCAGGATATGTTTAGATGCCTGTATTATGTACAATTCCAAATTCAGATTCTGTCATTCCCACTGCTCTGCACCTACTCAGAACTCAGATCTCTATACACTTGTTTTCCTAGGACTCAAAGGCCACTCTAGAGGCTTTTGCAGGAAGAAATAACAGTTATACAGCCTGAATTCCACAGAGCTTTGCCATGAAATAGGCCTTTCCTCCCAAAGGTCAAACAAATTGGCCATGCAGTCAGGAGACAAAGCCAGGTAGTCTAACCCCGTAATTAGCGGCTCTAGTCAACTGAGAACAAGCTGGATCCTTAAAACATTAAGGGATGGTAAACAGTCCACATTCAATACTTTTTTTTCCCCCAAATCAAACTCTGTTATTATTAGGGGTAAAGTTGTCTCTATCCCAGTGAGTGAATTCTTCCAACCATCAGACAAATCATAGATGAAATGAGCACAGTAAATAATTTTTTCCTGAAGAGCATGAGTCTTCTCTGCTCTGTGTCACTGTTTCCTGTCTCCTGTCACCAGCCCTCTTCAAACCTATCCTGTACCTGAGCTGAGTAGAAGGAAAATGTAGTTGATTCTCAAGTTCCCTTTAATGTCTGTACAGAAACTTGGCCCAGCTTACCATGAGGAGAGATGGCAGTGGCCTTAACTGCCCTCATAGGTGGTTTGGAAGGGCCTTGTGGCTTCCATTTGGCGCCTGAAATATATTGATTTGGTGAAGAATGGGGCAGGGGAAACTAAAATTCAATAGAAGAGACTTAAATGGGACAAATGATGGAAAATGGTTAGAATCCCCCTCAAAATCTTGTGTACAACCACCAAGTCATAAAATGTTAGAAATGGCTAGGAAGCTATGGCCCAAACCTACTTCCCTTTTTTTGAAAGTCAAAGAAAGGACCAAAAGGGTGAAATGACAGGCTGCTGAAGGTGATCCAGATATTTGATACAGAACTTGATGTTGATCTCAGACACTTTGGCTCCTCAGCCACCTGTTCCCCATCACTAGCTACCTTCCACCAAGAGCTCAAACCAGTCTTCTTCTATTTTCATTATTATATGCTTTGACCTTTGTGACATTTCTTCTAGCCTTCTCTACCCCCAGGCATGCTTGTGCACACCTACATGCTGCACTGTACCTGGTAGCTAGGAGCATAGGCACAGGCAATCTGGCTTTCTAGAGTTGCCACTTTGCAATAAAAGTTCCCAGTAGGGCCAAGGGAGTCCCTTTATTTTAAACCACAAGTTAGCTAAATTATGCACATATAAGCTGGTTCCTCCACTTTTTGCTAGATAACTCATTCTCCTACAAACAAACAAACAAACAAACAAACAAACAAACAAACAAGCAAAGAGACAGAGGAGAGAAATGAGAGAAGAGGTGAAGACAGGAGAGAGCAAAAGAGAGAAACAGCAATGAGTGGATTTCCTCAGAATTTTTGGCACCTTCCTGTCCTTACACAGATCATTTCTGTAATCCCTGTTCAGTGGGGCCAACTTCCCTCAAAACCCTGGGCACACATTGTCCTGCTATAATAATGATGATAGATATAGTGTTACCTTGGCAGTGTCTTTCTTTATTCAGACACTTCATAAGCATAGAATATTGGTGTCAGAACCCAATGTTGTATTCTACAGAGGGCTGGATCTCCTTTGACAACAAGAAGTAAGCCATTTGGAAAGAGGAAGCCGTGTGCTTGAAGAGGCAGGTAGGTACATGTTGTGGGAAGCCTTGGGTACCCTTCCTTTGAGAGAACCCATTCCTAAGAGGTAGAGGGCCCATACTGTCTTTGAAAGAATTCAGCACCACCCTCCTTTATTTCAGGTGGAGCTTTCCCATGTAAAAATGATTTTGCCTTTGCAAAGGTGACCCTGCTTGTGTCAGGCACCGTGTCAGGTGCTTCTAGAGTCATGGTTTTCATCAGCTCACAAGTATTATTATCTCTAGAAACAGGCTCATAGATGGCAAATGGGGAGCCAGATCTCATAAATGAGTTTCCAGCACTGAACAGTCTTTATAACAACATGGATGCCTATGGATGGACTGAGTGGAGCCTGGCTCATGGGAAATGCTTACTAAATGTGTGTTGGATGAATGAAAGAATGAGTGAATACATGAATTGAGTGTCCGAAGAGAGATGTGGCTCACAGTGAGTGCTCCTCAACTCTAGTGCTTCTCTTTCTGCTACAATGTTCCCATGGACCTAAGCAGAAAGACATGTGTTGGTTGTCCAAGACCTTTTTATTTATTGACAATATCCCCTTCAAATAACTCTGGTTAAAAGGCTTGCTTAGATCCCATTCCTATTTAGTGAATAGGACAGGTTCTTCCTCCCCATATCTCTTCTGAAAATGGTCATGAAAGAGGCAGGCTTTGGTGCTAGACAATTTGGCTTCACATCTTTGCTCTAAAGCTTAGTAGTTGTGTGGACTTATACAAATGGCTTAATCAGGCTAAGCATCTGTTTTCCCATCTGTTAAGTGAGATAATAAATAAGACCTGTGCCATCAGGGTTGTCATAAAGATTAAAAGTGATAATAGACATAAAGTTTTAGCGTAGGGACATCCATATGATCAACACCCAGCAAACTATCATTCTTGGAACTAGAGCACCTTATTTCCCTTTATCTGCTCTGTGGGCTGAAGTGGTTTTAATGCACTATGTCCCCCAGCTGGGAGTACCAGAAGAGAGGATGTAGGCTTTGGAGGGAGTACCACATAATGCTCACCCAGAATAAAGACCAACACTTACTAGGCTAATAGAATTGCAGCTAAAGAAACATTGAAAATGAGGGCTTAACTCAGGGAGAAGAGAGATGGTTAAAAATATTGCTCTAGGGAAGGGGGCGGAAGTCATAGGGATAGATAAGGTAAGCAGAAGAGATAGAAGGAAAAGGAATAATGGGGAGACAGGGGAAGAAAAAGTTTGGGAGAAACAAAAAGGTTTGGGTGGGGCTGGAGAGCTGAGGAGAAGCTAAACTGTTACTGGAACATTAAGCACAAATGAGGGGAAATAAAATTAACATCTTTATTGAAAAGAAAAACAAGGAAGTAAGACATATCCCTCTTTGGGGAAATCTTATATAAAAAGGAGCAGGTGCTAGGGTCCTTTGGAGTCTGGTTGCCATGGTAATGCTAAATGTCTTCTTTTCTATTACCCTGTGAATCTGTCTGCGAGTACTTTCTGCTCTAGTTTCTAAGTGAAGAGCCTAGCCCTCAGTGAAACTTTGGCGTTTCTAACTCCAGCACTTTGGTTACACTGTGGGACCTGGTGTTTTATTGTCGGCATTCCTTGTTATACAATACCTGTCCAGAAAAGATAAAGGAGAGAGAAGGCAAACTGAGGAGCTGGAGAGAGTACTCTGGGCAACTCCTTCCAGATAGAGGAGCAGGTAAGGGACACTTTGTCCATAGGGAAATGAGGCAGCGGGGTAGGGGGGGGACTTTTAGTTATGTCTCCCTTTTCAAGGAGAACCTAAGTGGGCACTTTTTAAAGAAACTAAGATGACCAATCATCCTGGTTTGCCAACACTGAGGAATTTCCTTGGACATGAACTTTTATTATACAATAAAGAGAGTTCCAGACAAACTGGGACAGTTGGTAAACCTAAGAAAACCCCAGTCAGAAAGGCCAAGATAAAGAGAATCCAAACTCTTCAGAGTATGACATTAAAATATCTCATTCAAAAGCCATAGAAGGCTCTTGAGAAAAATTGCTATTTAACCCAGGCTCATAAACATGGACCATAATTTCATAGCTTGGTTTTACCACCAAGTTGTCTTCTCCATGCCATAATACATAAAGAGATTCCCCAAGTTCCATTAACAAACAGCTTTTGACTCAGCAATTGTACTTCTGGATAATTATCCAAAGAAAACCGAAACAATAATTTGTATAGATCTATGCACCCCAATATTTATGGCAGTACAATTGACAATAGCCAAGATACGGAAGCAACCTACATGCCCATCAACAGATGATTGGATAAAGAAGTTATGGTTCATATACACAGTGGCACATTACTCAGCCATTAAAAAAGGAAAACCATTTGCAACACTTGGACGCACCTAGAGGTTATTATGCTGAGTGAAATAAGTCAGACAGAGAAAGATAAATACCATATGATTTCACTTACATGTGGAATCTAAGGAACAAAAAGAACAAACTAATAAAAAATGGGCTCACAAATACAGAGGACAATCTGGTGATGGCCAGCGGGGAGAGGGGTTGGGAGGGCTGGGAGAACAGGGTGAAGGGTTAAAGAAGTACAAATTACTAGTTGATAGACGGTCACGGGGATCGGGAGCATGGCATAGGGAGTGTAGTTAGCATTAATGTAATGGTTACGTGGAGAGCCAATGGAGAGAAAGAGCAACTGGGAGATTGTTTTATAAACTGTATAAATGTCTAACCAATGTACTGTATACTTGAAACTAATACTAAAATTAATTTAAAAAAAGAAGAGTTGGTACATATATATGATGGAATATCACTCAGCCATAAAAATAATAAATAAATAGCAATGAAATCTTTCCATCTGCGACGGCATGGATGGACCTAGAGGGTATTGTACACTTAGTGGAGTAAGTCAGACAGAGAAAGGCAGATGCCTTATGATTTCACTTATGTGTGGAATCTAAAGAACACAATAAACAAACACAACAGAAACAAACTCATAGATACAGGGGACATTTTTTTTTTGATAGTTGCCAGACGGGAGGGCTTGAATGGTGAGTTAAAAGGAGAAAGGATTAAGAAGTACAACTTGGTCATTACAAAATAGTCATGGGTTTGTAAATATAGCATAAGGAATGTCGTCAATAATGTTGTAATAACTATGTATGGTGTCATTTGGATACTGGATTTATCAGGGTGATCACTTCATAAGTTATATAAATATCTGAACACCATGTGATGTTACACATGAAACTAATATATTGTATGCCAACTGTAATTGAAAAATTAAAAATATATATATTTAAATAAAAGAATGGAAGGTTATTTCTTCTAGCTGCCGCCCATGTTTGAGTACTTTCACCAAAAGCCTGCCAAACGGTCACAGAATCAATGCTAGAATATGCAAATGACAGGAAACTTACCACTTTTCAATGCAGGTGATTATATCTCTGCAAAATGGCACACACTTCTTTATATGGAGTCAAATCCGACTTCTTACGACTTCCACTGATTGGTCCTAGGGCCGTTCAGAACATGTTTCACATGATACAGACCTTCCAATATTTGAAGATAACTCTATCTCTCCTAGATATTATTTTCATGACTTGAAATACCTCCTGGTTCCTCAGTGAAATATGACATGTTCAAGCCCCTTATGTTCATAGTAATAAATAAATAAATAAATATGTATCCAGTGTTTATCCTGCACCAGGCATTAATTGAAGTGTGGAGATAAAGTGGGTAAATGGGAAACAGAAGAAGCAGAAGTTGAGGCAGAACTAAAAGCACAATGAGCTATTTAATCCCTGCTAAGGAATGTGATGTATTTTGAAAGTAGTAGGCAATAAAAGAAGGGGTTTCCAGCAAAGGGGTGGAAGCTCAAGTTTGTGTTTAGAATGATTACTCCAGTGATGCGGAGTATGGGATTGTGGTGAGGGTGGGGGTGAGCAGTGTGGAGGCATGTGACCAGTGACTATCTAAAGTCTAAAGCATTTAGACTTGATCCTGCCAATGCTTTCCAAGAATGGTCCATAAGCAGCAGACCACTGATAGCAGAACCAACTGGGAACCTTGTTAAAAATGTAAATTCTTGAGCCCCAACCCAGCTTGCTTAATCCAAATCACTGGGATGGGGGTGAGGCCCAGGCATTCACATTTGATCTAGCTTTCTAGGCGACTCTCATATATGTGGTCTGAGGGCTGGACGCTGAAACACCTGGGTGGCAGCAGTCATAGGGTTTATCTGACAAGTGAAAGCAAACAGGCGTCCAGAGCTCAGAGAGCCTGACTCTATCAAGGAAAATGGGATTGGAAATGCCCTGGCCTGTGGGTGGGGACACACCTCAGCCTCCTGCACCCACCTCCTCGCACTCATTCAATGGTGCCTTCTCTTTCTCAGGATCGGGCCTAAACATCTCCTTAGAGTTCTTTCCTGGCCTCCTACGCCAGCTTAGAGGCGCTCACAATATCCTACTTTTTATTTTCTTCTTTTACAGGGGATCTCACATTCATATGTGTGGTTCTTCATAAATGCCTCCACGCCTTCCCTACTAGACTGTAAGCTGCCAAGGTCCAGGCCCGTGCTGTTTTCCTCATTGCTGAACATCCTACAGCTCCTAGTTCAGGGCCAACCTCAGGATAAGTGGCAGCTCGATATTTTGGAATGAATGCATGAATGAATAAATCAAAGAATGGCCGGTGAGACACTGGTGGCAGCTCCAACTTGGACGACAATGCTGAGTGGCAATCCTCCACGGGGCCAGTCCTAGCTGCTCTGTTAGCAAGGTTGTTTGCAACACCATTAATGGGCTTGAAAGGTGACGAAGTGGGGCCTCCTCTTTGAAGCTTCCCCTTTCGGCAGAACCCTAGGTCACTCCCCACATGTAAAGTAAGCAGAAGCCAAGCCAGCCAGGTCTGGGGTCAGAGGCCAGTGGAAGTGCCACATTTCCAGCTGGTTGGCTGGGTACCCTGAGGGTGGGCGGGGAGCCCCTGGGACTTGCTGCCGCCTTGTCCTGACCCTGACCTACTCCAGCTCTGGCTCCCTGGGTGTGGGCACTGAAGGGGAGCAGAATTTGCCACCCCAAAATATGCCTTTTAAGCATAAGGATTATTTCAGGCTGATTATTTTTAAGATGCAGCAGACATAGGAAAAGGTCTGAAAACTGAATGAAGTTACTCTTTTGTGAGACATTTACATTTATAAAGGAAACCTCCATGTATAAGGGTGTCTCCCTCTCTGTACCAGGAAGAGAAGGATGACTAAACCTCTAGAAACTCTTATGAATGGAGAAGGCCAGGATTTAGATCTGCATAACAGCCTTTCCCTTGTTCACTGTGTTTTGCCTGGTAACCTCCCATAACCGCCCCCTACCACAACATCTTCTTTTGTCTCTGACTGGAGATGATATTTAAAGTAGCAGCTTGGGCCATTTTGGGGGATTACTCAGTTTTCCTGGGTCTCTTCCAAATTTACAGGAGGTATGTAATTAAACTTCTGTTTGTTTTTCTCCTGTTAACCTGTCTTTTATTACGGGGGGGGGGGTCTCAGCCAAGAACCTAGAAGTGTAGAGGGAAACTTATTTTTCCTCCCCAACAGCCCTTACCCTGCCATATGCAGAGCTGTGGCCAGGTGGCCTTGGGAGCCCAGGAGCATTGGTCTCCGTGGCAGCCTTCCCAAGGGTGCTTTGAAGATGAGGAAGACCACATGTGCATTCGCACAAAATCACATCACGATATACATTGACCTGCATGTATTCTGAAGAGCTGGCTCAGGCAACCTGCACACCACATCTTCTCATCACCAGAATGGCATGCTCCCTCTGGAATGAAAAGCCAGGTCCCAGTGACTCAAACACTGGGACAAATGACAGACCTGAAAGGTGACCACTGTTCAACAGCTCAAACTCTGGGGAATGAGGATCTCTGATGAGAGGCAAATAGCTACCATTTATGGAATATTTCTTAAGGCTGCATGCTGACTGAGGTACATGTGCTAACAGCAGTCTTTTGAGATGGGCACTGTTGTCGTCCCTAGTTTATGGATGGGGAGACCGAGGCTTTGAGGGGCTAAACGTTTTTCACGGTCACTTACCCAGAGGGGTAGAACTGAGATATGAACCCGAACAGCATGACTCCAGAGCCCCCACCCTGAATTGCTGCCTCCCTTGTACCAGTGAAGACTCAGACACAGAGAAGCCAAGTGCCGTGCCCAGGGTCACACAGCAGGCTAATGCCAGAGCTACAACCATAAATTAGGTCTCCTCTCCCCCACTTTGTTCTCCCCTCCCCATGGGCCTTATCCTTCCAGATACAACAGGAATAAGTTGTCCTACTTTAAACAGTCAAGCAGTATCAGTGGTCTAGACAGAGGCTGAGGTCTCCTTGATGCCATGACTGGATTTTCTTTTCTCAGCACTGGCAGGTTCTAGAGCATGCAGGATCAGGCCTTCTGTGTTTGTCCAAAGCTTTTGAGAAGGATGACACAGCTAACCAGCACCATGGTCACCCTGAAGTGCAGAGCCTCCATATGTCCCATCACCCTCCTGCCACCTGGGTCCGGGTCTCAGGGACTCCTTTTCGAACAGGCCCTCCTGTGAAACCTCCCGCCCCTGCTGCTGCACCTCTTCCTTCCCTTGGCTTTCTCTGGCTAATGTGGGTGCTGGGCAGGGTAGGTCATTCCCATCCAGGGCTTTCAATGAGAAGTCTTGTCATGCCCCGGCAGCGAAGATGAATAATTCAGTGAAGGAAGCATAGGAAATGTTAGTCTTTCAGGGAAGATTCCCTTGACAGTGGAAGAGGCAGAGAAGGACTGAATCTTATTATGGAGGATTGGGGTCAGGTGACAGGGGTACAGGAGAGGAAGAGACAAAAGGCTACACAGGAGTCACTAAAAGAATTCTGAAGGATCTTTGTCCAAGCCAGTTTGCTATTTAGGAGTAAAGCCTATTTAGGCTTGCGCCAATCCCCAGTAATCTGTTGACTTTTGCCCCATGAAGCACTGATATCTTTATGATCAATGCCTTCTTCCAGAGAGCCGTGGTGCAGTCTCTAAGGTTGGAAGCCTGTTTGCTTTATTCACTGAACTTTAAAAATGATTCAGAGTACTCAGAGTGGAAAGAGGACAGATGGAGTATAGGAGTGACATGCATTCCTGGTTTTCATTTTAATGCCAGGGGTGAAAAAAACCAAACTCATAGAAGCCCTTGCCAAGTTGCACTGCATCTGAATGCACATCCCTCTCTAGTTTGGGGGCACTTGTGTTGATGGAGCCTATTTCTTAGACAGAACTTTTGAGGAGAAAGCATCAAAAAGTTTTACTATAAGGTGATGCGTTTCTACTTCTGACAGCACATGTGAGACGCCAAGCTTCTTCCCAGTTGGTAATTTGAGACACTGCACCAGGGCCCATGATAATCATTGTCTGAATGGAAGGCAGCAGTTATTTGTGGGAATTAACACATGATACAAAGCAAGGTTTCCTATGCTTTCTGTGCCATGGAAACCCAGTGGCTTGTGCTCTGGGGTTTTAGAGTCAGAAAAGAGTTGATTTTAGCAACAGCTCTACTACTTCCTTGCTGTGTGTCCTTAGGCAATTTGCATCACCTCTCTGCACCTAAGTGTCCTTTTCTTTAAAGTAAATGGTCATAGAACTCCTTCTTATGATTGCATTGTGAGAACTATAGGGGAGATGAAAGTGTTCTTTAAACTCTAAACATTTATGCCTGCATAAGGGACATTGATTAAGTAGAAAAGCATACTTAGCAACCCATAGTCTCTCACCTAGGCCCTTGTAGACAAACTGATTTGCCAGTGTTGAGAATAAAGTACATGGCCAAGGAACTGTCTCTGTAAAAGCTAACTGGCAATTTGGGTAACTGAAAAGTGATCTTAATCTCAATAACACTTTTCTAATACCAAAGGTATAGGAAGGCAGGGTCTGAAGTCCAATGGACCTGGGTTTGGTGCTAGGCTCCACCATTTATTAATCATGTGAGTTTGGAAAAATTAATTAATGTCCTTGAGACTCATTATTCTCATTTATGGAATTAAATTAAATAATAGTTTCTACTTCTTAATGTTGTCATGAGATTGAAGTACTTAACACAGACCTTGGCACATAGTTGTTCAAGAAAAAGAAGCTTTAGATGCTTTAAGCTTTAGAAGCTTAAGTGATCAACAGACTGAGATTATACACACAGTATGCTTTACTCAGAAAAATCTTCACTGAATACCTACTGCATGCCCAGCAGGCACTAGAGACACAATGGTGAGCAAAATGAGACAGCATTTGTCCCTGTGGACTTCAGTAACTTTTGATAAATGTCAAATGAGTGCATGTGTGAGTGAATGCAAGACTCCACCGTGGCTCAGAAATCAATAACTCTAAGTTATTTGCCAGATTCTGGGACTCAATTGCTTACTAAGGGAATGGGAAGAGTATGCAGATGGTATTAGACACAGAGGGACATACAGAGAAAGGAAGGTAATGTTTTTAAGGAGGAAGGAGTATCCTAGTTCTTTTTGCAATAAGGAAAATGACAACCGCTAAGAAGAAATTGAGCAAGTAACCATTCACTAGCCATGGAGGTGAGCAAAATTTCCAAGGGCTTCCCCTGACTTCTTCCTCCCCAACTTACTGCCTCCCCTTTCCTTGTCAAAGCATGATTTAGTAACGGGCCTAAGAATTCATTCACACTGTTGTGGTGCAGTGTCAGCGTGAGCTCCCTGGGGACCAATCTTGGGTCTGATTTCCGAGTCAAGGCCCAGCTCACTCTATAGGTCAGTGCATCTATTCCAGCCCTATACCCAGCTCTAACCTCTGTTTCTTAGGAAAGTTAGTGGACAAAGTGGTTGTCAGTGGGAGTGATAGAGCCTCTGATTTGACTTGAAGGACTGCCCATCTTGGCCGCTGTCTGTCCATTCATGAGGTTCAGTGTCCTTTATTAGAGAGACCAAACTAAATGAGGGCTGTGACTCTGCTGCCTTTGGGAGGCCTGGTGAGGCAGAGTTGGAGGTCAGATGAACTGAGCTGCCAGGAACCTTTCCTGATGAATATACTTTCTATTTCTTTGGAGTGTTACACTCTCACCAATGACCAGCTGCCTCCTGGGTGAGACAAATGTGGATACTCTGCTGACTTTTACTTTCTGTCTCCTTTTTCTGCCTTTGGTCAAAGAAAGAGCAAATAACTTTTAACTCCCCCCCCAATTACCACCACACTGAAGGATTCCTTGGACTGCAGAGGCTTGCCTGAGGGAATGGGGAAGAGAGTAGGAGGGCTAACCTTTACCAGGACTTTTGAGGGTTAATGCAAGTTGGCACTGAACATCCTCCCTACCTTCCCAAGGGAGCTCCTGAGAGATGCTGCTTCATGGAAACCTTCCATTCTTCACCTTAGAGATCTTTTTTTCTCTTTGACACCTCCCCTTTCTTCAGTGTCCACATCTCCCCAGGACCAGTTTAATTCGCCCATTATTGAAACCATCCCAAGCAAAACAGCCAGCCTCTGTTCGACTGGATAGAGAACTGAGGAGGCCTGGAGGCTTACTGGTTGCCCACCCTGCCCCCACCAGAGGATTAAGGAGCTGAGAGCTTGAGTTCTTGTCTTTGTTGATTTTGAAGAGTTCTGTTTGTTTTTCTTCCTCCACCAGGCTTCCCCTCCATCCTCCCACCCTTCCACAGTCTTAAACCACTAAAACAGAAAGAGATTACTAAGAGCAAAATCAACTCCTAATGTTGGCTACACTAAAAAGAGGTTACCTTGCTGAAGATAATTGATGTATATTTTGCAATGCAGGCTCCTGGGAAGACCAAATTTGGAAGTCAAGATGTCATACCTTTGTGGTGTGGCACAGCATTTTGAGTTAGAGGAAAACTGGTTGAAAGGAGGGTTCACTGAGCTCTCTGAAGACTCCATAGTTTTTCCTTTCTGGCTACAGAATAGGAAATGGGAAGGCAAACTAAAATCCATGAGTTTGGGCAGAGAGAGGCCTCTAGAAAAATGGAGGCAGTTCAGTCCTATCAGTCAGGGAAATCCTGTCCTGTGTCTCTCATATCCTGAGGTCCGTTTTAACTGGAGTCCAGGCACCCAGTGCACAAAATCTTCCATCAGCTACTTCTCTTCCCACTTGTGACTGAGGTAGAACATATTTGTGGAGAAAATGTGGATTCTGTAAGAGCAGTGACAAAATTATATTATTAATGTTATAGTTCTCTTCAATTAAATCCATTGCTCTGAGAAGGGAGACAGTTGATTCAGGGAGATTTTGTAGACTGGCTGCCTGGACTCCTGTAAAAAATGACCTTACTTTTTTCTTAGTTGGTACCTTGGGACTGAGGAGCTATATGAAAGGAGAAGAACATGGGAAGAAAACCATGAGTGCATCAGTGAGACCAGATCATGGCAAATAGTGATATCTCCATGGCTCCTGTCTCTTGTTTCATTTTGTGGTAACTTCATAAAGCTAACTTGATTGGATGAGCATCTCAGAGTGAAGGTATCAAATGGTGTTCCTGTACTCCTATTCCAAACTGCTTATTTATCCTAGCCTGGGAGTAGACACCCTGCTCCCTTTTAAACCCTTCAAAATTGCATTTTTAGCTTCTAAGATCTTCATTTACTCTCACCTATATCTTGCTTTGTGTATACTTTCAAGTTTTTATGTTCATGTTTTATTCTCCCAGCTAGATGGAATGTTTCCTAAAGGAAGGTTTTGTGTCACAATTCCCACTAGACTCCATTTTTAGGGCTTTGGATCACCATGGGAGCTTGGTAAATGTGTCTCGACTTACTGTTCAAAAACTGAGGGCCACAGGAAAGGTCCCTGCAATGTAACACTTGCATAATGTAGGATAGGAGAAAATTGGCTTATTATACAGAAAAAAAATTAAATGCTTGTTTCATGCCATATACAAAATAAACTCTAGTGGTATTAAAGACAAACATAAAAAGCAAAACTATACAGCTCAATAGAAAGTATACGAGAATATCTTTGCAGCACTGGAGGGAGGAAGGCTTTTATTTTTATATTTGGTGACATTGGTTAATAAAATCCAGTAAGTTTCAGGTGTACAATTTAGCAGTAAAGCAGATGTGTGTGTGTGTGTGTGTGTGTATGTACATATCATTGTGTGTTTACCACCCATAGTTAGATTACTTTCTGTTACTACATATTTGACCCCTTTTACTATATCTACTCCCCCTCCCCCACCCTCTGGCAACCACAAGAGAAAGGCTTTTTAAGATGTGGAGAGCAACAATCATAAAGGCAAAAGTGGCTGGATTTGATCAAATTCTATTAAAAGTGAAGATTTATTTTCTACAGAGGACATAATGAACAAATCAAACAGAGAGGTAACAGACTTGGAGAAAATATTTGTACTGTATATGAGCAAAAAGGTTAATATCCAGAATATGTATGGCAAGAAAGGGACTGGGAATCTGATGGAGAAAACAGCAAATATACAAATAGGCAATTTACAGGAGAAGCTCAAATAAGCGAATTATAATTATCTAAAGAAATGTTTAACCTTATTGTAATTAGGGAAAAACAAATTAAAACAGCATGAAAATACTCTTTTACACCTATCAGATTCGCAAAACATTAAAAAAGAGTAAGCTAATAAGCGTTAGTAGCAATGCAGGGAGACAGGGATACTCACACATTGCTAGGAATTATTGGAGAGGTTGGAAGTCTTCAGAAAATTTAAGGTAGCACATACCCTATCACAGAGCAATTCCACTTCTGGATAGATATCTCCCAAGAAGTGCTCTCGCAGG
Organism: Cynopterus sphinx; assembly: GCA_030015415.1. Taxonomy (NCBI): domain Eukaryota; kingdom Metazoa; phylum Chordata; class Mammalia; order Chiroptera; family Pteropodidae; genus Cynopterus; species Cynopterus sphinx. The sequence goes on from CM057388.1 coordinate 56,928,450, forward strand.
TACACAAAGTGGTTTGTATGAAAATGCTCATTGCAATATTGCAAAAGAGAGGAATCGGAAACCACCTAAATGTCTATCAACAAGGGAATGGACAAAATGCAAAATATGTAAATTATGGAATACTATTTACTAGTCAAAACAGAAACACTACATCAATATATATCAACATAATTAGCCCTCTATAATTGTGATGCTGCATGAAACAATGAAGCAGAAAAGGATAAATAAAATAATATCATTTATGTAAATCAAACACACAAGAGTGGGTATCTATCAGGAAAGGAGTTGGGATTGGGAAGTGTGATACAGAGGAAAGAAATCAAGTAAATGATTAAAATAGAAATAAAATAAAACAAAGTGGGCCATGAATGAAGTAATGATAGTGTGACTCTAACAGAATTCCAATCAATGCCATTCTTTGTTTCTGAGGCACAACCTCCCTACCCACCTCAGGAAAAAAAGAAAAGGAAAATAGAAAGAAATGGAAGAAGGTGTAGGAAAGTGCCCAAGATAGTGCTTGGCAATCAATACTTTCTCAGCAAACGTGAATTTACTTTTTCCTGATTCATTTTTTTTCTTTGAGAGGGGAGCAGTGGTGAGTAGGGAGTACAAAGAGCCCAGAAGCCAAACACATTGGCATTTGGACCTGTCTGTGATTGCCAGTTGGCCTACCTGGAGGATGTACCCCTGCTGGAGGACAACAAAAGTGAAACAAGGGCACGTAGTTTCCTGAATGTGTTTCATAAGGATGTGAGCTCCCTTTGCTCCTTAGATTTTCTCCCCAGTCTCACATCTTTGTACTGAGAACTTGACTCATGGAGCCCAATCAGTAGGGTTGCCAGCCTGGCAGTCCTGGACCTAATGAGACTAGCCTCTTTGCTTGCTCAAGGGTGGAGAGAAGCTTTGTCTCTTCTGACTGAGCCAACACTTCACTTGCCTATAAACCCCCTGGCGGCTCTGACAGATGGTCTCCATAGCTCAGGAACCTGAGGGCCAAGATACCTGAAAGCTGGTTTAAGGAAACTACCCTTTCTATATAAGGACATTGGATAAACTCAAAGGCAGTGATATTGTTGAAGAGACTTAGCCCACACAGTAAACTGAAGGGTCCCTAACAGGGAGGCACTCAGAGAGCCTGTTTTTCACTTGCTCCAGCCTTGATTTCTGCTGGAGGTCCACCTTTTTAGCTAAGCCTGGCTCAGCTTGAACAGGGTCAGTTATGGAGATATTAGGCTTCTGGGACCTGCTGCCAAACCCAAGGGCATGGTTTTGGAAGAGCAACGTGTGAGACTTGAGTAGTGACAATAGAGGCAACCAGATAGGAATGCCTCGTCTCCAGTTTGGCTCTAACATATTTTGTAGCCAAGGGATGATGTTTGGTTGTAGAGGTCCCAAGACAGAATCAGGCCAGTGTTCTAAGAACCAGGTGAATGGTATAGAAAGAAAAGGAGCAGACAAGTATATATGGAGGGAAGGGCTTCTGGAAAGAGCAATTGTCTATTGTTCATTGTTCTCTCACTCTCTCTCTCTCTCTCTCTCTCTCTGAACTAAGCTTCTGCTTGCTGGGATTTTTACTGAGCCAGTATCAGGATTTGACATTGACCTTGGTTTTTGTGGTGCTAAGGGATATGAAGGCCTGGTCTGACCAAGTCACAAAGCTGCTTGGCTGTCTGTCTGGGGGAAAAGGGTCTCAGCCACATGTCCATCCATATTTATGCACACTTATCTCCTTGCTTTCATTTTGTCTTCACATCCACCTCCTCCCCACCCCCAAGCTATGGGGCTTTCAGTCCTCCTGACTCATTCCTCTACATCTGTTGTCTATCTGTCTGTCTCTTTGCTTCCAAGGTCAGGCAATTGAGAATTGCTGATTTATTAGTTTTTTTTTTTAATTTGTATTTCAAGGTTTCACAGGCTGCCTTCCCAGGAACACAAATGACATGGGGAGTGCCAGTCAGCTCTGAGTACTCTTTTGCCAGTGTCCTTGGAGGATAAGGAAGGGAGGGCCTGGTGGTGCCAGATGATATAGGGGGATATTGATAGTTATGTGTTCCAAACCTCACTTTCTCAGTTTTTGTTGTCAACTGCCTCTCCTTCTCCTCCCATTGGACTCCTTCTGAAAAGAGAGGCACTGAAGCTAGTGGGAGGGTGCAGAGTGAAAGAAAGAATTACTAAGAGTTATGAAGTACTTACTGTGTGAGGTCAGTACTATTATCATTCCACAGTTTATAGTTGAACGTACTGAGGTCTAAAGAAGATAGATAACTTTTCTAAGGTCTCATAGATAGTAATCTGTGAAGCTGAGTGTCAAAACCAGGTTTGTCTGACTGCAGTGGTGCCCTTAACCACTCAGTTGCCTTTTCACTAGGTTATGCTCCTGGCTGTGCCAATGATATTTGTGGCTATTAATGCAAAAACCTCTTTGGGCCTTAGTTTCTTCTGAAGTAAAATGGGAGTGATAGTTGTTGTCCTGCCCAACTCCTAGGATTTCCATAAAGATCAAATGGGTTAGGAGATATGAAAGAACAAAAAACCATTTCTCCTGGTGGGAAGATAGGAAATAGAATGAACACTAGTCTGAGCTGGACTGCTGGGGTTCCAGTCATGATCTCCTCTGGTTCTGTGACCTTGAATGAATGACTTCAGGTCTGTTGGTCTTAACTGTAGAAAAAAAGGAGGTGGCCTTGAAGGTCCTGTCCAGTTCTATGGGTCTGTGATCATTTCCCATCTCTTAAATCTTAGGCCATCTGCCTGCTGTTAGAGTGAAATGGTCCTACTCAGCCTTTTTTCTTCACTGTGCTCACACTGACTTGGCCTGAAATGGTTTAGAATGAACACAATCCAAACTCTTTCCATGTCTATTACTCTCCACCTTTTACCATCTACCACTGCAGTGTTGGTCCTAAGTATTGCCCTCCTTACCTGACCTCCTTGTCATTAATGGGAAGAAAGACTGTGCCTTGATCTGACTCCTCATAGCTCAATACAGTCCTATTCACACTAGATCTCCCTGAAGAAAAAAAAAATAAATGACATTGACTTCACTTGATGTTATCTTGTGTAGCTGTTGGGGATATGGAAAAGTCCTGGTCCTAGGCTTAGGCTGTGAAGCAGCTTATAGTAACACAGGCTTGACTCATTTGCAGTCCTAAAATGCTATGCTACAAGTCATATCTTGAATTCATCAAGCACCATTTTATTGAGTATTTACTATTTGCCAAATTCTCTTCTGAGCACTAGGAAGGAGATTCTCAAAGGCTGGTGGGAGAGGCAAAAATGTCTCCTAGGACAAGCAGTACTTCGTTTACTTTACAAGAGTATTCAGAACCTTACCTCAACAGACTTGCTTCTAGGAGATGAGCAAGGCAGTCTCATGTTCATTTTGCAGATGTGTAAACTGAATTATGTAAGTATATGTGAGACCATGTGTCTGTAAAAGTAGGACAAGAGTAGGCGGCAACTGCAGAGATGTATGATGATGTGAGGTGGACAGGTTCTAATGACAGGATGGTGAGCCACTGGAAGAGGAGGGCTATAGGATGGCTTTGCTTGATGGTTAATAAGCTTAGTCTCAGAGAACTGAGGGCTCAATCACCAGGACTGTACATTTATGCAGAGGAGTCAAGGCCTAGGGAATTGACAGAGCTTGAGCACTGTTCTCAGGTAGCCAACTGATTGAGAAGCTGTATGGAGTCCTGCAGGGTAAGTAGAGTCAAAAGAGAATGAGGCTGCCTCTGGATATCCCTATTGATTCTGTCTTAAGAAGGTTCCAGAATGAAGCCTTAGGATTAGATTGGGAGTTCAGGAGGCTAGCTTTAAAGCTTTGCTCACAAAGTCTTGATTAAGCCAGTCCTGCTGAACAACTGAGTATCTTCTCAGCATCTGCCCTCACTAAGGTTGGTCCCTGAGCCCCAGGAACTCTGCAGGTCACCCAGACCCCAATGCTCCAGCTTCTTTTAAAAGCAGAGCTGGAGGGCACGTTTGCCAAGCTCCCTCACTAATAAGTGATCTCTTCTCTGGCAGCCCTGCTCTGCCCTTCTGCTGAAATAATTAAGCACAGAAGTATGTGCATGTTAGTGTGTGCATATGTATACAGGGGGGAGGAGCTTGGGGAGAAATTGTATTGCCTGGGGAGGAGAGGGGATTTTCTCCCACCATCTAGTTACAATACTAGCTGCCTCCTTCTCCATACATCTAATTGAGCTACCCTCCCTCATTTCTTTTCCTGGCCCTCCTAGAATTCCTAGGAGGGGCTCCCTGTTCTGTGGCCTAAGGCCACACTGGCTCGGGGCCTTACTATGGCAAAACACTAAGATTTCCTCTGAGGTAGATGAAGCCCTCAGGCAGTCCTGAGTGGATAGGGCTAAATCAGGAGGTGGAAGGTATGTGTGTGTGTGTGTGTGGGGGGGAGGCGGTCATCTCTACAGAGTGGTTGGGAGCATGTAATTTGTAGATAGACTGCCTAAATTCAAACCTTGGTTCTTATCTTACCAGCTGTGTAAACTCTCTGTGCCACAGTTGTTTTGCTTCCAAATGGGGATAATAAAAATATCTTTCTAATAGGGGTTTTATTTTCCCTTCCTCATCCTCCACCCAAAGTCAAGGCAGGATGACACGGATTAGGGAGTATACATCGGCCAGCCATACTCTTCCAAGGCTGGAGCTTGTCTGCCCTTTGGGAATGTGTTATCCGCCCCACCAATATCCAATGCTATTGATGTCATTTTAATCTGCCTCCTAGGGCAGAGGTCCTTAACCCTAGGACTGCAGACCGGTACTGGTCTGTGGTCTGTTAGGAACCAGGCCGCACAATAAGCATAGCTTCATCTGGATTTGCAGCCACTCCCCAGCGCTAGCATCACTGCCTCAGCTCCACCTCAGATCATCAGGCATTAAATTCTCATAGGAGCACTGGTCTCTGGAGCCAAAAAAAAGTTGGGGATCACTGTTAGGGGACAGGCAGGTTAATTTGTTTCCAACTCCCAAACTGCCAGAGATACATATTAGATGCCTACCCTGATGAGAGGCCATGTCACTTTCTAAAGATTTCTCTCCAGGGATCCTTGATTCAGCCTCAGCCCAGTGTAATCATGACTGAAGCCTTGAAGATCTCTAGAAGTGCTGCCTGGGTTAGCCTTCAACATTTTTATTCCTTGAAGGCTTACAGCCCAGTGATTTACTTCACCAGAGGAGATTCAGGATGAAAGTAGGTGCCTGTGATCATCCTAGTCAAGAACATCAGGAAATGCCAGAGGGAACTGGGGATGAGGTCATGGCCTGCAGTGGATGAGGGAAGGTCCTCCATGTCCCCAGAAAGAACATTCTCCCCTCTGAAACCCATCGATGAAGCCCTCTATAGAGGTTTCCTCAGGATGTTGATCATCCTAAGAGAATAAGAAAGTCTCAAATCAATGAAAACTCCAGCACAGAGAGAAGAGGAAAAACAGTTGAAAGATCCAGGCCAACTTTGAAGAAGCAGAGAATTAAAAATATCTGAGCTTTTCATTTTTTTTTTTAATTTTGAGGGCGGTGACTGAGGAGGGTGCTGGAGCTGGACAGGATGCAAGAAACATTTGTCCTGCTTGACACAGGAAGAGGTGAGTGAGTGTGAATTATTTTCTAGATCACTGCCAGGAGTGGTCACCTACTATCATAGATCAAAGATTCCCTTGCCACCAGAATTATCTTTGTAGTGAGCACACCCCACCCCCAGCCCTCTGCTTGCAGCTATAACAACCTCCTGCCTCCCCAAGGCCTAGGCATGCTGCCTTTCAGGATTCAGAAGTACTACATTGGTTGACACTTGAAGAACTGACATTTAGTTCCTACACACTGAAGTTGGCATTAGATGGGACACTATGAGTAGAGAGTGGCAACAGCCTTGGCACATCCCAGCCATTGAGTCAGCTCAGAGGACTCCAGAGGAGGTTAGAACTGAGGGCCTGAGTCTGGAAGAGGGACATTATTCATCCCACTGAGCCCTTTAAAGGGGCAGTTCCTTAGTAGAGAATCCTTTCATTAGAGGCTTTGGCATCTGCCTGGGTTAGGATGAGGATGAAGCATGGACCAGCTCCTCAGGGAGAGGTAAAATAAGGATCTTCCAAGAAGACACTGGCTGGGAGGGAATTTGGAGGGTAGAAATCCAGACAAGGTGTTTGCCAAGTCAAGCCAGCTCTTAGACTCTGGGGATGTGGGACAGAATTAAAGAAATGGAACTACTTACTATTTATTAGGTCCTTATGATTATGCATCAAGCAGAGTGCCAGAGCTTTTCTATAATCATAATAGCTACCTTTTAATGAGTATCTACTGTGTGTCAGGCACTTTCTGTACATAATTTCACTTAATCTTCACAACTACTCTCTGAATTTGACATTGTTGTCTCCACTTTTAAGTTAGGCAACAGAAACTCTGAAAAGTTGTCCAAAGTTGCATAGCTGGTACAGAACTGAGATTTCAATCTAGTTTTAACTGACTTTGAAGCTGATGCTCATTATGCTACACAGCCATTCTTCAGAGTAACCTCCTCAGAATCTTTGTATCAGGAAATGCTCTATGAAAAAAGAATTTCTTGATTATATTAGTTAGGATATGATAAATATGACAACAAACATTTTCCACAACTCAGTGGTTTAACTCAATCAATTGCTTTTTTATCCATGTCACAGTCCAGTGCTGCTTAGAAAGAGTTGGGCTGAGCTGGGCTGGTGGACTCTGATCTACAGTCATCCAGGGATCTGAGCTTATTTCACAGTATATCTTGGCCACTTTTATGTCTTTGAAGTCTTTTACTGGATCCTCTACATTCTGCGAACAGGCAAGGAAAAAAGAGAATATAGAGGAGGCACATCCATTTTTAACTGTCTCAGCCTGGAGAGGATACACATCACTTCTGCTCACATTCCAAAGGTGAATATTGACCATCTCATTGAAAGGGAAACTGGGAAATGTAATTTGGTAGTGGGCCCTGTAAGAAGAGGAAATAGGTTCGATGAGCATCTGTATAGCCTCTTTCACACTGATTCCATACTCTGTAGTGTAATTCCCCAAAGTATCAGCTCTTCTGAGTACTAGCTTGTGACCCTGGATGGGCTACTTGACCTCTCTGTGCCTCCATTTTTTCACATATAGATTGAAGAGAACAGTAGCATCTACCTTATGTAATAATTACATGAGAATTAATACATGTGTAGCACTTAGCACAGAGCCTAGCATACAGCAAGTGCTTGATAAATAGTACCTAGTTTCAAACTATTCCTTCCATCTTTTAGAGAACAGAATGCACATTAGCATATTGGAAGTGCCGAGAAGTCTCAAAATAGAAATACTTTTTTTTTAATTTTTAATTTTGGTTAATCAAGCTTTTCCTAAACATATTTGCCTGCAGATCCCTTTCTTTTACATTGCATTTTTCAACATCCAGTGAAACTGGAATCCTCTGAGACATGCTTTGGGAAAGTTTCCTTTCCTTCCAGTGAGGGACTCCAATAAAATGTGTCAGTACTTTGGAGAGGTTTCCATTAGATGTTATGAATACTTTCTTTTTTATTCATTATATACTATTTGGAGGAGAGGCAGAGGGAGGTTCATTTTTGAAATGCCAGCCTGTGTCAGCTGAGCTGCTGAGGACAGGAAAAGAGACATTGTATTTTTGTTGGGGGTGGGGATTTCTAAGAGGAGGAGCAAAATCTGGGCCTGTGGCTCTGGTGGCTGTGGGATAAACAAGAGGATGGAAGTCCAGATAGACCAACTCAGCTCTCCACTCTAACCTTCCAGATTAAAGCTGGGAGGATCAGATCTTAAGAATGCCATATATCATTCCAATGATTCTATTACCCTCTTAAATCTATGAGTGGAGATAGGAAAATGTTTTCTGATTATCTAATAAAGGCCAGCCATGAACAAGGCACCATACTAGGCTAGGGCTTTGTGGAAAGAGGATATCTGGTCCTTATAGCCCTTACACATGGGCTGTATACAGGATACTCTCTGCCCCTGTCAGCCACAGTGTCCTTTTGGGAAGGCCCTGAATATAGTCTTGGGCAGTTCATAAACAGCCATCTGAAATGATTTTCCTCCCTCCCCCTTCTGGCTGTTTCTTAAGATTCCAGACTCTCCTCCTTGGCCCCATCTTTCTGGCTTCCTCTGTTGCCTCCCTGGTCAGGGAAGAAGCCTCTCTCATCACATTTGAAAGCAGGAGTGGTTAAGAGCAACTTTAGCTCTACTCTCACTGCTGTAAGCTGCCACCCGCTCACCAAGCTATCCCAAGTGAAAGCATAATCTAAATAAAGTGCCCTTAAGCAGATGCAGCCTCTAGGCAAACTTCCCTGCTTCCTTAATCCACATTTCAGATTGCTGTCCCTACACCCTTGCTGCATAAAAATGGCTGGAACTTTGTACCTTATCTCCCTCATCACTACCCCCTGAGGCTTTCTTGACCAGTAATTATCCAAAATCAGACATGCCTAAATCAATGAATGTTCCCTTTTCTCCATCAGAGGGATTTCAGGGTTGTGTCTCATGCCCACATCAGCCAGCACATCTGCCCCTCCCATAAGAGTGCTTTCTTTAACATCTCAACACAAGGCACCAGATGGAAAAGAGGAGGCAGGAGTCAGTCTCATGGGGAGAGGTTAAGGTAACTTCCTCAGGGTATAGCTATATCTTAGACCCCTCAGAATCCCATTTTTCATCCCTGTGCCCACACAGCACAAGGTGGGCAGGAGGATAACAGCAGTTAGAATTCATTTAATCCTTGCTAAGATGACTGACATCTAATTCTCTGCTGTCAGCACTAAATAGTCAGAAGCTCTACAGTGTCAGCTCTATTTCCTTCACAATCCCTTGCAACCCCTGCAGTGAGCTAGCAGCCTCAACAGGCCTTCCTCAGCTCCTTGGCCTGGAAGGGGCCTGAAGAAAGTTTTGCTTGGTTTTGTTCTGTGCAGATATGGTCAGATGATTCTGGTAAATAGGCACAGACCCCAGGACAAATCACAGGACACAACAACATACAATAGTCCCCCATTATCTGTGGATGCCTGAGTGAATGCCTGAAATTGTGGATAGTAATGAACCCTATTTATACTATGATTTTCCTATACACACATAACTTTTCACTTAAAGGAAGCACTTTATGGCTTCTTTTTGACGTATCTGGATTGCCAGCATCACTACTCTTGAGCTTTAAGGGCCATTACTAAGTAAAATAAGGATGGCTTCAATACAAGCACTATGATACCTTGACAGTCCATCCGATAACCCAGATGGCTCCTAAGTGACTAAGGGACAGGGAGCGTCTACAGTGTGGAGACACTGGACAAAGGAATGATTCAAGTTTTGGGTGGGACAGAGCCAGGCAGTGAGAGATTTTATCATGCTACTCAGAAGGGTGTGAAATTTAAAACTTATGAATTGTTAATTTTGGAATTTTTCATTTACTGTTTTGGAATTTAGGTAACTGAAACTCTGGAAAGAGAAACCACAGATAACGGGGAACTACTGTACATCATGACCCAACCACTTCTATACTCACAAACACACAATTTAATGAGCGACTACTGTGTACAAGGTTAATGAGAACATTTGAAGTGGCCAAGAATATTCATGGAAAGGATGATATGTCAATGTATCAATTAAGAGCGAGATGCAACCTAATGGAAAATAAAACTTTCTATAGAGGAATTGACAGGAACCTAATAGAATTTCCCTTTAGGCACTATTTTAAATGCAGCATGGCCTACTGCAAAGAACAAGTCCTGGGTTCTTGTGTAGGTTTCTCTGCTTATTAGCTGGGTAATCTCGGGAAAGTTATTTAAATTCTCAAGTCTCAGTTTCATTATTTACAAAATGGTGGTGATTATAATTTTTCTTTTGTGGCATAAAAGTGAGGTAATGTATATATTATTGCAGTGAGGGAGAATGCATCATAGGGTATCACGAGGTGCTTCAGGATTTCAACTTAAGTGATTTTGGAGAGGATTTAAGGAGGTGGGGCTTTACTCTGAATTGGATGTTGTCAGAAAGCAGGAGTACCTCTACAATTGGGTATCTCAATAAGTCTTGTCAAAAAAGAGGAGAGGTTAGGGAAAAGATAAAGATGTAATCAAAGCACAGTAGTCATTCATGTTACTTGGAGCAGTGGTAAGTTTGGTTATTTCTATGGCTTAGATAATGTTCATTTTTTGTGTTCAGATATATTGTTATTTTTTTTCCAGGCCACCACTCTCCCAGCTGAGCTATTTCACTCCTCACAGGGGTCTTCTTTGGTCTTGAACCAACATGGTCAGAGTGGCCTTGTTTAATGTTATGTTATTTAAAACTATTTAGCAGGAGAACAGCAAGGCCCAACTGATGGTACCAGCCCAGGCCCTAACTGTCAGGGTCTTCTTGTTTCTTTCCTAGTGTCTCCCTTGAAGCCAAGGGGAAATGAAATCAGGGTGCAGGACATTAATCAACGATGTCCACATTGTCACCTTTGCCAAGATTCTGCTCACCAGGAGTAGTTTGGAGAATGCAGTCTAAAGTAGGACTAGAGTTAGTCTATTCCACTCATTATGTTGCAGAATGAGTTGTTGAGTCTTCTGATATAACAATGATAGGCAGTAGCATTTGAAATGCTAAACAGGATACATCAGCCAACTGTAACAGAAACAATTATCAGAAATAAAATGATGATTAGTCTAGAAAACAAGTGGCTTATCCCCCCAGCTCTTTTACTTATCTTGTAGGATATAGGTACAGCAAGAAGTGTTTGCTATAGCATTTACTTCTTGACTGAGAGGAAATCAAGGGTAACGTGATTGTCTATAATAGCTCTGGCTACTAGATTTATACTAGTTTGTTGGGCTTTCAGAGTAGAAGTTAAGTTATTTGTGACTTTTTCTAGGGTCAGAAACAAGTTTTGGACCATCTTTGCCAGCTGTATTATTCCTAATGTGGGTATCACAGCTTGGATAATATACACTCACAAAGAGACAATCAATTATCTTTTATGGGAGTTCTCCAAAGTATCTTGTGCATGCCTCATTTTGGAGGTAATTGGGTAAGTTGGGGTAATTTAAAAATTATTTCTAGAGAAACATGATCTTTTAGAAGACTGGTAATTTTAAACATCTGAAAGTCTAAAAATTATCCTGAATATACAGGATAAGTTAGTGTGTGATATTGATGTCTTATGTCTACACATGAAGTAATACCCTAGTGGAGCACAGATTGTATTGAGAGCAAAAATATCATTTGTGACAATAGCAGTGCACCCATTTTGTGTTCCTCTAAAGTTAACAAGAGTTTTTGAGTTGAGGTAAACAGTTCTTACAAAGCAGGCTGAAGTGTCTCTGAAGGTCTCCATAAGATATGAAGAATTCCCCAACAGAAGTAGGCAATTGTAGGTTTTTTCTTTTTCAAATGAATGGAGAAGCCTGATTAGGTTTCAAGTGTCACAGCAACTGACAGTGTGAAAGGGAAAGCAATATTTCCTAGGAGATTAGGGCACTAGCTGAAAAGTGGTGAGTGTTTTTTGTCAATAAAAGAGTTGGCACAGAATGTGGAACCATTGAGTTTAGTGGAGATCTAGAACTAAGCTAATTGAAGTTTTTACAGGTTTTTCTATTGCTATTATTGCTCTTAGACAAGCTGCTATGTTTTAGCTACTTGATCTAATAAAAGACTGAAATGAGCAATACATCTCTGATCATTCCCATGTATTGAAGTTAGTACCCCCAGTGCCTATCCAGAAACTCTATGAATAAAAAGGGAAAAAGGTTTTCTGAATCTAGAGTCCTGAAAAAAACTTTTGGTAGACAGATACTATACCATTCTTTGTGCTTAAATACAGTATGTTTCTTTTAATTTGAAAGTTATTCAACATAGAAAGATATCTATATTTGCATATATATGTAAAAACTCCATTTTTAATTTGTTAGGTTATTTTAATATTAAGTTTGGTAAACAAAGTTCTCATAATGGTCTGACTTAATTACAAGTTGAAGACATTTAGACAAATCTAATTATTCTTAATGTGTTTATTAAGGTGAAGGAAAATCTTTGTGTTACCTGATGGCCATTTCAGGAAACCCAAATATCATTTAAGTATAACAAACATCTTAATAGTTTTATTATTCTGCATTTTGGTATGGCAAAATTAAGAATAGTTGTTAGAAAGCACAAGATATGTCATAAATATGTAAAACAAGAAATATTTATAGTTAACATTGTAAAATCAGTCTACCAGAAAATTAACTTTTTTTAAAAGTAGGGAATCTTAAAAAAAACAAATTTGAAATATGTCACAAAGCTCCAATAGTTAACAGAATAACTTGGTGACAAAAAGTAACCTCTACTAATCTGGGCATACTACATTAAAAAGTCATTCTACATAAAAAAAGACCCAAATTTTAAATTTCCTTGTTTGCTATATTATCATGTAACAATTTGAAGTAAAGACTTTATTAATATACTTATATATGTGCATTTATGCATATACATATATTTAAATATAATAATAGATAATAATTTAAATCTTTTAATATAGTTTTAAATATTATTAACTTATTAGTATATTAAGTAAAATATACATCATATTAAATTTATTATATTAATAAATTATGACAACTTTTTAAATAAGCAAACTGGAAACAATATCCATTATTTTATATACATATTTCTATTTCTCAGTAATTATTGTACCAAATGTAGCTAAATATTTATATTAATCCTTACCTTTAATCAAAGTAACCAATTTTTTTTTCTCCAAACATACAAGAAAACTAGAGAACAGAAAATAAAGGATTTTTGGCTTTTTCTTCTCTACAATTATATTGTAAAATATCATTAAAAGCTTTTGCCTATTTTGTTAGTTGATTGACATATTTTTTTAAAAAATGTTATCTTTGTATCTGGGATATTTATTTATTTCAGAACTGTCAAGATAGCCAAAGATTATTTATAACAAATTTAAGTCTAAGGTCTTAATGTTAGCTAAGAATCTAGAAATTATAATTTCTTTAACACACTGAATTCTTATGATTTATAGCATTTTAAGAATTTCATAAAATTAAATTTTTAAAATGATGCCTATTATCATCATTCTATTTTATTGAATTCAATTTTATACATATAATTTTAATTTTAAAAAGTTATGGAAATAGCAGTAACTTATTTAATTCATAAAGCAAATGCAGGAAATTTAGAAGCTTGAATTATGAGAAATTTTAATCTGCTTTTTAAAAATTTTATTTTATTAGTTTCAAGTATATAGTACATTGGGCAGACATTTATATAGTTTATAAAACAATCTACTATTGAAAAACCAAAACAATGTGCTAAAAACACCAAATCACACCAAAATTCTTTTTTATCTTGAAATTAAAGCCTCTTATTTTCTTACAGTTGTAGTAATAAGGCTATTATGTAAATATACTTTCAGTGCACACAAAAAATTACAATTTAATAACTTAAATATTTTAGACAAATTTGACTTTATTTCGACTCGATATTCTTAGAGTATATACAAAATAACTAAATTATTTTTGATAAGTTATTTAAAATTTTATGAGATAAGAAAAAGAATTAAAATGGAAGATAAACAATAGAAATAAAAGAACCAGCTATAGTCAAATATGTAATTATCAGAGTAAAGGATATTTATGTTTCCTCTCAAAGAGAAGGAAGGAAGTTAACATGCAAAAATACAGATTTTGAGGTATACACATACAAAAGAGAGTGGCATATAGCTGGTTTTGACATAATATGGATCCTTGACAAGTTTATCAAGCCATATAATTAAAAACAGCACTTCTTAATTTCCCAAATATGGAAACTGAGGAGGTGATATCTCCTACATTAAACAACCTGATCTCTTTTAAGACAAATGTGATAACTCCTCATGAGGGTTTCTTTTGCTTTTTGTTCTAAAGTACTTCTCTTGTTCATGTTCAAATCTCCCCAAAGGGGCCACTGCAATTTTAAATTGCCCCTGCTGAATTGTGCCTTATTAGAGAGGTAAACATACAAGTTAGCATTATGGGGAGAAAACATGAAGGAAGCAGGTGTTTAGCTTGGAATAAGTACATTTTTAGACTGAGAAAATTCCATGAGAACTCAACTGTCTGTAAAGATGGTGTTGGTGTCTCCAGAGCTTGGTCAAAGGTCAACCACTACTAATTAGGGGCCAGGCAAAATCCCCTGATTATTGGTAGATGAAACTAAAGAAAGCAGGTCTCAGGGACAAAAACAAGATTGAAAAGCTTTTGCAAGAGTTTGAAATGATAACCTGAGATAAAGTTTGTCTGAGGGACACTGGTCTGAACTTAGTCCCCAGGGCCAGCTCAAGGACAAGTTTATTGAATCTATGCCATCCTTTCCCTATAGATTTTTCCTCTTATAAACAAATAACATTAAAGATGCTAGACAAGCAGACAGACTATAGGAGCATGTGTTAGGCTAGAAAACAATTTCACTAAGGAATAATAAAAACTGAACAGATCCCAAGGGATCTCATTTCTAGAAAAGCCCCAGGCTGAAGGACTTCAATGAAAATATTAGAGCTCAGACCAGCATGAACTTACCTCCCAGATATGGGTAGGTTGGCACCTTAAACAGGTAGACACAAGGAGTCTCAGTTGTGGCCACTATTACTAACTGGAGGATCTGGGCCCAATGCAGTGGGGGATTCAGCTAAATCTCAGTGAACCTCTGTTTCTGTCAATGAGCTCCAGTCAAAGACTACCAGGAGCACATTTAGGGTTGAGGGTGTTAGACTTATTGCTCATTGCCGTAAAGTAGAACACACATCTTAGGGGACAGTGAGGTGTTAGGGTGTCTCCCTTTGCTGCAATGAGCAAGCAATAAATCTAACTTGATCAACCCCAGATGTATTCCTCGTAGTCTTTGAATAAAAAGGGCATTGACATTGCATGAAATCAGAGAGCTTGCCTTTTTGGCTTCTGCCCCTTATTAGCAGTGTGACTTTAGGCAAGTCACTTGAGTTCTCTGTTACTCAGTTTTCTTGTCTGTAAATTGGACATAGTAATAGTATCTACTTTTTTTGGGCTACTGCAAGACATGTAAAATTTGTTTAAAAACTAAACAAAACTAAAGTGTGACAGCTAGGTTATGTGTGAAGTGGCTCCTAGGCTGAACAACTCAGAAATTCAGTTGCCTAGTGAATACGCGTACCTGTGATTTTGTTGTAGACAGAAAGTGCTGCTTTGCTGGCTGTGGAACTGGCCTGAGGAAGAGGCTTAGAGCTGATGGGAAGCCCTTTTCCTCCTGGTCAGGGACCCCTCTATCTGAGAGCAATTTCTCCAACCTCCATTCTTGATATATTTGTTCTCTAAGTGTTTGGAGTACACAATTTAGTGCTTTCTGATATATTCCCTCTACAGGAAAACCCTTGAGTAATGAAAAGAACATTAGACTTGGACTAAAAAGAACTGGGTTTGAATCCTAGCTCTTCCAGTGCTAGCTGTGGGCTTTATTAGACTCAACTAGCTCACATGTAAAATGAGTATAACAATCCTATCTCATGTACTGTAGCATTAACAGGGATGCATTTGTGCAAGAGGAGGGGGTTATAAAATGACATAAATGTTTCTCTTAAGAAGGGGGACAGTCTTTTTAAAGGAAAATATGCTGATAAACCAATTTGGGGAAGTTAAAGCTCTGATGGAAAAGGTTGGAAGATTATATATATATATATATATATATATATATATATATATATATATAGCTAAACTACTCTTCATAAGGAGTAAACATGAATTTGGGATGGGATAGAGAAGAAAGAGAGGACATGGGAGAAGGGAGAAAGGAAGAAAAGTGATCCATGGCAGAAGGATGGAGTTTGTGGAGAAATTCCAAGTAGTAATGTAGCCAAGGACTTTTAAATATGGGAATGCCTAGTAATCAGTTTTTAATTGTTTGTGTTGCTATAACATATGTCCCTTGCATCAAACAAACCTTGGTTAATCCTGTTACTTGCACAAATTCTTCATGTGAATTTGTGTGTGTGTGTGTGTGTGTATGTGTGTGTGTGTGTGTGTGTGTGTGTGTGTGTGTGTAAATTCAGGAAGAGAAGCAGCGTTCCCAGTCTGGTGTGACAAAAAGTAGAAAGATGGGAGTGGTCATGGAAGATGAACTAGGGTGTTCATTAGGAAACCCAAATCAGACCAGTACCAGAATTAGTCATGGGTTTCTGAACTCCCTCAGAATTCTCAGAGATCTTGGAGAAAACAGAAGACTTCCCTGTGATAAGGGGTGGTATGAGGACTTAAGCCAGTTTATTGACTTTGAAAGGACAGGCTGACCCTCTGCTGATATCTGGCTTATATGTGCACATTAGGCAGGCCAAGCACAAGTAGATGCTCAGTGTTAGTTGTGTATGCATCTCTATTTGGTTAATGATTCTAATGTACCTTCCAGATGAGGCTGTAAGGTCTGTCAGGCAAGGGCTGTGTCTAGTAATACTCCTATTTCTCTGTATTCCTCTCAAAGCCTGGCAATGTGCTGCATGCAGTTTAAGAAGAGGAGAATATAAATAGGGGGAAGGTTGGGTTTGAAGTATTTAACAACAATCGCCACTTATTGGGCTATGTCTTAGTCTGGAGTGTGGTATGAACCTAATCTGGCTTGCTACAAGGCCCAAAATTCTAACCACACTGCATTATGCCTTAAGGATCATGGAATCTTGCCTTGCCACAAATGATTTTCCCTAGAGCTAGGTGTGGCTGGGAGGCCAGTAAGGCTCACAATATAAAGGAATTGGTGGCTAAAATAAAGAGTAGAAGTTGTGTTTATAGGGAACTGTGATATTTTGTTTGAGGTTGCCCTAGCAACTCCTCTGGCTCCCTCCCAAGAAGCCAGCTTGGTTTGCCATGGAAGACTGCCCTTGCTTTTAGGGTTGACAGAATAAGCAAATAGAACCTACAGAGTGCCCAATAAAAGCAAACTTTCTGATAAACAATAAACAATTTTTAAGTGTATTTTCATGAGGTATTTGAACCTACTCATCCTAAACAATTATTCATTGTTTATCTGAAATTCAAATTTAATTGGGCATCATGTATTTTATCCAGCAAGCTCATTTCATGGAGTAAGTAATGAGGGGTTTTTGGTATTTTCCTGCTGTTTTCAACAGCTCTGGAGGGACCATTTTAAACGTGGCATTTATGGCCATGCTGGAGTGCTGATGTAGGCTGACCAACTTGTCTTGGTTTTCCTGGGGACTTCCTCAGATTTTGTACTAAAATTTTCACATAGCAAGAAACCTTGGCAAATTGGGCCAGTTGGTTATTCTGAGGGACATACCTAGAGGAGCTGGAGATGTTGGAAGACAACTTCATGGCTAAACTGTTAGATGAGTCTTAGAGTCTCAATACTTCTAAGTACATTTCCTCAAAGCCATTTTAAAGATGGACAAATTCCTGAGAAGTCTAGAAATTCTGGATCTAAAAGGCATTGGTTCTAGAGATTACTAAAATTCAGTCTCTAATTGTTAAATGTTTATTAAATATTTCCAGATACACTCTGTCACATCACCTGGTTATTAGTATTACTATTATTATTGTACCTTAGCATAGGCACTTTGCTAAATATGTTGTGTTCATTATCTTTGTAATCTTCTCAATATCATGTGAGATCACTACTTTTATTATACCTTTTTTATGAATGAAAAAATGGAGACTCAGAGAGGTTGAATTGCCGAAACTAACAAAGCCTAGTATTTGGTAGTGCTGGTATTAAAGCTCAGGTGTGTCTGACTTCAGAATATATGTTATTTTTTTCAATTACACTTTTCATTCAATATTAATTTAATTTTTAATTTTTTAAATTTTTTATTAAGTTTATTGGGTAACATTGGTTAATACAATTATATAATTTTCAGGTATACATTATAAATGGACATCTGTATATTCTATTGTGTATTTACCACCCAAAGTCCAGTTTTTTTCAGCTATCATATATTTGATCCCCTTTACCCAATTTACCCTCCTCCTACCCCCTATATTTGATTCCCTTTAACCATCTACCTATCCCTTCCTCCCCCACTCCCTACTCTCTGGTAACCTCTAGTATGTAGTCCAGGTCTATGAGTCTCTGTTTGTTTGTCCTGTTCATTTGTTGTTTTTAGGTTTATATCCCACATATAAGTGATACCACGTGATTTTCAACTTTGTCTAGCTTATTTCGCTCAGCATGATTATCTCGAGGTCCATTCATGTTGTCACAAAAGGCAGTATTTCATCTCTTCTTATGGCTGAGTAATATTCCATTGTAAATATGTACCATAGCTTCTTTAGACAATCATCTCTCGTAGGACACTTTGGTTGCTTCCATGTCCTGGCCACTGTGAGCAATTCTGCTATGAACATCAGTGTGCACATAACTTTTCAGATGCGAGTTTTCAAGTCTTTGGGGTAAATACCCAGTAGACGGATGGCTGGATCATGTGGTAGATCAATTTTTAGTTTTCTGAGGAACTGTTTTCCAGAGTGGCTGTTCCAATTTGCAGTCCCACCAGCAGGGTATGAGGGTTCCTTTTTCTCCACATCCTCTCCAACATTTGTTATTACTTGTCCTATTGATTATAGCTATTCTAACAGGTGTGAGATAGTATCTCATTGTAGTTTTGATATGTATTTCCCCAACAGCTAGCGATATTGAGCATCTTTTCAAAAGTTTCTTAGCCATTTGTATGTTCTCTAGGGAGAAGTGTCTGTTTAAGTCTTCTGCCCATGTTTTGATTGAATCATTTGTTGTTGTTGTTATTGAGTTATATGAGTTCTTTATATATTTCAGATATTAGACCCTTATCGGAGGCATTGCTTGCAAATATATTTTCCCATTTGAATGGTTGTCTTTTTACTTTGTTGATGATTTCTTTTGCTGAGAAGAAGCTTTTTAGTTTGATGTAGGCTCATTTATTTATTTTAGCTTTTACTTCCCTTGCTTTTGAGGTCAAATTTGTAAAATTCTCTTTAAGTCCAAGGTCCTTGAGTTTAGTTCCTATGTTTTCTTCTATGCCTTTTATTGTTTCCAGTCTTGTATTCAGGACCTTAATCCATTTTGAGTTAATTTTGGTGTGTGGTGACAGACAACAGTCTAGTTTCATTCTTTTGCAGGTGGCTTTTCAGTTTTCCCAGCACCATTTATTGAAGAGGCTTTCCTTTCTCCACTGTATGGTTTTGGCTTTTTTGTTGAAAATTATTTGACCATATAAATATAGGTTTACTTCTGGACAATCCATTTTGTTCCACTGGTCAGTGAGTCTGTTTTGCTGCCAGTACCATGCTGTTATAATTACTGTTGCTTTGTAGTATAGATTGAAGTCAGGCAGAGTGATGATTCAAGCCTTGTTCTTTTTTCTCAGGATGGCTTTGACAATTCGGGGTCTTTTGTGCTTCAATACAAAGCTGATGATTTTTTGTTGTTGTTGTTCGATTTCTTTAAAAAATCCCAATCGGATTTTGATGGGGATTGCATTAAATCTGTATAATGCTTTAGGTAATAAGGTCATTTTAACTATGGTGATTCTTCCAATCCAAGAACACAGAATATCTTTTTCATTTCTTTGTATCTTCTTCGATTTCTTTTAATAGGGTCTTATAGTTTTCATTATATAGGTCCTTCACACGTTATGTTTTATTTACTCCTAGTTATTTTATTCTTTTTGATGCAATTGAAAAAGGAATTATTTTTTCCACTTCTTTTTCTGATGCTTCGTTATTAGAGTATAGGAATGCTATGGATTTTTGAACGTTGATTTTGTATCCAGAAACTTTACTGTTTTTCCTAATTGTTTCTAGCAGCGTTCTTGTGGAGACTTTAGGGTTTTCTATATAGAAAAACATGTCATCTGCAAATAGTGACAGTTTGACTTCTTCATTTCCTATTTGGATGCCTTTTAAACCTTTCTCTTGTCTGATTGCACTTGCTACGACCTGATGTGATATTGAATAACAGTGGTGATAGTAGACAGCCTTACCTTGTTCCTGATCTCAGGGGGAAGGTTTTTAGTTTTTCATCATTAAGTATAATGTTGGCTGAGGGTTTGTCATATATGGCATTTATGATGTCAAAGTACTTCTATACTTATTTTCTTAAGTGTTTTGATTTTAAATGGACACCGTACGTTGTTGAAGGCTTTCTCTGCATCTATTGATATGATGATATGATTCTTATTTTTAAATATGTTTATGTGGTGTATCACATTAATTGATTTGCATATATTGAACCATTCCTGTGCCTCTGGGATGGAGCCCACTTGATCGTGATGTATAGTCTTTTTAATATGTTGCTGTATTCGGTTCGCTAGTATCTTATTTAGGATTTTTATATCTGTGTTCATGAGAGATATTGGTCTGTAGTTATTTTTTTTTTGTGTTATCTTTACTAGGTTTTGGTATCAGAGCAATATTGGGAAGTATTGCCTCCTCTTTGATTTTTGGGAAGAGTTTGAAGAGAATAGGTATTAAATCTTTTTTGAATGTTTGATAGAATTCACTAATACAGCCATCTGGTTCTGGACTTTTACTTTTTGGTAGTTTTTGATGATTGTTTCAATTTCTATTCTGCTGATTGGTCTATTGAAATTTTCCAGCGCTTCTTGATTCAGTCTAGGCAGGTTTTATCCTTCAAAGTACTGGTCCATTTCTCCTAGGTTATTAAATTTGGTGTTATATACTTTTTTATAGTGTTCTTGTATGATCCTCTGTATTTCTGCAGTGTCTGTCATAATTTCCCATCTTTCATCCCTGATTGTGTTTATTTATGTTCTTTCTCTTTTTTTCTTTTGTGAGTCTAGCCAGGGGGTTGTCAATTTTATTAACTTTCTTGAGTAACCAGCTCTTTGTTGCATTTATTTTTTATTGTATCTTTGTGTTCAATTTTATTTATTTCTGCTCTAATTTTGATTATTTCTTTCCTTCTTCTTACTTTAGGCTTAATTTGTTCTTCCTTTTCTAGTTTTTTTAAAGATGAAATGTAAGCTGTTTATTTGGGCTTGTTCTTGTTTATGGTGGTAGACCTATAATGATATGAACTTTCCTCTTATGCCTGCTTTTGCCATGTCCCAAAAGTTTTGATATGTTGTACTATCATTATCATTCATTTCTATGTATCTCTTGATCTCTCTTTTTATTTCTTCTCTGACCCAGTTATTCTTCAGTAGTATATTGTTTAATCTCCATGTATTTGTGGTTCTTCCTGAGATCTTTCTGCAGTTGATCTCTAGTTTCAAAGCATTATGATCAGAGAATATGGTTGGTATCATTTCAAAACTCTTATATTTGTTGAGGCTGTTTCTGTGTCCCAGTATGTGGTCGATTCTTGTGGATGTTCCATGTGCACTAGAGAAGAATGTATAAACAGCTCGTTTTGCATGAAAAGCTCCCTAAATGTCAATTATGTTCACTTGGTCTAAGTGTCATTTAAGGATGTTATTTCCTTATTGATTTTCTGTTTGGGTGATCTGTTTATATTTTTAATGGAGTATTGAGGTCCCCTACTACAATAGTGTTATGGTCTGTTTCTCCCTTTAGTTTTGTTAGTAATACTTTACATATTTCTTGGCTCCTTGATTGGGAACATAGATATTAAGAAGTGTTATGTCTTCTTGGTGCATGATTTCCTTTATCATTCTGAAGTGTCCCTCAATATCTTTCTTTACCTTTTTTATTTTGAAGTCTTTCATCCAATATTAGTACCACTACTCCTGCTTTTCTATGATTACTATTTGCTTGAAATATCTTTTTCTGCCATTTTACTTTGAGTCTATATTTGTCTTTGGATCTGAAATGTGTCTCCTGAAAGCAGCGTATTTTTCGGTTTTGTTTTTTTGATCCAGTTTGCCACTCTGTGCCTTTTTATTGGTGAGTTCAGTCCATTTACATTTAGGATGATTATAGAAATATGAGGTCTTCTTATAGCCATATTATCTTTTGCTTACTGGTAGCTCAGTTTTTCCACTGTTTCCTTGTCCTTGTGTTTCTGGTTTCTTTATTTTGGTTGGCTCTTGTGGATTTTCCCTTTGGTCCTTCTTGTTTTATATTATATACTTTGGTTCTGAATCTTTGGTGTGTAGTTAGCATTATGAATATGAAAAGAATAGTTACATATATGTATATACATACATATACATATATGTATACATATACATATACATATACATACATGCACACACATACAGTCATTTATTTTCTTCTGTGTGTGTCTTATCTTCATTCTCCTTTGTGAATTTGGATCTTTGAATCCTCCCCTTTTTAGTTATTGTTATCTCAATTTGTCTCCTGCTGAATATTCATCACTATCCTGTTATAACAATTCTCTTCTTACTATTTAAGCTAATAATGCCCTGTTCTTCATAAGGGTTGCACTCCTCTGCTTCTATTAGCCCGATAGTCACTTTACTCCTGATTACATATATATTTTTGGTCATTTTGAGCTGACCCATTTCAATATTTCCTGTAGTGCAGGTCTCATAATGAAGAATTTCCTCAATTGTTCTATGTGTGGATAGGTCTTAATTTCTCCTTCATATCTATAGGAGAGCTTAGATGGATACATTATTCTAGGCTGGTAATTCCTTTCACTTAATAGTTTAAATATTTTATTCTGTTTTTTTTTTTTTTCTGGCTTGTAAGGTCTGTGCTAAAAGTCCAAGGACAATCTAATGGGTTTACCTTTATAAGTTACCATTTTCTTCTCCCTTTCTTCTGTCTTAGTCATTGATTTTTGGTAATTATAATGCAATATGTCTTGGCGAAGGCTTTTTCAAGTTGAGATAATTGGGTTTTCTGTTGACTTCTTGAATCCGTAGCTCCAGCTCATTCCTTTGATTTGGAAAATTCTTTTCAGCTATTTGTCTGAAAATGCTTTCTAGTCCCTGCTCCTTTCCTTACCTTTGTTTCTTCTCTTGATGGTATCAGCTAGTTCTTGAATTTCTCTTTTATTATTTTTCATTCTTCGGTTTCTCTCCTTCTTTCTGATTTATTTTTAGATTTCTGTCTTCGATATCACTGATCCTTTCCTCCATTTGGTCGACTCTATTTCTTAAGCTTGCTATTTCATTTTTCAACTCTTGTAGTATGTTCTTCATCTCCAGAAGTTCTATTTGGTTCTTTTTGAGAGTTTCAATCTCCTTGCTCTGCTCATCTAGTTGTTTTTTCAATTTCTGAAATTGTTGATATGATTTGTTTCAGATCTCATTGAGTGTTTTTCAGAAGTACCATCCTGAATTCTCTGTCATTTAAGTCATGTATTTCTATGTTTGGAAGCTTATTTCCTGGAGATTTTTCTCTTTCTTACTGAGATGCTTTGTCACCTTGGCTGTTCATGGTGTTTAATGGACTATTTCTTCACCTGGGCATTAATGGAAATGTATCCTGCTTTTCTTTTTTTCAGAAAGAAGATTTATTATATAAAGGTCTCTCTTCAGCTGCTGCAAAGAAGGTGCTTTTCTTTTGGTTTCCAGTAGGTGACATCTAAGACTCTTTCTTGTATTGCTGCTTTATATAAAGCCGTAATAACACCTTTATATAATGTCTTTATATAATGTCAGTTTCAATCCCTGTCAGTGTTAGCAACAGTTTCAGCAGCTTTTGCTCATATTCCCCTTGGGCTCTGCAGTGTTTGGTCTCAGAGGTTATGTGCGGAAGGAAGGGCCCTCTGGTTTGGGGGTTGGGGCTGCGGCTCAGCCTCAATTTTGCAGCTGCAGCAGGTAAAAATCAAGTGTTGTTTCTCTGCCATCTGCTTCTCCACTTTCTGCCCTGATGACTGGGCCCTGCTGCTGTCTGGGTGGAACTTTCACTCTCCCTGGCAGGGCTGTTCAGGGAAAGCCCCACACCTTCTTCCCCCCCGCCTGCCCCACAGGGAGCTCTGGCAGCTGTAAGAGGCAACTTCTTTATTTCTCCCAGTGTATTGCCTGACACCTGGGGTTCTGACCTTTGGTAGCTCTTATGCGCAGATCCCTCGCTCAGAAGTTCTGGTGTGCAGTTTGGATTTGTTGTTGTTGTTGTTGTTGTTGTTGTTGTTGTTGTTGTTGTGTTTTAGACATTCAGCTTATTGTTGTTTCAAGGGGAGTGATCTGGGGATGTGTCTTACTGAGTCATGTGTCAAAGATTCTCATTCAATATTATTTTATATTAGTTTCAGATGTACAGCATAGAGATTAGACATTTATATAATTTATAAAGTGATCTTCCTGATTAGTCTAGTACCCACCTGGCACTATACATAATTATTACAATATTATTGAGTGCATTCCTTATGCTATATTTGCATCCCCATGACTATTTCATAACTACCAATTTGTACTTCCTAATCCCTTCACCATTTTCCCAATCCCCCATCTCCCCTCCCATATGGCAGCAAACAGAAAGACTCAAAGATACAGAGAACAGTTGATGTTCTTAATCAGTATACCCCACTGCTCATAGAGAGCCCTAATCATCTGGAAGGCCCACTTGATATCTAGCAAAAACTCTTCATGCTGCAGTTCTAATGACTTCCCTCTATCTTAGTTATCAGCAGAGAGAGGATGGCTACTCAAAGGAAACCCAAGATTTAGCTACTCTTTTCAAACCCATTTTTAACTGGAATAGTCAACCCCATACCAGTATTCAGTAGCCATCTCCATGTCTCCCTTTTTGAGGAAATTTGAGGAGAGCTGGACAGTTCTTTTCTCAGGATGGAGAGCCCTTATTGGCTCTTTAGGCTTGTTTGTAGCTTAGGCTCATGGCTCTAAGGTTAACTCCTTGGAGGGGCTCTCTCAGGCTGAGAATTAATAGACCTTCTGTGGCTAGGCAGCATCAGTACAGCCAGGGTATAGAGAATAACCCAGTGAAGATTTATTTCTCTTACTGAAATTTCCTGTTGTAGGAAGGGAGCAGAAGCTAAGGGGAACTGCTGTCACTCTATGCTTTGAAAGCTTTCCAAGAACTGCTGGATTTAGCCTGTGGAAATAATTACAGTGTTTAGAAATTTTGAAGGACTTTCAAGGATAACTTAAGGAGTATGTAAAACCTGCTTCAGAGGGTCTTTGGGAGTACTGTTTTTTTGACGTCATGGTTTGGAACTAATGGTGCTTAAAAAAGAACCTCTTTTTCTCTAAGGGCCTGGGTAGATGTCTGCAACCTAGGACTGGGGCAGGCCTGGATGGAGGAGTGCTGTAACCCTTCTGTGCTTTGGGGGCTGGGGGGGCAGCAGTTCAAAGGAGCCTGCAGACATCTTCAACTCTAGAGTCCAGGGCCCCTTATGCACTCCTGGTCATCACAGTGAAAACCCTACAGCAATGGAGTGCTTAGTGGATGGATAATAGGAGGGTAGGTGCTTCCTGTGACTAGAGTTTGCCCCATTATTTTCAGTGACAAGAGCCCATGTTGGTGTGTGGAGCAGCTGCCCAAGCCAGGGTGGGGGAGGATGGTGTCAGCCAAGAGCCTGGAATAGGCAAACTGGTCTCCCAATTTGGGCATTTTCTCTAAGCGCTGCTTACCAGGAGTTCACAGCTCTCAGCAGGGAGAACTGGCTGCTGGCACATTTTCTTCTTCGTCCTGGCTGGTGGCACATTTTCTCAAGGAAGGTACCTTGGCCTTGAGGGATAGATAATCTGCTCCATAGGAGCCCAGATTTGGGTTGAAGTGTCATCCACAGCTCACAGTGATACATCTCTGAAAAACAGCTGCTGCTTTGAAAGTAGGAGGCCTGGGAAACTGCTTGAGTGGGCCCCTTTAATTGTAAACATAGCCCTCACTATCTGCAAGGCCAGCAAAGGGGAAAGGATGGGCTCTGTTTGCCTGGAAGGTACAAAGAGTGATCTCTTGGGCTGAGAACCTTTCTCACTTTCAGAGGCTCATGTCTCCTCCCTCTGGGAACCGGGCAAGAACAACCCCTCTTCCCTATCTAGCGGTGGCTTGGGAGGATATTCTGGGAGTCCTCTCCTGTAGCTGTGGGCAGCCCACATTTTGGAATAGGTCAATGTTTTGGAAAAACAGGCAGAAGATGGGGGTGGGCAGCGTGAGTGGTGTTGAGGGAGTGGGCTTGGCCAACCTGCCAACGTGAGGGCTTCCCTTTCATGATCCACCTGCCATAGTTGAGAAAATGTGAGGGACTGTGGATTGCTATCCCTCAATCTGCCTGGGGAACTTTTCAAATGAGATTTTTTCCATAGAAAAAGAAATGTATATAATTTCAAATCCCCACCATACAAAAGAGCATATAGTGAAAAGTTTTCCTCTCACTCTAAGTCCCCAGTCTCACTTTCCAAAAGCAGCCACTCTTACCATGCTGTATGTATTCTCTCAGAATACCAGAAATTTCTCTTGGAATTGCTCTCTCTCTCTCTCTCTCTCTCTCTCTCTCTCTCTCTCTCTCGCTTCTGAACTAGTTTGAATCTTAACTCTAATGACTCCTCTTTTCTCACCTCATATTTAACCATATACAAAGAGGTGAAAATAGTATAGTAAAACTCCCAAATACCTATCACCCAGCTTCGAAATTTGCCAATATTTGTCCAATGTTATTTCATCTAATTTTGTTACTGTAATTTTCTGGGGAGGAAAACTCCCAGGCTTCATGACATATCATCTATAAATATTTATCTATGAATCTCTAACAGATAAAGAACTTTAAAAAATATGCTATTACCACATCTAACAAATATAACAAAGTCCATATTATCATCTGGTCCCCACTGACTGATTTTAAATCCCACAGATCCTACAAAGTACAGACAACTTGACCTGCCTGAATTTCTAACATGTTCCTATTGCTTAGGCTGAGAAGTACAGAGTTGGCAGCTCAGGACACAGCAGCCTGAAGCCTGTTCATCCTCCCCGTGACTCTTCCTGCTCAGGGCATAAGTTCTTTGTTCAAACATTTTTTTGGAGCAGAACAATCTCCTAAGCAACATCAAAGCAATGCGAGTCTGGAGAGCTGGAGAGAGGCCTTCTTTAGATGTAGCTCTGTCCTTTTCCTGTTGGAAAGCTGTCTCTGTACCCCATGAGGAAAATGGAACATAGAACATTGGTCCTCAGGAGTTAGATGAATATTGAAAACCAAGGGTCGTAGTAGTATTTCTTTTGTTCTCAGAGATTGTTTTAAACATGCCATCTCTTTTTAGGGGCTACTGTGCCAAAACTGGCCAAATTTTCGTTTATGGAGGTGTGTTATGTGGACAACTAATTCCTTCACATTGCTAGTAGCTGACTGGTGCTCTCCAGACACTCCTTCTCTGAGCTTATTAATATGATCATTTTGGCTTCCAGGCTACCCTTCACTCCCCAAGCCATGGTCATCTCTTCTTCCTGAATATACATTAAACTCATCACCCACTTCCATCCATCCTTGCACTGGTATTTAAATCTTCAGGAAAGGAAAAAGAACAGCTTCCACTCTTCCACTTATGCCTGCTCAAAGTATATGGCATCTCTGGCCCTCAGCCCTCAGTTCTCTTGGCCAGAAAGGCATGACCAAGCCAATCGGCATGACATAATCACCTGGCCAAGCCCCTTGCCCATCCCTGGGCATATAAACAAGGTGGAGATAGGAAGACATGCTCCATCAAGGAGTATAGAGAGAGAAAAAGAAAGAGACAGAGAAACAGACACACAAAGAGAAACAGAGACAGAGATTGAGAAACAGAGAAACAGTTCTATTGGAAGGTCATAAGGAATAATATATTGCCCTCATGCCAGCCAGTCAGCCTTCTGTGCCAAGGCTAGAAAAACTGTAAGAAGAAGCCACTTGCTTTCCTAAGTTTGGTCTGGGAGAGCATTATCTTGAGGAAAAGAAGCAAAGCCTCAGCCCCAGAAGTTCCAAATGTAAGCAGGTAATCCCTGGCTTTTACTGATACTGTGCCTTTTCTGTTCCCCTTTATGATCTTCTACATGGACATGGAGAAGTGGGCCACCAGATTGGACACTTTAGCCCTTATTTAGTTTCCTGGGAGAAATTCACTGGCCTTCTCTGAGTTTTAGAGTTTAATCTATACAGTGAAGCAAAGAGAACCGACTTGCCCAGTGGCCTTCAAGAATCAGGCATAATGGGATCACAGAGCCAAGAGTAGAGGCAATACTCAAGTGTTTTGGAGTTATTTGTTAGAAAGTTGTACAATCAAAGCAAGCTATGATCAAGGGGGCCCAGATCCTCTGAGGTACCATCAGAATTACATGGAGCCAACTGTTTACTAGTTTCATACAATCCTGCATTGTTCCCACAGGCACCCAATGCAGGCAGCAGCTACCAAGAAGGCTGGCAGTGCCCTCTTGAGGAATCCTTGGGCACTGCCAGGGTCTCAGTTGGACTCAGGAACATTTTGCCAAGGGCACCCAGCAGAACAATCTGGAAGCAAAAGCACAAAAATAGGTGTGTGCGTGTGTGTGTGTGTGTGTGTGTGTGTGTGTGTGTGTGTAAAATAAAAAGCCCCCTTGGGGGTCTGGAAAGAAACCCTATGAAGGCTGTGAGAAAGGCTCAAGAGGGATGGTGAGTGGGTGCTGAGGCACAGTGTCAGGACTATAGAACAACTGCAACATACTAGATTCTGGGAAGCTGGGAACCTTAAGGCACCAGGGACAGTGAGCATGACATAGTCACCTGGCCAAGCCCCTTGCCCATCTCTGGGCATAAGAACAAGGTGGAGACAGGAAGACATGCTCTATCAAGAAGTATAGAGAGGGAAAAAGAAAGAGACAGAGAAACAGATAGATAAAGAGAAACAGAGATAGAGAAGCAGAAATACAGAGAGATTGAGACGTGAGGAGAAGATAAAGCAAGTAGTAAGGCAATAGCAATAGAGGAAAGGAGAAGAGAAATGTGTATTAAGCAAATGTGTTTGAAAATTTGGTGTCTGTGGGTTTATTTGGAACACATCTTTTTTTTTTTTTCCTGAGTAGCCTAGCAGTACCCAAACTGCTGCTGAGAATCCAAGGACAGATTTGTGACAGTGCTCAGCCTGAGCAATCCCCCCTGCATGCAAGACTACCTAATCTATTAAAGCTGTGAAAAACCATCTCTCTCATCCTTAAATCAGAACCCCCAAAGTTTGGACTCAATTCCTTCTGTGATCTGAGGAGCTGAGAGTACACATTTGGGGAATTCTTGTTCTTGGTCCATCCTCTCTTCCAGAGCTGTTCTGACAAGAAACATCTAGAAGTTAATTTTTGGCACAATCATATAACCCAGCTTCCTCAACGTGTAGCGTCTATGGCTGAATTACATGGAGCAGGGTTGGTAAGGCCAGGGGTCTTGGGACACTCTACCCTCAGTCATATGGCCTTAGTGTGGTCTGCTCTGATCTTGGTCAGCAAAAGGGGCAGCAAAAGATATAGATGTTCTAGGACTCTAAACAAGCCTCCGAAATTGCAGGATGCAGGACTCTGGTGGACCCATTAGGGCCTCTGCAGAAAGCTCACCCTTTTCCTAACAACAGAGCCCAAGCCAGAAACAAATATAAGATCACAGCCCAAAGAGAAAACTGTAAAACACAATCTTGTCTCTCTCCCACCACAGGAAGATTCTAGGCTCTTCTCAGTACCTCCTTCCTCTCCTATCTGACACCAAACCAAAGCCATAGAAAAAATTCTAGGGCCCCATACCTTCTTTTCCTGGAGTCTTCCAACAGGTCCCCCTCCACTTATATGCTAACCTATTTCCTTAAAGGCCTCCCATGGGAGGATATGGGCCTCAAGTTTAATAGAGTTATGCCTTTCAGAAGCTCCTGAAGGGTTAGAGAACACTAATGACAAACTGAGGTAGACATTGGTTAAGATTCACCTCTTCTAGACAAACTTGTTAGGCTAATCCCACTCAACATTGGGCACTTAAACACCTTAATAGTCTTTAAAAACAATTATTATTGGCAAGTCAGGTTTCATATATTATTTCCCTATTTTTGCTGCTTTGCCATTTTTTCTTAGTGTTTCTTTCTCTGAGGCAAGAACTATATTTTCTTTCCCTTTTTCTCCACCCTCATTGGCTCCTGCTGCTTTACCCCAACCCACTCCCTACCTCTCACTGGCCTGCCCTCAGCTCACTGATAATACTACATTCTCAGAATGGGATATTGACTACCTGAATCTCAGATTATGTTCTTGAGTCAATTACCCTCTTTGAAATTCACCTACCTCCCTACTTTTACTTTAGCCTATTTTGTGAACTTGCACAAGTTTTGCCCTATCTCCAGGTCTCTGTTGTCCTCTTGATAAAATTAACAATTCCAGCTTCTCCCAGTGTGGTTAAAATCGGTTTGTGGAATCAACAACTTGTATTTTGTCCTCATTCAGTTGGAGGATTTGGAAGAAATTGTTTTAAAAGACCAATTTTTCTTCTCTATTTGTTTCTGGAGCTGGGTTGGGGAAGGGTGCTTATTTGCCAAGGAATTGGGGGAGGGGAAAGGTGGACAGGGACAAGTGCAGCTATGAGTGAGGTGTAGGGATGGGGCCGGAGTTGGAAGGACTCTGGGAGATAGCATGTAGTTTTTTTTACCTTGACCTGCTCAACCGGGGCTACTGTTTTCATGGCTTCTGACACTTGTGCTGCCATATCCTACACCAAATAGATCCAGGATCGATTGGAGACTTCCAAGACCTCTTCTTTTTATTTCCAGTCCCAAAACACATTTCCAGATGTTTCTGTAGCAAAGTGAAATTTCACACAGACAGCCTTAGAGAAAAACAAAATTGGCAGTGAAAGGCAGAAAAAGATGGATCCCTTAGAGAAGGGAGTATCCCTAAGTAGGTGGGGGCAAGGGGAGGAGAAGGGGTAGAAGAGAGGAAGAGAAAAGCAGGCCTGTCCCTTTAAGGGGGTTGTCTGTCAATCAGAAAGCTCTTTTCATTGCTGGAGAAGAGGACAAAGATACTCAGAGAGAAAAAGTAAAGGACCGAAGAAGGAGACTGGAGACACAAGGATCCTTCAAGCTGAACAAAGTCAGCTGCAAAGCAGACTAGCCAGCCGGCTACAATTGCAGTCAGAATCCCAAAGATATGGGTGAGTTTCAAAAATTTTAGCATGGAAGACTCAAACAGGCACAGGAATGTGCAAGAGAATTTTCAACTTTGGGATCCTGGGGTTTTCAGTTGTTTAAAAGAGCTGTTCTTTGGCACTTGTTTTCTTTTTAATTCCTTAGCACTCAGTTAGATTAACTCTTTCTCTGCTGTATGCTTTATTGCCAAAGAATTCCAGCAGCATGTGGAGAGTCTCATAGGTCCTTGGAGAGAGTGCCCAGTGAGCTGGGTGTAGTCATGTGTCTTCCTACCTCTTCACTTCCTTCTACCTTTTCTTTTATTCTGGTTTCCAGGCTCTGATAATGGCTGTGTCAGCTAACATCCCTGGTTCTGCTGGAAGCAACTAAGTGTTGGCTAGCTCTCAGATATACTAAATAACTTCTTGCTTGATACAAAATTTAGACCCTGTTTGGTAACAATAGGAAATTGGGGAATTGAGCAAGATGGATTCAGGCTTGGCCATGACTGAGGAGGCCAATCTTAAACTAAAGAAATGAAAATAAAGTCTTTAATGGCTTTACCATGGGGAATAGATATAAGTAGGTGTGTGTGTGTGTGTGTGTGTGTGTGCGCGCGCACTTGTGTATGAATGACCATATCTAGCAAATATCACAGACAGCCTGAGGGTATGGCCTGGATTCTAAATCTCTCCCATGAAAAGGAGGTTGCTGGGACCTCAGAGCTCTTGCTGATTTGGTTGAGTACTGAGGCCTTTGACAGGTTCTATAAACAAAGAGAATCTATGAGGCCTGGTTTCTGGTAGTGTGTACTCAGGACAAGCTGTACAGAGCACAGGGTCTTTGTCCACACAGGATGCCACAGATATGTGTAGACATTGCTCACATCAGGCAAAAAAGAGCAGCAGCTCAAATGCATTCTAGATGAAATGAAAATCAATTGCCCTGTGTATTCACCATCAGAAGTAATACCCAGAAGACTCCAGCAACATCCAGGAAGATAGTTTTCAATTATATTAAGCTGGTGTCAGCCTTTAGGTTGTTTCATTGTGAAATGCCAAGAGAGCTCCTTGAAGTATGTATTCAGGTAGCATAATTAAGAAGGTAAAGCACTGTACTGGAAGTCAACACAACCAAGTTTGAATCTGACATCTGCCACATATAAACTTTGTGAATTTGGGTAGGTCACTGAATTATCACTTCTTCATCTGGAAAATGGGGACCATAATAACAGTTTTGTATACTTTCAGGGTTGTGAAAATCAAGTAATAATGATGTGAAAGTCTTTTGAAAATGGGCAAGCAAGCTCCATAAAAATTGTAAATCATGATAATACTGATTATTATACAGTAGCTTGTGTACAGGCTGACATTTAGTTTTTCCAAAGTGGTTGGGTTTTCTTTATCTGCACTTTGAACGCTGGGTAAGAATCATTTGACCAATTGAGAGTGTCTAGGTGAGAGGTGAATGTTTGAGAAACTCAATTCCTGCTCAAAGTAACGTCAGACACTCTACCTAATGTCAGGGCAGTTGATTGGGTAGGTTGTGAATTAAAAACAAAGAGAGAGAGGAAAAAGCAGGAACAGATAAAGTGATCACAGGGACAGTTTCCTGTTTTAGAGGCTGGATGATTTCCTTCAGGGGTGATTGCCACAGATAAGGTTACAGTTGAAGTCATGTATTGGATCCCAGATCCTAGTGGTGGGTGATACTTGGGCCAGGTGCACATGGCTTTTCAGTTATTAAAAAACAAAATATTTCAAATATTATGTAAATAATAGACCATCTTCAACAAAGAACTGAATTGATTCTACTTCTGACATGGAGTGTATGGCTATTTAACAATTGTAGTAGACAAATAATATCATGGAACATGGGGTTGGAAGGAATTTGAAAAACTGAGTGAAATTGCAGTCCAGGAGTCCCTTCAACAACAGCCAGTTAAATATTCCTACAGCCTCTCCTTAATCATTTCCAGGAACAGGGAGCTCACTTCCTCAACCATATAGAATCCTGTAAGATTGAAAGCAAAGAGGAACAGTGAATTCAGTAGTGTCTGCACAAAAGGTTTATGAGGGAATTAATAGTTCATTAAACTTTGTCCCAACTTGGGAGGAGGAATTCCAAATGAGTCTTTGAGATAACAGTGGGACCAGAAAAGATCCAAAGAGCAGTAGCTGCTTACTCTCTGCTCAGTAACACAATGCCATTACTGAACAGCAAAACGTTGGCTCCTGTAGCTTGTGTCTGAGAACAGTGACTGTTACCCTGGTAACCAAACTATGAGGCTTCTCTCAAAAGGTGGCTGTTTGCCCAGCAGTGTAGTTTTGGCTGGCTGAGAGTGAATGTAGCCCAGGCAAAAAGTGACAAGGCAGAGCAGGGGTCTAGTTTTACAAAATGCCATTAGAATTCCAAGTACTATAAAGAAAGAAGATCCAAACCAGCACATTCACTTACTCTTAGAGACACTGACTGGAATGAACACAGATAGTCTTCCCCACTCCACCCCTCACCTTGGTCCTGCAGAGCCAGAGGAGTTATTGGAGAGCCAGGCCAATTGAAAAGTCTGCTCTGCTTTGAGGATCTTTGATCTTGGCTCTTGGCTAGGAAAGCCAAGTTTACTCAACAACCTGACAACCAGAATTGTTCTCCCAAAGTTATCTAAGTGTAACAAGTCTCAAGAAACCCCTGGGAGTTGGATGTGGGGGGAAGTATAGCTTCCAAACCAATCAAGACAGAACCCTAGACAGGGGCATCTTTTTTCTCTGGTTGAATTTTTGTGTATTATCTCAAAGCCCTGAAAACCATACTTAGGGTTTAGGTCTTGGCCTTGAAAGAAAGCAACAGTAGGAATGCACTCATTGTCCACAGAACTTCAGGTCTAATGAAGATCTCTAGTCAGAGCAGTGACCTAATCAAAAAGGGTCACATCAGCCATGGCAGGCAAACAGCAGCTTTCTCTTCCTTTCCCATTGTCAAGGTCTACTCAGTGCCAATCTTTCATCAAAAGCTTAGCAAATACTGATAAATTAACTCCTCCTTTGCTATTTTTAAATGGTCCTAAAGGTGATCTCTCAGCTCTTTGTTGACCTCTGAGATCTCTGCCAGACATGACTCTGGAAAAAAGTCAGTGACATCCCAAAGAAGATAACAAAGTTCCCCAGATCAGCTTCACACTTACAACCAAAGAGAGAAGAGAAATTGGTGGGAGACTGACCTAAAGAATAAGGTATGAAAACTTGTCTCTTAGCTTAGTGCCAGGTGCTTCTCTTTCACCTTTCCACAGTGTGTCAGGGAGAGTTTAACAATCAAGCTTCTACCCCAGCATCCCGATGTTTGGGCATAAATCAGTATGTGTGTGCGTGTGTAAATATGTGCATGTGTGTTTGGGGAGGAGCAGGGACTATAGTAAACAAGGAGTTCCAGATGTCATTGCTATGGTAATAATAATTCCTATTCAGAGAGAAGGCTGAGATTCCTTTTAGTTTAACTCTGTCTGCATGACTTGACTATCCAGCAGTCTTGGATTCTCATGCCCAGTGGCTGCAGGCTCTTTCTAGTCCTTGAATGTGGTGTCAGTACTGATTTCACATAGGAAAGACAAGATTATAGGTGGGGCTTTGTCTGACCAGGATAAGGCTAGAAGCAAAAGTCTTTGTTTCTAATACCTCCTGATATTGTTGTTTTACTCCTAGAACCCAACCACTGATCCCCATCTATCCTCAGTACCAGTCACGGCTGTCTTAGCATCTTGGCCATGTCAACTGCTTATAGACCCTGATCAAGCAGTCCTCTGTTTATGGGGTGAGGTTAAGGGGTGGGTTCTGGGAGGAGGGTAAAACTGTAGTGCAGATTAGAGACCTAGGGAGATGGGGCCAGTTTTTTACTCAATGAACTTGACTGTTGTTTAGCTCTATTGTATAGGATTCTATCTCCCTCTTTGTCAGCTGGATTCAAGGGACAGGCTGGGAATTGTTTGAGGAACAATTGGTCTCTTTCTACCATCCCATTAGATGAAAGCCCTTCCTCTCCTTCCTTTGATAAGTTCACAGACACACAGTGAATTTCCATCATGGAGCTGGACCTTGAGGCATGCCCAGGGCATGGGAAAGGAGGGAGGGCTTGAGAGCTCTTGCCATCTGCTTAAAGAAACAGTATCAGGATCAAAACAGTCTCTTGGATAGACATGGATCTGAATAAAAGTCATAACGGGCCTGTCAATATTTGTCAGACTCCCATGAAGATCATTGGTGAGAATAGCTTGAAGTTCTATCACAGATTGATTAGATCTAGTTTTGAGAATTTGTAGATAAATCTATCCAAAACCAAACATTTTCATTTTGCCTACAGATTTTGGTTATATACTTTTAAACATTAGATGGTAGGTAGCTTTCGCCTTTGATTCACAGACATGTTTTTTTTTTTTTTTTTCTCAAAAAGCCTGAAAGGTCTTTGAAGAAAGGGACTGGTCTTTATATTTCCTTTTTTATTTTTTCTCACAGTCTCACAGGTTGCTGCTAATGTGCTTAATAATGGCACTGAATCCATATAAACAGAAATAAAAGGAAAACACTTTCTCTATGACCTCTCATCAAAGTCAGTTGGTTTAATCCAATTGGGTTGTATTGGTTAATATTATTACTATATAGCTCTTTTATGCCAACGCTCTATGTCTCAGGCTGTACTTAGCCTGGAAATGTGAGAATGTCTTTTAAGAAAGCCAAGGAACTTCTCCAGAATCTCTCACAGCCTTCCTGAATTGCAACAATATCCCTTCAATCAGAAAGTGTTCTGAAGTGGAGAGCCTGTGGCTTTAAACTCTTGTTCCTACATTCCCATGTATATATCTTGGGCTGTGAAAAATGAAAGTGAACCCAATGAATCTTTCTCAGAATGTTTTGGTTGTCTACTACTTTAATGACAACAAAATTTCTTGCATTTATGAGTTTTTCCCAGTTGGAACCCCAAATTTGATTTTTTTACTTGAACAGACTGACAAATTCTTCACTTCTGATAAACTCATGTACTCCCAGAACAAATGTTTTGTTTTGATTGCAAAGACATGGATTTCTGATGCTTATGCTGATATTGTTGAACTGTTTATAGCTCAACTATCCAGGGCTAATTATTTCTTATTCATTAAAACCTATGTTCTTCTTGTCCCTTGCTTTTGGAGCAGAAAAAGATGTGTTAAGTTACTTGAGGTCTAAGAAAATAGAATAAAAATAGATGTAAGAAGAAAGAGGATCATTTGGTGATTCAGAGTTGCTCCCGAGGCCTAATCCTTTATTACCTAGTAAGAACACTACATATGACACTCTGGTTTTTTGGATGATGATCAAAGGATCAGATACACTGAAGAGAGTTTTCCTTCTTCTTTACAACCCTGGAAGAGGGCATCAGCTAAAAATTAGAGTGGAATTATCTGGTTATCAAGCATTCAATTTCCTTTGCCCCTGATCACACCTGTACCATCATTTAGTCCTTCCCAGGATGAAAAATCTGGAGTGAATGAGTGGGAACAGGATGTTCACTTGTTAGGATGAATGGCTCTCCTTACTCTAAACAAACAGTTTTGCCATTGTTCCCTGGGTCTAACTCCCTCTCCACCCTCAGGCCTGTGGGCCCCTGTAGAATACCAATGAGGTTCCTGAGATCTCAGGGTAAAACAAGGCTTCTTTGTCTGGGGGAGCTATGGAGGGCTCTGTTCTAAGTGCTGACCCTGTGTTAGGGAGAGAGGGAACAGTGGGATCACTGACCTTCTCCTCCCTCCACCCGCAGGCTTCAGAGACTGTCTTTACTAGAAGAGTCCAAGAGTTTTGGGGGTGGGAAAGAGTTGGATATGCAGAGAAAGAAAATGGCAGCACTTTTTACTTTCAAGTTCTTTTTCATAATTTATAAGATGCAACTAGTATGTATCTTAACCTGTTGTGAAAGAGGAAGATCAATTTCTGAAATGTTTCTGGAGAACAATGATGGATTTCAACTACTATGTTTTTCTCTTTGGTGTACACATGCATGTGTGTGCACATTTGCATGTGTACATGTGCACATATGCATGTACACATGCATGCACACACACGTATGTGTACACACACACATCCCTTGGGCCAATTCTGATGAGACACATGCCAAGCACGATTGCAAACTTCATGCTAAGTAAACTGCCTCCACTTAAGGCAGGCAGCACAGCTAGAAATTGCTTCCAATAGAGGCCGAGTTTTCTGACAGCAGTGCTTCAGTTCTTAGAAAAGGAAGTAAATTCAGCTCTGCTACAAATGTTAACTACTTAATTTGCTTGGCTTGGGCTTCCAAGTCTCATCTCTGGTGTGATATATAAGAATCTTTGAGAAAGAGGCTCTTTGAGGACAAAGGAAGGGCTGTCGCTTTAGGAAATGGCAGGTAATAGGACTCACTCATTCTATGGTTCTGAGAAGAGAGACAAATGCCTCCACCTCAACTTTCCCATGATAGAGAAAATTTGTTCCTACAGAATCTGTTCCTGTTGATGCAGTTCAGCCACACAAATCATGAGATGGTCAAGCACTCAGGGCTGAAAAGAAGCAGTACTAGTGTTAAGAGGGTCTGGCAAAGGACTCCCCTGGTCCCTGTACCCTGGTATAGACAAGTGTTCTTTGCATAAAAATGCATATATAAATATTAATATGATTTATTTTGTTTTTATAGAGTCCCAACATGCTTCTTCAAACTAGCAGCTCCTCAGCATATTTGCTGATCATTTGTGTGTGTGCGTATAAGTACAAATAATTCATACATACATATAATATAAAAATACAAAAACAATTTATATATTCTAGGTATATATTATATATGAATAGATATATAAATTCTGTGTATATGTGCATATATATGTATATGTAATCTCTTTTCTGAAGAGATTAACAATTTTATTTCTTCTACTTTTTGGGGATCAGGCCAAGAGGCCAGAGGGAGCCGTCCTTTCCCCATCTAGTCAGTCATCTATTTGAAAATTGTTGTTTCACTCCATGTGACACTTTAGAGCATGGAGCTGGTACTTGGGGCTCAACTGTTCTTGGAGTCTGTGATTTCTTGGGTGCCCTTCCTGTTTCTCCACTGGTCTATGAATCTCAGGGACTGTTAACACTTTAGGACACCTGTGCTACCAAACCCTTGTGTGTTTTTGTCATGCCAGAAAGACGTTTCATGCTTTGCTGACGTTGTATAAAGTTTCTTTGTAGCTGTTTTGACAGAACTATAGTGTAAGACTGAGGATGGGGACATTGCCTAAGCTGTTGCATATGGGGACAAATCAGCCCTAAAAAATATTCAAAAGTTATTAAGCCTGCCTTTTTATTACTGGAAATAACAATTCTCCCATTACTATCTCCTGTCCTCTTCCAGTTTCGTCCTTCTCTTTAGACTGCTTTTTACATAGCTAGACTAAGAAAAATCAAGCATTCCATGCAGAACATACAATTTTCAGGAATATCCAGGAGCATGCAGTTTCCAAAGTTACCTCCACCTGGAATGATTGTCAAGGCCCAAATCCTATCTGACTATACTGATATCTCTGGTCTGCACTCCCTCCTGGAACTCCAAGTGCTTTAACCCTTTATAATCACTTCCTTGACTGCCTATGATTGTTAGTTGAAAATATTAGGTCTACCTAACTCATTCTTCTTTAGTAAACAAGATTCCCATCTCACATAACACCTAGCACAATGTTAAGCACATAGTAGGTACTTCATAAGAGTTGATTAATGACTAAATCAAACAAACTGGAATGATAAGAAAGGAGAGAATAATTATATAATCTCTCTGGCTTGCTACTTGAATTACTGATTATTAAAAATAATCCTCACTGTCTGGGAACGGTAAAGATTTATCTTCAAGAATGAAACAAAGTATGATTTGGGGGTCAATCTCACATTCCAGAAGCCTAAAGTTCTAAATTCTCCTACTTTTGTATTCTGGGGTGATACTCTGTCCATGCATTTGAGCACAGGGCCTGACTGGTCTGGCAGAGAGGTCTGAGTGGCATGAGCTTTCTATTGTACATCCATGACTGTTTCCTGTTCTTTTTTCCTAGGCTTGTTAGAGTGCTGTGCAAGATGTCTTGTTGGGGCCCCCTTTGCTTCTCTGGTGGCCACTGGATTGTGTTTCTTTGGGGTAGCACTATTCTGTGGCTGTGGACATGAAGCACTCACTGGTACAGAAAAACTAATTGAGACCTATTTCTCCAAAAATTACCAGGACTACGAGTATCTCATCAATGTGTAAGTACCTGTCATTCCACTCAAATCTCCGTTTTTCCCCTCTTTCCATGTTGGAGATATAGAACTCATCATTACCTTAATGGCTAGTGGGAGATTGGTGTGACACCAGAAATTATTTCTGAATTTTTGCTCTATGTGCAGATTCCACATGTGCACATCTGAAGTGAGGGGAAAGTACCAGTTTCAGAAAAGAGGGGTCTGCCTGCCCAATGCCCCCTGCCCTTGCTTTCTCCCATGTATTCTAAGTTTTGCTTGGTAAGGTTAACACTGATTGAGTTGGAGCCTCTGCAGTGGTATGTATGGAGAACTCGGGGGAAGCCCAATGACTGGACAGAGGAGGAATCTAGTGATTCTTCTAAAGAATCCCTATCCTTGTTTAGGTGTCCACTCAAGTGTCCACTTATGCAGGAAGGAAACTAGTTCCTCAATTAATAAGATTCCCTGGTCTCTTTTGTTGATCTGTTAATGCAGGATCCATGCCTTCCAGTATGTCATCTATGGAACTGCCTCTTTCTTCTTCCTTTATGGGGCCCTCCTGCTGGCTGAGGGCTTTTACACCACCGGCGCAGTCAGGCAGATCTTTGGCGACTACAAGACCACCATCTGCGGCAAGGGCCTGAGCGCAACGGTAACAGGGGGCCAGAAGGGGAGGGGTTCCAGAGGCCAACATCAAGCTCATTCTTTGGAGCGGGTGTGTCATTGTTTGGGAAAATGGCTAGGACATCCCGACAAGGTGATCATCCTCAGGATTTTGTGGCAATAACAAGGGGTGGGGGACAATTGGGCGTTAGTCTGTAGCCTCACCCCCACCCAAGGCTGGGTCCTTTCCAGGGACATGGCTTTTGAGTGAGAAAGTGTTGGCTACAGCCCAACGAGAAGGTCAGGAAGAACGTGGTGCCCAGCTGGCTTAGCCTTGCTGTTAAAAAGTTCCCTAAAAATTTTCATCTCAAAATGAAAAGCATGAGTTTTGTGGATACTTTGTATAATCAGACCATTTCTAAGCCATCTGTTGGTATCCCTTTACTCCCCTCCTAGAAGGGACCAAAACAAGAGTAGATCTGAATGCCCAAGAGTCTAAAATGCTGCCCATGAGATTGAGATATAGGTATCTGATCTGAGAGG
This sequence comes from Cynopterus sphinx, assembly GCA_030015415.1. Classification (NCBI taxonomy): domain Eukaryota; kingdom Metazoa; phylum Chordata; class Mammalia; order Chiroptera; family Pteropodidae; genus Cynopterus; species Cynopterus sphinx. The sequence continues at coordinate 56,968,779 of CM057388.1, forward strand.
GAAGGTGGATCATGGAAATTAAATAATTGACTTCAAGGTAGAATTCACAATATTCTGGGGTCCAGCACTATTAGAGGTCCCAGAGGGAAATAGAATAAATCTGCATATTTAATGCTTCATCTTTGTTTGAGGGCTATCCATGCTTCTACTGAAACACACATTAGTTTTCAGTCTCTAGAGTTAAAGGCCCTCTGGGGACTGAACATCTTTTGGTGATGGTGATGTCTTTTGTGTCTAGCAGTTGGCTTAGAAAGGTTTTTTTTTTTTTTTTTTTGGATATGAAATTCAAATCTCCTATTGGCTTTATTGAATGAGTAGGGACCAAAAGTCTGGTGACAAGAAGTATTTTCTAAGCTCAGCCTAAGTCAATGAATGGCACAACTTTCTTTCAAGATCTGTTTTGATTTTTTCACACCTTATCTGCCCCAAAAATCTCCTGAAGCCTCTCTAACCCAGGGATCCTTCTCACTCCAACTTTTACCCATTCCCATCACCCTCTGTCACATCTGGGGCCAATGACATTTGACAGATGTGCTCTGATTACTAATTTTATTTGGTGGAGATCCCTGGAATCTGGTTTCATGTCTGGCACATGCCACTCCAAGATCTCCCAGTTTGTGTTTTGACATCTGCAGGCTAATGTTGATTTCTAACCACCCCATGTCAATTGTTTTAGTTTGTGGGCATCACCTATGCCCTAACTGTTGTGTGGCTCCTGGTGTTTGCCTGCTCTGCTGTGCCTGTGTACATTTACTTCAACACTTGGACCACCTGCCAGTCTATTGCCTTCCCCAGCAAGACCTCTGCCAGTATAGGCAGCCTCTGTGCTGATGCCAGAATGTATGGTGAGTTAGTGCATGTGTACCTTGGCTCCTCAATCTCCTTATGGAGGAACTATGCATTTGGTTCTTTACTTAGGGTAAAGAGGGTGGTAATTATGAGAAAAATAAGAATATGGATGCCTGGATTTTAGCTTGTTAATCTCTCTCCACTGAAGTTAGAAGGATTTCTTCTTTTGGAAGAAAACTTTTTGGAAGTGAGGGGAGTTTTCTTGGCTGCACACAATGCTCTACGCTAGTTGACTGCTGTTCCCGACCCAGTAGCAGCATCTTGCAAAAACAAACTCAAAATTTCACAACTATTCAATACCACCTGATATATTTTTTTGTAAATCTTCAGAAAAGAGGACCATGATTATTAGTAGAGTCCACCTTTTCAGTCAGGAAAATTAAAGATGGAAGAAGAGCTCTGAAGGAAAATCTCCATAAGGCCCCACAACTCTGTAAAGCTCACCTCAGTTGACTTGTGTGTCTTAGGTGTTCTTCCATGGAATGCTTTCCCTGGCAAGGTGTGTGGCTCCAACCTTCTGTCTATCTGCAAAACAGCTGAGGTGAGTGGGCCATTTGGGTTACTTTACAAAGAATGCTTAGTACCATACAAATTTCTACACATAGACTTACATTTTAAGGACCACAGTTTCTCTTTGCTGGATTTTGCCTTTTACAAAATATTGGCTGAGTACACCTGAGCCAATGAGCATAGTGGTAAAAATATCTATATTCCTTAGAACTACATAGAAAGCTTTCCATTCCAAGATTTCCCCCTTAAAAGAATTTATAGCTTAACGTAAATATAGAGCTTAATGGTAAAATCCCCCCAAGAAATATTTATTTCTTTTAGTTAAAAACCTTTCCAAGAACATGGGTTGTATACATAGACATTCATGGGTTTTACAAAACACCTTCAGTTTGGAACTTCTCAATCTTTTGAGAAGTAAAAAACAGTACATCTGAAAAAAGAAAACACTGTATTGAGAACAGATATTGTGCACAAATGAGGCAGAGGAATAAAAGCAAATCCCAATATAGAAGGCAGTAAATAATTTATTTGAAAACAAAATGTTGGCTTTGAATTTTGCATTCTTAGACACAATTGTATAAAAACAATTGATTAACATGTTTTATGAGTATTTTATGAGTATTCTGTGTTCTGGGTTCTGTGGGGCTAGGTGCTATGGTGTGCATTAAAAAATGGGAAGACTATACTAAGGGAAGTGACACCTTAGTTAAAGATGCAGAACTAACACAGAGAAAGAGAAAGATATCAACATGTTCAGAAAGCTGCAATCATGATCTACAGTGGACCATATTTTTGCTGTTGCAAGAAACAATTATTCCCTTTGCATTTTCTTACAGTTTCAAATGACCTTCCACCTGTTTATTGCTGCATTTGTGGGGGCTGCAGCCACACTAGTTTCGCTGGTGAGTTGTCTTTGAATGATCTTGGCAAAATAATGGTCATGAGATAGCTGGTGTCCAGCTATGCCAAAAGGCAAAAAGATAGACTCATTCTAACCTTGAAATGCTGGAAGGGAGCTACTCAGAAAAGACAGCAAAGTGTAGAGACTGTGAAATTCTACTTTAGGTTGGCAAGGAAGAAAAAACTCAGAAATTAGACAGGAACAATAAAAATAGTGTGAGGAAAGAAGAAGTAACAGATTCATAGTCAAGAATGATATTATTCAGCATTTGCAGAGCATGTAATATTGCCAGATGCTTTATAGTCATACATTACAATGAATTCTCAACACATCCTCATCAGATCAATGACAAGAATACTGAAATGTTATTCAATATGGGTTTTCCAAAGCCTGGGATTCTATATACTATAAATAGAACTCTATCTTGGACACTCTTTAAGAGATTTAGTTACTCTCTTGAAAGTACCTAACAGTATGAGGATTGTTACTACTATAATGTGATTCTATGTCCCAAATCTTGCTGATGGTGTTACACTGCTGTGTCAGTGTAGTGTGTTTATGGTTCAGATTAAAAACCTAGGTTGAAGCAATTCATCTGAAGTCATTGAGTAAGTGGCCAATGTTTAAGAATAAACTTGAAGAACTCCTGCCTCCTACTGCTGAGGTTTTTATAACAGAGATGAGTTGTTTCTCATTTTCTAAAATAAACTGATGTGTTAAGCACAGGAGGGCTGTGATGCATAATGTGGTTTTGTGTCTATAGCAGGAACTGTGAGACTCCAGGTTACTCAGACATGTGGTTAGAATGATAGCAGAGCCCATGTAGTGTTTACTTCCCTCAGTGATAGGCCAAGCATAGGCGTGGAATAAATTCTTGTTGAGTTTCTTTGGGCTTGGACCATTGAAAGGAAATGTCTCAGAGAGGACTTCTAGTCAAGCATACAGGGCTTTGTTGCTTTTTACGGAACAGAAATTTTTTCTTTATTTAGCTGTGATTTTATTTCAACCCTTCTTCATTCCCAAAAGGATTGGAGGAGGAAGAGTTTCCTTTTCTACTTTCACTTATATTCTCCCTTCTGTTCCCTACAGCTCACCTTCATGATTGCTGCCACTTACAACTTTGCCGTCCTTAAACTCATGGGCCGAGGCACCAAGTTCTGATTGCCTATAAAAATTTCCCTTTCTCTAATAGTGAGACTCTAACCACACAGCCTACAATACTGCATTTTAACTCTTTGCCTTTGCCACTTACTGGCCCTCTTCTTGACAAGTGTAACAAGAAAGGAGAGTATTACAGTGATTAATGTCTTTCTGCGGACTCTTCCCTCTTACGTACCTCTTTTAGTCATTTTGCTTCACAGCTGGTTCCTGCTAGAAATGGGAAATTCTTAACATGGTGACTCCCCAACTACAAGTTACAAAGAAATGGAGGCTTTAATTCATTTTTCAAGCATCTCCTGAGGACCAGGAACCTTTTTTTTTTCCAAAGGGCACCTCCACTGATGGAAACGAAGTGGAGAAAAATATGCTCATGTAGAGAGAAGGGATGTACCTGGTCCCTTGTCATCTATAGGGGCCAAATATATTCTCTTAGGGGTGCAAAACAGAGAACTCACTCTTATCTCCCTATTACCACTGAAGATAGAAGAAAGAAAAAGAATAACAGCAAAATAATATGAGCATTTGCCCAAATCTCCCTATTGCATATGGGAAGGGGTCAAAGCAAGGATCTTTCACCCATAGAAAGAGAGCACTGATCCCAATGGCAAAGAACCATTTATGCTCTAACTCAGCCAACCTAACCTATAGCATAAGTGAGCATAGTGTCTGTGTAGACAAAGGGGCACCTGGCCTTACACCTAATTAGAGGAGAGAAACAGGTGCTGCCAGAATCTTCTCCTTGAGAACAGCTACATGACAACTGTGGGGTTTCCAAGGAGCTGAGAATAGAGAGAAACTAGCTTAGTTGAAAAATATTGGCTTGAGCAGCAGTTGTTAGTGGCTAACAGTGTAAACTGAGCCAGCTCTCTGGTAGACACAGGATAGATAACTCTTTGGATTGCATGTCTTTTTTATGTTAATTAGTTGTGTACTCTGGCCTCTGTTATATCTTCATAATGGTGCTCTTTTCATGGGGTATTATTCATTCAGTCATGGTGGGTGATTTAAAGATCTTGATTTGTTTCAGAATGATGCACATTTCACGTTTTCCAGTTTATCACTTGGTTGGGGTTGTACCAAAAAGGTCTGGAGAATGATTCTTTGAATATAATTCTGTAACAAATGGAAATTGGATGTTAAAAATCAGCAGTGATATGTAACATTGACTAGTTCTATGCATCTATTGGGATTTTGTATAAGTTACTTTGCTTTTTGAAGAAATAGATTTGATGACTTTGAACCTCAATTTGAATAACCTATTATTTTAAACATTGATTGATCATTCTTTTCAGCTAGTGAGAGATGATTTGATTTAGCAATGATACCTTGTGTGTTAAAGAGTCATATTTAACATACAGATTATTCTTTCCTGGTATAGATCACAAACTGAATGTACTAGTCATCAGCTATTCAGTTGGCAAGCTTCCACAGAAAAAGAAAGGTGGAAAGAGTTTGAAAACCGAATAGCTCCCAAGTTTCAGTCTTCTCTTTCTTATTTATTAACTTTGGGTTAAAAAATAAAAGGCTGATTGGTCTTTATTGAAGAGATTTTAGAGGTATGACTGTAGGTGCCTCTTTTGTTGTAAAGAGTTGTTTTCTTTTTTGTTTTTTTTTCTCCCAAAGCCGTTTCAGCAATGTTTAAGAATATGTAAGATCTTTACGAAAATACACTTGGTATTCGTTTTCAGACCAGTATACCAGATAAGTTTCCAGGCTGCATAGAATGAGGAGATGGAAAAGGTTCTGTAAGAAACCAATTAATATCAAAGAAAGTGAAGTAATCCATACCTTGTATTTTGTTTTGATTTAATAACATAACAAATAACCAACTCTTTCCTGAAAACCTCTCAAGCATACATACACACATATACACACAGGAAGAGAGTTAATCAACTGAAAGTGTTTCCTTCATTTCTGATATAGAATTTCAATTTTAACACACATAAAGGGTAAACGTTTAGAAACTCATCTTAAAAATGTATTTTATAAAATTAAAGAAAATAAAATTAAGAATGTTCTCAAACATTGTGTCCTTTGAGTGAATTGTTCTGTTTAACTCTACAGTAGAACTCGAATAATTGTACTTTTATTGCGCCTTGTCCAAGAAACTCATTTATTTTTCAGGTCACCAGAGTCATTCTCACAAAAATTCTTTATAATAGAATAAATAAATTGCTTCTAATTTTATATCTGGAAACACTAAGAAATAGAGGCAAAATAAATTACCCAAAGAAACCCAATAAATACATATCTGAACTTGGACTAGAACTCAGATCTTGATACCAATTCATTGCCTGTTTTAAGGTTTCTTTTCTCTTAAGTTGGGGTTTAGAATGTTCTGCTAATTCAGGGTCAAATATGTTTACTTTTTTAATATGATAATGGTACCCAGTACTGGTGTGTTTAGGATTAAGTTATTGTCACCTTTTCTTTGAATTGTTTGAAATTTCCAAAAATGAGCCCTTAATGCTTTATACAAAAATAATGCTTATCTTTTTCTGAAAAGTACTGAGTGAAAAGTTTAATGTTTGGAGCAAAGCAGATATGGTAAGGGCAATGTAAATTTAAACAGTCTGTGGCAGGACAGTAGTAAAATAAATTAGTGACATCTAATACTCTGATAGGCCAGCCCATTAACCCACTTGGGACATGGCATTAATTTCTTGTCACAGCTTGAGGCTAGAATCTGGCACTCTTGGACAGCACTCTAACCACCAGCCTAAATAAAGCTGACTTGAAATCTGCTGTAGATTCATTGCCCTGTAGTTGAAGCTGGTAAGGAGCATGGGTGGAGAGAAAGGAGACTAGCTAGGGGCAACAAGTCAGTCATCAGTTAAGAAGCTCCATTTAAAAGCTTCAATTTAATCTGATTTATGTTTCACCACAATTAATATTTTGCAAGCAAGTCTGGTTGGATGACTTTAAGACAAAAATAATAAAGATATGACAAAAGCTTATTTTCCAACACTGGCAAACAAGGACACAGCACTATACTTTGGAAAATGGATTCAGGATGATGTAGAGTAAATGTATTTTTGCCTCAGGAGCAAGAAGTCAGTTCCCAAGAAAGCTATGTTCTCCATTTGCCCTTATTTGGCTTTGACCTCTGGAAACCAACTATAGAGGGAGTTTTCAGTCTCTCAGAAGCTGAGAGCATCTCCAGTCTATCAATTGAACCCATTGTTCTTAGCTCTCCCACACACCATAAACCTCAATTCTCTGAACTGAAAGAGCCCTCTTTGTATTTAGATCAACCAAAGATCAAGATGCAGCAGTATAAACAAGAAACATTTTCTTACAGCATCGGTTGTGTTGCTTTTTCTGTCTTCAGGGTCAGTACTGCATGAACTTATGCAGGGTATGGATGCTGCATCTTTAGTTAGAGCAACACTTGTTCATGCATTAATTCAGTCTACAAACATTTATGGAGCACCTACTAAGCTTGTTGCTAAACTCTGGGCGTTTTGAGTTTGGTAGTGGTGTGGGTAGAAACGTGATAAAGATATCTTATGCTCAAGGATGTCACTTAGCCTTGATCAGAGCAGAGAGGTCTCCCAGAGTGGAGTGAAGTGGAGGCAAGAAGCATGCAGGAAGCAACCTGACCAGCTGACTGCATTGAGCACCTGATTTCTTCTCTCAGTATGTGGAAGAGGTGGTGGTTAAGGGCCATCCTGTGGCTCTGGTTTTCTCAGCCACCAAAAATCCAAAACTTCAATTTAGAGTCCTGACAACTTGTGACTTGCTCTCTTATGTCACCCTGCTTCTGGCCTTACATGTGACAGTATTATTCTCACACTGTCACAATGTAAGTGCATGCTTTCACCCATTCAATTATCTGAGGAGTCAGAGACCATGCATATAGGTCAGGGTTTACATAAATATGGGCTATTTATCATGGTTTTTATTTCCAATCAGGCTAAATATGAGAAGCCATAGAAGGGTATAATAACATAGGAGGTACTTCTCTCTTTGAATTTCCTTACTGTGAGCACAGAGTGTATCTATTTTGACATTAACAGTTTAGCTTGATGTATATTAAGTAACAAATTGAAGAAACATTAATTTTTGAATAAATAAACAAAAACTTGGCCTTTTCCTACAACAGTAGCAGGTAAGGAATTCAAGTCAATATCTACAACTGAGAAAGATATTCCCAGTTTACTCACTTGCTTTGAAACAAGCAACCACATTCTGCCCAAATTTTGTTGTACTGCAAAGTTTGATGTTTGTGTTTCCATTCTGAAACTCTTTGAATTGACCTTTATTGACTTTATTTCAAAGGAATAAAAAACAAGATAAAGTAATGAGTATCTTCTAGATTTTGAAATAATCAAAGGAAAGTCAATCTTAACATTTTATTCACACCTTCAATAAATACTTTTTTAACAAATTATTTGTGCCAGCTGTTATGCTAGGTGCTATTAATACAGCAGTAATTAAAACAGACACAATCTTGTCTCTTGTAGAACTTAACTAAAGATAAAACGGGTTGAGGAGGGAAGTAGTAAGTGTGGTGACGAATGAGACTAGTGCCATTTGACAAGAAAGGCAGAAAAAAATAGAATTGGGGAGAAATTGTACAGTCCTATGAGAAACAAAAGGTATAGTAAAAGAAGATGTAAACATGAAAGTCTGTATCTAAAGAAAGAGGCTTGGCATGCTATAGTATTTAGGAGCAAAAAAAGTTAAATGGCCTTGTACTGTTTTGCTCACCAATGTGGACAGTAAGCCAGCTCTGGGTTTCAAAGGAACTACCTTCATTGATACTTTACATACTTTGTGAACTCTACCTTTCAAACATGAGAAGAGAAGACCACAAATCTAGATCTGAGGGTTAAAATTTAAAAATAAACAAGCCAGCTGATATTTGAAAATGTGTAGATAGCTCTAATCCTACTTGATGACTTGAGATCACATGTACAACTGCTTAAAAAAGAGAAAGGAAGTGTGGCCCTTGCAATCAAAGCTCTCTTCCAAGCACCCAAATGTACCAGATGTGAATTTTGTGGAACCTTACTTGATTTAAAATCTGAAATCAGCCCACATTAACAACAAAAAATGTGAACGGAAACATAAGCATTCTTCTATATGCAGATGATATTATTATCACAAGGTAGGAGTGGTCTTAGTAAGCCAATGGCTCAGCTAATTATTGCTAGGAAAAAAACCTACTTATCAAATGTTCTAAAAAAATTGTAATTTTCTGTAGCTGTTCTCAAATTCTCATTGGTGAATAACACAAATAATTCTGTAGAGCAATTACCACAGGATATATTCTGCAGCTAGCATATCTTGGAGAACACACGACTAAGTAACATTTCTCAAAGCCAGGTGTTTGTGGGGCTTACTGAATTTGTATGTGTATGTGTGTTGTTGTTGTCTGTTTGTTTTTAGTGGCTGAGGAGGTTACAGTCGCTTTAAAATATTTACAGGTTAAAAAATTTTAATATCATGCTTTATGAAATGAGATTATGATGGTTTATTTGTCTCAGCATTAGAGAAGATCCAAAATAACTCTGAAAAGACTCTTGGCCCAGTCCACAGGCAGCCATACATCCAGCATTAATAGCTGTGCTTTACTGAGCCTTCTACAAAGTACTTTAGATAACTTATCTCATTTAACCTTCACATCAGTCCTGTGAGGCAGAAGCAACTACTATATCTTGGCTCCAGGCTGGAACACTCACCGTTATTGGTCACATCAATTTGAATTTGAGGAGTTTGATCCTATCCCAGTTCAGCTAACTGCTGAAGTGGCAGAGATGAGCTACATCCAGGGGATTGTCAGGGGCCACAATCTTAGTCATTGTATCTCAGTCTCTCTGGAAACTCCACTGAGAGAAGCAGTAGCTATAGAGGAATGGTAGAGTAAGGCAGACTGTTGTTATGATTACTGATATTGTTGTGTTTTGGATTTTTTTTCTGGAACACATTAATCACTTTAGTAATTTAATCCATTTTTGAGTAGTTGAAACCATTCCAAAATGACCTATTGCTTTGTTGGGTTCTTTTTCTTTCCTTCTTTCCTCTCTCATCTCTGTGGAGGTGCACAGGGTAGTAAGGACTGAAAGGCAAAGAAAGAAAACAGCTGTAGGTCTGTTTTCTCTGAGCCCTCACTTCAAACTCCAGAATTTAAAAAAAACATTTTTTAAATAATATTTTTATTTTTCAATTATAGTCGACATATAATTTTATATTAGTTTCAGGTGGATAACATAGTGATTAGATATCTATGTAATTCATAAAATGATCACCCCAATAAATCTTGTACCTATCCGATGCCATGTTATTACATTTCTTATGCTATACTTTATATCTCCTCAACTATTTTGTAACTCCCAATTTGTACTTCTTAATCCTTTTCTCTTTTTCATCAACACCCCAAACCCCTTCCCATCTGGTAACCCTCAAAATGTTCTCTATATCTATGCATTTGTTTCTTTTTTTCCCAATTATCTATTTTGTTCTTTAGATTTCACAGGTATATGAAATTATATGGCATTTGTCTTACTCTATTTTACTCCACACAGCACACATCTTCTAGGTCCATCATGAAATATCTTTTTCCATCTCTTTACTTTCAGTCTCTGTGTGTCTTTTAATCTAAAATAAGTCTCTTGTAGGCAGTCTGTATCTTATTTTCTTATCCATTCAGCCACCTTATCTTTTGATTGGAGCATTTAATTCATTTTTATTTGAAATGCTTGTTGATAGATATATACTATTGCCATTGTTTATCGTTCATATCTTTGATACATATTTTCTTCTCCTTAAAGAAGTTCCTCTTACATTTCCTGTAATACAGGTTGGTGATGATGAACTCCTTTAGTGTTTTCTTGTCTAGGAAGCTCTTTATCTGCCCTTCATTTCTGAATGAACACTATGATGGGCAGAGTAATTTCGGTTGTAGATCCTTGCTTTTCATTACTTTGAATATTTTGTGCCAGGCCCTTCTGCCCTGCATAGTTTTTTTTTTTTTTTTTTTTTTTTTTTTGAGAAATCAGCTTTCACTCTTATAGATGCTCACTTGTAGGTAACTAACTGCTTTTCTTTTGCTAATTTTAAGATTCTCTCTTTGTATTTAAGCTTTGGCATTTTAATAATTATGTATCTTGGTGTGAGCCTCTTTGAGTTTATTTTTTTGGGGGACTCTCTGAGCTTCCTGTGGTTGTATGTCTATTTCCTTCACCAGATTAGGTGAAGTTTTCAGTTATTATTTCTTTAAAAAGGTTTTCAATTCCTTGCTCTCTCTCTCTTTTCCTTCTGGTATCCCATGATATGAATATTGTTATGCTTGATGTTGTCCCAGAGTCTCCTTAAACTATCTTCATTTTTTTGGATTATTTTTTCTTGTTGTTTTTCTGATTGGGTGTCCTTCACTACCCCATCCTTTAAATCACTGATTCAATCCTCTGCTTCTTCTAATATGTTGATTCCTTCTAATTGTACTCTTCATTTCAGACGTTGTGTTATTCATCTCTGACTGGCTCTCTTTTGTTTTATCTCTCTATTTTTATATTTTGTATTTCTGTGTTAAAGTTCTCACTTAATTCATCTACTCTTTCCCTAAGTTCATTGAGCATCGTTATAACCAGTGTTTTAAACTCTGCAGCTAGTATACTGCTTTCTCCATCTTGTTGAATTCTTTTTCTGGAGCTTTGTTCTGTTTTTTTTTTTTTTTATGTAGGACATGTTTCTTTGTCTCCACATTTTGTCTGCCTCCCTGTGTTTGTTTTTATGTATTAGGTAGGGCTTCTAAGTCTTCCGGTCTTAAGTTGAGTGGCTTTAGGTAATAGGTAACCTGTGGGGCCCAGTGGTACAATCTTCCTGGTCACCTGAGTGAGGTGCTCAAGGTATGTTCCTTGTGTGGGTTATGTGTGCTCTCTTGTTGTAGTTGAGCCTTGTTTGCTGTTTGCATTTCGATGGGATGGATGGACCCTTAGGCTGATTGTGAGAATTGGTTCGTGAGGAGCTGACCCTATGAAGCAGAATTCACTTTAGCAGGGCTGTGGTGCCTGCCCAGTATTCCCTGCAGGTGTGTTCTCCTTAGATGCAACCTTGGGTGGAACTCTAGCTCCAGCACTGATTGGAGCAGGCCACCGGGTATGCCAGACCAAGGGCCTCCTGGGAAAGCCCAGCTGCAGGCCAAGTTCAGTCACAGCCTATGCACTTCTGGAGCCACCTGGTAAGTGTCACCAAGCAATTTTCAGATAGCTGCCATCTGTTCTGGGCTTATAGGTGACTTAAGAGGCCAAGTTAGGAACCAAGGGTGGCTGCCACTAGTATGGGGTTTGTGGCTGCTCAGAAAGAGGTACGGGGCATGCCGAGGTGAGATGCTGCTTTTTTGAGTTTTGTGAGCCTCTAAGAGATTTTAGGAAAGTCTACAGCAAGAGCCAAGACAAGCCATTTGTACGGAATGAACCATTGGAGGCAGCTTGGGTAGGTTTATAAGCTGTGAGAAGCAGAGTCTCAGGGAATCACCTAGATTGAACAACCTGTGTTATACAGGTTGATGGAGACTGATATGGTGGCCACCTGCATCCACATACTGGAAGAGGGTAGAGCTCAACAAAGGAACAATGGATATTGCCAGCACTTTTGTCAGGAAGAAAGCAGCCCCTCTAGCCCTTGCCCCAAAGCTCGACAACTCAGTGTCTCCCATATGTACCTGGAACTCCTCAAGAAACTGCCTCAGAGCTGGAGCTCAGAGTGAGAGAGTCCAATTAGCAAGTAAGCCGGGGTGTGGGCCCTTTAAGAGGAATGTCTGCAGCTTCCACAGCCCTGTGTCTCACTCAGCCACAATCTCCACTGGTTTTCACAGCCAGAGTTTCTGGGGACTTCTCTTCCCTGCACTGGAACCTTGGGCTGGGGAGTTCAGTGTGGGACTGGGACCCCTTGATCCTCAAGGTGGGGGAGGAAGCTCTGCAGTCAAGAAAGCTCTCCCAATTTGCAAGCACCACACATAGTTGTGGAACTTGGCCGTTTTGAGGTGGCCTCTTATTTATGTCCTCAGTTGTAGGACTTCTTTTCAGCCGTACCTCAGGCAACACCTAATGATGGTTGCTCTGTAGTTTCATTATAATTTTGGTGTGGTTGTGAGAGGAAGCATGCACAGCATCTATCTTCTATGCCATCTTGACCTGTCCCACCCATAATTCATTAATTTTTAAAACACTAGGCTTAGGTGTGGTTTCATCAATGAGTTAATATTGGATTTAAATATGGCAAATTAGCATCTTCTCTCAAGCAGATCTGGGCATATGTGATACTACAACCCTAATAAGAACTCCAGGCTCTTTGTTATTTTGATACGTCAGCCTGGAAGATACCCTGTCTGACAAACACTTCTAGAAATAGATGTAAATTTTAATTGAAATTGCTCCATGCCCCAAGCTTTTACTTTCACAGATTAGGGAGACATTTATAGTGTTCCTTATCCCTTTCCTACAATAAAAGCCCAGGGGAGCTAATTTCCAGGGCTGTTTTCATATTTTGAGGTTCTCCAATTGTTCCAAGGAGTATTAGGAAAATGATGCAAATAAGATTTTAATGCAATTCCAATTTTAAAGGCATATACCATACATATTTAGGAAAATAGAATAAGATAAACTAAAATAAAAGAAGCACTAGATTCCAATGCTAAAATATTTGGGGATTATTTCTTTAAAACTTGGTTATTAAAAGAGGAGATGCCTTGTAGGTTTGGCCTCATTCCCTCTGTCTCTGCCTTCCTGGCTTACAGTTGTGTACAATGATGTTTCCAGGACTGGGCTTTACTGTGACTCCTATACTCATGGGCCCTCCCATGTAGTGTTTCTGCATCCCAAACTTACCCCATCTTCCCTTGAAGTGCCAGGACATAGGCTGTCAATACATCTCATGCTGGTGGGGAGAGAACCTGGTAGTCAAAATTTTATTCTATGGTCCTCCAAATACACCTAAAATGATACACTTTAAGAGAGAAATTTAAAAAATTAGAGTTTGTTCTGAGATTATTGTTCAAAAATCTAAATATCATCCTAGATACTTCATGACCCACACTAGTCCTGTCCATTCCAACTTTTCCCTCTCATTATATTTGAAACTTGAATGATGACAATAGCATACTCTCTGCTCTTTCAGGCTTTATTCTGGCCCCAGATCCAATCCACCCTCCTTATTAGAGTTATTAATAAGGCCGTTCTATCTACAGTAACTTTTTGTTAAAAAAAAAATTACTGAAAGCCTACCCTGCTAGTGACTCCTGTGTAGCCTTTTGTCTCTTCCTCTCCTGTACCCCTGTCACCTGACCCCAATCCTCCATAATAAGATTCAGTCCTTCTCTGCCTCTTCCACTGTCAAGGGAATCTTCCCTGAAAGACTAACATTTCCTATGCTTCCTTCACTGAATTATTCATCTTCGCTGCCGGGGCATGACAAGACTTCTCATTGAAAGCCCTGGATGGGAATGACCTACCCTGCCCAGCACCCACATTAGCCAGAGAAAGCCAAGGGAAGGAAGAGGTGCAGCAGCAGGGGCGGGAGGTTTCACAGGAGGGCCTGTTCGAAAAGGAGTCCCTGAGACCCGGACCCAGGTGGCAGGAGGGTGATGGGACATATGGAGGCTCTGCACTTCAGGGTGACCATGGTGCTGGTTAGCTGTGTCATCCTTCTCAAAAGCTTTGGACAAACACAGAAGGCCTGATCCTGCATGCTCTAGAACCTGCCAGTGCTGAGAAAAGAAAATCCAGTCATGGCATCAAGGAGACCTCAGCCTCTGTCTAGACCACTGATACTGCTTGACTGTTTAAAGTAGGACAACTTATTCCTGTTGTATCTGGAAGGATAAGGCCCATGGGGAGGGGAGAACAAAGTGGGGGAGAGGAGACCTAATTTATGGTTGTAGCTCTGGCATTAGCCTGCTGTGTGACCCTGGGCACGGCACTTGGCTTCTCTGTGTCTGAGTCTTCACTGGTACAAGGGAGGCAGCAATTCAGGGTGGGGGCTCTGGAGTCATGCTGTTCGGGTTCATATCTCAGTTCTACCCCTCTGGGTAAGTGACCGTGAAAAACGTTTAGCCCCTCAAAGCCTCGGTCTCCCCATCCATAAACTAGGGACGACAACAGTGCCCATCTCAAAAGACTGCTGTTAGCACATGTACCTCAGTCAGCATGCAGCCTTAAGAAATATTCCATAAATGGTAGCTATTTGCCTCTCATCAGAGATCCTCATTCCCCAGAGTTTGAGCTGTTGAACAGTGGTCACCTTTCAGGTCTGTCATTTGTCCCAGTGTTTGAGTCACTGGGACCTGGCTTTTCATTCCAGAGGGAGCATGCCATTCTGGTGATGAGAAGATGTGGTGTGCAGGTTGCCTGAGCCAGCTCTTCAGAATACATGCAGGTCAATGTATATCGCATGTGATTTTGTGCGAATGCACATGTGGTCTTCCTCATCTTCAAAGCACCCTTGGGAAGGCTGCCACGGAGACCAATGCTCCTGGGCTCCCAAGGCCACCTGGCCACAGCTCTGCATATGGCAGGGTAAGGGCTGTTGGGGAGGAAAAATAAGTTTCCCTCTACACTTCTAGGTTCTTGGCTGAGACCCCCCCCCCCGTAATAAAAGACAGGTTAACAGGAGAAAAACAAACAGAAGTTTAATTACATACCTCCTGTAAATTTGGAAGAGACCCAGGAAAACTGAGTAATCCCCCAAAATGGCCCAAGCTGCTACTTTAAATATCATCTCCAGTCAGAGACAAAAGAAGATGTTGTGGTAGGGGGCGGTTATGGGAGGTTACCAGGCAAAACACAGTGAACAAGGGAAAGGCTGTTATGCAGATCTAAATCCTGGCCTTCTCCATTCATAAGAGTTTCTAGAGGTTTAGTCATCCTTCTCTTCCTGGTACAGAGAGGGAGACACCCTTATACATGGAGGTTTCCTTTATAAATGTAAATGTCTCACAAAAGAGTAACTTCATTCAGTTTTCAGACCTTTTCCTATGTCTGCTGCATCTTAAAAATAATCAGCCTGAAATAATCCTTATGCTTAAAAGGCATATTTTGGGGTGGCAAATTCTGCTCCCCTTCAGTGCCCACACCCAGGGAGCCAGAGCTGGAGTAGGTCAGGGTCAGGACAAGGCGGCAGCAAGTCCCAGGGGCTCCCCGCCCACCCTCAGGGTACCCAGCCAACCAGCTGGAAATGTGGCACTTCCACTGGCCTCTGACCCCAGACCTGGCTGGCTTGGCTTCTGCTTACTTTACATGTGGGGAGTGACCTAGGGTTCTGCCGAAAGGGGAAGCTTCAAAGAGGAGGCCCCACTTCGTCACCTTTCAAGCCCATTAATGGTGTTGCAAACAACCTTGCTAACAGAGCAGCTAGGACTGGCCCCGTGGAGGATTGCCACTCAGCATTGTCGTCCAAGTTGGAGCTGCCACCAGTGTCTCACCGGCCATTCTTTGATTTATTCATTCATGCATTCATTCCAAAATATCGAGCTGCCACTTATCCTGAGGTTGGCCCTGAACTAGGAGCTGTAGGATGTTCAGCAATGAGGAAAACAGCACGGGCCTGGACCTTGGCAGCTTACAGTCTAGTAGGGAAGGCGTGGAGGCATTTATGAAGAACCACACATATGAATGTGAGATCCCCTGTAAAAGAAGAAAATAAAAAGTAGGATATTGTGAGCGCCTCTAAGCTGGCGTAGGAGGCCAGGAAAGAACTCTAAGGAGATGTTTAGGCCCGATCCTGAGAAAGAGAAGGCACCATTGAATGAGTGCGAGGAGGTGGGTGCAGGAGGCTGAGGTGTGTCCCCACCCACAGGCCAGGGCATTTCCAATCCCATTTTCCTTGATAGAGTCAGGCTCTCTGAGCTCTGGACGCCTGTTTGCTTTCACTTGTCAGATAAACCCTATGACTGCTGCCACCCAGGTGTTTCAGCGTCCAGCCCTCAGACCACATATATGAGAGTCGCCTAGAAAGCTAGATCAAATGTGAATGCCTGGGCCTCACCCCCATCCCAGTGATTTGGATTAAGCAAGCTGGGTTGGGGCTCAAGAATTTACATTTTTAACAAGGTTCCCAGTTGGTTCTGCTATCAGTGGTCTGCTGCTTATGGACCATTCTTGGAAAGCATTGGCAGGATCAAGTCTAAATGCTTTAGACTTTAGATAGTCACTGGTCACATGCCTCCACACTGCTCACCCCCACCCTCACCACAATCCCATACTCCGCATCACTGGAGTAATCATTCTAAACACAAACTTGAGCTTCCACCCCTTTGCTGGAAACCCCTTCTTTTATTGCCTACTACTTTCAAAATACATCACATTCCTTAGCAGGGATTAAATAGCTCATTGTGCTTTTAGTTCTGCCTCAACTTCTGCTTCTTCTGTTTCCCATTTACCCACTTTATCTCCACACTTCAATTAATGCCTGGTGCAGGATAAACACTGGATACATATTTATTTATTTATTTATTACTATGAACATAAGGGGCTTGAACATGTCATATTTCACTGAGGAACCAGGAGGTATTTCAAGTCATGAAAATAATATCTAGGAGAGATAGAGTTATCTTCAAATATTGGAAGGTCTGTATCATGTGAAACATGTTCTGAACGGCCCTAGGACCAATCAGTGGAAGTCGTAAGAAGTCGGGATTTGACTCCATATAAAGAAGTGTGTGCCATTTTTGCAGAGATATAATCACCTGCATTGAAAAGTGGTAAGTTTCCTGTCATTTGCATATTCTAGCATTGATTCTGTGACCGTTTGGCAGGCTTTTGGTGAAAGTACTCAAACATGGGGCGGCAGCTAGAAGAAATAACCTTCCATTCTTTTATTTAAATATATATATTTTTAATTTTTCAATTACAGTTGGCATACAATATATTAGTTTCATGTGTAACATCACATGGTGTTCAGATATTTATATAACTTATGAAGTGATCACCCTGATAAATCCAGTATCCAAATGACACCATACATAGTTATTACAACATTATTGACGACATTCCTTATGCTATATTTACAAACCCATGACTATTTTGTAATGACCAATTTGTACTTCTTAATCCTTTCTCCTTTTTAACTCACCATTCAAGCCCCTCCCGTCTGGCAACTATCAAAAAAAAAATGTCCCCTGTATCTATGAGTTTGTTTCTGTTGTGTTTGTTTATTGTGTTCTTTAGATTCCACACATAAGTGAAATCATAAGGCATCTGCCTTTCTCTGTCTGACTTACTCCACTAAGTGTACAATACCCTCTAGGTCCATCCATGCCGTCGCAGATGGAAAGATTTCATTGCTATTTATTTATTATTTTTATGGCTGAGTGATATTCCATCATATATATGTACCAACTCTTCTTTTTTTAAATTAATTTTAGTATTAGTTTCAAGTATACAGTACATTGGTTAGACATTTATACAGTTTATAAAACAATCTCCCAGTTGCTCTTTCTCTCCATTGGCTCTCCACGTAACCATTACATTAATGCTAACTACACTCCCTATGCCATGCTCCCGATCCCCGTGACCGTCTATCAACTAGTAATTTGTACTTCTTTAACCCTTCACCCTGTTCTCCCAGCCCTCCCAACCCCTCTCCCCGCTGGCCATCACCAGATTGTCCTCTGTATTTGTGAGCCCATTTTTTATTAGTTTGTTCTTTTTGTTCCTTAGATTCCACATGTAAGTGAAATCATATGGTATTTATCTTTCTCTGTCTGACTTATTTCACTCAGCATAATAACCTCTAGGTGCGTCCAAGTGTTGCAAATGGTTTTCCTTTTTTAATGGCTGAGTAATGTGCCACTGTGTATATGAACCATAACTTCTTTATCCAATCATCTGTTGATGGGCATGTAGGTTGCTTCCGTATCTTGGCTATTGTCAATTGTACTGCCATAAATATTGGGGTGCATATACGAATTTTTGTTTTGTTTTGTTTTGTTTTGTTTTGGATAAATTCCCTGAAGTTCAAATGCTGGGTTAGAAGTTAGATCCATTTTATATTTTTTAACAAACCTTTAGACCATTTTCCATAGTGACTGTACTAATTTGCAATCCCACCAACAGTATATGAGGTTTTCCTTTTCTTGCATTCTCACCGAAACCTGTTTTTCTTTAATTTATTGATGATAGTCTTTCTGACTGGTGTGAGGTAATAATTTATTGTGGTTTTATTTTGCATTTCTCTGATGATGAGTGACCTTGAGCATATTTTCATATGTCTATTAGCCATCAGTATTTCCACTTTAGAGAAGTATCTGTTCAGATCTTCTGCCCATTTTTTAATTAGGCTGTTTGTTTTTTATTGTTGAGTTGTATGATTTCTTTATATATTTTGGATATTAACCTCTTATTAGATGTATCATTCACAAACATCTTGTCCCAATCAGTTGATTGTCTTTTTGCTTTGTTGTTGATATTCTTTGCTGTACAAAAACTTCTTCATTTGATGTAGTCCCATTTGTTTACTTTTTCTTTTGTTTTCCTTGCCTAGGGAGATACATCCAAAAAGAAATCACTGTTGGTAATATCAGAGAGTTTACTGTCTCTGTTTTCTTCCAGACGTTTTATGGTTTCAGGTTTTACATTTAAGTCCTTGAACCATTTTGAGTCTTTTCTTGTATATGGTGTAAGTAGGTGTTCCATTTTTTTCTCTTTTTTTTGCATGGATCTGTCTAATTTTCCCAACACTATTTATTTGAGACTGTCTTTACCCCATTGTAGAGTCTTACCTCCTTTGCCATGTGTTTCGTGAACATATAGACATATATTTATTTTTGGTCTCTCTATTATGTTCCATTGATCGATGTGTATTTTTATGCTGGTATGATGCTGCTCTGATTACTGTAGGCTTGTTGTATAGTTTGATATCAGGCAGTATGATACCTCCAACTTTGTTTTTTTCTCAAGACTGCCATGGCTCTTGGTGTCTTTTATAGTTCCATATGAATTTTAGGATTATCTGTTCTAGCTCTCTGAAAAAATGCCATTGGTATTTTGATAGGGATTGCATTGAATCTATAGATTGCTTTGGGTAGTATGGTACATGTTGATTCTTTCTACTATTCAGCACGGTATATGCTTCCATTTATTTGTATCTTCTTCATTTTTTTTTCAATGACTTATAATTTTCTGAGAACAGGTCTTTCATTTTCTTGGTTAATTGGATTCCCAGGTATTTTATAGTTTTTGATGCAATTGTAAATAAGATTCTTTTATTAATTTCTCTTTCTGGAAGTTTATCATTGATATATAAAAATGCAACTGACTTCTAAATATTAATTTTGTAACCTGCTACTTTTCTGAATTCACTGATCAGTTCTAACAGTTTTGTTTTATTTTATTTTATTTTTTGGTGAAATCTTTGGGGTTCTCTACATGTAGTATCATGTCATTGGGAAATTGTGAGAGTTTTACTTCTTCTTTTTCAGGTAGGATACTTTTTATCTCTCTTGTCTTATTGCTGTGGCTAAGACTTCCAATATAATGTTGAAGAGATGTGGTGAAAGAAGGCATACTTGTGTTGTTCCTAATCTTAAGGAAAAATGCTTTTAGCCTTTCCCCATTGACTATGATGTTAGTGTAGGTTTGTCATATATAGCCTTTATTATGCTGAGGTATCTTCCCTCTATTCCTAGTTTGCCAAGAGTTTTTATCATAAATGGATGCTGGATTTTGCTGAATGCTTTTTCTGCATCTATTGATATGATCATATGGTTTTTATCTTTCGATTTGTTAATGTGGTATATCATATTAATTGATTTGCAGATACTGTACCAACCTTGCATCTCAGGAATACATCCAACTTGATCATGGTATGATATTTTTAATGTATTGCTGAATTTGGTTTGCTAATATTTTGTTGAGGATTTTTGTAGCAATGTTCATAAGAGATATCAGGCTATAGTTTCCTTTTTTGTAAAGTCTTTTATTTCTTGTTAGGCTCTGGTTGCTATTTATTTTATTTTATTTATCTTATTTTTTTTATAATGTCTTTGTCTGGTTTAGGAATCGAAGTAATGGTGATATCTCATTGTAATTTTAATTTGCATTTCTTTGATGATGAGCATTTTTTCATATGTCTATTGGCCATCTGTATTTCCACTTGGAGAAGTATCTGTTCAGGTCTTTGGCCTGTTTTTTAATTGAATTGCTTGTTTTTTTCTCATTGAGTTGTATGAGTTTTTTATATATTTTGAATATAACCTCTTATTATTTGTATCATTAGCAAATATCTTCTCCCAATCAGCTGGTTGTCTTTTAGTTTTGTTGCTGGTTTCCTTTGTTGTACAAAAACTTTTTAGTTTGATGTAGTCCCATTTTGTTTCCTTTTTACTTTGCTTCCCTTTCCCAAGGAGGTATATCTGAAAAGAAATCACTGTTAGCAGTATCAGGGAATTTATTGTCTATGATTTCTTCTAGAAGTTTTGGTTTTTTTGGGGGTCCTACATTTTAATCTTTAATGCATTTGGTGTCTGTTCTTGTATACAGTGTAAGGCAGTGGTCCACATTTTTTCCATGTATCTGTTCAATTTTCCAACAGCATTTATTGAAAAGAGTGTCTTTAATCCATTGTATATTTGTACCTCTTTTTGTCATATATTAAGTGAGCTTTTAGGCATAGATTCATTTCTGCACTCTCTATTCTGTTCCATTGACCAATGTATCTGTTTTTATACTAGTAAAATCCTGTTTTTTTTTCTGGTTTTATTGAAATATAGTAGACAATTAGTTGCTCATATTTACATTATACAATTCAGTGAGTTTTCTTACAGTTGTAGTTGGCATACAACCATATGCCAATTTTAGTTGTATAGCATAGTGATCAGAGAACCACAAACTTGCAAAGTGATCATCTCACTAAATCTAGTACCCTCTTACCCTTTACATATTTAGTACAACATTATTAACCTTCTTCCTCATGCTACACTCTACATCTCCATGTCTATTCTGCAACTATCCATTTGTACTTATTAATCCCTTTGCCGTTTTTTCGCCATCTCCCAGACACCCCTCCCATCTAGTATCCCTCTAAATATTCACTGTATCTATGAGTTTATTTCCACTTTTTGTTGTTGTTGTTGTTGTTGTTGTTGTTGTTGTTGTTTTTGATTTTCTTCTTTAGATTCCACATGTACGTGAAATCATGCAATATTTTTTTTTTCTCTATCTGACCCATTCATTCAGTGCAATAAACTGTAGGTCCATCAGGGCAATATCTTTTTCCATCCTCTTTCTTTTAGTCTGTGTGTTTCTTTTAATCTGAAGTGAGTCTTTATAGGAAGCATAGGGGTCTTGTTTTCTTATCCATTTGGTCACTATATATTTTGGTGGGAGCACTTAATTCTTTCCCATTTGAGGTATTTATTGAGAGAAATGTAGTTATTACCATTCTTTATTCCTACTTTTGATACATATTTTTTTCTTTGTAAAGAAGTCTCTATAACATTTCTTGCAATACTGGCTGAGTAATGATAGATTCCCTTGGCTTATTTTTGTCTTGGGAAGCTCTTTATCTGTCTTTCAACTTTAAAAAATAGCTTTGCTGAATAAAGTATTCTTGGTTGTAGATCCTGGGTTTTCATCACGTTGAATATTTTGTGCCAAGCCCTTCTGTCCTGCATAGTTTCTTTTGAGAAATCAGCTGCCAGTCTTATGGGTGCTTCCTTGAAGGTAACTAACTGCACATCTCTTGCTGCTTTTAAGGTTCTTTATTTGTATTTAAGTTTTGGCATTTTAATGATGGTATGTCTTGGTGTGGGCCTCTTTGGGTTCCTCTTTTTTGGTACACTCTGAGCTTCCTGGGGTTGTGTATCTATTTCCTTCAACAGATTAGGAAGATTTTCCATCATTATTTCTTCAAATAGTTCTTCAACATCTTGTTCACCTTCCAGTACCCCTGTGACATGGATATTTTTACATGTAATAGTGTCCCATAGGCTTCTGAAATTATTATTATAATCTTGGCTTCTTTTTTCTTTCCATTCTGATTGAGTGTCCTTGGCTTCCCCATCCTCTATATAAGTTGTTCAATCCTCATCTTTGTTCACTCTGTTTTTTCTGTTTATCATACTTCTCATCTCAGATAATGTGTTCCACATTTCCAACTGGTTCCCATTCATAATTTCCATTTCCATTTTTGTTTTTTATCTCTGTCAAAGTTCTCACTGAATTCATATACACTTCACCTAAGTTCATTGAATATCTTTATAACCAATGTTTTGAACATCACACTTGTTAGATTGCTTGACTCTATTATTCCTGAAACTCTGTTCTGTTCACTCATATGGTTTCTGCTTCTTTGTCTTCCCATTTTGGCTGCCATTCTGTGTCTGTTTCTATATACTAAGCACTGCTTTTAAGACTCCAGGTCTTATTAGTGAGGCTTTGTGAAGAGTCCAGTGACACAGCTCTGAGAGGGATTCAGCTGCAAGCCAAATTTATCCCTAGTCTATTCCCTTCTGGGGTTACCTGTTAAAATTCATCAAGCAATCCACAGATACTGTGCTTATAGTTGCCTCAAGAGGCCACACCAGAAACCATCGTCAGCTGCCACCAGTGTGATTCTTGGCATTGCTCAGCAATGGGCATTTGACTGTCTGTCTTTGGTGGAGTCGCAAGTTGAAGGAGGCAAAGTTTCAGGAAATCCTCTGGGTGGAGGGACCTTTGTTATCCAGTTTAATCACATCTCAGCTATGGTGGCACCGAATCCACACTCTGGGAGTAGGGAATGCTCAGCAGAGGAACAGTGAATACTGCTGGCAATTCTATACAGAGTGAGCCTCACCTCTGGCCCTCACTCTGACAACTCAGTGTCCTCCTGTAAGTCGCTGGCACCCCTAGAGCAGCCATCCAGTGCTGGTGCTCAGTGCATGCAGGTCCATCACTGTGAAAGTCTGCTTTTGGACACGGCCCCTTTAAGATGCATCTACAGTTGTCAGCTGCCGCTGCCACCGCAGCCTCTATCCCACTTAGCTGCTCTGACTGGGCAGCCTTGTGTCTTCACCCCCTCCTAATTTCAACTGTTGCAGGTTGATTATTTTTCTCAGTTGTAGTGCTTCTGTTCCTCAAGATACTTTTGCTTCCTATTTCCTTGCTGTTTGCTCCTTGTTTCTGTCACGACTTTGTTTTGGTTGCAAGAGGAATGAACAGAGCCTTTATCATCTGCGCCATTTATTTCTCTTTCTTGCCATGTTGTTTCGATTACTGTAGCATTGTATAGTTTGATATCAAGTAATGTGATACCTCCAACTTTGCTCTTCTTTCTCAAGATTCCCATGGTTATTCAGGGTCTTTTTATGGTTCCATATAAATTTTAGGATTATTTGTTCTAGGTCTCTGAAAAATACCATTGGTATTTTGATAGGAACTGCATTGAATCTATAGATTGCTTTGGGTAGAATGACCATTTTAATGATGTTGATTTTTCCTACCCATGAGCACAGTATATACTTTTGCTTATTTGTATCTTCTTCAATTTCTTTTTTCAGTGACTTAAAATTTTCTGAGACTGGGTCTTTATCTCTTTGGTTAATTTGACTTCCTGGTATTTTATTGTTTTTTATGCAATTGTGAATGAGGGTTGTTTTCTTAATTTCTTTTCCAAAAAATTTATTATTAGTGTACAAAAATGCCACTGACTTCTGAATATTTATTTTGTATCCTGCTACTTTGCTGAATTCATTGATCACTTCTAACAGTGTTTTGGTGGAATCTTTAGGGTTCTCTCTAATAGTATCATGTCATTGGCAAATAATGAGATTTTTACTTTTTCCTTTTCAATTTGGATGCCTTATATTTCTCTTTCTTGTCTTATTGCTGTGGCTAAGACTTCCAATACAATGTTGAAGAGAAGTGGTGAATGTGGGCATCCTTGTCTTGTTCCTGATCTGAAGGAAAAATGCTTTTAGCCTTTCCCCATTGACTATGATGTTAGTGTAGGTTTATTATATATGGTCTTTATTATGTTCAGATATATTTTCTCTATTCCCACTTTTCTGAGACATCTTTTCATGAATGGATGCTAGATTTTGTTGAATGCTTTTATTTGCATCTATTGATATGATTATATGGTTTTTATTTTTCAACTTGTTAATGTGATGTATCACATTAACTCATTTGCAGATATCATACCAGTCTTGAATCTCAGGAATAAATCCAACTTAATAATGGTATATGATATTTTTAATATATTGCTGAATTCGGTTTGCTAACTTTTGTTGAGGATGTATCACCTCTTTTTTATCCATACATCTATTGATGGACACCCAGATTGCCTCTGTATCTTGGCTATTGTAAATAATGATGCAAGGAACATATGAATGCACATTTCTTTTCAAATTAATATTTTGGGTTTCTTTGAATAAATACCCAGAAACGTGTTTACTGGGTGCTTCTTTATCTTTTTTTTAAACAAATAGAAAAGGATGTCTTTATTAGTGAGATATATCTAGATGAAAATGTTATCATTGGCACTCCTCTGCCACTTTTGGTATATGATACACATTTTTGGTTTCATTTATATTTCGTATATCTCATTTTACCTATTCTGTTCTATTTTTAGACAATGATAGTATTATCTTTCTATTATTTGATAATCTTTTTAAAAACTTCATTTATTTATTTGTTAAGTTTATTGGGGTAACATTGGTTAATACAATTATATAAGTTTCGAGTGTACATTATAATTTTACATGTGTATATTATATTGTGTGTTTACCACCCAAAGTCCAGCTTCCTTCAGATACCATATATTTGAGCTCCTTTACCCACTTCTTGCTCCCTCTACCCCTCTATATTTGACTCTCTTTAATCATCAACCTACCCCTTATTCCCCCAGCCCCTACCCTCTGGTAATCACTAGTCCATGTCCACGAGTCTCTGTTTGTTTGTGTCTTGTTCATTTGTTGCTTTTAGGTTTATATACTACATATAAGTGATATCATGTGATTTTCAACTTTTTCTGTTTAGCTTATTTTGCTTAGCATGATTATCTCAAGGTCCATCCATGTTGTTGCAAATGGCAGTATTTCATCTCTTCTAATAGCTGAGTAACATTCCATTGTATATATGTACCAGTGCTTCTTTATCCAGTCATCTATCGTGGACCTTCAGTTGCTTCCATGTCTTGGCCACTGTGAATAATGCTGCTATGAACATCGGCATGCAAATTTTTTTTCTTTTTGGATATGAGTTTTCAAGTCTTTGGTATAAATACCAAGTTGAGGGATGGCTGGATCATATGGTAGACCAATTCCTAGTTTTTTGAGGAATCTTCATACTGTTTTCCATAGTGGCTGTACCAGTTTGCAGTCCCACCAGCAGTGAATGAGTGTTCCTTTTACTTTGCATCCTATCTAACATTTGTTATTATTGTCCTGTTGAGTATAGCTATTCCAACAGGTGCGAGATGGTATTTCATTGTGGTTTCGATTTGCATTTCCCTAATAGCTAGCAATGTAGAGCATCTTTTCATATATTTGTTGGTTATTTGTATGTCCTCTAGGGAGAAGTGTCTGTTCAGGTCCTCTGCCCATTTTGATTGAATCATTTGTTTTGTTGTTGTTGCTGTGATTGAGTTGTATGAGTTCTTTGTATATTTTGGATATTAGGCTCTTATCAGAGGGATTGCTTGCAAATGTATTTTTCCATTGAGATGGTTGTCTCTTTACCTTATTGACAATTTCTTTTGCTGAGCAGAAGCTTTTTAGTTTGTTGTAGTCCCATTTATTTAATTTAGCTTTTACAATAGTTTCAGTAGTGTTTGCTCAGATTCCCCTGGAGCTCCATGGTATTTGGTCTCAGAGGGTATGGGAGGAGAGGCTCTCTGGTTTGGAGGTTGGAGCCTGCAACTCAGCCTTGGTTTGCAGCTGCTGCTGGTAAAAATCAACTGCTCTTTCTCTGCCATCTGCTTTTCTGCTTTCTGCCTTGATGACTGCGCCCCGCCACTGGATGTATGGAACTTACAACTGTCCGAGGCAGTGCAGTTTAGGGAAGTCGCCAAATCTTCTCCACTCCCCCTCCTCCTACAGGTAACTCCAGTAGCTGTGAGAGGCAGTTTCTTTATTTCTCCCTGTCCACCACCTGACACCTGGGGTTCTTACCTGTGGTAACTTTTATGTGCAGATTCCACACTCAGACATGCTGGTGTGCAATTTAGATATTTTTTTGTTGAGTTTTAGATGTTCAGCTTATTGCTATTTCAAGGGGAGAGATCTGGGGATGTCTCTCACTCTGCCATGTTTCCTCTGGACCTAAGAGATTTTTTAAAAAATTATTTTATTATTAGTTTCAAGTATACAGTACCTTGGTTAGACATTTACATAGTTTATAAAATGTAAGAGGTCTTTATTCTAGATACATATCTTTTATCAGAGATTTGATTTGCAAAATTTTCTCCCATTCTGTGTATTATCTTTTGACTTTCTTGATATTGTCTTTAAAGCACAAAGTTTTAAATTTTAATGCATTCTTATTTGTCTTTTAATTTTGGTTGCTTTTTTAAAAAGTCTATTTTGTCTATTATAAGTATTGGTACCCCAGATTTTCTTTTTATTTGCATTTTCACGAAATATCTTTTCCCATCCCTTTACTTTTAGTCTGTGTGTCTTTTGATCTGAGGTGAGTTTCTTGTAGGAAGTATATGTAAGGGTTTTGTTTTCTTATCCATTCAGTCATCTTACCTTTTAATTGGAACATTTAATTCTTTTACAATTAAAGTAATTTTTGATAGATATGTAGTTATGCCATTTTATTATTCACATATCCCTCTGACATTTCCTGTAATACAGGTTGGTGGTGATGAACTCCTTTAGGTTTTACTTGTCTAGGAAGCTCATTATCTCTCCTTTGGTTATAAATGATAGCTTTGCTGGGTAGAGTAACTATGATTGTAGGTCCATGCTTCTCATCATTTTGAATATTTTATACCAATTCCTTCTGGCCTGCAAAGTTTCTGTTGAGAAATCATCTAACAACCTTATGGGAGCTCCCTTGTAGGTAACTAATTGCTTTTTTCTTACTGCTTTTAAGACTTACTCTTTGTCTTTGACCTTTGTCATTTAATGATGATTTGTCTTAGTGTCAGCCTGTTGGGTTCCTCTTGTTTGAGACTCTGCACTTCCTGAGCTAGTATGTCTATTTCCTTCACCAGGTTAGGAATGTTTTCTGTCATTATTTCTTCAAATGGATTTTCAATTCCTTATTCTCTTTCTTTACCTTCTGGTCTCCTTGTGATGCAAATGGTGGTATGTTTGATGTTGTCCCAGAAGCTCCTTAAACTATTCTCATTTTGGGGGTGTTCTCTTTTCTTTTTGTTGTTCTGCTTGGGTGTTTTTTCTACCTTCTATTCTAAATCACCGATTTGATACTTTGCTTGTCTAATCTACTGTTGATTCCCTATAATGTATTCTTCATTTCAGTTATTGTATTCTTCAATTTTGACTGTTTCTTTTAATATTTGTTTTCTATCTCATTGTTAAAGTTCTCACCGAGATCATGTGTTCTTATAACCAGTGTTTTGATCTCTGAATTTAGAAGATTGCTTGTCTCCATTTTGTTTATTACCTTTTCTGGAGCTTTGTTCTGTTCTTTTATTTGGGAAATATTTCTTTGTCTTCCCATTGTGGCTGCCTCCCTGTGTTTGTTTCTATATATTAGGTAGGGCTGCTATGTCTCCTGATCTTAGTAAAATGGCCTTATGCAGTAGGTGTCCTGTGGGGTCCATGGTACATTCTCTCTGTTAATCTGAGCCACGTGCATCAGGTGTGTGCTTTGTGTGTCTTGTACATGCCCTCCTGTTACAGTTGAGCTTTTGTTGCTTTTTGCACATCTGTGGGAGTGATTGATCCTCAGGCTTGTAAATTGTGAGGACTGGCCTGCGAGGTGCTGACCCTATGGATTAGGATTGGCTTGAGCAGGGCTCTGGTGCCTTTCAAGTCCATCCTTTGGGTGTGTTTTCTTTGGATGCAGCTTCCAAGGTGCTTTGGCTTGGTCTGAAGCCAGCTCCCAGGCATTCTGGCCCTGGGTGTTCCTGGGAGGGGCCCCACTGCAGGCCAAATTCAGCCTCAGCCTTGCCATGTCGGGGCCACCTGGCAAGAGTCACCAACCATTCTACAGATGGCTGCCACCCATGCAGGCCTTGGAAGTGCCTCAAGAGGCCAAGACATGAACAAAGGCAGGCTGCCACTGTTGCATGCCTTGAGGTTACTCAGCAAAATGTACAGGGCATGCTGAGGGCAGATGCTGATTGTGGGTTTTGTGAACCTTTGAGAGATTTTAGGAGAGGCTGCAGCATGAGACTCTTCACATAAAACAAACAAACAAACAAACAAACAAACAAACAAAAAACACTGGAAGCCAGTTGGATGGTTCCATAAATTGGGTGGGGCATGGTATCAGGGAATCACCAGGGCGGGGTGACCAGTGTTAGCCAGGTTGATGGAGACTCAGCTATGGTGGCTGACTATGTCTGCTCACCAGGAGTTGGGAGGGCTAAACAACAGAACAATACCTTCTGCCAGCACTTCTGTCTGGGAGAAAACTGCCCCTACAGTCTTCACCCTGAAGCCAGACAATTAGTTCGTGCCTGTATGTCCCTGGCAGCTTTTAAGCTGCTGCCCCATCACAAGAGCACAGAACAAGTGAGTCCATCAGTGAGTAAGTCTGCAGGCAGGCCCCTTAAGAGGAATGACTGCAATTTCAACTGCCCTTTGTCTCATTGAGAAAGAATCTCTACTCATTTTCACAGCCAGGAATTGTGGGGACTTCTCTTCCTGATACTGGAACCCTGAGCTAGGAGTGCAATGTGGGGCCTGCACACCTCACTCCTGTGCCCCCACTCTGCAGCCAAGATATCCATCCTGATTCTCAACTGCCAAATGAGGGTTTGGGACCAACACGTTACATATCTCTGCCCCTCCTACCAGTCTTGAGGTGGTCTCTTCTGTGTGTTCCCTGTTGTAGAACTTCTATTCAGCTAGAATTCAGGCAACTGCCAGTGATGCCTGATGTAGTTTAAATTTTGATGTAGTTGTGAAAGGAGACAAGCACAGCATTTACTTACTCTGCTATCTTGACCAGAAGCCATCTACTGTTTTTGAAATTGGTTTCTGTTGTAAAATACAGATGAAGGAGAGAAGAAAGAAAAATGAACTTTCCATTCCAGGGATGTAGAATATTGTGGTTTATGTTACCATACAAACCATACTCATATACATTATACATGGAATATTTGTTTTCCATAATGGAATAGACTGAACAATAATATTTATTTTTTTTCTTTGATGGTCTAGTAAGTGATTAACCTCCTACAATGTCTATGGATAATCCTTACAAATATTAATACTCATTATAATATTGAAGTGTTTAAATCAAGTGAAGAAAAATTTCTGCTAGAATGATAAATTAGTTTTTACTATGTAACTAAAGTATTCTAGAAAAAAACAATAAAAAAGTATATTAGGCAGAGAGACAATAACTCTTCAGCTCAGTTTAGTATTTTACAAATTTTTTTCATTAGGACAAAGCCATGGCAGTCTAAATAACACTATAGATCAAAAAGCTCATTTCCCTGAGATAAAGCTAATAACAAAAGCTAACAATTGCTATATAATTAAACAGCAATTTTCAAAATTGCCAATAACTATTTTTCTTATTGTACCTCTATATAAAATAAATTAAAAGAATGAGAAACTGAAGAATTGTGTTTTTTTTTTTAATGAAAACTCTTCATCAGGTAACTCTTTCTTTGTTCTTATTAGGGATGCTTAGATTCGAGTCATTCAGTTAGTTTTAAATTAGACTTTTAAAGACGTGGAATGCTAACAAAAATCAATAGCTCTGATTTCAACAATTTTCAGTAGCTTCTGTTTATTCAATTAGGCAAGGGCTATTGGAGAGACATATCTTCTCAGCAGCTCCTAGGGTTGCTTTCTTAGGAGGAATAATAAGGACATGTATGACTTTAATGAAATTTCTCCCAGGCAAGAGCTACTTGCTTCTTCCCCTTCTTCTGTTTGAAGCCTGAACCCTGCTCTGCTTAGAACTTTGCTTTTCATGTCTTTGCCTCTCTGGTTTCATTCCTTCCTCATGTCTACATCTTCTGCATCTCCCAAACTACATAAGATGAATAAATTTCAGGGAATCTGTTGTACATCATGGTAACTAGAGTTTATAATACTGTATTGTATACTTGAAAGTTGCTAAGAGGATAGAACTTTAATGTTCTCACCATAACAACAACAGCAACAAAATAGTAATTCAGTGAAACTTACACAATGTTATATGTCAATTATATCTCAAGGAAGCTGAAAATTTTGAAAAAAAATCCTGACTTTAGACAGTGAGGTATGTTGAAATAGCACTGGATTGTGAAGCTGGAGATGAAAGTTCTAAGGTATGATGTCACTGGATAGTTGCATGGGTCTTCAGAAATTTGCTTAACTTCTCATTCCTCATCTTTATTATCTATAAAAGGAGAGGACTGAAGTCATATTCTTAAGTCAGTTCCAAAATTTGACATAAAGTAGCACACACATCACCATGTTTTCTGTGCCTCACCCTTAAATTGAAATCATCTCCCATTTTTCAAAATTCCTCTAAGAAACTTGTTGGTTTTAAAAAAGGATCTTTGCATCTATCAAATACTGCAATCCTTTGCAAATTATGACACAAGAACCTATGTTGTTGTTATTTTTAAATAATTTTTAATCTCTTGAGCACATTTAAAATTCAATACAGATAATGCAGTAATAGTCATAAGAAGAGAATAAAATACTCTGGAATCTATTTGTATTCTTAATGTGAAATAAATATGCTAATAATGGATGGGAAGCAGCTGATTAATATCTTGAAGCAAAAAAAGAATTTATTTCTCATCTACTCTATGCCAAGCACATTGCAAGGCAATTGTGCATATTATTTCTAGTAATCATTACAACAACCTGTTAAAGAAAACATCATTTTTCTAATGCGAGCTGAAGAAACTGAAGCTGAGAAAGGTTACATAACTAGCCTAAGGTAATAACACCTATTTAGTGGCAGGACTGGGATTTGAATCCAGGAGATTAAAATGTATGTGCTTACAAAATTGTTAAATACTAAATGCCAATGAATTGTACACTTTTAAAAAGGTTAATGTTGTTATGTCTTATTTCAAAATGCAAAACAAAATTAAAAACTCAGAAAAAAATATATGCATTTATAGTTTATATCTATTTAACTAAATCACAGATTGGTACACTGGAAAGTGCCTAGGACTAAGCTCTCTGACTAACTAGCTTTGTGATCTTGAACCAGTAATTTCACCCATCCAGATTTCCATTTTTCTGAATATAAAATAAGGGATGGATGGACTACATAGATGATACTGAGGTGCCCCTTCAGCTCTATCAGTCTGTGGTCTCCATGTTTAGTCTATGGCAGAACACTAACAGGTTTTCATTGCCCCCTTGTGGGATAGCTAAACTATTACTGTCATTTTATTCATATAAAATTTCAGAGTAATCTGTTCATGAAAAATAACAACACTCACCTAGAGTTATCAGGGGCATCACTTCATAAGTTATATAAAATGTCTGACCACTATCTGCACAACTGAAACTAATATAACATCGAATGTCAATTGTAATTGGAAAAAAAATGAAAAAATAAGTTTTACTACACTAAAAAAAAAAATCAAACAATCCATTTCACATTGCACAGTTAAAGAAGCTGGATGAATGAGTATTTTGCTTTCTACCATTTTTTAATTCTAGTGACACAAGTTTAGACTTATAATTCTCCAAATGAAAATAACTAAATAGTCTCAAATATGGTGAGAAATAAAGAATGGATCAAATAGGCATTTCTTTTCCCCTCTCTAGTTTTCTATTTTTTTTTAGAATATTACCCTTTCAATAATTTGTCAGTATTTTAAAAAATGTATCATAAACAAAGTTAAAAGGGAAGAGCTATGGAAAAAAATTTCAGAAAACCAGCAATATAGATAAGATCAAAGGTTACTACCCATTATACACACACACACACATATGTATATATATATATATGTATATATATATGTGTGTGTATATATGTATGTATGTATGTGTGTGTGTGTGTGTGTGTGTGTGTGTGTGTGTGTATAAAACAAAATGAATGTTCCCACCTCAAAAAGGCTAAAAACTAGAATGGGTTATTTATGCAAGTAAAAAAAGGTCAATAAATACAGGAACAACTATTTACTCTCAAAGAGTGAAAGAAATGCAAATCAAAACATGAGCTAATTTCTCATCCATTAAATTGGGCAAATGTGATTAAAAAGGAAGATAATCTTCTACATAGAACTGATTGTTTAGAAAAATAGATCTCTTATTCTACCAGTGTTGATGTAATTTGAGACACATTTCTAGAGGGCACTTTGCCACTATATATTAAAAGCAATAAAAATATTCACATTCTGTGACCCAGAATTTTGCTTATAAGAAATAAACAGATATGTGAATTAAGAATAATATTAAGAATGTTCATTGCTGCTTTACTTTATAAAAAGGAGACAGTTGGACAACAACTTAAATGTCTAGCAGTAAGTGTTTGGTTTTAATGTTATGGTAAATCTTGCAATAGAATCCTATACAAGCATTAAATATAATCCTTAGAAAAATATATAGTGACTTAGAGAAAAGTCCCTTATTATTAAGTGAAAAAGTATAATCAGTGTGTGTAATATGACATCTATTTTATTATATACACATATACAAATACACATTAAAAAGTAATATAAATATCTGGTTACCTCAGGGTAATAGGATTACAGATGTCTCAGATGACTTTTCCTTTATTTTGCTTTCCTCTTTTTTTTTTTTTTTTTTTTTACCATGGGCATGTATAACTTTTGTAATCAGAAAAAAAAAAATAAAGACAAAATTTTAAAGTTTTAAAGTATTTACTGGCGACACTGTTTTCCCTTTGGAAACAAATGGAAAAAAAAAAGATAATTTAAATGTTATACTAACACTTCTTCATCTACCAACAGGTTCTATATTGAGCAATATATTTTGGGACATACCCTTGGATATGCTGTTTCTAAGGCAGCCAGGAATAATGAAAGAGAAAAGAGATTAAGCCTGTCTGTTGCTTCCTCATGATGCACCACAGGAAGGCATGATTTGTATTTTTACTTTAATCAATATACCTAATATTGAATTAAGAGCTATTTCTTTCATTAAGGCAGCATTTCTCAATTCTTTTTTATAAATCAATTAAGTAAAAGAAGCAAAGCTTGGCATGTCTGACTAAAATTCAGGAGTGCTATAGTGACACTCATTACACATTACCCATAATTCATAGAATATGAAAGGGATTGACAGATGACTGTTAATTACACATACTTGTATTCACAAAACCCACCACTTGAAAAGGCACTTAAATATAGCTGAACCAAAATTCTCTGTGTTACCTTGGAGAAGACAAAGCAATTTACAAAGACACACAGATCACTGCAACAGTCCCTATATGAGTAAAGGTGATAATTCCTTCACATCTTGAGCTGTGAAGACACTCTCACTGGAAAAGCACTAAGTAACTAACTCCTCACCCCCTCAAATAAAGAAAATAAAACAAAGAAAACCTCACACAAGCATGACCACCTCCACCAGCAAAATAAAAGGCAGATCCTTGCTTACTAGTTTTTGCAAATATATCAATAAGGGGACATTTAATAACTTTTCTTTCTTTAGATATATCTAGGTTCTATCATTATCCCTTCTTTCACTTAAAGAGAAGGGCACAAAGAATGAGGGCTTTACTGGTGATGATAACTTGTGGAAATTAAAAAGATAGCAAAAAAATAAAATGGTAACTGTGAGGTGATGGATACATTAGTTAGCTTGATTGTGGTGATTATTTCACTGTGTAATAATATATTGAATCATTAAGTTGAACACCTAAAATCTATACAATTTCATCTTTCAATTATACCCCAATAAAGCCAGGGGAAAAAGAAGAGACCAGTTTGGAAAAAACTTATGGACATATATTAATATTTTATCAAAAGGGGTATCACAGATTACCTGCCCTAAAATCAAGAATAGGAAAAGCACTCCACTGTAATAAATTCTATATCTCTGTAGCAAGGAGAGAAAAAAAGTGAAATGATTATCTAGATCATCAAAGTAATATATATATATATATATATATATATATATATATATATATATATATATGTTAGAACTAACCCAAGTAATTCAAATGAAAGTAGAGATACCCACCTCAAATTCTATATTGAAATTACTGAAATAAATGCCTTAAACTTTCAGTGGTTTAAAAATTCAATTCCAGAATTGAGGAGAAACCATCTATTCCACACTGTCTATTTTCTGGAAAGACTGTAGCCGAACTATTTCCCTAAAATGAGATTCTTACTATTTCTTAAGGCATCAAGAAAAGGAGATTTCCTGCTGAGCTATGAATCAGGAAAAACAGCAAAGACAGCTAGTTTTCTGCTTTTAAAATATCAGTTTTGGATAAGCAAATCCATTCTTAAGAGGCTTAAAAAGCTACAATCTTCTATAGCCTAAAAGTTTCACCATTACAGCCTAATCAAAAGGATTTCAGTTGCAATATTTGAAGCAGGGTCTGATAATTTGTTAAATGATTATCCCAGAGATGGAAACAGTACACATGGCAAAAATTCTTTTTTTTTCCACTGTAATTTCAACTGTCCAAAGTTTCAACAGGCAAAAGTAGAGGGAGGAGAGAAGAGGGTTAAATCTGTGACAGATGGAATCAACATAATGATGTTCTGTGCTGTGGGACTTGAGTCTATAATTTAAAAGTTACCACTATGTACATTCAATCCATTGGATGCTAATCTTTATAGTACAATATGTGAGAAGCAAGAGAACAGAATATTTAACAAAATTATCCTCTGTTTTCTTATTTTATCTATATTTTCATGTTTCCTAAGATCTGTACAATATACCAGTCAAGGAAATAAAGGGAAATGTATATTGTTTATATTTTATGATGTGTTAATTTGTTTTAATTTTTAATGAAGAAATAAAGTGGAGCATCAATATTCAATTTCCAGTCCCAATACTCTTCATGCATCAAATCAGAAGAGATCACTAAATAGTGGCTGCCTGTACCACCATATGAAAAAAAAAGTGATCCAGAGGCCACACACAGAGTAGCCTGAGTGACGTAATTAATGAGCACTGTCGGTTAGACTTACCAGTTGCTCAAAAAGAGAGAGGGAGAGAAGAAGCACAAACAGTGTATACTGGTTATTCAGAATGTACTTTTTATTTACTTTAACACAGGACTTTTTATAGTTGAAACAAAAATCCAATACACAATTTTGAGTTTTAGCAGCACCTGCAACAAGAGGATTCTGGAATACCTCAGGGTAGAGATGGCTGAGGCAGGCACAAATTAACCTGAAATTTATCAATACACTGAAGACATATGGAATCTTCGGCTCCCTGAATGTTAGCCAAATACATGAAAATAAACTAAATAAATATTTTGTATGATATTTTAATGGACCATTGAAAAACAGTGTAGTCCCAATTAGAAATATCTTATTCAAAAAATCTAGTGTTCACAAAAATACCTCTTGAAAATACTGCACTGCACATTCTAGGGTTCAATTTTTAAACTTATATGCACTGTTCCTGGTACTCAGATTTCAGCCTTTGGTGTTTTTTAATCTCATCCAAATTATACATCAGCACCCCACTGAGTGTTACTCACCAAAATGACACTGATTTTGTCACTTAATGTTAAGTGCTTTCATTATGATATTTGTAGTGATTTGGCAGAAAAAAAGTTGGTATGGCTAAAAAGCAAGGGGCTTCCGCTGACCTGCCAATAAAATTAACACTTGTCTTAGATGGACAGGAGAGTTATGAATGGGATACTCACATAATTTTTTTTACTTAAATGACCACGTGCCATTCTAATAGAGGTAAGTACTTTCATGAGTGGATGGAGGTCTTTATGAAGGCCTGAGATCTACAAATAGAAACTATTATAAGCAGAGTGCAAGTAGAAAGAGAAGGCCCCAGGTCTCACACACTTAAAAACAATTAGCATTTAACAGTGCTAATATACAGGTTTTCACCCTAACACAACTGTAGCAAAATGATCACAGAACTTGGAAATCAGTGTGGCTGGCTATAGGCTTAGGCAGGATAGGGACCAATACTTAAGAGCTGTGGGGTTCCAGTTCTGACTTTGACTTCTGGCATCAAAGTTAGTTGGACAATGGGGTCAGGATTATATTTAAACTGGGAATACTAAGTATGACTGGGTTGAAATATTGTCTTCTAGTTGTCTATGTGGCCAAAAAGTCCCAGAGCTCTTAAAGCACAGAGGGTCTCCCATGTAAGGCTGATTCCATATGTGGCTACAATGGAGAGTTCTAGGCTCTATTCCTGTATAAGCTCCTACCCCTTCCCTGGCCCAGAGCTCTTTTTGGGGTCATTTCAAACTGTTCCTCATTAACTTGGATCACTATTTTTAATTATAGATATTTTAAAAGTACAGATTAAAAGCTATGCAGGACAAACAGATCAACTGACAAGAACCAGACTACATATAGATAGCTGGTAGTCATGGTAATCAAAATTTGACAAATCACTTTTGTATTTTAATAAAATGTTTATACCAGTGCACATGGTGATTACTTAAATCTCAAGAATTTCTCCTGACACAGTGCAAAAGCAAAAGACAGAGCTATATAGTTGTTGTTAAATGCTAATCTCAGAATAATTTGAGCATTTTTAAAGTCTCTCTCCATAGTCTTAGCTGTTGTCTTAAGACACATCTAACTATAACATGGCACTGAAATGTAGTTTGTAGCTTATAGACTTAGAGAAGTTAAAGGTGGAAGAAACTTTAAACCAAACATCTAGCCAGTACAGAAATTCTTTTTATGATATTTTAACAGATAGTCATCCAGCAACTTCTTGAAAATTTTTACTGAAAGGGAGTTCACTATTAAGGCAGTTCATTCTACTAGACAACTCTAATTATGAGAAAATCATTCTAACACTGGGTTAAAGTCTGCTCTCTTATTACTTTCAATGTCCTGGTTTGGCCATGTGAACGTACAGTACAACATACAAGAAATCAGTTTCTTCTTCTACAATAAATATTCAAATTAAGGAACCTTCTGAGAAATGCCCATTATCCCCCAATCTTTTCTGAAGGCTTCTCTGAAAGCACATCATGGCAGAACAAAGGACCATCAAAGTTATGAGCAGAGAGCACTGCATCCAAAACCATCTACTAAGCAGCACTGCTAAATTGATAAGGGATTCTGAGAGAAGCAACATCCCTGTGCAACAAAAGTAGACTTATAAAGTAAAAGCAGACTAACCAATTATTTGCAAGGGTGGTTGGCATATTTAAACATAATCCATTCCCTAGTACCCTGTTACTTTAAAGACAAGGAGTATAATTGATTTCCAGTGTCACAAGTGTCTCTTTTATTGAGATAGTATGTTTTGAAAAGCTTAGATGTGAGCAAACCATACATAAGGATTTAAACAAGGCAGTATAATTATTATACTTTTGCATTCCTAATCATTACTACTTCCTTATAATTCAAACTTAGGATATCCTCATTTGCATTATTATTTTTACTGCTCAAAGTATTAGTTTCACCCCTTTGGCAGACATGTCAAAAACTTCTTGGCAAGAGTCAATGTTGACAGTTGTTAGTTGATTAATGGAATGTTTTTAAGGAATAGCTGTAGCTCTTTAATTCCTTCATGTTGCTGGGTTCTAAGTTTTAACTGTGATTTGAAACATATTTAAATTTCTCAGGACTAAGCTTTCTGAAATGTCCTGATACACACAAGAAGGAAATAGCAGAAATCATACAAAATACACTTGGCTTAATAAAGTGTTTTTAAAAAAATTCCTCTACAACTTCAATTTGAAAGGCTCTCATTAACATTATAATCTGATCTCTTACCCTTTTGTGTGTGTGTGTCCTCTTAGAGGGGCACAGTTATTCTTATACTACTGAATGACCAATTTGGGGGTATATTTTAAAAAGGCTTCTTGTTTTTAACAGCATGAAGACCCTGCTTTGGAGCCACTGTTCAAGTCAATAGTGTGACCTAACATGCAATGCTCCAGCTGTTCCTCTACAGCTAACACCTGCCTGACAGCTTCTTCAAAGGCCACTGTCACATTAGTATCATCTTTGGCACTTGTTTCCAGATAAGGGTAATCCCCATTCTCCATGCACCAGGTGTGTGCCTCCTCAGTAGTCACTTGCCTATCCTCTCTGTCTACCTTATTACCCAGAACTACAAAAGGAAAGTGCTCAGGGTCTTTCACATCGGCATAGTAGATGAATTCTTTCTGCCAGTTACCAAGGTTCTCGAAGCTCTGCCGGTCATCCACGCTGAAGGTCAAGAGGCAGCAGTCTGCTCCTCTGTAGAACGGTGTCCTAAGACTCTTGAAACGTTCCTGCCCTGCAGTGTCCCAGATCTGGAGAGTTACAAAACGTCCATCTACCTCCATATCTCGATTTAAGAACTCTACCCCTATGGTATGAAAAGCCTGGGAGTCAAATTTATTGGTTACATAACGGTTCATAAGCGAGCTTTTCCCAACTCCACCATCACCCAAGAGAATGACCTTTAAGAGCAGGGATTTCCCACTCATTGCTGCAGCACCAGATGGGGAGGAAGGAGTTTATAACCTAGAGAACCAGAAAATAAAAGAAAAAGCAGGAGGGAAAACAGTTAAACCTGAAACTGAAATCAACTTCAGAGTAAATTTCTCTGAATTATGAGGCCTTCTAATTTAGCTTCTCTTGATTCATACTCATTAACTGATACAGTACAGCAGAAGGAATAAAGCTCATTTTGCATAAGATGGGAAAATAAATCTTGTTTTTCGGAGGTCTCTTACCTGTGCCAGGAAAATGGCTAAATGCCATGGGTAAACAGATTAGCAAATGGTGCTGCAATTTGATTCAGTTCTGATCCTGTTCTCTCTTAGATGAGAGAGCCTAGAACAGGAATTCTATTCAAATGGGTAACCATTCTAGCTTCTGGTTTGAAAAGTTCCAAACAAGAGACAAATAGTATGAAATTGTTTTAGGGTTTAAAGTCTGCTCCTGATGGACCCAAGCATTGAGAAGAAAAGACTGCATTAGCTGTAATTATGTCAGTAGAGGTTTGGGCTAGAATTAAACGGGACTCCAGAACTTAGAAAAGAGAAAAAGGTCATGTTTCTTTCAGCATTTGCCCCATTATACTTGCATTGATACAGATGCCCTCACAAGTAAAGGATCTTCCATAATCTTTTCTTCATGGATCAATAGTACTTAAGTTGATGATAGTTGACTGGTACCAATGTAACAGCTATCATTCAGGAAGAACATCTTGAATAGGTTATTAACTTTTAGATTTAGGTTTTAATTCCATACTAGTACTAAAGAAACATACTGTAAACTATAAAGTGATAATAATTATACCAAACTCTTTTTGTTACCTCCACATGTCTATACTTGAAATACCTAGAATGCATCTTAAGTTAAAAAGATCAAATCTACCAAATGACTACCTTGTACTAGATTCTGTTAGGTATTTCCACACTAAGTCCATTGTGGGAATTCAACAATGATGATGTTAATTGAATGTTATTTATGCAAGAGACCCAAAGAGATGAAAATTAATCACTAATCAAAAAAGCACATAAAAAGAGCCTCTGGAGGCAAACACATTTGAAATGTAATTTAAAAAAGAAAAAGAAAACCTCAGTAGTCCTTAAAATTATATTGGTGTGCATGTGTACTAACTATATCTTTTTTGAAACATTCATTTTTAGGATATTAAATAATGTGTGTGTGTGTGTATGTGTGTGTGTATACCCAGTTGAATATAAAATATAAACCTACCCAAGTGGGTCTTTGTCACAATCTTGTCTTTTTCTTGTTGTTTTATTCTTTTTGGGGAGGTCTAAAAAACAAATCGGGAAACATTATTTTTAAAAATCTATGATAAAATAAAGTTTCTCTATATAAATATATTCAAGCCAGGAAAAGAAAACAACTTCCTTACAATGTTTTTTTTTCCCACAAATATACTTAAGAAATGCTATAAATGCTTAATATGGACACCATAGTTTTATTGCAAGAACTTTAACTTGGCCTAACTTGAGTGTACTTTATATGAATTTTAAAGTTTTATATTGTCTCTCTGTTCAAAGTTAATCAAAGAAAGTAGGTGATATTCACAGTGGATGATATTCAGGAAAGGGAAAGCATAGAGTTGCCTAAAATATGTTGAAATTCTATCTCAGATATAAAATTCCTTCCCTTTATAGCTGCCAATGTTCTCATCTCCAAGAAATTACTAGTGCACCCACCAATTTGCTTTGAATTGTTATTGCATTTGATTCCATGAGACCAGAGAAGAAATAATTATTTCTGTGAGTTCCCTGCTTACAATATATTCTCTTGGCAAATTATTTTACTCATTAGTCTTGATTATCTGTCTTGAACATAGGTTTTGGTATTTAGCTGGCTTTATTAAATTCAAACACAGTTTCATTTAACATTATAGTTAATTATGCCAAGAGTCTTATTTAATCAGCATCAAGAGTACAGGTCTAAAAAAAAAACAGTCCCCAGATTTATTGAGTGTTCTTTCTTACTAAGGAATAAAGAATCTTTTTATGAACTCTCTGCTGCTTAATAATCTCATGTTTTTTTTTTCAAATACAGATGAAACATATAACAAGGGATTTATGAGAAATATGAATTGGTAATTATTAATTTAAATAATATCTTTAAATTGATAGGCTTTTTCCTCCTTAGTCTATATCTATTCTAAAAAATTCTCGTTTTTCATAATTCTTATTTTTTGTCCTCTGTTTTTTTCTGCTTTCAAACTGCTGTCTTTAGAACTACCTCAAGTAACATTTCTTTAAATGGAAATGAAACAAGTGATAGCACACTTCTTTGTTTTGTATACTGATCTGTGGGATAATCTTACAGAGCAGAGCTCTTGAACTCTCATTTAAAAGAGTGACAAAGGAAGTACAATCTTGAGCACAATACTGAAAGTATCAAGGGTCCGTGTCAAAAGAGCTTCCTTAAATTCCTAACACACAAGTGTTCATATCATTAAACAACTCACTAACTCTACTTTCCCAGCTGTGGATTCACTCAGATGATGGGTCACGGACTGACTGTGTATGGAAACCAAATACTCAGCTCCAGGAGTAATGAAAAAGTATTAATAACTATTTGAGCTAATGCTTCAGTTGCTTGTGCATCCCCTTTGTGATCATGTATACACATAACTTCTGGTTACATAGGCTCTATACCAGGAGAAAGGGAGGAAAATAAATGTGGTTTAGTGTCAAATGCACTGGACTGGTAGCAAACAGGAGACAAGATTCTTCATCTCTGCTTTCCCATTTATTTATTTTATGAACTTGGGCAAGTCACTTATTCTTGTGTTCCTATACCTTTCTGTATAAACATAGAGCTGATAATACATGCCCTACTTAACCTACAGGATCTGGGGGGGGGCAATAAATCACCTATAAAGTTTTCAAAGGTTTGTAAACATTTACTGAAATTTTTGGTTTGAGGTTTTTGTTCCCCTTGCTCCTCTACCTCCTTTCATTCACTGGTGGGGTCCTTGAGACTCGGTATTGACCCTTCTCAGAAAGGGTTTACTAGTGGGAGGACAAAGATTCTTTTTCTTTTTCTTCCATATTTGAGAATGCTTTGTTTCTAGACAATTTTGAGCATCTGCATATACCGCAGAACCTCAGCATTTAAGGGACTTCAAGAGTCTTCTGGTCCAATCCTGCTACTGATGTTTGTTAAAACATTTGAGTGCCTATTGTGTGCTGTGTTCCTACTAAAATCACCCTCTGATCTTCTCTGCTGTCTCCAACTCCCATTTGTTTGCAGGAGGTAGAAATGAACATACTTTAGGCTTGTCTCCTCACCTTCAGCCACTAAATCCTGCTAAATTTTCCTTGGAATATCTTTTTCCAGTCCTCTGCTACCATCCTCATTTTGGCCCACATCTCTTTGCATCTATTATAAATGTTTCCTGGCTCTTTTCTCCCCACCTCTGGTTTCCACCTACCTAATCTACTTTGCAAAGCTTAATCGCTTGAGCACTCATGGGGTGTAGACACTGTTGGAAATGCATACACGTTTCAGGCAAGGACTTATTGGCAAGTTTACAAATTAATTTGTAAGCTTTAGATCTCATGGTTTACAGCTGAGAGTAATATTATACTGCCTTATTTTGTTAACACAATTTTTTCCCAAGTATGTTTTTACGACACAACCAAATATTAAATCCGTGAATAATAAGGCCCTTTTTTGTATATGTCTTTGGAGCCCCTTCAGCATGTAGCATCAGGGTCCTCTATCTGGCTGATCGATAAATATTTGTTCATTAATTGTTTATGTAGGTGTCCAGAATTAATGCCTCTGAAATGATGC
Source organism: Cynopterus sphinx (assembly GCA_030015415.1). NCBI lineage: Eukaryota > Metazoa > Chordata > Mammalia > Chiroptera > Pteropodidae > Cynopterus > Cynopterus sphinx. Next base: position 57,011,668 of record CM057388.1, read on the forward strand.
CAAGGTACAATAGATACACAGTTCTATAAGATGTCCAAATACCATTATTTATAAGGTGACTAAAGAGCAGAAGTTATGGACTTATCTGGATCACTTTCTAGTAGGACTTAATAGGAATTCCACTTGTTGAAAGTTGGTGGAAATGCTCATTTCCCTCCCTGTTCCTTCACATTTAAAAAATAAATATAGAAATTTCTCTATTCCTATCAAAAACGAAAGAAAAATTATTTCTACTTTGTTTTTTCAGTGGTTGCTGGCATCCCCACCACTATCAAAATCATTGTTTGAAATGAGTGTGATCTCCTTTAGCATATACTTAAATTAAAAAGAACTAGTACAGTATAAAGGCAAATCAATTTTTCCTCTCCCAGAATATGTCAAATTTAAGTCAAACCTTGAAAGAAGATAACATTAAGTAGGCAAAATAATTCTTTGATAACCCTAAGTACATTTAATAGGAAAGTCAATCTCCTTATACATCTCTCCATATCAAGTTAGTCTCCTATCAGGTTAGGATTTGTTCTAAATTGTTTATTCTGATTTTGGTTCTGTTCAGAGAAAGATCTGGCTTTAGATGACTCAAATATCCTAGAGATGCAATTCTCTTTTCTTACTCTACTCCCTCAAATAGATTAAGAAGCATTCTCTAATGATAGTTTATTCACTCCCCCCTCCCCATCCCCAATTAAAGTCTAAGTCTGGGGCAGTAAGGTGAATTAAGATTTCATGCAACCCATACTCATCAGCTTTCTTTGTTCTTTATCACACTTAAAACCTGAATTTGCTGTGCCATATTAAACTGATTGTATTCAACTGATTGTATTTAGTTGAGAGTGGAGGGAGAGGTGGGGGAGGAGGCAGTGCAATGTCGAGAAAGAGGTTGAACATTTGAAAATAGTACATTTTGTGTGATAATGAAGAGATAGTAAAGCAAATCGGCAATGTCAGTTCAATTGTCATGAGTGGAATGATGCTCAAAGCCATAGCGCAGGTTATTTGGGCGTGAGCCTTGAGAGGAATGTGTACTGCAGAGCTAGGGGTGGGGGAAGAACAGCAGGGGAGGCTAGGCAGTGGAAGAGTGGCCGTGGTGGCCATCTGCACAGGGGAGGAGCCGTGGTTGAAGCTGTGGGGAAAGTCCCTCATATGGTGACACGCTGGTTGATGCTACTCAACTCACTGTTAATTCCTCGCACAATATTTGTTAATACTGCACTGGAGAAATGGGCGAGACTTTCTTTAATCTGTGTGGAAATCAATACAAATAAGAAATGATTGGATCTTTGAGACCCTCTACCTTAAATGTTGTATGTTGTTTCCAATACAGCCTGATGCTTGGGGGCGGGGGTCCTAGTGGGGAAGCCTTCTGACGCACTGGATTCATTTTGTAGAGCTAACAAGTTATCATTGGGGATCTAGAGAGTGAGATTTCACGTACAGTTTCAACTGAGACCGAGGTCCTTTCACCTCACGCACCCCCAGCTCTTAAAACCAGCGGCCCTGGCGCAAGCGCACTGAACCACATTCGCTCCCCACGGAACCCTGAGCCTCACTGCACAGCTCCGGCAGCAGCTTGGATTCCTCAGCAACGCCCTCTCCGTTGTTAGCTGCCCCCGCAACTCCTACCCCTGCAACTCCAAGGGCCCTGTCTCAAGGTGTGAGTGCCCCCAGGGATCACCTAGACCTCCCTTTTTCCGTCTTTCCCCAGTCCCCCACCCCCCGCAACCTTTCGGCCTCCCGGATCCTGACTGCTGGCTGCGCTTCCTGCCCACGCGGTGGCACCTTACCCGACACAATGGAACAGAGACTAGTGAGAGCCACGGGCGTCAGGTAGTCAGCTCTGCGCGCCGACAGCCCAGCTCCTCAGATACACCGTTACTACTTCTGCTGCCTCCTCGTCCTCAGTGGGGCAGCTTGGACCTCCGTGGACTGACAGCTGCAGCTCGCGCCCGCCGCGGCTGCCGCGTAAGTCTCGCGCCCGCGCCCGCGCCCGCGCCCGCGCCCGCGCCCGCGCCCGCGCCCGCGCCCGCGCCCGCGCCCGCGCCCGCGCCCGCGCGGGGAGTGGGCGGGGCCCGCACCGCCTCCTCTGGCCTCTTTCTTGGCGCTGAGGACCCTGCTGCCTCCTGCCCTCGCTCACTGGGAGCACTTCCTGTGTCTCTCTTCTTTCATGCTCAGTGACCCAACTCTGGTATCCTTTGTCCTCCTCCCTTCCTCTGGGTAGGCACTGCTACAATGGACCATCAAATAGTGCCCTCCCACTTAGCTTCTCTGCAGCCTGGGGGCACAGCTCCATTTCCTTCAATTACCCTTGGACCTACTTCTTTTACCTTATTGCCAAATCCTCTAGTTTTGCCAAAAGGATAACACATGCACTCTCTTGTTTCAAATAGCTCAGGAAGATACATGATTACAACACACTACTAAGCCCTATAGCTGACTACTGCTCATGAAATTCTCATGGCAATCCAAAAGGAAAGGTTCAATTCTGTAGCTCAGGCATAAAAGATACAACACTCTTTACCCTTATCAGTTATGATGCTAAGAGGGCCACACAGAGAGCACGGCCTGAGATTTCTAGAAATGTTTCTGAGGTAGAATACAATGTTCCAATTGTGCCTAGCCTCTTAGCCAGTACCTTCTTACTGTCTCCTGTGGCCCTCTGGTACCTCCAAATAGTTTATGATGTTTTCCCCCTAGAATCAAAGGAGGACAGAGCTCCTGGGGTCATTTAACCTGCACCCCATCTCTCTGTGAGTCATCTCTGAAGCTTCCCTTGTGTCTGAGAAGCTGTCCCTGCTTGGCAATGCCTCTCACTCACCATGTACCTCCTGAGGGCCTTCACACACACCCTCCCTCTATCTAGGTGCTTCTTCCTTCTTCAAAAGTCAACCACTCCGTCAATCCCACAGGCCCCAGCTTAAATGTCACTTCCTCAGGGTAACCTTTCTCAAAAACCTCAGAATAAAGTGCTCTGATTTATTCTCTTTTAGCCTCCTGTAGCCTGCTGTGATCTGTCTTCATAATACTTATCTCTTTTTGATGAGATATTTAAATATACAATTATTTGGTTAACAACTACCTTCCTCCACTAAACTATATTGCATGATAAAGTCAATGACTGTGACTGTCTTATTTCACCATCATGTTCCCAGAGCCTGGGGCAATTCTTGTTATATAGGTCATGCTCAGAAAATATTTGTTGAATATGAATATATGTTGTACCATCAGTAATTACTGTTCTTTTAAAATAAAATGAATGAATCTAATTGAATCCTTTATGGTCCCATTTAAACCAATCCCACCCCCCTAACACATTAAAACACTCTTTTGATGAAGAAGAGATGCATATAGTCCTTTAAATGAAAAATTTCCTTGCACATTCTTATCTGCAATAAAAGGAAATTTTTGAGCATGGGTCCCAGTATATGTACTTGTAGATTATATACATGGACTATTGTGCATATATACTTTATGCATTATACTCTATATACATTATAATACATACATATTAAAATTCTCCAACATAAAAATTTTAAAAGAATGAGAATAAATATATTAATGTTTCAGTGTTTTCTTTCTGTACTCCAATGAATTGTTTTGTGAACCGCTCAAAATAATAGTCCTTGATATTAGAGTTTCGCACCATTAGGTGACTCTAGACTCTTTTGTCCTTTTCTCATAGATGTTATTTTCCTACAGTTTAATCATCTCTGAGAATCCTCCAAAACTAATTGCAAGTTTTAAAAGACTTTTAATTTCTAGGCTTGGATACCCAGTTCTGTAGCAAGAATTCATAATTGAAGGCATGACACATTTGCCGAATGTTGGAATCCTTAGATTTAAGCAAAATATTTTGTTAGCCTTAATACTCCTAACTGCATATCCTATATTAAAGGGTCTCTCATGACCGCTTTTAAACCAGCTATTATCCACATTAAATAGAAGCAACATACTACCACTAGTCATGAGGGAACAGCACAAAGTGGATACCTCAAAGTTTCAAAGTAACAGCTGTAGGTGGTTTTGTGACTTTTGGAACAGAATATTCCAGATGCTCCATCACTGAAATCTATGAAACCATGCCCTCGATGAGTAATGCTTCCATGCATAATGAAATAATATAATCCTATATTTGTAACATGGTTACACACACACAAACACACAAACACACTGCATTTCTACTGAAAATAGAATCAATGTGGTCAGGAGATAGAAAGATAAACCAAGATTGCCTTTAGATAACTGGAGAAAAGGTTACCTTTGCAGAGTGACACACGTATGCAAAAATCAACATTAAATGTACGGAATATTATCTCTAAAAGTCCCCAATCCTGATTTGATGTAATTTATTTATTTATTTATTGTTTGTTTGTTTATGAATACTTTGAAGCCTTTATTTTTTAAATTATTTCACCTTTTTTTATCTTTTCTTTTTTTTTTTAATATGGTGGCTTTGGGTAATGAAATCCAGTAAATTTCAGGTGTACAATGTAGCAGTAAGCCACATATATATATATATATACATACATACATACATACATACATACATATTGCATTATGTGTCCACCTCTCACAGTTAGATTTCTTTAAGTAACCATATATTTTACCCTTTTACCCCATCTATCTCCCTCCTCCACCCCCCGCCCCATACTCTCTGGTAACCACTAGTCTACTGTTCATGTCCAGGAGTCTCTGTTTGTGTCTTGTTCATTTGTTGCTTTTAGGTTTATATACTACATATAAGTGATATCATGTGATTTTCAACTTTTTCTGTTTAGCTTATTTTGCTTAGCATGATTATCTCAAGGTCCATCCATGTTGTTGCAAATGGCAGTATTTCATCTCTTCTAATAGCTGAGTAACATCCCATTGTATATATGTACCAGTGCTTCTTTATCCAATCATCTATCGTGGACCTTCAGTTGCTTCCATGTCTTGGCCACTGTGAATAATGCTGCTATGAACATCGGCATGCAAATTTTTTTTCTTTTTGGATATGAGTTTTCAAGTCTTTGGTATAAATACCAAGTTGAAGGATGGCTGGATCATATGGTAGACCAATTCCTAGTTTTTTGAGGAACCTCCATACTGTTTTCCATAGTGGCTGTACCAATTTGCAGTCCCACCAGCAGTGAATGAGTGTTCCTTTTACTTCACATCCTCTCTAACATTTGTTATTATTGTCCTGTTGAGTATAGCTATTACAACAGGTGTGAGATGGTATTTCATTGTGGTTTTGATTTTCATTTCCCTAATAGCTAGCAATGTAGGGCATCTTTTCATATGTTTGTTGGTTATTTGTATGTCCTCTAGGGAGAAGTGTCTGTTCAGGTCCTCTGCCCATTTTGATTGAATCATTTGTTTTGTTGTTGTTGCTGTGATTGAGTTGTATGAGTTCTTTGTATATTTTGGATATTAGGCTCTTATCAGAGGGATTGCTTGCAAATGTATTTTTCCACTGAGATGGTTGTCTCTTTACCTTATTGACAATTTCTTTTGCTGAGCAGAAGCTTTTTAGTTTGTTGTAGTCCCATTTATTTAATTTAGCTTTTACTTCCCTTGGCTTTGAGGTCAAATTCATAAAATTCTCCTTACGTGCAAGATCCTGGAGTTTAGTTCCTATGTTTTTCTCTATGCATTTTATTGTTTCATCTTATATTCAGGTTCTTAATCCATTTTGAGTTAATTTTGGTGTGTGGTGATAGACAAAAGTCTAGTTTCATTCTTTTGCAGGTGGTTTTCCAGTTTTCCAGCACCATTTATTAAAGAGGCTTTCCTTTCTCCACTGTATGTTTTTGGCTTTTTTTGCCAAAAATTATTTGCTCATATAAATATGGGTTTAATTCTGGACTTTCCATTCTGTTCCACTGGTCAGTGTGTCTGTTTCGCTGCCAACATCATGCCATTTTGATTACTGTCACTTTTTCATATAATTTGAAGTCAGGTGGAGTGATGCCTCCAGCCTCATTTTTTTTTTCTCAAGATGGTTTTGGCAATTCTGTTTTGTGTGTGTGTGGGGGGGTAGGCTATTTCTTTAAAAACTGCCAATGGGATTTTTATGGAGATTGCATTAAATCTGTATAATGCTTTAGGTAATATGGTCATTTAAATTATGTTGATTGTTCCAATCTAAGAACACGGAATATCTTTTCATTTCTTTGTATCTTATTCGATTTCTTTTAATAGAGTCATATAGTTTTCATTATATAAGTCTGTCATATGTTTTGTTAAATTTATTCCTAGGTATTTAATTCTTTTTTTGCAATTTCAAAAGGAATTATTTTTCCACTTTTTTTTCTGACACTTCATTATTAGAGTATAGGAACACTATTGGTTTTTGAACATTGATTTTGTATCTAGTAACTTTACTGCATTTGCTAATTGTTTCTAGTAGTGTTTTTGTGGAGTCTTTAGCATTTTCTACATAGAGAATCATGTCATCTGCAAATAGTGACAGTTTGATTTTTTTTGTTTCCTATTTGGACATTTCTTATATCTTTCCCTTGACTGATTGCACTTGGTAGGACCTCTGATGTTATACTGAATAGCAGTAGTGATAGTGGACAGCCTTGTCTTATGTCTGATCTTAGAGGGAAGGTTTTTAGTTTTTTGCCATTAAGTATAATGTTGGCTCAGTGTTTGCCATATATGGCCTTTATTATGTTAAGATACTTTCCTTTTTTACCAATTTTGTTAAGTGTTTTGATCATAAATAGTTGCTGTATCTTGTCAAAGGCTTTCTCTGAATCTATTTATATGATGATATGATTCTTATTTTTTAATTTGTTTATGTGGTGTATCACATTAATCACTTTATGTATGTTGAAACATCCCTGTGCCCCTGGGATGAAGCCCACTTCATCGTGGTATATAATCTTTTTAAAATGTTGCTGTATTTGGTTCACTAGTATCTTATTTAGGATTTTTGCTTCTGTGTTCATGAGAGATATTGGTCTGTAGATTTCTTTCTTTTCTTTCTTTCTTTTTTTGTTAGTTTTATCAGGTTTTGTTATCAGAGCAATATTGGTCTCATAAAATGAGTTGGGAAGTGTTGCCTCCTCTTCTATATTTTGGAAGAGTTTGAGGAGAATAGATGTTAAATCTTTGAACATTTGGTAGAATTCACTGGTGAAGCCAACTGGTCCTAGACTTTTACTTTTCAGTAGATTTTTGATGTTTTTTTTTCAATTTCCACACTGCTGATCAGTCTATTTAGATTTTTCAGTTCTCCTTGATTCAGTCTATAAAGGTTGTATTTTTCTAAGTATTCATTCTTTTCTCCTAGATTATTAAATTTGGTGTTATATACTTTTTCATAATATTCTTGTATGATCCTTTGTATTTCTGCAGTGTCTGTCATAATTTCCCCTCTTTTATTCCTGTTTGTCTATATGTGTCCTTTTTTTTCTTTTGTGAGTTTAGCCAGGGGTTTCTCAATATTATTAACCTTCTCAAAGAAACAGCTCTTTGTTGCATTTATTTATTTTATTGTGTTTTGTTTGTTTGTTTTCAATTTCATTTATTTCTGCTCTAATTTTGATTATATCTTTCCTGCTGACTTTAGGCTTCATTTGTTCTTCCTTTTCTAGTTTTTATTTTTTTTTTATGATGAAGCATTAAGTTGTTTATTTGAGCTTGGTTTTTTTTTTTTTTTTTTGGAGATAGGCCTGTAATGATATAAACTTTCCTCATATGACAGCTTTTGCCATGTCCCAAATGTTTTGATATGCTGTACTATCATTATCATTCGTTTCTATTTATCTCTTGATCTCTTTTTTTATTTCTTCTCTGAACCAGTCATTCTTCAGTAGCATGTTGTTTAATCTCCATGTATTTGTGGTTTTTCCTTATTTCTTTTTGCAGTTATCTCTAGTTTCAAAGTATTATGATCAGAGAATATGGTTGGTCTAATTTCAACCCTCTTATATTTGTTGAGGGTATCTCTGTGTCTCAGTATGTGATTGATTTTTGAGAATATTCCATGTGCACTAGAGAAGAATGTATAAGCAGCTGTTTTTCAATGGAAAGCTCTGTAAATATCAATTATGTCCAGTTGGTCTAATGTGCTATTTATTGATTTTCTGTTTGGATGATCTGTCCATATCTGACAGTGGGGTATTTAGGTCCCTACTATGATAGTGTTTTGGTCTTGTTCTCCCATTAGTTCTGTTTGTGATTGCTTTATATATTTGGGGGCTACCTGATTGGGAGCATGTATATTAATAAGTGTTATGTCTTCTAGGTGCATTATTCTTTTTATCATTATGAAGTGTGCCTCAATATTTTTGTTTACCTTTTTTTATTTTGAAGTCTTTTTTCCAATATTAGTACCGCTATTCCTGTTTGTCTCTGAATGCCATTTGCTTGAAGTATAATTTTCCACCCTTTCATTTTGAGTCTATATTTGTTTTGGGACTAAGATGTGTCTCCTGGAGGCAGCATTTGGTTGAGTTTTGTTTATTGATCCAATCTGCAACTCTGTGCCTTTTTATTGGTGACTTCAGTCCATTTACATTAAGGGTGATTTTTGAATATTGCTATAAGGTCTCTTTTTAGCCTGCTAAAAAGAAGGCATTTTTCTTTTGTTTTCTAGTAGTTGGCATCTAAGCCTCTTGGTCCTTGCTTTATATACATTCTTAATAATGTCTTTTTTTTTTCTTATAGATATCCAATCACACTCAATCACCACCCTCAGTTTCAGTCCCTGTCAGTGTTAGTGACAGTTTTGGTAGTGTTTACTCATATTCCCTTAGGTCTCCGCAGTGTTTGGTCTTGGGGTGTGTGGGGAGAGAGGCATTCTGGGTTTTGGGATGTGGGCTGCAGCTCAGTGTCTTGTTTTGCAAACATGGCTGGCAATAATCAGCTGTTGTTTCTCTGCTATTCTTACTTCTCTGCTTTCTACCCTGATTCCTGGGCATTGCTGCTAGCCATGTGGAGCTCACAACTCTCTCAGGCAGGGTTGTTCAAGGAGGCCACCTCACCAGTTTCCTTCCCCTCCTCCTGCAGGAAGCTCTTGCTGTGAGAGGCAGCTTCTTTGTTTCTCGAGTCTACCATCTGACTCCCAGGGTTCTGACCTGTGGTACCCTTTATTAGTGGATCCCACACTCAGACATGCTGGTGTGCAGTTCGGGTATTTTTTGTTGATTTTTAGATGCTAAGCTTATTGTTGTTTTAAGGGGAGAGTTCTGGGACATCTCCCACTCTGCCATGTTTTTGATGTCTCCCAAGGCTTTATTTAAATTATATTTTGTCTGGTATAAGTATTTTGTCTATTTTGTCCGGTATAAGTATTGCTACCCCAGTTTTTTTTTTTATTTTTCCATTTCCATTTTCATGAAATGTCTTTTTCTATCCTTTTATTTTCAGTCTATGTGTGCCTTTTGATCTGAAGTGAGTCTCTTGTAGGCAGCCTGTGTAATGGTCTTGTTTCATATCCATTCAGCCACCCCATGTTTTTTGATTGAAATATTTAATCCATTTACATTTAAAGTAATTGTCAATAGATAACATAGTTATTGCTATTTTATTATTCATATTTTTAAAATCTTTTTTCTTTTCCTTCTTAAAAAAGTCTCTAACATTTCTTGTAATACTGTTTTGGTGGTGATGGACTCCTTTAGCTTTTTCTTGCTCTGAAGCTCTTTATCTGTCCTTCAGTTCTAAACAATAGCTTTGCTAGGTAGAGTAATCTTGGTTGTAGATCTTTGCTTCTTGTCATTTTGAATGTTTTGTGCCAGTTCCTTCTAGCCTACAAAGTTCCTGTTGAGAAATCAGCTGACTATCTTATGGGAGCTCCCTCATAGGTAACTCATTACTTTTTCTTGTTGCTTTTAAGACTTTCTCTCTGTATGTAACCTTTGGCATTTTAATGGTGATGTGTCTTGGTGTGGGCCTCTTTCGGTTCATCTTATTTGGGACTCTCTGTGATTCCTGGGTTTATATATCTATTTCCTTTGCCAGGATAGGGAAGTTTTCAGTCATTATTTATTCAAATAGGTTTTTAATTCCTTGCTCTCTGTCTTTTCCTTCTGGTACCCCCTATGATGTGAATGTTGGCATGCTCGATGTTGTCCTAGAGGCCCCTTAAACTATTCTTATTTTTCTAGATTCTTTTTTTCTGGCTGTTGTTCTGTTTGGGTGTTTTCTGCTGCTGTATCTTCTAAATCACTGATTCAGTATTTTCCTTCATCAACTCTAATGTATAGTCCCTCTAATATATTCTTCATTTCAGTTATTGTATTCTTCCTTTCTGACTGGTTCTTTTTTTATGTTTTCTATCTAATTTTTGAAGTTCTCACTGAGATAATTGAACATCCTTATAGTCAGTATTTTGAACTCTTCATCTGGTAGATTGCTTGTCTCTGTTTTGTTTAGCTCACTTTCTGGAGTCTTGTTCTCTTCTTTCATTTGAGTCACGTTTCTTTGTCTCCTGCTTTTGGTGCCTCACCGTGTTTATTTCTATGTAGTGAGTAGGACTGCTATGTTTCCCAGTCTTAATAGAGTGGCCTTATGTAGTAGGTGTCCTGTGGGGCCAGTGGTGCAGACTCTTTGTTAACTTGAGCTGGGTGCTTCAGGTGTATCCCTTGTGTGGGTTGTTGTAGTTGAGACTCAGTTGCTGTTTGCATGTTAATGAGAGGGGCTAACCCTGTGTCTGATTAGTTGTGAGGACTGGCCATGACTACAGTAGAGAAGTTGTTGTGCAGCGGCTCACCCTATGAAATGGGATTTTCTTTCGTGGGACTCTGCTGCCTGCCCAGTCTTCCCTTTGGGTGTGTCATCCTCAGAGGTGTCTATATTGTGCTCCCTCTTGGTCTGAAGCCAACTACTGCACATGCTGGCTCCAGGGACCTCTTGGGAGAGGCTCCACCATAGGCCAAGTTCAGCTAAAGCCTGTGCTTTGCTTGTGGTCGTCTGGCATGAGCCACAAAACAATCCGCAAATAGCTGCCACTTGTGCTGAGTGTGGAGGTGCCTCAAGAATCTAAGCTGTAAGCCATGGACTACTACCATTAGTTCCAGGGTTGGGGCTGCTCAGCAAGAGGTCTGAGGCACACAGAGGCCAAATGCTGCTTGTTTGGGTCTTGTGAACCTTTGAGAGATTTTAGTAAAGCCTGCAGCATGAGCCAAGATAGGCCATTTGTATGGGAAAAGCCACTGGAAGTGGCTTGGGCGGGCCTATAATTTGGGTGGGGAAGGGTCTCAGGGAATCCTCAGGGCAGGGCAACCAGTGTTAGTCTGGTTGATGGAGACACAGCCTGTGTATGAAGGTTGGGTAGGAGTAGGGCTCAACAAAGGAACAATGGTTTCTGCCAGCACTTCTGTCTGGGAGAAAGCTGACTCTCCAGCCCTTGCCCTGAAATCAGACAATTCAGCTCCTCCCCATATGTCCCTGGCACCTTTTAAGTTGCTGCCCAAGAACTGGAACTCAGAGTGAGTTAGTCCTTCAGCAAGTAAGTCCATATATAGCTCCTTTAAGAGGAGCACCTGGTACTCCAGCCTCTCTCAGTGTCACTCAGCCACAATCTCTGCTGGTTTTCACAGCCAGAAAAATTATGGAACCTTCTCTTTACCAACACTGGAACCCTGGGCTGGGGATCTTGATATGGGGCTTGGACCTCTCACTCCATGTGGTGAACCTCCACAGCCAAAATATCTCTCCTATTTTAAACACTACACATGGATGTGGGACCAGCTCACTCTGTGTCTCCTCCCCTCATACCAGTCTCCATATCACTTCTTCTGTATATTTGTAGGTATAGGACTTCTACTCAGCTAGACTTTAGGTGATTCTCAAAGATGGTCATTCTATAGTTCAGTTTTAATTTTAATGTGATCATGGGAGGAGGTGGGCACAGTATTTATTTACTCTGCCATCTTGACCAGAACCTCTATAGTAGAGTGATTTTCACAAATGTTATTTGAATCATGTGACTTTCCTATTTAGACCTATTCAATGACTTCCTGTTACACTTTAAATAAAATTCAGAGTCAGGTACCATGACCTGTTAATGTCCTGCATGATCAAACCTCTTCCTATTTCAATACTTTTATCTTTGCCATTCTTCCCATTATGTACTCTCCTCCATGAACTTTGAACATTTTTTATATTCTAAAACAAGGTAACCTCTTTCTTACTTCAAGGTCATGGTGCATGCTGTCACTTTTACTTACAATGCTCTTCTACTAATTTTTCTTAAAGCAAACCTCTTCAACCTCAGCAAGAGAGTCTCTTCCTCAGAAAGCCTTTTCTTGCCTTATCAAAAATTATTTCCTCCATCCTTGCCTATAACTCTGTATCTCAATTCCTTGGTTGTTTCTTTTGTTAACACTTATAACTTGCAATACACCATTAATGCATTTTTATTTGTTTAATATCAGCATCCCCCACTAGACCACAAGCTATTTTCATCTCTCTTGTCACTGCTGATTCCTCAGGTTCTAGCCTTGTACCTGAAATATAATAAACTCTCAAAAAATAATATTTGCTGGAAAAAAACATTTAAAAATATCAGACATGAGGGATTACTTTCATAGATTTTGGCCATCTAGCCTAATAGAATCTAATGGGAGAGAGAACAGAGAAGGCACCAGAACTTCTAATGCTAAATTTAGCCTTCTGAGCAGTATTCCTTCACTGACCCACTCCACTCCTAAGAGATTCAGCATTGCTCTGTTTAGCTGAAGTACTTTAAGGTATGTGGAAGGGGTTCTTAGCCTGGGATATGTGAATAGGGTCATGTGGTTTATAACAACTCTGAAATTGTATATAATAATTTGTGCGTATGTTAATCTGTATACTTTTTTAGGGAAGAAATCTACAACTTTGAGCACATTCTCAAAGGGATTCATGAACCTAGAAAATGTTAACAATCACTTACTGAAGGGTCCTTCCCTGAGATAACTGCCAGCTAGCAGTCCTCAACTGTTCTAATTAAAATGTAACTGGAGAACATAGTTGAAGTATCTGTTTCTTTAAAGCTTTTCCTGGGGCTTTGATCAGACTTGCTTGAGTGTTCCCTGGCTTTGGGTCACCTTTTTGGTATTATACAATGTACTTTAAATCCTACTTAGTTATTCTCTGCCTCTATTACCCACGTTGACCTGATTACTATTTCCCACCTAATCCTGGATTCTGACTAGACCTGTGTCAGTATCACAACCATGCTGATGTCACCAGTACCCATCCTTTTGTCTGATTTAATTCTATTGGGGCTTTTCACTGGTCCCAGATTGATGGGTCTAAATTAGGTTATCAACAAAGAAAATAAAGTAGGGGTGAATGAGGGAGAACTAATTCAAAGGAAGCCGATGAGCTTTTTTAGACATGTTAAGTGATGGTGGGATACCCAGGTAGACATATTTTTACTGCAATAAATAATGAAAAAATGTTCTAGAAGAGGCAGAAGTAATGAGATAAGAGCTTGAGTAAAACAATTAGCCTTGGATAATCAGAAGGATGTTCTTAGCATATAATTAGAGACAGAGACTCTCAGTTCAAAAGAGGCCTAAGCCATCACTATTATTTTTAAGGCCCCTGATATAATAAATCATGAGGACATGTCAAAACAGTGTTTAAATATTGTGAGATATTTTAAATATTTATATTTAACATATTTACACTTATAACACCACCAAACTCCTACATAATATAATATATTTGAAAAAGAAAAGATTTTAAATGTAACCAACAATGTTCTTTATGTATCACAGTTCAATAATAAAACACAAGTTTAAAGTTTCTTGATAAATGTAATTTTTTTTAATTTGTCAGTTTTTGTCTGGGCCTGGATGTACCATCTTATCTGAAATAAAAAGTCTAAAAATGGCCTTTCAAGAATGTGTGACCTGGTAAAAATTGTTCTTTATAAAGATGTGGGAATTCTGAAATAGTAGGAATAAAAGAGATGGAGGGAATGAGTATGCCAGTATTAGATTTATAGATTGAAAAGGAGACTTAAAAATCTGGTAGTCAAAGCTGAATCTGGTAAGTAAGCTTCTCATTTTATTATATGGGAGGAAAATCAGAGTTTGTGCCTTTTCAAAAGTTTTGTTACTAATAGTAACCTAGAACTCAAAATCAGAAACTAAATCCTCCTCAGAGTTTTAAACTTGCCTGATTATATGAAATACAGGTAAAACAGATTCTATCCACCTCTACTTACTGAATTACAGTCTTGAGGGAGTGGGGCCTAGGAATCTGTATTTTAACAAGCCCCTGCCTCATGGTGAGTGTTATGATCAGGTAATTTTGGGAACCATTATGTCTATATTGCAATTCACTGATCTTTCCATTTTGACACTTGACCCTCACTATTACCACAATTTATGACATTTTAAAGATTAGAAATGTTTGTATTTTATAAAATTAATTAAGTAGAGAGGTTTTGAATAGTGTATGAGGGCAAAGTTTTGAATTTAGCCTTAATCATCCAATTTACTCTAATTTATGTTCAAGCTGAAACATTTCATCTTCTCAGTCTGTCATATTGTCTTGTAGCTGATTTTTATCAGGGTTCTTTTTAATATGAAATTGGTTTTCCTGAAATTTGAGGACCTTTGGACTATGGTTTACCCAGTTTATGCTCGAGAACTTCTTCCTGGAGAACTTAAACATTTCTTTATTCAGCTTGTCTTTCACCACTATTGAGTCACTTTTGTATAAAGATCACTTTCACAAAAATTGAGCCTCAAAATTCACATTTTTCAGATGAAGAAATGGACACTCAGAGAAGCTATTTGACTCATCCAAGATCACAGAGCTGTTCAGTCACAAGGTCAAAGCATAAACCCGTCCAATTATCCTTTGTTGATTGAGCACTTACTCTATCCAAGGCAATGTACTCACTGAAGGGGCTAGAAAGATGCAGAATGCTTGGTCCTTGCCCTCAAGGAAGCACCGATTTTTAGATTCCAGAATAAATCAAGCAGCCTGAAGAAGCTGGGCAACTGCTATTATCATTTGAACTTCATTAGAGAAAACACTCCTGTGTTTATCAAAGTAGCTCTTGGGACTGTGGCAAGAGAAAGGTTGCAAACTATTATCCTAGAGACATGCTTTGTTTGGACTGCATAGTACTTACATTTTCTTAAACTGTCAATTAAAATTTTGGAAAGTTCACATTTAAATATCTAGATTTCTGGATTCTGAATTATCTTGAAAAAAAATTAAGTGATCTGGCCTTACTGGACTAGTTTCCTGAAGCAATAATTCTCTGGAGGTGAGGAGCTTCTGCCTACTTTTTGTGGGCTGATGCTAACAGTTCACATAGTTCCTACCCAGAACCTTGCACACATTCCTACTGCCTATCTGACCTCTGAAGGTTTTAAATTTTCTAACTCTGTGAAATAACTTTGGGGGCTAACAATTGTATGGACTATGCCTGACAGCAGGTGGAAGAAATAAGTCAATTTCCATTTCTTCTACAGGTAGGAAAGATGTACAGCAGCAACAATCAATTTCAGTGGGTTTTCTTTTTTTTATCTAAAAATACTAAGTCACTAGATTTTTGTTTAGTGATATTTTGACAAAGTGAGCGATGGGAAAGGGATTTAATGCCAGTGGTGAGAAGCATCCCATTGTGTGCAGTAAGAACCTGTCATAAGGCATGAATGAAATAGCTGGCTACCAGCAAAACATCCTGAAACTGAGAGGTAGGACAAGCTGGCTCACAACCATTAGTTGGACAACCTCTCCCTCATCCTATATACAAAAATTAGCTCAAAATGTATTATAGACCTAAATGTAAGAGCTAAAATTTAAAAATCATTAGAAAAAAACCCACAAAACTAAACCTTTGTTGACTTTAGATTAGGCAATGATTTCTTAGATATGACACCAAAACCACAAGCAACAAAAGAAAAAGTAGTTGAACTGGACTTCACCAAAATTTAAAACTTTTATGCTTTTACACATACCATCAAGAAAATGAAAAGACAATCTTCAGAATGGGAGGAAATTTTGCAAATTATTTCTCTTATAAAGGACTTGTATATAAAAAACTTTTCTGGGAAAAATGACCCAATTAAAAAAAATCAAAGGATCCAAATAGACATTTCTGTAAGATAGACATGGTTAATAAGCATGTAAAAAGATGTTCAATTCCATTAGTCATCAGGGGAATGCGAATTAAAACCACAAGATTCCGCTTCACTCCCCACAGGATGGCCAAAATAAAAAAGACAGACAATAACAAGTATCAGCAGTTGTGTGGAGAAATTAGAACCCTCAGGTATTATTGATGGGATTGTAAATGTGCAGCTACTTTGGAAAACAGTTTGGTTGTTCCTCAAAGTGTGACCCAGCAAAGCCATTTCTAGATACACTGCTGAGAGAATTAAAATCATATGTCCACACAAAAATTTATACATGAATATTTATAGCAGCATTATTAACAATAACCAAAAGGTTAAAATGATCCAAATGCCCATTAATTGGTGAATGAATAAACCAAATGTAGAATATCTATACAATACAATGTTATTTAGTTATAAAAAGGAATGAAGTGCCAAACATGCTACAATATGGAGAAACCTTAAAGAATTATGCTAAATGAAAGATGGCAAACACAAAATGACTCCCTTTATATAAAATGATCAAAATAAGTAAATGGAGAAAAAATAGATCAATGGTTGTCAGGGGCTGATCAAGAGTGACTGCTAATGGGTATGAGGTTTCTTTTTGGGGTGATGAAAATATTCTGGGTGTAAATAGTAATGGTGGTTGTACAACTAAAATAATATACAAAAAACAACTGAATTATATACTTTAAAAGGCTAAATGTTATGATATGTGTATTATATCTCAATAAGTTGTTATTGTTTTAAAAATCACGTTAGATATTAGTCTCCTTCAGTGCTTCAGGATCAACTGTAAGAAAATCGGTTAACTCTGAAGGAATATTGGTTTAGTGTGGGTGATTTATGAATGGTGGTATGTGGATTAAAGAAGCTGTGGCTGGCATAGACCCCCTCTCTGTAGGACAGCAAGCTGGGGGAAAGGACAACTGACAATGATTAAAAGTGGGAAAATTGAAGAGGAGACCAAAGTGAAGCTGAATCTGGGATAGAAGCTACTTTACTCTTAACAAATGGAAGAGGCAATGTCATAGAGCTTTCATTTGTCTTTGTGAAAAATCAAAAATCAGCATGATATTAATCTCCCAACAAAAATAGAGCACAAAGTACAGTTTCAGCAAGGCAGAGAGGCTAGGCTTACAGTTAAGACTTGCATGACTAGAATTTCCTCATTTTACTATAAACCCACTGAGTTCCATTTAGTTCATGAACACACATACATGCACATACACGCACAGTGAGAGGAGAGAAAATACAATGTTTCATTGTGTCCAGATTAATTATTTTGTTGGGAAAATGATAGAATGACTCTCAGCAGAAGAGGGCTTAACGTATCAAGATCATCAGTTACTCAACCTGTAAACACTGTTGTTGGATGGCTCTCTTCCCTTTCCTGGGCTTTCATTCATATTTACTTAGTCATCATGGACTATTAATTTATATTTCTCATCTAATGTACCTCACATCTGTCTCTTTGTTTTCAATCCTCTCACTGCTCTATAAAACCAGGTGCTCATTAACTCAAGCCTGAAAAGCAACCAAACTAACTAATGGGAATAAAATAAAAGTGTCATTTTAAGAGCCAATTAACTGCAAATTTCCTCTTAAGGGAAGGTATTTGTGTTTGTTTTAGCAAACACCTTGATGGGTCATTTTGATTGCACAATGATTACCCTTGGGGTATTGCAGGGATAAACCTGAAGCTAAACTGTTCTGTTTGAGAAATTAGCAGTAATGGCATGGTTTGGGTATTTGTGATCTGGGGGAAAGTAGGGAGAAGATTTAATGAGAGAGAAGGAGAATTGAGCAGCAGTGAGATAACTCAAGACTTATTTTAAAAAAAAAGTAGACTAAGGAACTTTTATTTGTCTGTCTGTCTGTCTGTTTGTTTGTTTTTTGTTTGTTTGTTTGTTTAAAATGATCGGGGTGACAGGGATTAACAAAATCAAACAAGTTTTAAGTGTATCATTCAACAGAAAGTAATGCATATATACATTGCATTACATGTTTACCACCCAGAGTTAGATTTCCTTCCATCACCAAATATTTGACCCCCTTTACCCTTACCTACCTTCCTTAGTGCCCCTTCCCTCTGGTAACCACTGATCCACCCTTAGTATCCATGAGTGTCTGTTTGTTGCTTTCAGTTTTATATATCACATATGAGTGATATCATGTAGTTTTCAACTTTTTCTGTCTGGTTTATTTTGCTTATCATGATTATCTTAAAATACATCCATGTTGTCACAAATGGCAGTATTTCATCTTTTCTTATGGCTGAGTAATATTCCATTGTATATATGAACTATACCTTCTTTATCCAATTGTCTGTTGATGGGTATTTAGGTTGCTGCTATATACTGGTTTTTGTAAATAGTGCTGCCATGAATATAGGGATGCATATATCTTTAAGAATTATTTTGGTTTTCTTTGGGTAAATACCAAGAAGTGTAATTGCTGGGTCAAAGGCATATTCATTTTTCTTTTTTTTCTGTCTTTATTAAAATATAAGTGACAATTAGTTGCTTGTATTTACATTGTACAATTCAATGAGTTTTTTAAAAATTATATTTGGCATACAATAATGTACCAGTTTCAGTTGTAAAGTATGGTGATCAGAGGTCCACATAACTCACAAACTGATCTTCCCAGTAAATCTAGTACCCCTCTTCCTCCTTACATGTTTATTATAACATTATTAACTATCTTCTCCATGCTACATTTTATATCTCCATTCTATTCTGCAACTATACATTTGTACCTCTTAATTTCTTTGCCTTTTTTTGTCCCCCTAACTCCCCTCCCATCTAGTATCCCTCTAAATATTCTTTGTATCTATAAGTTTATTTCCGCTTTTTGTTGTCATTGATTTTGTTCTTTAGATTCCACATGTACATGAAATCATGTGATATTTCTCTTTCTCTATCCGACCCATTTAATTCAGCGCAATACACTCTAGGTCCATGAAGGCAATATCTTTTTCCATCCCCTTCGTTTTAGTCTGTGTGTGTCTTTTAATCTGAAGTGAGCCTCTTCCAGGCAGCATAGGTAGGAGTCTTGTCTTTTTATCCATTCAGCCACTTTATCTTTTGGTCAGAGCACTTAATTCTTTTCCATTTGTGGTATTTGTTGATAAGAATGTTGTTATTACCATTCTTTATTCCTATTTTTGATACATTTTTTTCTTCTTAAAGAAGTTTCTCCAACATTCCCTGTAATACAGCCTTGGTGATGATAAATTCCTTTAGCTTATTTTTCTCTGGGAACTCTTTATCTTTTCCTCAACTCTAAAAGATTGCTTTGCTGGATAAAGTATTCTTGGTTGTAGATCCTGGGTTTTCATCACATCAAATATATATACATATATATATATATATATATATATATATATACACATACATATGTATGTATATATATATATATATATATATATATATATATATATATATATATATATATTTTTTTTTTTTTACCGAGTCTTTCTGTCTTGCATAGTTTCTTTTGAGAAATCAGTTGCCAGTCTTATGGGTGCTCCCTTAAAGGTAACTAACTACTCTTCTCTTGCTGCTTTTAAGGTTCTCTCTTTGTATTTAACCTTTGGCATTTTATTTATGATGTGTCTTGGTGTGGGCCTCTTTGGGTGACTGGTTTTGGGGACTCTCTGGGCTTCATGGAATTGTATGTCTATTTCCTTCACCAGGTGAGGGAAGTTTTCCATCATTATTTCTTCAAATAGTTCTTCAATGTCTTGTTTTATTTCCAGTACTCCTATGGCATGGATATTTTTGTATTTAATAGTGTCTCATAGGCTCCTTAAATTATTATTATAATCTTGGCTTCTTTTTTCTTTCCATTTTGATTGAATGTCCTTGACTTTCCCATCCTCTATATAGGTCATTTGATTATCTTCTTTATTCACTTTGTTTATTCCATTTAATAAACTTCCCATCTTAGATAATGTGTTCTTCATTTCTGACTGGCTTCCTTTTATAATTTCTATTTCAATTTTTATGTTTTTTGTCTCCTTATTATAGTTCTCATTGAATTCACCTACACTTCCCATAAGTACATTGAGCATCTTTATAACCAATGTTTTGAACTCAACATCTGTTATTGCTTGAATCAATTATTTCTGGATCTCTGTTCTGTTCTCTCATATGGTTTCTACCTCTTTGTCTTCCCATTTTGGCTGCCTTTCTG
Source organism: Cynopterus sphinx (assembly GCA_030015415.1). Classification (NCBI taxonomy): domain Eukaryota; kingdom Metazoa; phylum Chordata; class Mammalia; order Chiroptera; family Pteropodidae; genus Cynopterus; species Cynopterus sphinx. The sequence goes on from CM057388.1 coordinate 57,031,938, forward strand.
TGTCTGTCTCTATGTACTAAGCACCAATCTTAAGATTCCCAATCTTAGTGTAGCTCTGTGTAGTAAGTGTCCAGTGGTACAGTCCTGAGAAGGGTTCAGCTGCAGGCCAAATTTAGCCCAAGTTTGTGCCTCTCCAGGGCCACCTGTTAATATTCAGCAAGCAATTCACAGATTATTTGCTTATAGTTTCTTCAAAAGGCAACACCAGAAACTGAGGCCAGCTGCCACCAGTGTGAGTCTTGGCATTGCTCAGCAAGGAGCACAGGACTCTCCTCCGAGGATCCACCTGGATGTGACTTGGGTGGGGCCACGAGTTGGGGGAGGTAGAGTTTCAGGGAATCCTCTGGGCAGAGTGACCTCTCTTATCTATTGTGATGATGTCTCCTCTATGGTGCTGCTGAGCATGCACACTGGGAGGGCGAGGGCTCAACAGAGGAATAATGGATACTGCCTGCACTTCTGTACAGAGTAAGTCTTGTCTTGGCCTTCATTCTGACAACTCAGTGTCCCCCTGTAACTCCCTGATGCCCCATGCACTGCTGAACCAGTACTGGTGCTCAGAGCAAACAGGTCCTTCACTGATAAAGTCTGCTGACTGACATGGCCCCTTTAAGAGGTATCTGTGGCTGCTGATGCCGCATATTCCATCCCACTCAGCCCCTTGGGACATGCAGCTTCTCGTCCTCGTCCCATCCTACCTTCAGCAATTTCAGAGTGGTTTCTTAGATTTCTCCCTATTTGGATGGCTTATTCATCCAGATCTCAGGTGATTTTCCTTGCAGTTTGCTCCTTGTATCTGCCACAAATTTGATTTGGTCACCAGAGGGATGAATGAAGCCTCCAACATTTACGCCATTTTTTTCTCCATTCCATTTTTATAAAGACACCAGACAAAGACATTACAAAAAAAGAAAACCATAGGCCAATATCTTTTATGAACATTGATGCAAAAATTCTCAACAAAATATTAGCAAACCAAATTCAGCAATACATTAAAAAATATCATACCATGATCAAGTTGGATGTATATCTGAGATGCAAGGTTGGTACAATTTCTGCAAATCAATTAATGTGATACACCACATTAACAAATTGAAAGATGAAAACCATATGATCATATCAATAGGTGTATAAGGGCATTCAACAAAACCCAGCATTCATTTATGATAAAAACCCTCAGAAAAATGGGAATAGAGGGAACATACCTCAATATAATAAAGGCCATATATGACAAACCTCACTAATATCATAGTCAATGGGAAAAGACTAAAAACATTTTTCCTTAAGATCAGGAATAAGACAAGGAGGTCCTCTTTCACCACACCTCATCAACATTGTGTTGGAAGTCTTAGCTACAGCAACAAGACAAGAAAGAGATGAAAAGTATCCTAATTGGAAAGGAAGAAGTAAAACTCTCATAATTTGCCAATGACAGGATACTACATATAGAGAACCCTAAAGATTCCACCAAAAAAAAAAAAACTGTTAAAACTGATCAGTGAATTCAGTAAAGTAGCAGGTTATAAAATAAATATTCAGAAGCCAGTGACATTTTTATATATCAATGATAAACTTTCAGAAAGAGAAATTAAGAAAAGAATCCCATTTACAATTGCACTGAAAACTATAAAATACTTGGTAATCAAATTAAGCAAGAAAGTAAAAGACCTGTTCTCAGAAAATTATAAGTCATTGAAAAAATTTGAAAAAGATAGAAATAAATGGAAGCATATACTGTGCTCATAGGTAGGAAGAATTAATATAATTAAAATGCCCATACTACCCAAAGTAATCTATAGATTCAATGCAACCCCTATCAAAATACCAATGGCATTTTTTCAGGGAGCTAGAACAAATAATTCTAAAATTTATATGGAACCATAAAAGACCCTGAAGAGCCACGGCAGCCTTGAGAAAGAAGAACAAAGTTGGAGGTGTCATGCTACCTGATTTCAAACTATATTACAAGGTTAACAGTGATAAAAAGAGCACAGTACTGGTATAAAAACGTACATTGGTCAATGGAACATAATAGAGGGCCCAGATATAAATCCATGCCTATACATTCACGAAATATATGACAAAGAAAGTAAGAATATACAATGGAGTAAAGACAGTCTCTTCAATAAATGGTGTTTGGAAAATTGGACAGATTCTTGCAAAAAAGAAAAAACTGGACCACCTACTTACACTGCATACAAGAATAGACTACAAATGGCTTAAAGACTTAAATGTAAGACCTTAAACCATAAAATGCCTGAAAGAAAACAGAGACAGTAAACTCTCTGATATTACTAACAGTGATTTCTTTTTGGATATATCTCCCTGGGCTAGAAAAACAAAAGAAAAAGTAAACAAATGGGACTACATCAAATGAAGAAGTTTTTGTACAGCAAAGGAAACCAACAACAAAACAAAAAGAAACCAACTTATTGGGACAAGATATTTACTAACGATACATTTGATAAGAGGTTAATATCCAAAATGTATAAAGAAATCATACAACTCAACAATAAAAAAAAACAATCTAATTAAAAAATGGGCAGAAGATCTGTACAGACACTTCTCCAAAGTGGAAATACAGATGTCCAATAGACATATAAAAAGATGCTCATGGTCACTCATCATCAGAGAAATGCAAATTAAAACCACAATGCGATATCACTTCCCACCTGTCAGAATGGCTATCAATAAATCAAAGAACAATTGTTGGCAAGGGTGCAGAGAAACTGGAACCCTCATTTATTGTTGGTGGAATTGCAAATTGATACATCCGCTGCACAAAACTGTCTGGAAGTTTCTCAAAATATTTAAAATGGATATACATTTTAACCCAGCAATTACACTTTTAGATATTTACCCAAAGAAAACCAAAACAATAATTTGTAAAGATCTATGCACCCCTATATTCATGGTAGCATAATTGACAATAGCCAAGATATGAAAGCAACCATTAATGCCCATCAACAGACGATTAAATAAAGAAGTTATGATTCATATATCCAATAAAATATTACTCAGCAATTAAAAAAATGAAATCTTACCATTTGCAACCACAAGTACCTAGAGGTTATTATGCTGAGTGAAATAAGTCAGGCAGAAAAAGAAAAATATCATATGATTTCACTTATATGCAGTTTCTAAGGTACAAAAAGTACAAAACTAACCAAAAAAGACTCACAAATATAGAGGAAATTTTGATGATGGACAGAAGGGAGGTGGTTGTGGGCTTGGAATATGAGGTGGAGTATTAAAGCACAAATTAGCACTTGATAGATGGTCACAGGGATGAGGAGCACAGCATAGAGAATGCAATTAGCATTCATATATTTGCTAGGTGGAAAACCAGAGGAGAGAAGGAGCAATTAGGGTGATCGTTTAATAAACTATATAAATGTCTAAGCAATGCAATGTATTGTGTACTTGAAACTAATAAAAACATTTTTAAAAAGGTACATTCTATCAACACGGCTTATTTTTGTTGATGTTAACCATGATAACCTTGCTGAAATATTATATATCTGGTTTCTTCATTGTAAAGTTATACTTTTTCCCCTTTCTATACTGTACTTTTTGGAAGACTGTCACTACACATTTCCTATACTTAAGTAATGGCAGATATGCTTGACTTCATTCAGCTTAGAGGTCTACATAAAATAAATGAATTATTCTTCATGAGAGATTTGTCTCTTCATTTGTTTCTTCTTTCCTTCATTATTTATTTATAGAAGTATGGATTATTAGGTATTTGTTTTATACTTTGAGTTATAATCCCGTACTACTTTATTTCTTTCTCTGCTTAAATTGCTCTACCTTTGGCCATTGTGAGTTCTTTCAGTTGGCTCCTGTATTTCTTTGACATACTGCAATCAATTTTATGGAATTTTTTGAAAACTTTCTTACTTTTTGGCAGTACAAGGTACTCTGTGATCATCTTATAAATTTCCTGCTGCAATTCTAATATCAGACCTTTATTTAAAGAGTTTAGTTCCTTTCACTGGAAAATGGTTTTAAAAACCAAGGTCTAGCATTAGGTGTGCTCATTGTTATGGGAATGAAGGATAAGTTGTACATAATTTCCTAGAAACAGAAGAACTTTCTACTTTCTCTTCCTGTCAGGTGAGTTTATTTATGTCATATCTTCTTTTATCCTACTTTGTGATCTTTGATGCTATTCTTCCTTTCCCTAGGCAATAATCCTCATGTCCTAAGCCTCATGGCTTCAATGTAGTATGGGAAGGGTTAATGATAACAGTCACTACTTATCCCCATGCATTTGTCATATGTGTTTCATCCTTGTTTGTTATTTTTTTTAATCAAACAAGAGGAATTTTCCTGGGTGCCAGCATCTATGTCACTTAAATTCCCCTCCTAATTGATAGGCACAAAAAACTATTTTATTCTTTGCAATTTATGAACAATCCCATAATACAAACCTCCAAGAAACAAGTTTTGAAAAGAGCTTGCTTATTCTTATTTTAGAAACATTTCCATTGACCAGCAGAAATATAGTGGATTTTCTATAAATTCAAAATAACTCCTCTTTCACATTTTTATCTGAAACATTTATACATGCAAATTTAAAACTTCAATATGTTGTGTATCAAACAAATGCAATGTGTATAACATTTAAAGTCTATATATATTTTTTGTTTGACGCTGGAAATATCATGTTGGGGACAATTCTCCATGAGTCTCTCTTCTTTCCGCATGTCTTGTAAGCAAAAATCTAAGTGTCCTTTGTTCTGGATTATATTTTCAAGGACGTTTCTATAGGGAAAAGCTTTAGAATATGGAGATAATGTTTCCCATAAAAGCAACTTGCTTATAGCATTTACTGCCCATTATAAAATAGTTATGCCCATTAAACAAGGTTTTTTTCTGTTTTAACACACTGACTGCATAAAAAGGTATCATTTTTTACTCTTCATGATGCCCTGCAGAAACTGGTTCTCAAAAAAACAATGAAAAATGCTGGTACTTTGGCTACCATTGTTCCTTTGAGTATTAAACAGACCTTCAACTCTGGCCCAGGAGTCCCATGTTTTCTATCAACATCCATAAAACTTTGGCAAACTAACTTTTATAACTTTTCACATTTTGGGCAACGTAGTGGTAACAGTGACGTTGACAGATAAAATTTTCTAGAAGAGGAAGGTTAAGGGCCTTAAAGGCTAATTTATAAGATTTGGGGAAAGTCTGTGAATTGGTAGAAAACTGTTGACCAAATTACATGGTCAACTGGGCAATCAGTGGTTCTCCACATTAATTCCTGTTAATGAGAAATTGAGGAGGTGGTTTCAGGCTGAGAACTTGGAAGTAGGTTCAAAAACAGATTCCTGAATGGCTCCCTGGTTATTGCTAACTCTCCTACAGAAATGAGATGTCTTCCTCAATGTGGTGGTTACCCTATGATCTACTCCTCTGTAACAACTAGCACTAAAATTCAGTCTGCTTGGATGGAGGAGTGATGTCAGAAGCATAGTGGAGTGAGAGATGTTCCTAGATTTCTCTCCTTGAAATAACAATAAACTGAACATCTAAAACTCAACAAATAACACGCAACCTGCACACAAGCATATCTCAGTGACTTATCTGTGTGTGAGAGCTTCCAGAGGTCATAACTATGGGTGGTAGATTGGGAGGAAAAAAGAAACTACCTCTCACAGCCTGAGCTCCCTACAGGAGGAGGGGGAAGGGAGATGTGCAGCCAACTGCCTTGCAGGATATAAATCTGTTTTTTTTTTTTTAAAGGCATTATTAAGTCTCAAAGCAGAGATCCGAGCATCTTGCATGCTACCTGCTGGAAATCAAAAGAAGAACATTTTCTTAGTTACAGACTAAAGAGAGACTTCTATATAATAAATATTTCTGGAAAAAAAAAAAACAAGCAGAATACACTGTCGTTAATGCTCAGGAAAAGAAATAGTCCATCAAATGCCAAACACAACCAAAGTTTTTCTAGAAAACTCCCCCAGCCCTAATGTTGAAACTGGTCCAAAATTTAGGAGATGCTGTGATAGTGGCACAGCAGTTGCCCTGGATTAAAGTTGCCTCCTTAAAACAGTTTGCCACTATGTAAGTGAAGCTGGAATTATCCAGACTAGGCAAACCTCATAGCTCCAGCCAGAAGGCAATGTGGCTATGACTGTGGCTGCTGAGTCACTGAGTTTCAAGGCTAAACTAAATGGTGCTTCCATGAAGAGCTTATCACTTGATATAAAGTGTTTGACATGCAGAAAACGTTGGTAATTCATTTGGTTGAGTCACGAGCTGCTGCCATGCCAGTCAAAACTGAAAACAAATGCAAAGCTTTGTTTAGTGGCACAGAGTTTCCCTCTCCTTCTGTGTCTCCAATAGCTTCCCATGCACTCTAACCTCAGCTTTTTAAAAGATAAGAAGAGAAACGGTGCTGACCCCAAGGGGGAAGGGGCCATACACCCTCATCTGAGTATGCTGGAGAATTTGGGGGATGGATAAACCTCACACTTTAATAGTTTTATTGGATATGAGTGCTCAAGTCATTATCCTACCTAGACCTGTGGAAGGAAAAGGTTCCTGGATTCAGCTAATGGAATTTGAGAATGGTCACAGGGAGGCAGAACGCTAACGTAAGTTTGTGAATGGAATTCTTTGGACCAGTTTAACATACCATGGTTGCTGCTTTTATATCTGAATGTGTAGTAGGAATTAATGTGCTATGTATTTTTACTCCCACTTCTCATAAATGGAAATTATCTCAAATGGGAACAGTCACATGTAGAAAAGTAATAGTGGGACACATTCATTGCTCTTCAACCCTCCTCTCTGGCCCTATTCTTGGATAATTTAATAGAAATAGCATAGCATTACAGGAGAAACAATAGAAATTACCTTGACTAAAGACTTAAGGCAACAGTGACAGTAAGAGATACAGTGTTTCAACATAGTAGTTTTATGTGCCCAGTGAAAAAGACTAACAAAAGCTGGAGGCTTACTAAATTATTACTAACTGGATTCAGTTTTTGCTCCCATAACCCAGGTTCTTCTAGATATTGTGACTATAATTGAATCTATTATACAGAATAATAGCATTTGTAATGCTGCTGCAGATATTGCCAATGTTTTATTAGCCACACCAGTAGCATCAAGAATCAAGGTAAGTTTGCACCCATGCTATAAAACTTCAAATGTATGTTTGACGTGTTCCCCAAGGCTACCTAAACTTTCCTGGCATCAGAACTTATGACAATCCCTTTACTTTCTGAATTCTATAACTTTTACTATATAGACATTGTACTATTGGTTGAGTCAGAAACCTCAGTTTTAACAGCCCTGAAGATAGTGTTATCACACCTCTGCCAACTAGTTTCTTGGGTCAATGTGGGCAGATTCACAAGGCTTAATCACTCCAACTGTCAAGGAAAAACTTCTGCCTCTTGGGTCCTACACATCAAAGATAAAACCCTTTGGAACTGTTTGGGTATTATGAACAGTGTATGTCTTGCTTGGGCATTCTACTTGGTCCTTCACATCAGCAAAGCCACAAATCATAATCTTTGAGGGGACCTCAAAGAAACAGGCTTAGTTGGAATCTGTCCAGCAAGCTGTGGCACATACTCTTCCTTTGGGCCCCCACAACTGTAACGACTCCTTTGAGCTACAAGTTTCTGTGACTGATGATTTTTCCAATCACATCCTCTGGTAAAGGAAGACAGCCTCCACCTGGAGGCATCCCTTGAAGTTTCGGACTCCTTTTATCTCTAATAAAGCAACCAGGTATATCTCTTTTGAGAAATCGCTATCACCTTGCTATTGATATGGCGTCAAAATTAAACACTCACCCCAAGGAGGCCTTGTGATTCTCTAGCTCAATATTTCCCTCTGGGAGTGGACAAAGACTTAATGATTAATGAGGTTGAACAGACCTAACAAGCTTCTGTTTTCAAATAGAAAACGTATATTCAAGAATGCAGCCAGCCTGGCCCCAGCAGCATCTTGGCTTTACATGAAATAAAGGCAACCATCCTCATGAGAGAAATTTACCACTATACCCACCTCACCACCCTGTCTTCTAAAACCACTAGTTCAATAGTTAATTCCTACTACACATTCAGATATAAAAGCAGTAACTATGGTATGTTGAACTGGCCTAAAGGATCCCATTCACAATGGAACCCTCAATTCATAGAGTTTTGCCTCAATGTCTTGGCCTAGTTCACTGATGCTTAGGCTAATCTAGAACCAAAGATGTCCACTGGGCTTCTCTGGAAGCTGTTCAGCCTCATCTCCAGCTATACAGAACTGAAAATGGATATGGTCACTCCACTCAGAGGACAAATCTCAAGGTAATTCTCATGCTTCTGGCCAATACTCTTCTTGATTAACCTTGTCAGATATTTACTGTTACTAATGACCTAGCTGTTCAGTTGCCACTTAGAAAACTAGAGATTGATAGATTAAAGATTTTCTTCTTTGGAGCTGCAAACTATAGAAGCAAGTTCCGGCTACTAACCAAGTTGTCAGAGTTATGCATATAGATGCCATATGAGGGCCTATGCTCCAATAAGACTGGAATTAAGATGATTCTCAGGTCTATACTGATCAGATTACCACTAATGCTGCCTGGTTCTGTCACTACACTGCACATGTCAATACATCCACCATCATAGACTGGGAAAAAAGTAAAATACTTTATATTTTTGATGTAAAGGCTACCACTATGTGCAAAACTCTTGACCTTTGCCAAATGTTAACCTTGTTGTCTCATACTGGGGTAGGGCATATAGCACAGGGCTCTGCCATCTCTTATGAAATCAACTACATGCAGCCTTTGGCCCCACCTCAAGGTTATCAGTGGTTCCTCATATTGATACTTTTTCATATCATGGTGTTGCTCTTCTAGTCCAATCAGCTGACTCTAGCCACATTATTATGGTCCTTGAAAAGAATCTAAACATTCTAGACCATCTGAAGTTTGACAATGGTTTACTTTTTTTTTTCACAAAAAATACTCAACAATAGAACAGCACATCATGAGTAGGATAGATCTACACCAGTAGATCATGTCGCCTTCAGAACACTGTGGCTATCTCTCCAAAATAAAGCTACATTTGTTTTTTAAGTAGAGTTTACTATACTTACATGCATTTTACAATAAAATGCACATAAATTTGTTATTTACGTGCATTCTGTGGAAAATTTTCCCTACAACAAGAGCCCTCACATTAGAAATTATGGTATAAAATTTGTCTCTGGCTAAGTGAGATGGAGGCTGCAGTAGTGGCAGATGCCTCTTAAAGGGGCCCCATCCGTGAGCAAACTTTTGTGGAAATGAAACTGTTCTCTCTGAGCACCAGTGCTGATTCGACTGCATGCAGGGGGCACCAGAGACTTATAGGGAGACATTGTTGGAGTGAGGATTGAAGCGAGATTTACTCTGCACAGAAGTGCCGGTGGTATCCATTGTTCCCTGTTCAGTCCTCTCCACTACCAGTGCGTGGACACAGTGCCACCATAGCCATGATGTCATCAAACTGGATAACAGAGGTTGATCCACCCAGAGGATTCTATGAAACCCTGCCTCCCCCAACTCAGGGCCCCACCCAAGTCACAACCTGGTATATCCTCAGTGAGTCAGGTGTTCCTTACTGAGCAGCACCTAGACTCACACTGGTGGCAGTTGGCTTCAGTTTCTGGTGTGTCTGAGGCAACTATAAGCACAGCATCTTTGGATTGCTTGCTGAATCTTAACATTTGGCCCTAGAGGGGCACAGCCTGGGGCTAAATTTGGTCTGTAGCTGAACCTCTCTCAGGACTGTGCTACTGGACACCTACTTCACAAATCCACACTAAGATAACCAGGACACTTAAGAGTTTTGCTTAGAATATAGAAACAGACACAGAAAGGAAGCCAGAATGGGAAGACAAAGAAGCAGAAACCATATATGGGAACAGAACAGAGATCCAGATATAATAGAGTCAAGTAATCTAATAGATGCAGAGTTTAAAACACTGGTTATAAAGATGCTCAATGAACTTTTGGGAAATGTAGATAAATTCAGTGAGAACTTCAACAAAGAGATAAAAAACATAATGAAAATGGAAATTATAAAAGGAAATCAGTCTGTAATGAAGAAAACATTATCTGAGAAGTATATTAAATGGAATAAATATAAAAGAAAGGATTAAATGCCCTTTCTATAGGACAAACAAGCCAAATACACTCAATCAGAATGGCAAGAGATAAGATGCCAATAACTATAAAAATAATTTAAGGAACTATGGGACACTATTAAGGGTCCAAATATCCATCTGATTGATGTAACTGAAGAAAATCAAGATGTTGAACAGCTGTTTGAAGAAATAATAATGGAAAACTTTCCTAACCTGGTGAAGGAAATGAATATAAAACCCAGGAAGCTCAGAGAATCCCCCAAATCAGGAATCCAAAGAGGCCCACACCAAGACACATCATAATTATAACGCCAGAAGTTAAATACAAAGAAAGAATATTATAAGCAGTAAGAGAAAAACAGATAGTTACCTATAAGGGAAAACACCTAAGACTGGCAGATGATTTCTCAAAAGAAATTATGCAGGAGAGAAAGGCTTGGCAAAAAAAATATTTGTCAGGATGAAGACCCAGGATCTATGACTAAGGATACTTTACAGCAAAGCTATCATTTAGAGTTGAAGGATAGATAAAGAGCTTTCCAGACACAAATAAGCTAAAGGAACTTATTGCCACTAAGCCAGGGTTACAGGAAATGTTGTAGGGACTTCTTTAAGAAAAAAAAACAGGAATAAAGAATGGTAACAACTGCATTCCTATCAATAAGTACCTTAAATGGAAAAAAATTAAGTGCTTCAACCAAAAGATAGAGTGGCTGAAAGGATAAGGAAACAAGACCTCTACATATGCTACCTACAAAAAACTCACTTCAGATTAAAAGACACACACAGACTAAAAGGTAGTGGATGGAAAAAGATATTGCTGTGATGGACCTAGAAAGCATTTAAGTCAGACAAAGATAAATACTATATGATTTCACTTTTATGCGAATCTAAGGAACAAAAAGAACAAACTAATCAAAGATAAATTCACAAATATAGTGGACAATTTGGTGACGGACAGAGAGAAGGGGGTTGGGGTGTTGGGAGAATGCGGTGAAGGCTTAAAGAAGTGCAAATTAGTAGTTGATGGATGGTCACAGGGATGGAGAGTACGGCATAAAGAATGCAGTTAACAATACGCTGGGTAGATGAAGGGTCAGGGGAGGGATGGAGCAATTGGGGGAATCATTTTATGAACTATAGATGTACTGTATACTTAAAACTAATTACAATAATAAAATTTTTAAAGAGCATTTGACAAAATTTAACTTTCATTTATCTTATACTCAACAAAGTGGGTATAGAGGGAATATACTTCAATGTAATAAAGTCCATATATGACAAGCCCAAAGCTAAATCATAAACAATGGTGAAAAACTGAAGGCTTTTTCTCTAAGTTCAGGAACAAGACAAAAATGCCCACCCTCACCACTTTTATTCAACATAGTCCTGGAAGTCTGACCATGGCAAGTAGGCAAGAAAAAGAAATTAAAAGTATTCAAATAGGAAAGGCAAAACTAAAATTTCTATTTCTAGATGATATGATATTATATATAGAAAACCATGAAGTATGCAGCAAAACTCATAGACTATCAAAAAAATTCAATAAAGCTGTAAGATATAAAATCAATACTCAAAATAAGTTTTATTTCTATGCACATATAACAAACTATCAGAAATAGAAATAATCAATTTGATTTATAAGTACCTAAAAATACCTCAGAATAAATTTAACCCAGAAGGTGAAAGACCTGTACACTGAAAACTAAAATACTGCTAAAAGAAATTGAAGAAGACACAACTAAATGGAAAGGTATTCTGTGCTCACAGACTGAAAGAAATAATATTGTTTAAATGTCATGCTACCCAAATTAATCTATAGGTTCACTGTAATCATTATCAAAATTCCAATAGTATTTTTCTCAAAAATAGAACAAACCATCCTAAAATTTGTATGGAACAATAAGAATCATAATAGCCTAAGCAATCTTGAGAAAAAAAAATAGTTGGAAGCATTATGCTCCCTAATTTCAAGTTATATTACAAAGTTATAATAATCAAAACAATATGGTACTGGCACAAAAACAGACACATAAATCAATGGAACAGAACATAGAGCCCCCAAATAAATCCACACATATGGTCAATTAATTTATGACAAAAGAACTAAGAATATACAAAAGGGGGACAGAACACTTTCTTCAATAAATGGTGTTTGGAAAATTGGTCATATGCCAAAAAATGAAACTAGACCACCGTTTCAGACCATTCACAAAAAATTAACTCAAAATGTATTAAAGATGTGAATGTAAAACAAAAGTCTTAGAATACAAACAAAAAATTAAAAAGTGAGAATATTTAAAAATAAAAAGCTTTTACACAGCAAAGAAAATCATCAAGAAAATGAAAGGCAACCCACTGAAAGAGAAAATATTTGCAAATCGAATATTTGATAAGGGGCTCATATCCAAAATATAAAAAGAATTTAACAACTCAAAACAGAAACCAAAGATTCTGATTTAGAAATGGGCAGAATGTCTGAATAGACATTTTTCCCCTCCAAAAAAACATACAGATGGCCAACAGGTACACGAGAAATGCTCAACATCACTAATCATTATGGAAATACAACCCCAAACCATGATGAGATGTCACCTCTAACCTGTTACAATGGCTTTTATATGAAAGGTAAAGAATAAATGTTAGAATGGATGTGAAGAAAAGGGAACTCTTGTACATTATTGGTGAGAATGTAAATTGGTGCAGCCACTGTGGAAAACAGCATGAAAGTTTTTCAAATAAAAAGTTAAAAATAGAACCACCACATAATCTGCAACTTCAGTTTTGGGTATCAGAAAACAAAAACAAAAACACAGACTCAAAAATTCATATGTACACCCATGTTCATTGCAACATTATTTACAATAGCTAAGATATAAAAACAACCTAAGTGCCATCACTTGAATGGAGAAACAAGATGTAGTATAAGCATACAATTTAATATTATTCAGCCATACAAAAAGAATGAAATCATGCAATTTGCAACATTATGAATGGACCGTGAAGGCATTATTCTAAGTGAAATAAGTCAGAGAGAGAAAGACAAATACAGTGTAGTCCCACTTATATGTGGGATCTAAAAACCCAACCAAACCAAGATAAGCTCATAGAGAACTGATTGGTGCTTGCCTAGGAAGGGGGTGGGGAGTGGGAGAAATGGGTGAAGAGAGTCGAAAGGTAAAAACTTCCAGTTATAAAATAAATAGGTCATGAGGATGTAATGTACAGCATGGGGACTATATATATTTAGTAATACTGTATTGTATATTTGAAAGTTGCTAAGAGAGTAGATTTTAAAAGTTCTCATCACAAGAAAAAAATTCTATAACTGCAGTGGCGAATGTTAACTAGTGTTATAGTGATGAACATATATACAAATACTGTATATATTGTAATATATACAAATACTGTGTCATTGTGTAGTACACCTAAAGCTAAAATAATTTGTTAATTACACCTCAATAAAATATATATAAAGAACTAGAGAAGGCTTGCCCCATCCAAATAGAGCAATGTCTACTAACCTCCAGCAGCCTGTGGAGAATATGAGCCCAATGTTGCCTGAGCATCTGAGTTTTTTCAAGAGAAGTTAGAAATAAATATTTTAAAATAAAACACTCAATTTTTAAGAAATATTTTTATTAAAATAAAACTAACATACAATATTTTATTAGTTTTGGGTGTATGCCACAGTTATTCAACTTTTATATAACTAGAAAAGTGATCAACATTATAAATCCAGCAACCATGTGACAACGTACAATGCTATCATATTATTACTGACTAGACACTTACACCCTACACTGTAAACCACATCTCTGTGACTTATTTGTTTTATATCTGGAAATTTGAACATCTTATTCCTCTTCACCCTCCCCCCTTTTTTGATTTTTTGGTTACAGTCGACATTCAATATTATATTAGTTTCAGGTGTACAGCATAGCGGTTAGACATTTATGTAATTTATAAAGTGATCCTCCTGACTACTCGTACACACCCAACACTATATATATTCCAATATTATTGACTAAATTGCCTATGCTTTACTTTAGATCCCAATGAATATTTTGTAACTACTAATTTGTACTTCTAAATAGCATCACATTTTTCACCCTGCCCATAAACTCTCTCCCACCTGGCAATCATCAGCTTGTTACCTGCATCTATGAGTCTGTTTCTGTTTTGCTTGTTTGTTTGTTTTGTTCTTTAGATTCCACATATAAGTAAGATCATATGACCCTTGTCTTTCTCTGTCTTACTTATTTCATTTAGCATAATACCTTCCATGTCCATCCATGTTGTCACAAATAGTAAGATTTTTTTATGGCTGAATAATACTGCATTGTATTATGTACCACAATTTCTTTATCCAATAATCTGTTGATGGTCACTTATGATGCTTCAGAAAAAATGTTACTAAGAGCAACATTGGAGAGTTTACTGCCTTTGTTTTCTAGGAGTTTTATGGGTTGGGGCCTTACTTTTAAGTCTTTAATCCATTTTGAATATGTCTTTGTATATGGTATAGGTAAGTGGTCTAATTTCATTTTTGTCATCTATCTGTTCAGTTTTCCCAACACCATTTATTAAATAGACTGTCTTTACAGCATTGTTTATTCTTGCCTCCTTTATTATAGATTAAATGACTATATAGGCATGGATTCATTTCTGGGCTCTCTATTTTGTTCCCTTGATTTATGTGTCTGTTTTTATGACCATACAATACTATTTTGATATCAGGTAGTGGAATGCTTCCAACTTTGTTCTTCTTTCTCAAGATTGCTTTGGCTATTCAGGGTCTTTATAAAGACATGTGGCTCCTTATAAATTTTAGGATTATCCATTCGAGTTCTTTGAAAACTGCCATTGGTATTTTGATAGGGATTGCTTTGAATCTGTAGATTGCTTTGGGTAGTATGAATATTCTAATGATGTTAATTCTTCCTATTTATGAGCACAGTATATATTTCCATTTATTTGTAACTTCTTCAATGTCATAATTTTCTGAGTACTAGTCTTTTATCTCTTTGGTTAAAATTATTCCTAAGTATTTTTTTATTGAATTGTAAATTAGATTTTTTTAAACTTCTCTTTCTGATAAGTCATTATTGGTGTATAGATTGCAACTGATTGCAGAATTTAAATTTTGTATCAGTTGCTATACTGAATTCATTTATCAGGGTTTGTGTGTGTGTGTGTGTGTGTGTGTGTGTGTGTGTGTGTGTGTGTGTGTGTGTGTGTGATATATTTAGGGTTCTCTCTATATAGAATTATGTCATTTGAAAAAAAATGACAGTTTTATTTCTTCATTTCCATTTTGGATGCCTTTTATTTCTTTTTCTCAACTGATTGTCTGATTGTTGTGGCTAGGAATCCAAATACTGTGCTGAATAGAAGTGATGGAAGTGAACATCCTTGTCTTGTTCCTGATCATAAGGAAAACATTTTTAGCTTTTCCTGCTGGGTATGATGTTAGCTGTAGGTTTGTCATATATGGCTTTTATTATGTTGAAGTATGTTTCCTCTATTCCCACTTTACTGAGAGTTTTTATCATAAATGGATACTAGATTTTGTCACATGCTTCTTCTACACCTGTTGGTATGATCATATAATTTTTATCCTTCATTTTGTTTATGCAATGTACCTGTTAACTGATTTGTGGCTATTGAACCAAACTTATATATTAAGAATAAGTCCCACTTGATCATGGTGTATGATCTTTTTAATATATTGCTAAATTCAGTTTGCTAATGTTTCATTGAGGATTTTTGCATCTATATTCATTAAGGATATTGGCCCATGTTTTCTTTTTTTGTAATACCTTTGGTTTTGGCATCTGGATTTTACTGGCCTCACAAAATGAGCTTGGGAGCCTTCCCTAACCCCTTCAATTATTTTTTTTAGGACTAATAAGAGGATAGGTGTTAATTTTTCTTTGAATGTTTGGTAAAATTCTGTGAAACCATTTGGTCCAGGACTTTTGATTGTTGGGAGATTTTTGGTTACTGATTCAATTTCACTAGTAGTCATTGCTCTGTTCATATTTTCTGTTTTTTTCTTGACTCAGTCTTTAGAGATCATATGTTTCTTAAATTTATCCATCACTTTCAGATTGTCCAATTTGTTGACATACAATTGATCTTAGTATTTTCTAATATTCTTTGTATTTCTGTGATGTCAGATGTCACTTCTCCTCTCTCATTTCTGATTTTATTTATTTGGATCATTTCTTTTTCTTGATGAGTCTGATTAAAGGTTTATCAATTTTGTTTAGCTTTTTGAAGAACTAGCTCTTGGTTTCATTGATCTTTTGTATTGCTTTAGACATTATTTCATTCATTTCTGCTCTGATCTGTATTATTGCCTTCCTTCTACTCGCTTTCAGCTGTTTGCTGTTCCTTTTCTAGTTCCTTTAGTTGTAAAGTTAGATTGTTTATTTGAGATTTGTGTGTGTGTGTGTGTGTGTGTGTGTGTGTGTGTGTGTGTGTCTTGAGGTACTTCTTTATTGCTATGAATTTCCTTCTTAGAACTGCTTTTGCTGTGCCCCATAGATGTGGGTCATTGGGTCATTGTGTTTTAATTTTCGTTTGTCTTGAGGTATCTTTTGATTTCTTCTTTGATCACATTTAAAAATATTTTAATGATCTTTTATTTACTATGGTGACATTGATTAACAAAATCCAATAAGTTTCAAGTTTACAATTCAACAGTAGGTCATACATGTATTGCATTATATGTTCGCTGCTCATAGTTAGATTTCTTTCTGTCACCACATATTTGACTTCCTCCCTCCTCATCCACCTTTCTTCTGGTAACCAATAATCTACTGTTCATGTCCATGAATCTTTGTTTGTCCTGTTTGTTTGTTGCTTTTAGATTTATATCCCAAATATAAGTGATATCATGTGGTTTTCAACTTTTTCTGTCTGGCCTATTTCATTTAACATGATTATATCGAGGTCCAGCCTTGTTCTTTCTTTTCAGGGTGGCTTTGGTAGTCTGTGCTTCCATAAAAAATCTGATGTTTTTTTGTTCTATTTCTTTAAAAAATGCTGATGGAATTTTGATGGGGATTGCATTAAATCTGTATAATGCTTAAGGTAATAATGTCATTTTAACTATGTTGATTCTTTCAATCCAAGAACACAAAATATCATTCTATTTCTTTGTGTTTTCTTCAATTTTTTAAAATAAGGTCTTACAGTTTTAATTATATAGGTCCTTAATATGTTTCATTAAATTTATTCCTAGGCATTTTATTGTTCTTGTTGTAATTGCAAAAAGAATCATTTTCCCACTTCTTTTTCTGATGCTTCATTATTAGAGCATAGGAATGCTATGGATTTTTTAACAATTTTATTTATTTATTTATTTATTTATTTATTTATTTATTTATTTATTTATAAGTTTATTGGGGGTAACATTGGTTAATACAGTTACATAATTTTCACCTGTACATTAAAATTTGACATCTATATGTTGTATTGTGTGATTATAACCCAAAGTCTGTTTCCTTCAGCTACCATATATTTGATCCTCTTTACTTACTCCACCCTCTCCCTACCCACCTATATTTGACCTTCTTTACACTGTCTACCTCTTCCCTCCTCCACCACCCCTTACCCTCTGGTAACCACTAGTCCACTGTCCATGTCCCTGAATCTGTTTGTCCTCTTCATTTGTTGCTTTTAGGTTTATATCCCACATATAACCGATATCATGTGATTTTCAACTTTTTCAGTCTGGTGTATTTTGCTTAGCATGATTATATCGAGGTCCATCCATGTTGTCGCAAATGGCAGTATTTCATCTCTTCTTATGAATGAGTAAATTCTATTGTATTTATGTACCACAGCTTCTTTAGCCAATCATTTATTGTAGGACACTTTGGTTGCTTCCATGTCCTGGCCACTGTGAACAGTATTGCTATGAATATTGTGCAAAAAATCTTTTTGGATATGAGTTTTCAAGTCTTTAGGGTAAATAACCAGTAGAGGGATTGCTGCATCATGTGATAGATCAATTCTTCGTTTTCTGAGGAACCTCCATACTGTTTTCCATAGTGGCTGTACCAATTTGCAGTCCCACCAGCAGTGTATGAGGGTTTCTTTTTCTCCACATTGTCTCCAACATTTGTTATTAATTGTTCTGTTGATTATAGCTATTCTAACAGGTGTGAGATGGTATATTATTGTGGTTTTGGTTTGCATTTCCCAAATAGCTAATGATGTTGAGCATCTTTTCATATATTTGTTGGCCATTTGATTGTCCTCTAGGGAGAAGTGTCTCTTCAGGTCCTCCACCTATTTTCTGATTGGATAGTTCGGTTTGTTGTTGTTGTTGTTGTTGTTGTTATTGAGTTGTATGAGTTCTTTGTATATTTTGGATATTAGGTCCTTATCAAAGGTGTTGCTTGCAAATATATTTTCCCATTCGGATTGTTGTCTCTTCACCTTGATGATGATTACTTTGGCTGGGTAGAAGCTTTTTAGTTTGCTGTAGTCCCATTTATTTATTTTTGCTTTTACTTCCCTTGCCTTTGAGGTCAAATTCATAAAATCCTCTTTAAGTCCAAGATCCTCAAATTTAGTTTTTATGTTTTCTTCTTTCCATTTTATTGATTCTGGTCTCAGTTTCATGCCCTGACAGTGTCAGCAACCGTTTCAGTAGCATTTACTCAGATTCCCCTGGGGCTCCACAGTGATTGGTCTTGGAGAGTATGGCGGGAGGGGCCCTCTAGGCTAGGGGTTGTGGGCTGCGGTTCAGCCTCTGCTTTGCAACTGGAGTTGGTAAAAATCAAATATTATTTCTCTGCGGTCCCATCCCGCTTCTCTTTTTTCTGCCTTGATGATTAGGCCTTGATGCTGACTGCTAGAAATTCCAGCACTTCCAGGCAGGCTGATTAGGGAAGTCGCCCCACCTTTTCCCCTCCCCTTTCTCTTGCAGGGAGCTCCAAAGGCTGCAAGAGGTAGCTTTAATCTTGGCAGCTTTTGCTCAGATTCACCTGGGGCTCTGCAGTGTTCAGTATTCGGTATCCGGTGAGGGGCCCTCTGGGTTGGTTGTGGAGGCTGCAGCTCAGTCTTAGTTTTTGAACAGGGGTAGGTAAATATCAACTGTTGTTTCTCTGCTGTCCTGTTGCACTTCTCTGATTTCTGACCTGATGACTGGGTCCTGTTGCTGGCTGGGAAGAAGTTCTAGCACTTCCAGGCAGGCTGATCAGGAAAGTCGCCACACCTTCACCCCTCTCCCTCCTTCTGCAAGGAGCTCTGGCAGCTGTGAGAGGCAGCATATGTGTTTCTCCCAGTCCACTGACTGACACCCTGGTTTTTGACCTGTGATAGCTCTTCTGTGCAGATCCTACACTCAGATGTGCTGGTGTGCAGTTTGGGTGTTTTTTGTTGAGTTTTAGATGTTCAGGTTATTGTTGTTTCAAAGGAGAGGTCTGAGGATGTCTCTCACTCCACCACATTTCCCAGAATCCCTCTGAACATTGATTTTGTGTCCAGAAACTTCACTGTATTTGTTTATTATTTCTAGTAGTGTTTTAGTGGAGTATTTAGGGTTTTCTATATAGAGAATCATGTCATCCACAAGTAGTGAGAATTTGACTTCTTCATTCCCCATTTGGATACTTATTATTTCTCTCTGTGAATTTATTTCTTTCTTTTGCCTGATTGCTCTTGCTAGGACCTCAAAATTATATTGAATAACAGTGGTGATAGAGGACAGCCTAGTCTTGTTCCTGATCTTAAAGGAAAGGTTTTTAGTTTTACACTGTTAAGTATAATATTAGCTGAGGGTTTTTCATAAATGGCCTTTATTATACTGAGTTACTTTCCCTCTATACCTATTTTGTTAAGCGTTTTGATCATAAATGGATGCTGTATTTTGTCAAAGGCTTTTTCTGCATCTATTGATATGATAATATGACTTTTATTCTTTATTTTGTTTATGTGATATATCATATTAATTAATTTGCATATGTTAATTCATCCCTGTGCCCCTGAGATGAAGACTACTTGATCATGGTGAATAATCTTTTTAATGTGTTGTTGTATTTGGTTTGCTAGTATTTTATTTAGGATTTTTGCTAGGATTGTATTTAGAATTTTTGCATCTGTTCATTAGAGATATTGGTCTGCAGTTTTCTTTTTCTGTGTGTTATCTTTATAAAGTTTTGGTATTGGCCTCATAAAATGAGTTAGGAACTATTGTCTCCTCTTTGATTTTTGGAAGAGTTTGGGAAGAATAGGTATTAAATCTTCTTTGAATGTTTGGTAGAATTCACTTTTAAAGCCATCTGGCCCTGGAATTTGACTTTTTGGTAGGATTTTGATGATTGTTTCAATTTCCATACTACTGATTGGTCTATTTAGATTTTCCAGTTCTTTTTCATTAAGTTTAAAAAGGTTGTATGTTTCTAAGAACTTGTCCATTTATTCTAGGTTATTAAATTTGATGTTATATAGCTTTTTATAGTACTCTTGTATGATCCTTTGTATTTCTGTGGTATCTGTCATAAATTCTCTTTCATCCATGATTTTGATTATTTGTGTCATTTCTTTTTTCTCTTTAGTTAGTCTAGCCAGGAAGTTGTTAATTTCATTAATCTCAAAGAACCAACTCTTTGTTGTATTGTCTTTCTCTGTTGTCTTTTTGTTCTCAATTTCATTTATTTCTGCTATAAATTTGATTATTTCTTTCCTTCTGATTTCAGGATTCATTTGTTCTTATTTTTCTAGATTTTTTAAAAGATGAAATATTTGGTTGTTTATTTGGGCTAGTTCTATTTTTTGAAATAGACCTGTGCTGATATGAAATTTTGTCTTATTACTGTTTTTTCTATATTCCAAAAGTTTGATATGTTGTACTATCATTGTTACTCACTTACTCACTTTTCTGTCTCTTGATCTCTCTTTTTATTTCTTCTATGATCCCTTCTTCAGTAACCTGTTGTTTAATCTTCATATATTTTTGATTCTTCATGCTTTCTTTTTACAGTTGATCTCCAGCTACAAAACATAATTAGAGAGTATAGTTGGTATGATTTTAAATCTTCTTATATTTTTTGAGGCTAATTTTGTGTCCCTGCATGTAGTCAGCCCTTGAAAATGTTCCTATGTACTACATTAGAATGTATAAGCAGCTGTTTTGGGATGAATGTCTGTGTAAGTGTCAATTTTGTCCAGTTGGTCTAATGTGTCATTTAAAAATATTATTTCCCTATTGATTTTCTGTTTGAATGATCTGTTTATATCTGACAGTGGAGTACTTATGTCCCTTACTATGATAGTATTTTGGTCTGTTTCTCCCTTTAGTTCTGTTAATAATTGCTTTATGTATTTCAGAGTTCCCTTATTAGGACAATAGATATTAATATGTGTTATGTCTTCTTGATGTATGATTCCCTTTATCATTATGAAGTGTCCTTCAGTATCTTTACCTTTTCTTTTTGTCCTGTAGTCTATTTCATCTGATATTATGAAGTACTACTACTTCCACTTTTCTTGGAATATCATTTGCTTGGATTAGCTACCCTTGGATTTTCCACCATTTACCTTGAATCTACATTTGTCTTTAAATCATAGGTGTATCTCCTGAAAAGAGCATCTAGTTGGGTTTTATTTTTTGATTCAATCTGCAATCTGTGCATTTTTATTGAGTTCAGTCCATTTACATTTTGTGTGATTATTGATATATAAAGTTTTTCTATAGCCATTTTATCTTTCATTTTCTGGTAGCTCATTGTTTCCTTTGTTTTCTTATCCTTGAATTTCTTTCTGTCATTTTAATTTGCTAGGCTTTTGTGTATTTTCCATCTGGTCTTTGTTTTATGTTATGTACTTACATTCTGGATCTTGGGCATGTGGTTACCATTAATAAAGAAGATAGAATATATATATATATATATATATATATATATATATATATATACACACACACACACACACATATATGTATGTATGTATGTATATGTTTATGTATATGTGTATATATACATATATACACATGTACATATATATACACACACATGCATATATATATATATATATATATATATATATATATATATTTCTTCTGCATGAGCATATCTTCATTTCCCTTTGTGAATTTAGAACTTTAATTCTTTTTGTTATTGTTATTTTGTTATTTTGTTACAGCATGCATGTTCCTATGTATGCTGAATATTCATTTCTATCTCACAATAGCAATTCTCTTCTTATGGTTTAAACTGATAATATGCTGTTCTTGATAAGGGTTGCACTACTCTGCTTCTGTCTGCCTGGAAGTGGTCTTACTCATACTTATGTTTTTTTTTTTTTTGGTCATTTTGTTTTGGGTGATCTGACCCTTTCAGAATTTCCTATAATGCAGGCCTCATAGTGGAGAATTCCCTCAACTTTTGTGTGTCTGGAAAGGTTTTTATTTCTCATTCATATCTAAAGAAGAGCTTTTCTGAATACATTATTCTTTACTGGTAATTTCTTTCATTTAATAGTTTGAAAATTTGGTTGCACTCTCTTTTGCTTGTAAGGTTTGTTTTGAAAAGTCCAAAGATAGACTAATGAATTTTCCTTTATAAGTTACCATCTTATTTTCCCTGGCTGCCTTGAGAATTCTTTCTTTGTCATTAATTTTCGATCATTTTAATATGATGTGTCCTGGAGAAGGCCTTTTTGGGTTGAGATAATTGGGTGTTCTTGGATTCAAAGATCCAGCTCATTCCTTAGGTTTGGGAAATTCTCATCACTTTTTTGTTTGAATGTGCTCTCTGATCCCTTCTCCTTTTCTTCTCCTTCTGGATACCCATTATTCTTATGTTTCCTTTCCTGATGCTATCAGCAGTTCTTGTATTTCTGTTTCATTATTTTTTTTTTTATTCTTCAGTCTATCTCTTCTTCCTTCTGAATTATTTCTAGATTCCTGTCTTTGATAGCACTGATCCTTTCCTCCATTTGGTCAGTTCTATTTCCTAAACTTGCTATTTCATTCTTCATCTCTTTTAGTATGTTCTTTATCTCCAAAAGTTCTATTCGGTTCTTTTGGTTCTTTTTCAACCTCCTTGCTTAAAAAAACTCATTCTGTTCATCTATTTTTTCATCAGTTCCTGGAATTATTGATCTGAGTTATTTTGTATCTCATTGAGTTTTTTCAGAAGTGTAATCCTGACTTCTCTGTCATTTAAATCACATATTTATGTCGTTAGGCTTATTTTTATGGAGATTTTTCTCTCTTTTTGAGCTGCCTTGTCACCTTGATTGTTCATGGTGTTTGATGGGCTATTTCTCTGCTTGGAAATTAGTGGTGGTGTATTCTGCTTTTTTTTTTTTTTAGAAAGATTTATTATTTAGAGGTCTCTCTTTAGTCTGTTGATATGACTGTGTTTTTCTCTTGATTTCCAAAAGGTGGCATCGAAGCCTCTTTTTTTTTTTTTTTCTGATAGTCAAATCACGATTGCTACTCTTGGTCCCAGCACCTGTCATTGGTACTGACAGTGCATTTTTGTTGTGATAACGTTTGCTCAAATTCTACTGGTGCTCTGTGTGTGGTCCTAGGTCTGAGAGGATATGGGGTGGAAGGAGGGCATGCTCTGGGTTGATGGGTGGGGATTGCTGCAAGTCTCTGTGTCTTAGCCTCCATGGTTTGCAATTGTGGCTGCTAAAACTCTGCTGTTGCTTCTCTGCACTTAGTTCCTGCTCTCTGAATTCTGCCCTGATCCCAAGGCTCCGGTGTGTGGAGCTCACAGACTCCTCCTGCAGGGCTGTTCTGGGAACCTGCCACAACTTCTCCCCTCTCCCTCCTCCTGCAAGTAGCCCCAGCTGTGAGAGGCAAATTCCTTGTTCCTCCCAATCTTATGATCTGACCTCTGGAAGCAGTTATGCACAGATTAGTCACTCGTGTGCTTGTGTGCAGGCTGGGTGTTATTTGCTGAGTTTTAGATGTCCAGCTTATTGTTATTGTAAAGAGAGAGATGCAAGGACAGCTCTCACTCCACCATGCTTCTGATGTCACTTTGATTTCATTTTTAATCATTCATTATTTAGTAACAAATTCTTTAACCTCTATGTGTTTGTGTGCTGTTCAGTTTTTCATTGTAATTGATGTCTAGTTTGTACCATTTTGGTGAAAAGACTTGTTTTATAGCCTAACATGTTCTATCTCAGAAAATTTCCGTGTGCACTTGAAGTGAGTGTGTATTCTGCTGCTTTGGAGTGAAATGCTCTAAAAATATCACTTAACTTAATCTGATCTAATGTGTCATTTAAAGCTGTTCTTTCCTTTTTGATATTCTGTTTGAAAGAGCTGTCCCTTAATGTCAATGGGGTGTTAAAGTCCCCTACTATGACTGTATTGCTTTCAATCTCTTCTTTATGTCAGTTAATATTTGCTTTATGCATTTATGTGTTTCTATGTTTGGTGTGTAAATGTTTACAAGTGTTACAGTGTCTTGCTAGGTTGATGTCTTTATCATTATATCCCTCTTTGTCTCTTTTTATAGCCCTTGTGTTAAGTCCATTTTGTCTGATATAGGTATTGCAACCCTAGCTTTTTTTTTTCCATTTTCATTTGTCTGAAATATCTTTTTCCAACCCTTGGCTTTCAGTTTGGGTGTCTTTCAACCTGAAGTGGTTTTCTTGTAGAAAGAATATGTATGGGTCTTTTTTCGTTATCCATTATCTACCCTATGTCTTTTGATTGGAAGATTTAATCTATTTGTATTTAAAGAAATTATTGACTGTTACTTAGTCATTGCCATTTTATTATTAATATTTATGAGGTTTTGTTTGTTTTCTTTTCCCTTTCCTTTTGAAGAAGTCTCATTAACATTTTTTGAGATACTGGTTTAGTGGTAATAAATTCTTTACTTTTTTTGGTGTGAGAATCTCTATCTGTTCTTCAGTTTTAAATGATAACCTTGCTGAGTAGAGTAATCTTGGTTGTAGGTCCTTGCTTTTCATCATGTTGCATATTTTGAGGCAATCTCTTCTGGCTTTCAAAGTTTCTGTTGAGAAAACAGCTGGCAGTCTTCTGGGAGCTCCATCGTTGTTAACTAACTGCTTTTCTCTTACTGCTTCTAAGATTCACCCTTTGTCTTTAATCTCTGGCATTTTAATGATGATGTGTCTAGGTGTATGCTTCTTTGGGTTCATCTTGTTTGGGACTCTCTGCACTTCCTGGGTTTGTATGTCTATTTATTTCACCAGATTAGGAGAGTTTTTCATTATTATTTCTTCAAATTGGTTCTCAATCCCTTGTTACCTCTTTTCCTTCCACTAGGATGCAAATATTTTTATGCTCAATGTCCCAGAGATCCCTTAAAATTATCCTCATTTTTTTAAATTATTATTTTCTTTTTTGCTGTTCCAGTTGAATGTGTTCTTATATCTGTTCTTCCAAATTGTTTATTAGTTCCCTTGCCTCAACTAATCTACTGTTGATTCCTTCTAATGTATTCTTCATTTCAGTGATTGTGTTCTTCATTTCTGATTGGTTATTTTTTATGTTTTCTACATCCTTTTTATGTTTACTATCTGTTGAACTTCTCAGTAAGTTCCTTAAACCATTATTTTGAATTCTGTATCTGATAAATTGCTTGCCTCTGTTTTCTTTAGTTCTTTTTCTGGAGTTTTCCCCTGTTCTTTTATTTGAAACATGTTTTTGTTTGTTTCTTCATTTTGATTGACTTCCTATGTTTGTTTTTATGTATTAGGTAGATTTGCTACATCTCTCATTCTTTGCAGGGTGGCCTTATGTAGTAACTGTCCTATGGGGCCCAGTGGCAAAGTCTCCCTGGTCATCTGAGCTGGATGCTTCAGGACTGTCCTTCACATGGATTATGTGTGCCCTCCTGTTGCAGTTGAGCCTTGCTTGCTGTTGGCATATCAGTGGGTGGGATTGAATTTCAGGCTGACTGACTGTGAGGACTGGCCATGACTACAGCATACAAGCTGCTGTTCAGGAGTTGACCCCATAAAGTGGAATTTGCCCCAGAGGGTTCAGGTGCTGCAAAGTCCACCCGTTGGTTGTGTCACTTGTGGGGCCAATCAGGTGGTGTTCTGTTATGGTTTGAAGCAGCCACTGGATGTGCTTATTCTGGGGCCTCTTGTAAAGAGTGCCTGCACAGGCCAAGGTTAGCCAGTGCCTGTGACTGGTTTGGGGATATCTGGTATGAGCTACAAAGGGATCCGTGGTTGATTGTTGCCTGTGCTTCATGTGGAGGTGCATAGGAGAGACCACTTTGTATATTGAGGCTAGGAATCACCAGTATCAGGCTTGTGGCAGCTCAGCAGGACACTCAAGGAAATCCAAAGCCTGCCACCACCTCCCAACTGTCCATAAGTCTCAGCTGCTAAAAGAACCTTGGATGGTATGGGAGTTGAGTGAAGCAGGGCCTCAGGAGTTAATTCAGAATCACATTTAGTGCCAGTTCTGAGCCTGGGCCACTCAGAAAAAGGCTCAAAGCACACCAAGACTAGCTACTGCCTGCCTGGGGCTTGTGGACTCCAGAGTGCTGTTCAAAAAAAATTATAGTGCAGGCCAATAATGGTTGCCTGCTAGCTACAAAAACTGCCTCTGGTTGTCTGCAAGCTAGGTGGGTGGAGTCCCAGAGAGTCACCAAGTGGAGCTCACCAGGCTAATAAAAATTCACATTTGGCTGTGTGGGGGGAGGGTTCAACATAAGAATGATGGCACCTGCCAGCTGGCTACATGGTAGGAAGGCTCAAAATAGGGACAATGGTGGTTGTCCTTCCAACCCTTGGCCCAGAACCACATAATTTAGTCTCTCCCTGTCTCTGGCCCATCTGCAGCTGCTGTTCTTCCACTGGGGATTAGGGTAAGTCCCTGAGAATGAGAGAATCTGTTCTCATATCCTTTACAAAGAAACTTGGGTTTCCAGCTGCTTTTTGTCTCACTTGGATGGACAGAATCCCTGCTGATTTTCACAGACAGATATTACATAAACCGTTCTCCCCAACACTGATGCTCCAACCTGGGAGCCCAATGTAGGGGCCCCTTTTTCAGGAGAGACTTCTGCAGCTGAGATATTCCACCTTATTCTCAATTGCCACATGTAGGTGCAGGGCCAGTATGATGTGTGTTTGGCCCCTCCTACCAGTCTCAAGGTAACTTCTTTATACTCTTAGTTATAGGACTTCTGTTCATTTGGTCTTCATATGATTCTTCAGGTTGATTGTTCTACAAGTTAGTTGTAATTTTAATGTGGTCATAGGAGGAGGCATACACAGCATTTACTGACTCTGCTATCTTGACCAAAACCTCTAAAATCTACAAGTTCAAACCATGCAATTTTTAAATGAGTGCAAGATTTAATTGGAAACATTATACTGGCCAAGCAAAACATTTCTGCTGGCAGAATGTGACCTAGTTTTACATGCTTTGAAGTCATACATACCTGGATATAAATTCCAACTTTACCATGTACTAGTTGTATGCCACTACGGAAGATCTCTGAGCCTGTGTTTTCTCATCTGTAAAAAGGGAATAATAATAGTACCTACCTTATAGGGTTGTTGTGAGCATTAAATGAGATAATGGAAGTAAAAAGCTTAACAAAATAGACATAATGAGCTCTCAATAAAATCATGTCCAAACAGTATGGAGGTTCCTCAAAAAACTAAGAATTGATCTACCATATGGTCCAGCAATCCCTCTACTTGGTATTTACTCCAAAGACTTGAAAACTCATATTCAAAAAGATAGTTGCACACCGATATTCATAGCGGCATTATTCACAGTGGCCAGGACATGGAAGCAATGAAGTGTCCTATGATAGATGATTGGCTAAAGCTGTGATACATATATGCAATAGAATATTACTCAGCCATAAGAAGAGATGAAATACTTCCATTTGCAACAACCTAGATGGACCTCAAGAAAATCATGCTAAGTGAAACAAGCCAAACTGAAACAGTTGAAAATCACATGATACCACTTATATGTGGGATATAAACTGAAAAGCAACAAATGAGCAGGACAAATAAACAGAGAGAAAGAGACATAGACAACAGGTTAGTGGTTACCAGAGGTCTATAGACTAGTGGCTACTAATGTATGTGGGAGGAAGGGGGAGATAGGGTAAAGGGGGTCAAATATAGGGGAATAGGGGGAGGGTGAATTGGGTAAAGGGGATCAAATATACGGTAGCTGAAGGAAACTGGACTTTGGATGGTAAACACACAATAGAATATACAGATGTCAAATGATAATATATACCTGAAAACTGTATAATTGTATTAACCCATGTTATCCCAATAAAGTTAAAAAGTGAATAGAGATCCAAAGAGCTATTATGTCAGTAATAACTGTCAAAAGATCTTTACAAAATATTGGAAAAAATGTTAATTTTTTAAAAAAAATTCATTTTCAAATCATAATAAAAACCATTATATCATAGTTACATAATTTAAAATTCATAAGATATATTTTTCTAGAAATTTAGAAAGGAGGTGGACCTTTCAGATATTTGAAAATCTTCTTAATATCTGGACTAACAGAATTCAGATGCATTCTTATAACTGCTTCTACACTTTCTCTTTCACCATATCAGACCTAATGAACATATGGAAAAGTCCACCACACAACCGTGAAAGGATTAGTGTAAAAAGGAAAAGATGATTATAACAAAAACACTCCCCCAAAGGTTAACAGTGTTAAATATCTAACAGAAATGACCATTTAGAAGAGCCATGATATGCACTGTGGTTAAAAAAAAATCCACTATTTTCCATGGAATAAACTATACTCTATATTTAAGTAGAGCTGGTAATGTTTTCTCCAAGATAAAAGTGCTCTAAAGGTC
The DNA here is from genome assembly GCA_030015415.1 of Cynopterus sphinx. Classification (NCBI taxonomy): domain Eukaryota; kingdom Metazoa; phylum Chordata; class Mammalia; order Chiroptera; family Pteropodidae; genus Cynopterus; species Cynopterus sphinx. Next base: position 57,060,917 of record CM057388.1, read on the forward strand.
AACAGAAAGTCACAGGATCAAAAACAAGAGTAGATCCCACTTTTAGAGCCACAAGTCTTTCTGTCACAAGTGAGGCAGCTCTGCAAAGGGCCTTTGGGTTGCGATGCTCAGGTGGTGCCCAGGAAGCTCATGCACAACTTCTATACCAGAGGATGGTCCTGGTGGCCTAGGACATGGCATGCTTGCCCATTTATCTGGGAAGGGGCAGGCGCATGGCCATCTGGATGTCTCTGGAAGTCATGGTGGTGAGCTGATTGGAGAGGGCCAGGCACAAGGCCTCTTCGTCGATGCGTTTGAAGATGTCCTTCATGAACGAATCCATGATGCTCAGGGCCTCCTTTGACGGGCTCAGGTCCTGGTGAAAGTTCTTCAGGACCCTGGGGAGACAAGGGTCGAAGCTGTTGGAGAGGCGGTGGCCGGGCGGGGGCTCCTGGGCTGATTCTGCTCCAGGAGCTTTGGGGGTGCTTCTGTGGGCTCCCAGGTGCTCAGCAATCCCTCAGAAGCATCAGAGGCAGGCTCATCCATGACGGAGGCCACTTCTCCCCAGCTCATGAGGAAAGACAATGGTTGCTGCTGTGAGGTGGTGGCCAATTCATAGATGCTGCATTCCCTGACGTCATGTGCAGTCTCCACATCTGATTGGCTAAAATGCAATCCAGGGCACCTGTCACTAAGTCATGCCATGTCGCACGTGATTGGATAGGCTCCTGGTTGGCATCACATCCACAAATCAGAGTGGGCATCCTTCGACCGCTAACCATTGCTACATAGGGCCAAAGGCCACCCGACAAGGTTTGCTGGCTGATGCTTCAACAGGGGGCTTTGAATAGACATTACTGAAAGTACCTGAATTGTAGAAATTTCCCGAGTTGGCCCCTTGAGAGAGTCTGACCTATGAATCAGCCACCGCCTCGCAGGAGCCACCAATGTCTTTACTCACGAGCTGTGGGGAAGCGGCCTCTGTCATGGCTGAGGCCACGTCTGAGTCTTCTGAGAGATTGCTGGGCACCTAGGAGCCCACGGAAGCACCCCCGAAGCTCCCAGAACAGAATCAGCCCAGGAGCCCCAGGCCTGCCTGTAGATACTGCTCTGACAGCTTCGCCCCCTGTCTCCCCAGGGTCCTAAAGAACTTTCACCAGGACCTGAGCCTGTCGCAAGAGGCTCTGAGCATCATGGGTTCATTCATGAAAGACGTGTTTGAGCGCATCGCTGAAGAGGCCTTGCGCCTGGCCCGCAAAGCCCGGCATGCCACCATGAACACCAGAGACATCCAGACGGCCGGGTGCCTGCTCCTGCTCAGGGAGCTGGGCAAGCATGCCATGTCCAAAGCCACCAAGGCCGTCCTCCGGTACATTTGCTGCAGCAGAGCTACCTGGGCACCACCCGAGCGTTGCAACCCAAAGGCTCTTTTCAGAGCCGCCCCACTTGTCATGTAAAGAACTGTGACTCTCGTGTTTGTTTGATCCTGTGGTTTGCTGCCGACGTTTAGTGCACTGTTACTGTGGACAAAACGTCATCAACTCCACTTCAATGTACAGAGAGTGTAGTTTATTCCATAGAAAATCGTGGATTTTCTTTAACCACGTTGCATGTCATGGCTTTCCCAAACAGTTATTCCCGTTCGTGTTTTTCTCTAGGTCAGTCTTTTGGGGGTCAATTGGCTGATAATGTCATTTACCTGTTTCACTCATTCCCTCATGAGTATATGGTGAAATTTCCCAGAAGTTTGTTATGTCTGATATGACAACAGATGAAGTGCAGAGCAGATGCAAGAATCCATCTGCCATCTGTCAGGCTGGATAGTAATGAGACTTTCAAATATCTGAAACAACGTCAATCTCCTCTACATTTTTAGAAGGAAATACTTATTGTACGAGGTTGTAAATCATAATAGCATGATATAATGGGTGTTTTTATTATGATTTTAAAATGAATTTTAAACTAAATTTATTAGAATTTCTGTTGTATTAGTTTGTACAGTGAGTGTATTGGCAGGTATTGCTGACACAACAGCTCTTTGGGTTCCCATTTATTTTTAATAGTGTGAGGTTTTTGAGACAAAACTGTCTTAGATATTTACTCATTTGGGTCGTCAACTCATACATATAGTTGACTCCATGGAAAATTGTGGATTTTTCCTGAACTATGTTGCATTTCCTCCACTTTCTAAATGACTATTTCTGTTTGTTATTTTACTACTTCTACCTTTCTAGCAACCTGTAGGGTCAAAATAATTTTCCTATTAATTTCATTTACCACTTCTGTTCACATCATTTCATGACTGTATTACGGAACTTTTCAGAAATACAATATGTATGATATGCAAGGTTAAGAAGCAGCTATATCCATCAATGCACCCCTATTATACTTTGTCATCATACCATACATGAAGCCTCTGTTGAAATATGTAAATGAGGAATGATACGCAGTAGAGAAACAGAAGAGTGAAATTTCCAAAAACAAGTCACTTTTGCAATTCCCCGGTTTCCGAAATTATTGAGTACAACGTCATTTATGGACATGCCCAATGTATGGCACCCAGCAGCATATCAACAAGTGTGTGTTGCATGGCACTACATGTCAAGTTCAGGATGGCCCTCATGCCTTGACACTTTTTCTGTTGAAGGGTCTTGTCTGTTTTCCCCTGCTCTGGACTCTGGGCAAGCACATGACTGCTTTCTCCAATGGAACATGGTGGAAGTGATGTTATGTATGCCAATTACAGAGCTAATCTTTAAAACGACAGGTGCCTTCTGCCCCGTTTCTTGAGACCTCTGAGCTGCCATGTAGGAAGTCTGCCTATCCTGCTGGAGACACCACATGGACAGGCTTTGAGACTCTATGGGGAGAGACCAGGGCCCAGCTGAGCCCAGAGCTCCAACCAGCTCCTTGAAGGCAACAGGTATGTGAATGCAAGTCGACTCAAAACTTCTGGAGTAGCTTACGAGTGACCCTGATTGGGTGTACCCCTTCTTTCTTTAATATTAAGGGCCACTTACACCTCTTATTTGCACACTTCTGGAACACTAATAGATCAGCAAAAACAAAACAATACTTCTCATTCCAAACAAGTAGAAGTACTTGAAAAAATGATCACAAACATTATTTTAAATGCTTGGGTGAGCTGGAAAAAAGCTAGAAATTAATAGACAACTGAGATGTTTGCCTCAAACCCAGGCCCTTGAAAGACAACACCCTTAGTGAAAAGCTGGTCTTTTTGCTATGGGGAAAGGGAGATGACAAGGCAACTTGGTATATCTTGGTCTTGTGTCTGGATGGGGGAAAAAAGCCTCTTTTGATAGTTGCAAATCACAATTCTGCCTTCACGTGGCTTTGGCATTCCAATAAAGACTATCAGGATGGCTCAAGGAATTCTGGCGAAAACCCAGATGTGGGGCAAATGCTAGTCAAATATGCTGTGGAGGAGCCCACCCATAACTGAGCCTTGGAGAAGATCTCTACCGATAAAGCCCTTCCACACTTGTTCATAATTCAAGAAAACCAAAGGTATCCTCCTCCAAAGACTTATCTCTGGGTGCAAACAATTCAAAAAATGTTGGCATGTTAAGTAAATGAGAGGGTATAAACCATAATAAGGAAGAAATAAGAACTATCACAAAGAATCAAATACAATTTCTGAAAGCGTAAAACAGAACCACTGGACCAAAAAGTTAATGTAATTTTAAATAACCAATTAACACACCTGGATATGGAGTTAGTGTATTGGAAAAAACTCTGGGGGAAGGCCTCCTAGCGAGATAAAGAGAAAGGAAAAGTGAAGAGACATAGGGCATGGACCAAAAATGTATAAACCACACCCCATAGGAGTTTGTGAAGGAGATAGTGGGCAAACTGAGGAAGAATAATATTCAAAGAGGAAATGGCCAGTAATTTGTTCAGAATGAAGGAGATCCAGAGTTGCCTAGAATTATCGCAGAGCAATGGAAACATTCGTACATAAAAACGGGGAGTGACTGTATAAAACAGTTCCCAGAATAGTGATGGCTAAGTGCCACCTTGAAGGGATTTTATGGCTTCGAGTGCTTCCTAAAATTAGGAAGACTTGACCAGGCATTTCACAGAAAAGGGAACACAAATGGAAAAAAAAAGTAAAATACTCAAGACGAGGCACCACCTCACAAGCAGTCCGAGAAGTGTCCACCCACACCATGGTGAGATACTATTTCATACCATCAGAGCCACGAGGGTAAAAACACACTGACCGCCCCATGTGTTGGCGAGGAGATAGAGCCATGGGGAGTTTGCGTCCACTGCTAGTAGGTGTGGAAGGTGGTCTGAGGTCTTTTGAGAGCAATCCAGCATATTGATTAACGTGCAGGAGAAGCACCTGCTGCTGACTGCAATGATTCCACTCCTGAGCACCTAATCCAGGATGTTTTTAGCATCATTGTACTTATTGACAGAAAATTCAGATAAAACATAAATGGTCATCAATAGTAAAGTGGATGGACAAATTGTGATACAGTCATACAATTGAAAGCCATTCACCAGGAAAATAAGTGAACCAGAGCTACCAATGTCACTATGGCTGTATCTTGCACACAATAGTGAAGCAGCATGATACAGAAGAATACTTACCTCACAACATAATTTACATAAGGAATAAAAATATGCAGTACAATACTATCAGTATATGTCGCTTTGCACTTCATATCTATGTAGCGGAAGCATAAAGAAGTTCATGAAAACAAGGAACATCAATTTCACATAGCGGTAACTCCTGGGAAGGATGGGGGAATGGGTGTAAGGGAGGGGTCCATGGGAATTCAAGGATATCTATCATTATTTTTATTCCTAGAGCTTGTGGTTGTAGATGGGTGTTCGGTTATATTTTTCTTCCTATGATTTCATTTAACCAAAAGGTTGTGTAAAGTTTTTCTAAATTGGGGTGACCACTGTCAACTCTATTGTCCCTCATTGCCCTCGTTCAGTCAGTCTTGCTACCAGTTTTACCCCCCCAGTGGTCCCTGAATCTCTCCCCTCCACTCTATCCCTACTGCCCCTTACCAGCCCTGCATCATCATTACTTGAATTAAGGCAGCCATCTCCTGCCTTCGGCCTTGGCCCTTGCAAACTGAGCCTCTCTGTACTACTTCCTGAGTGATCTAAGTAAAAAGCAAATCTGACAGTATGTCACTTCCCTGCTGAAAAGGCTTCAGGGCTCCCCACTTCCTAGAGGACAAGGTACAAGTTCCTTATATATGGCAAGGTCTTCATGATCTGGCCCCTGCTTTTCTCCCCAGTCTCATCTGCCACCACTTTCTGCCTCATGTTGTGAGGTCCAAAGAGGCTGAACTACTTGCAGTTCCCCCACAAGGCCACCACCGCATCTTGGTCTGCCTAGGTCTTTTACATCTTGGCACTGACAGCCCCACATCATGGGAGCCCCTCAGTCACAGGCAACCCACGACTGACCTGGTATTAAAGCTGAAAGTCCTGCACCTGGGAAACCCTTCCAGTGTAGGGACAGTTGGTCACCCTAGTTGCCCAGTCTTCAAGCTGCTTTGTGGCTGAATTGGCTCCTGCTGTTGCCATCACTTAGGATGTCTTTCTTATCTCTTTCCTCCTGCTCTTTCTGAAAACAGCACCCAAAATGAACAACAAATAAAATATGAAACAGAATATGATAGGCAGCTACAGAACCCACACAGCTTAGACCTGGCCTCTCTCAGAAGGAGTTTACTGACTAGCCCCCCCTCCCTCACCCCTGGCTGGGTTGGCTGCCCCTCCTCCTGGCTCCCACAATAACCAGGGCACTTCTCTTTCACAATATTTCATGTCTTATAAATATCTGACAAAAACATCCACCTCTCCACTCTGGACTCTAGCCAGTTTATGGGCTCTCAGCCTATTCATCTGTGATTCTCAGCACCCAGCATACCTGACATAGTAGGCATTCAGTGAATGTTTCAATAAATAGATGAATGCAGGCTGTGCTGTAAACTCTGACATGAGATTTCCTGAACCTTCTTGAGGAAAGCGTGGCTAAAATAATTGTGGTCGGAGAAGAGATGATTTCTCAAAAGTGGCAATTTGAGGTTTGTCTTTATCTATCATAACAAACAGTACCAATTTTTATCCTGTCATGCATAACAACGTAAAGTGATAATCTGAGTATGTTGTACCATTTATATAGACGATGTCATGCATATTCAACAGTTTCACTATCTTTCTGACAGTTGATTTCTCCCCCTTCTGAGAAGTTGGGATGGGACACATGAATACCTCCTTAATAGGTCTCTATACCCCTGTGAGGTAGGTCCTGTTATATCACCAATGGGCAGAGAATAAACGTATGGACTAGAAAGGTAAGTCTGTTGCCATGCCTGACAGAGTTCAGGAAGCGGGTGAGCAGGGACTAGGCCTCAGCTGCACCCCGACACCCGGGCCCAGCTTCGTGCTCCTTGTACCATGCCCCTCCCAGAAAAGGGCTGGGGGAGGGGTCCTGTGAGCAGAAGCTGGGAGTGGAGTTGGATGCTGCCCTGGTGGGCTGGTCGAGGCAGGGCCTGAGCCTGGATGCCCCCAGGCTCCTTCACTGAGGCTTCCTGAACTTAATCGCTGGGTACCAGGCCAGGGTTAGAGGTGAAAAAATGACTCTTTTTTTTTTTCACTCTGGTCTGAGTGAGGCCTTTTGAAAGTATGGAACAACCGAAGAGAGAGCACATGGACCCCTGATGCACTCTCCTGGAGGAGGCCTAGCTCTACTGGACCCAGGCAAAGCCTCCCTGATCACAGTCCCATGACCCTGCAGTGCACAGGCCTAGGATTACCAAGCACTCTAGCCTGTTCCACGAAGTCATAGCCATGGATTTCCAGGTAATTCCGAAGCCGCATGAGCTTTGGGGTCTGCTAAATTAGATGGCAAATGCCCTCTGCTTTCCCCATCATTGCCCCTGATATAAGAGCACAACAGAGCTTATCTCCACATCTAACCACAGATCCCATGCTTGATGTTCTTTCCTGGTTTTTCCCAAGGAATGATTGGAGCGTAATGCACAGCCTGGACCCCGAGGGAAATCAAGAGTTTCTAGGTTAATAACCCACGTCAGAGGGGGCGCCTTTGGCCAGTGCTCATTCTAGAATTCAACTTGAGAATGGCCAGTGAGTAGGTCCTCCACTGCTAACTTTTAGGATCTTGGAGCCATTATAGAATTCCCTAGGACAATGGTCCCGAGGTTTTGCTTGACCCATAACCTCCACCAACTCTTTTCTTCCTGTCCAGGAGTGACTGTGTCCCCTTACCCAGGCTTGGGGACCCATTGAATCCTATGTCTTTATTCCCTATAGAAATTTTTCCAGCAGGGCTCCCCCTGCTAAGTAAAAGTCAGTGTGTAGGCATTCCTATTCTGGTCTCTACTCCTGACCGTCCTCCCTCCCACCGATTCACAGGCATTCAATGGAAACTTAATTGAGTATGGGAGTCAAGCCTGAATTTGATTCCTGGCTAGGCCACTTACTAGTTACTAGTAGTTAACCCACCCTCTCTGAGCCTTGCTATGCTCGACAGGGAGAATTATGTCTGCTTGTCCTGGAAGGAACATATAGGGGCAAAAGGTAAAGACTAGACACATGTGTATAACATACATAGCAGAGTGCCTGCCACATTGAATCATAAAGTGCTCGGTAAGAAATGGTTACTATGGCTATTTGTGTGGCACTGGATACTGGAAGGTGATGATGGGTAAGACATGGCTCCCAACCTCTGTGACCTTACATCTGAATGGAGAGTTATCACATGCATACTCCTGAATGACTACCAAGAGAAGGCTACATCTGATCAAGAGCACGATGTAGGCATCGTGGGGGTTCAGAGTGCAGGAAGAGAAAGAGGCAGAGAACTCACCATGTGCCTGTACCAGGCACTGCACCTGGCGTGCTACAGCTATTCTTTCATTCAGTCCTAATCACAGCCCTTCCTGCCAGGGCGTTATAAATAGTATGCCCATTTTACAGTTGAAGGTCTGAGGCTCAAGGAGGGAGAAGTCACCGTAGGCTGGAATGGTCGGGTCATCTTCACAGAGAACCTAGGATTTGAGCCAAGGCTGGAAAGGTGAATAGGTTTCGGGTAAGGTGAGGGTGATGGGGGCCAAGGTAGGCAAGAGAGCATGTCCATATAACCATCTGGCACCAAATCTCACTTACACCTCTCCATTTGCCCAAGGGCACGACTCTTGGAACTGAGAACAAGCATAGTCACCATTCATTGGGTACTCCAGCTCACTATCTCACTGAATCCTCACAGCAACCTCATAGACCCTATTCTACAGAGGAAGAAACTGAGGTTCGGAGAAGGGGGCAATTCACTGACCCAAAGCTCTACAGCTAGTAAGAGGCACAGCTAGGGTTTGAGTCCAGGTCTGACCCAACTCCCAAACCTGTGCCCTTAATCACTCTTGCTGTAGAGCCCAGTCCCGCTAGCTCTCAGCAGTCATAGGATCCACACAGACACTCTCACCATCGTGTGTCTCTTCCCTGTTCATGCAGCCCAGTGATGCTGTTTGTCTCCAGAAAACAAAGGCAGCAGAACTTCTAAGGGAGCAAATCATGAAAATGTTGATTCACTCTCCTGGTAACACTAACCTTTGTATTCTGCAAATCCCCAAGCCCCAAGATATGCGCTTATTCTATCCCCAGATCTTTTCCCTAGGAGGGTGTCCACACATACTGATTTTACCTGTTGTCCCAACACAATTATTCAGAGCGCCCCCCGTACCTCAAAAGTGTCCACATTAATCTGACAAGAAATTATATGGTCAAGGGTCACCTACAAAGAGACAACTAAGTCTCACACATCAGGTCCTTTTGCAACCCTGACACAGGCTGGGCACTATCTGCAGCTCCTCTGCGTGAGGGTGGGGCCTGACCTTCTGGGGGATGTAGCCATTTCTTGAGGAAGGAATAAGGTATAAATAAACTAGAAACATGATTTTGAGGGGATTCCAAGTACAATCCAGCTTTCTGGGATTGGAGTGGTCAAGTAACAGGGGTAGAGGAACCCCTGGAATGCAGAACTTGCACCAAAAATGAGTCAATATCTAAAACCAGTTTTCATCTCAGGACAATTTTACATTTCTAAAAAGCAGTAGGAACCCAAAACACTTTCACACGGGCTATATATGTCCCAATCGTTGCTGTAGCAATTATTAGAATAGAAATTTCGATACATTTATTTAAAAACGATACAAACCACATTACATCATGTTAACGTAATCAAAATTCATTGGAGAACTATCAGCCAATGCCCCCCCCCACCCCCAAAGACTGACCTAGAGAAAAACACGAACGGGAATAACTGTTTGGGAAAGCCATGACATGCAACGTGGTTAAAGAAAATCCACGATTTTCTATGGAATAAACTACACTCTCTGTACATTGAAGTGGAGTTGATGACGTTTTGTCCACAGTAACAGTGCACTAAACGTCGGCAGCAAACCACAGGATCAAACAAACACGAGAGTCACAGTTCTTTACATGACAAGTGGGGCGGCTCTGAAAAGAGCCTTTGGGTTGCAACGCTCGGGTGGTGCCCAGGTAGCTCTGCTGCAGCAAATGTACCGGAGGACGGCCTTGGTGGCTTTGGACATGGCATGCTTGCCCAGCTCCCTGAGCAGGAGCAGGCACCCGGCCATCTGGATGTCTCTGGTGTTCATGGTGGCATGCCGGGCTTTGCGGGCCAGGCGCAAGGCCTCTTCAGCGATGCGCTCAAACATGTCTTTCATGAATGAACCCATGATGCTCAGAGCCTCTTGCGACAGGCTCAGGTCCTGGTGAAAGTTCTTCAGAACCCTGGGGCAATAGGTGGTGAAACTGTCAGAGCGGCGGCTGCTTCTGCTCCAGGAGCTTCGGGGGGACTTCCGTGGGCTCCTTTATTCGCAGTCCTTCCATGTTGGAGGCCGCTTCCTCCTGCTTGTGAGGAAAGACAGTGGCCGTTGCTGCGCGGCCACGGCTGACTTATATGGTCACTGCATTCCCTGAGGTCATATGTAGTCTTCACATCTGATCGGCTAAAATGCAATACAGGGCGCCTGTCACTAAGACACACCACGTCGCTCGAGATTGCATAGGCTCCTGCTTGGCATCACATATCCTCCAATCAGAGCGGGAGTCTCTTGACCCCTAAACAGGACCTCCGTCAGTAACTCTGAAACTTGCTCCATAGGATTAAAGGTCACCCGAAAATGTCAGCCGACTAATGCCTCAACAGCAGAACTTAGAACTAAGACTTCACCAAGAGCACCTGAATTGAATTGTAGAAACTTCTGTTTTGGCTCCTTAAATCTGACCTTCATAACCCAATTCCTAACTGCCATCAGAATGACTCTGGCCACCTTGGCCCTTTCCTTCTAACCCAGAATCTACTATAGTCCTGGGGTAAACCACCCTGACTCAAGGCAGGAACCCATCTGACATGGCCAGCTGTAGTTGTGGAAATCCAGGGACATAATTGGCCAATTCTTCCCTCCAGATTTGATCAAACACACACACACACACACACACACACACACACACACACACACACACACATGATAACAAAATTGTCTCCAAACAGAAATTAGGACAACTCATAAATAAATATATTAAAACTACTTAAAGATCAGCTTGAGTTCCCGAGAGAACCTGAATTCAAAACCCTACCTTTTTGCTGTGGTGAGAGTGACTCTGGGTACTTTGGGGACAATTTTCCTCTGTCAGCCTGTGGTCCCTAGTGCCAATTCAGCACCAAAAGTAATCCCCAGTTTTGGTCCCAATTAAAAAAACTTTATTCAGTGCCAATAACTGTGATACAGCACAGCTGTGGAATAGCTCAATAGTGTTACAGCTTAATAACCAAGCAGAATGGCTGCAAGTGGCTGCAAGGCAGTCTTGGGAAGGAGATTCCTTTGAAGCTAGACAGCTCCAGGGTCTGCTGGGGTCTGCTGGGGTCTGCTTGGGTGGTTCAGCTCCAGCTGAGGAAACACATTTTTCAGTCTTCGGGTGGAAAGTCAAAGCCTGCTCTCACCAAGCCACAGGGGAGCTGACTTATGTAGACAGAAGTTCCTCCCCTTTGTCTCACTGTGGTCTATTCTCATGCAAATGAGGACTCCAAAACCCCTCAGTCTGATTGCTCCCCAAAAACACTGTCCTGATTGGTCAGAATGGAGCCTCTCTCATTGGACAGTACAGATCACACAGCTCTGATTGGAGGGGGGGGAGTGAAGTCCTGTTGGTTGTAAAGTTATTCCAGGTAGTCCTTCATAAGGGCTGGCTCAGGTGGCGGGAAAAAGGTACAGTCAGGTGGCTCACTGTGGGGAGGCTGGCAGCTTAGTGAGGTTCAGAGCATCACCTAGGTGTCCTGTGACCTTGGGTAATTCCCTTCACCTCTCTGGGAGTATCCCATCAAGGAAAGAACACCAAGTCCCCAGAAGGGAGAGACTTCACTATGCCAGTCCAATATTTGTAAGAAGAACAATAATGATGCACGAGTCCTCCTTTCAAAAAATCCCCAGGGGTGCATGCCTGGATAATCATCAAGGTCACCCAAGTCAGGGACTTCTGGTCAAGATGGCAGAGTAGGTAGACACTGTGTTCGCCTCCTCCCGTGACCACACCAGAATTATTACTAAATTATAGAACAGCCATCATTGATTACCACCTGAAGACTAACTGAACAGAATTTCTACACCTAAGGACATAAAGCAAAGGCCATGCTGACACTGATGCCAGGGGCACAGGCATGGAATGAGCTGGTCCCACACACATGGTGTGGTGGATGAGAATCAAGAGGGACATCTCAGCTGCGGAGGTTCTGAACCCTTAAGAGTAAAGGTTCTCAGTCCCACACAGGGATCCCCATCCCTGGGCACCAGTGCAAGGAAGAGAAGCCCTCATAACCTCTGGCTTTGTGAACCAGTGGATTTGTGTCTGAGAAGGATGACAAGCTGTTAAAGACTCTGCAGAAAAACAGACACATGGATCAATGGAACAGAATAGAGAGCCCAGAAATCAACCTATTCCTATGTGGTCATGTAATCTATGACAAAGAAGGCAATGGTATACAATGGGGTAAAGACCGTTGCTTCAAAAAATGGTGTTGAGAAATCTAGGCAGATACATGCAAAAATATGAAACTTGACCACCTCCTTATACCATGTACAAGAATAAACTCAGAATAGATTAAAGACTTAAATGTAAGACTTGAAACCATAAAACTCCTGTATGAAAACATAGTAAACTCTTCGACATCACTCTTAGTAACAATATTTTTGGGATGTGTCTCCTCGGGCAAAGGAAACACAATAAGAAAAAAAAGAAAGAAACATGTAGAACTACATCAAACTAACACGTTTTGCACAGAGAAGGAAACCAGCAACAAAACAACAACACAACATACTGAATGGGAGAAGATATTTGAGAATGATACATGCTATAAGGGGTTAATTTTCAAAATTTATAAAGATCGCATACAAAGTCAACACCAAATAAACAAACAATCCAATTTAAAAATGGGCACAGGATCTGAATGGACATTTCTCCAAAGAGGACATGCAGATGCCAGTAGACATGAAAAGATGCTCGATGTCACTAATCATCAGAGAAATGCAAATTAGAACCACAATGAGATATAATCTCGCACCTGGCAGAATGCCTGTCATCAATAAATGAATAAACAAGAAGTGTTTGTGAGGAAATGGAGAATGGGGAACCCTCGTGCACTTTCTGGTGGGAATGAAAATTGGTATAGCCACTATGGAAAACAGTGTGGAGTGTCTTCCCCAAATTAAAAATAGCACTACCATATGATCCTGCGATTCCACCTCTGGGCATTTATCCGAAGAAATCCAACCATTAATTCAAAAAGATATGTGCAGCCTTATGTTCATTGCAGCATTACTTACAATAGCGAAGATATAGAAACACCCTAAATGTGGTACATATATACATATATACAATAGAAGATTACTTGGCCATAAAAAAGAACAAATCTTTCCATTTGCGACAACACAGGTGGATGTAAAGGATATTATGCTCAGTGGAGTAAGTTAGGCTGAGAAAGACAAATGCCATGTGATTCCACTAGTATGTGAAATCTAAAATAACAAAATAAAGAAAACAACAACAACAACTCACAAAGAGAACAAATTGATGGTCACCAGATGGGTGGGTATTAGTGGCTCAGTGAAAAACGTGAAGGGATTAAGAAGTACAAATTGGCAGTAATAAAACAATCATGGGGATATAAAGTACAGCAGAGGAAATATCGTGGATAATATCATAATAACTATATATCATGGCAGGTGGGTACCAGACTTATTGAGGTGATTATGTTGTAAGTAATAGAAATGTATAATTACTGTGTTGTACACTTGAAACTAATATAACACTGTATGTGACCTGTAATTGAAAATTTTTTAAAGAAATAAAATAAAATAAAAATACATGCCTGACGACAATGTTTATATGGCTACAAGCCATTAACAATTTACTGACATTATATTTTAAATATACTGAGCCATAAACTGGTATGATTTTAATGAAATATAAATAATTTCCCATGAAGAAAACAACAAAAGACCACCCAAGTTATATGACACTTGCCTAACTACATCCCCCGAAAGTTGACATTGTTCACCATTGCCTCTCTCAGAAGATCTTAGAAGCAGAGGTAGACAACATTAAGGACACATTTCAGGATTTCAAAGAATCCTGGGCAATGGTGGAGGCCATGAGGGGCAGGACTGGTCATGTCACAACCCTTAGGTGGACGCTAGGCTTCGTGGCAAGGACCTGTTAGAGGAGAGTCCCAGTGCACTCACATTCCACTAATGTACACTAGTAGTCCCAGGTTTGTTTTGGAAGTCCTCCATAATAACGAGAGTGTAAAAATCCACTTTTTCAAGCTTACTCCTCTCTCACCCTACATTCATTCACCAGTCATGCGGTAGTGACATGTCATGATCATAGAGCAGCAGGGTAATGATGTCCCAGAAATCAGGACCAACCCTATTTATTGGCCCTTGATAGTATTTCTTGGTCTCTTTGAGAAATAAATTATCTTTTCAAGTCCTTTTATAAGAGTTTTAAATATACCAGCATAATGATAATTAATATTCCTGAAGAGGGGATTCATTTATACTAAATCCTTACTCTAATGATCCCAGGGAGACCCCTGGAGGTATAAGGGCCCATCGGACAGAAAGAAACAAGCTTTTGTACTCCCTCTTTGAAAAGGCGTTGACCTCCCCCCACCCTTTCATTCCTGCACTACTCAAGGGAGCTTTCTCTACAATTCAGCTTTGCTGTCATCCTGTTTCTTTAATTCATGAGGCTCTGCTGATGTTAAGTAGTCTTTGTGTTTTGTCTCCTCTGTACAATTTTGTTCCTCTTCTGAGGGACTCAAGAAAAGTTTGGTTTCTGTACATTATTCAGATTTTTGTCTCATTGTTTGGCTGACAGTGACATCCTCCACAGGTTTCTATGTCCTAATCAAAAGGTGAAACTACAACTTACTTTAAAGTACAAATGGGATACATAGCGAAATTGAGAAAATATTTAGGCTTAAAGCAATCCTAATACTTGTTAAGGATTGAAATCACATAGTATCATTCCCCTTCACAGAGAAAGGTAGGAGAAACAAGATGTCAAAATAAAAATACTAGATATTCAAATAGTTGTGGAAAAAGACAAAGGGAGAGTGGCCTAATTTCCTTCCTCAAGCAGTCATCAATGTTTTCTTAATATTATGAGAGAGGAAGAAGAAATTCACACCAACAGCCCTAATCCATATCTCCTGTGGGTTGAAGTGTGTCCCCTTAAAATTCATACACTGACCAAGACCTAAATACCAGCACCTCATATGAGATCATATTGGGAGACAGGGTCTCAACTGAGGTAATCACGTTAAAGGATATTCATTAGGGTGAGTCTTAATGCAAAATAAGTGATCTCCACATAAAAAGAGAAAATTAAACACAGAGACATGTTTATGTGGAGGAAAATGCAGACAGATATAGGGAGATTTCCCCATCTACAAGATAAGGAGAGTGGCCTGGAACAGATGCTTCCTTCACAGAACTCTGAAGGTACCAACCAGTTGACAAGTGAATTTGCATTTTGAGCCTCCAAAACCTGAGCTAATTAATGTATCTTGTTTAAAAAGCCCAAGCTCTGGAATTTAGGGCGCTTTAGAAAACTAATACTATTAAATAATTATGTTTAAAAAGCATAAAATCAGTCCAATAAACAAACAATGAGGAGAAAAATCACACCTGTTACTCTTTCTGTCACTAGGGGTGAACATTTCAGGAAGACACTAATTGGTTCAGTCTTACATTTAGGTCTTTAACCTGTTTGAGTTCATTTTTTTATGACTTGCGTAAGATGGAGATCCAATTTCATTCGTCTGTATGTGATCATCCAGTTTTCCCAAGACCATTTGGACTCTCCTTTTCCTTGGAGTATTCCGAATTCCCTTGTCTATAGTAACTGACATATATAAATGTGTTTATTTCTGGGCACCCTATTATTTTCCATTGTTCAAGGTGTCTATTTTTATGCCAGTACCATACTGTTTTGATTTTATTGCATTTTATCAAAGTTTGAGATCAGAAGGTGTGATGCTTTCAGCTTTGTTCTAATTTCTCAGGATTGCTTTGGCTACTTTGTGAGTGTGTGCGTGTGTGTGCATTTGTGTGTGTGCATGGCGCGTGCACACGCACGCACGGGTGAGGGTCTTCATACAGATTTTAGGATTTTAAATTTTTTTTTCTGTGAAAAACTGCATTGGATTTTGATAGGAATTGCTTTGAACCTATATATGACTTTGTGTAATATGGACATTTTAACAAAATTAATTCATTCTTTCCATTAACAATATTGTTCCATTCGATTGCCTTCTTTAATTCCTTTCTGTGAAGTCTTATAGTTTTCATTGCATAAATCTTTCACATCCTTGGTTAAATTTATTCCTAAGTATGTTATTGCTTTTGATGCAGTTGTAAATGGGATCGGTTTCTTTATTTCTTTTTCAGATGTTTTCTTGTCGGCATACAAAATGCTACTGTTTTCTGTATGTTGCTTTTTTTCCCTGAAACTTTGCTGAATAAGTTGATTAGTTCTGGCAGGTTTGGGGTGAGATCTTTAGGATTTTCTAAATATAAAATCATATCATCTGCACACGGGAAGAATTATACTTCCTCCTCCTTTGTTATTTGGATGCTTTTTATTTCTTTGTCTTTCCTGATTGTTCTGGCTAGGATTTCCAGTACTGTGTTGGGTAGGTGTGGTGAAAGTGGGCATTCTTTTCTCATTCCAGATCTTAGAGGAAAAGAATTTTTCCTTTCACCATTGAGCTCCTTGATAAGGTACATGCTACTAATTTTAATGTATTTCCCATTTATATCATGTTTTTCTCCTCTAGGAGAAATATATATGTACATATTTCTTTAAACTATGACTCTTACATTAATCCACCAATTCAAGTATGTGTCATACAATTGGGGAACCAAAGAATGTAAAGAAAAAAATTTTTAATTTGGTAAATATTTAACTAATTTCAATGTCTTTATAAGTTTTCCCATTTCTGTTTGGAGGCTGCAGCTTTGCTATTTCTTCCTTTACCAAAGAACTAAGGTGTTTTTTTGTTTTGTTTTGTTTTGTTTTTTTAAGTAAACACTGGACTTCCTTGTTAGTCAGCAAGGTCAATTGATTTCTGGGAGTACTCTGCCAGCCATGTCAGAGAATTCCTGCTCAACCATGGTGGCTTAGCCCAGGACAACAGTAGATTCTGGATTAGAAGAAAGGGGCCCGAAGTGGCCAGGGTAATTCTGATAGTGATCAGGAATTAGGTTATGAAGGTCAGACTCTCTCAAGGCATCAACCTGGAAATTTTCCACAATTCTAGTGCATTTGGTGAAGTCTTTACAAAGTTTCCCTTTTGTAGCATCATGCCAGCTAACATTGTCAGATGACCTTTTGCCTCCATGTAGCATGCTTCAAACAGTTAAGAGGTCAAAGGATGCCCAATCTGATTGGTGCATGCAATGCCAAGCTGGAGCTTACCCCATCAAACCTGACATGGCGAGATTTAGTGATAGGCTCCCTGGATTTTATCTTAGCCAATCAGATGTGGAGACTGCCTATGACGGCCGGAAATGCAGCGACTATAAATAGGCCGCTGCCCGTCAGGAGCCGCCATTGTTTTTCCTCACAACAGAGAGGAAAGCTACCTCTGACATGGCATCGCCTGCCTCCACCATGCGCGCGCCTGCCTCTGAGGCTTCTGAGGGATTGCTGGGCATGCAGAAGCCCACGGAAGCACCCCCGAAGGCCCGTGAGCAGAGGACGCTAAGGCGCCGGCGCTGCTGCTGCTCCGACAGTTTAGCCACCTATTTCTCCAGGGTTCTGAAGAAAGTTCACCAGGGCCTGAGCCTATCGCGGGAGGCCGTGAACGTCATGGATTCGTTCGTGAAGGACATCTTTGAGCGCATTGCCGAAGAGGCTTCGCGCCTGGTCCTTTCCAACAAGCGCGCCACCATGACCTCCAGAGAGATCCAGACAGCCGTCCACCTGCTCCTGCCCGGTGAGATTGGCAAGCACGCTGTGTCAGAGGCCACCAAGGCCATCCGCCAGTACAGAAGCCGCACATGAGCTTCCTCGGCGCCACCTGAGCATCGCAACCCAAAGGCTCTTTTCAGAGCCACCGCACTTATCATGAAAAGACCTGTGGCTCTAAGGGTGGGATTTACTCTTGTGTTTGATCCTGTGGCTTTTCTCTTTCATCTAGAGCATTGTTACAGTGGACAAAACATTACCAGCTCTACTTTAATATGCAGAGTGTAGTCTGTTCCATGGAAAATTGTGGGCTTTCTTTAACCACACTGCATTTCATGGCACTTCTAAACAGTCCATTTTAGATATTTATGTCAGCTATTATTGCATCCTGTAAAGTCTAAACTATTTTTTGTAATTTACTCTTTGTATTTTCATTATCTCAGAGTGTGTTGTGGAATATTCTAGCTATAGCCATAGCTAAAGTGATGAAGCAAATTTACACATCAACATAATTCCCTTAAACATTTTTAACATCCCATAATACTATCATCTAAATTTACATAAATGGGTATACGAAGATAATACAAAAATAGATCAATGAAGTTTCTAAGATGTACTTCACTTTTTCAGTGCACTAAACTTAGAAATTCCAATTTTAATTAATTCAGATTTATTCCAACCTATTTTCTAGCCAAAAATATTTCATTTTTCAAAATATAATTCCATTTCATGCATTTATGCCTTCAGCTGTGGTGGAATTGTCTAATGGGAGCAGTTCAAGTGCCAGTCTTGTGACAGCCTGTAGAAATCTGATAAGGGTAAAAGTTAATTAAAAACCCTGAAACTAGACAAAGGAAGTCTATGCCTTAGCAATTTTTAACTAGGACAGGATGACTGGTTACTGGAACCCATAATCACATCCTGTTAATCATAAAACTTGTAACAATGAGCTCATTGCTAACTGCCAATTTTAGCTTGTGTAACTCTGCTTGCTTGCATGGCATGAAGAAAATCAAATGTATATAAGCTAGACTTAATCATTTTGTTTGGGGCTGCTCCTAGCAAGGACAGCCGCCTGCTAATAAACAGCCTTTGAGAGCATACCTGGTTTGGTCTGTTCTATACTGACCATACAGTCTCCAATTGGCTAATAACAGACTGGCAGCCAGTGAGATTCAAAGTGTGGTGGAGTGACCAGGGCTGAACCAAATAAAAGCCTTCCTGGGCTATTCAGTCTGGAGATGGAGGGAAAGTGGGTAGGATACTCTGCTTATTATTTTTTGATTCCTTGTTTTTTTTTTTTTTTATCTTGTAAGTTAAGGATATGAATCCAGAGCACATTGTGTCTGGCTTCTTGCATAATGTAAGAGGTTATTCAGTGATTAAAAGAACAAAGATTTTTCTCTTTTCTATGGCATTGGAATGTTAATATTCAGGTGAAGGTTAATATAGTAATATTTTTATTGTTTTTCATCTTGACCCAATGGCTTTTTACCTGTGTAATTTTTCTAAAAAAATATGTTGCTGAATTTGTTGAAGTTTAAATATTCTAATCACTTTCTTTTTAAATTGATTGCTAGCTTCACGATCTTTGAAGAGAGAGCATATTGTGGGATTTCAATATATGAAATGCATTATGATTTGCTTTAAAGCCCAATATTTTATCACGATTGTTGTTAAGGGTTTCATTAAAAAATTTATAATAAGGTAAAATACCCCTTTAAATTTAGATGTAAAAACCTTTAAAGATATCACTCTCAGCCAAACAATGAGACAAAAACTGGATAAACTACAAAAAAAAAAAAATCAAAGCTTTTTGTGAGCTCAGCAAAAGAAAGGTTAAGATTTTGCCAGAAAAGATTCCCACACAGAGTATTCCACTTTTGTCAGAGCACCACTGTAACAGAGTGAAATACTCAGACTCTATGACTTTACCTTGTTCAATCCTGCTTTGTTTCTATGACTTTCAGGCTGACAGCTTCTGCTTAGCCTTGCATATAGACATGCTGATCATTAGAGGAATTCCATTTGCTGCTTGAGAAGATAAGGGAAGTATGTATTGTTTATCAAAGTTTTGCAGGAACATCGTGAAGAGACTCACATCAACTAGCACAATCTTCTTGGACCCCTCCTGGTGCCCAGGTATCTTTGATGATCAATCACCTCTTTCCCCTCCCATTTCTCCTTTCCTTGACATACAAAAGCGCCAACTCTGTATTCTCTTAAGATGGATCTGAGGTACCACTAGGGTTCTCATCTTTTCAGTTGTCACCTTCTTGATCAATAAGCCTTTTCTTATTCCAAATTCTGATTTCTTGAGGTTTGACCTTCTAAAGCTTCAGGCATATAGACTTTGGAAGGGCAACACCACTTGCTGTAGAGAAAAATGTGGGTGGGTCTGGATATTAGAAATAGCTACAAAAAAAATCGAAATCATTAAGCACGGGGGGGGGGACAATTTTACCTCCAGAACTCTCTTTGATATCAAGAGAGACAGGACTTAGGACAAATAAGTCTCCTTACCAGGATTATTGTTTTTTATTATTCTGGAATATTAGAAAAATCTTACAAAACATTTTTTAAATGAGCTAGCTGCATGATACACCTAGAAAATCTACCATGAAATCAGGTGCAAGTAGATCCTGCTTTGTGGTTCCTAGAAATCATCATATATGCCCAAACAGAATTTTGAAAGCCAAAGGCTATTTACTGAGCCATGTGCCTTTTCAGAAAAACAAGTGGACCAGTTCGAAAAAAAGTGCACTTCAACAAATCACTTAATTTCTAGCATGCTAATTTTTCTGTTACATAACCCAATGTTTACGCATATTATACATATGATTTTTCTGAAGTTATTCTTCCACACTGGTCTCATACATATCATATTATGTGAGAAGTCAATTTAATAAAAATAATCTATTATGACATTTTAGTGCATTTTTTCCCACACTTTTAAATTCAGAGATCAGGTGTAGTACAAGCATTAATAAAACAACATTAAAATATACCTAAAAACCCATTAGATCATGTTAATATAATTTACAAATTCATATGATAAATATTTCTTTCTAAAAATGTAGAGAGGAGATTGACATTGTTTTAGATATTTGAAAATTTCCTTACTGTCCACCCTGACAGAAGACAGATGGATTCTTGTAACTGCTTCTGCACTTTATCTGTTATATCAGAAATAATGAACTTCTGGAAAATTCCACCATACACTCGTGAGGGAATGAGTGAAAAAGGTAAATGTCATCAGCAGCAAAATATCCTCCAAAAGACTGACCTAGAGAAAAAAAGTAATGGGAATGACTGTTTAGGAAAGCCACGAAATGCAACGTGGTTAAGGAAAACCCATGATTTTCAATGGAATAAACTAGACTCTATCTTACAGTAGAGTTGAGAATGTTTTGCCCATGGTAACTGGGCTTTAGACATTGGCAGAAAGCCACAGAGGATCAAACATGAGAGTAGATTTGTCTTTTTGAGCCATTGGTCTTTTCGTGACAAGTAAGGTGGCTCTGAGAAGAGCCTTTGGGTTGCGATGCTCCGGTGTTGTCCAGGTAGCTCACGAGCAGTTTCAGTATCAGAAGACAGCCTTGGTGGCCTCAGACACGGTGTGCTTGCCCATCTCCCCGGGCAGGGGCAGGCTCATGGCCATCTGGATGTCTCTGGAGGTCATGATGGCACACTGGTTGGAGATGGCCGGGTGTGAGGCCTCTTTGGCGATATGCTCGAAGATGTCCTCCACGAATGAATCCATGACACTCACAGCCTCCAGCAACAGGCTCAGGCCCTGGTGAACTTTCTTCAGAACCCTGGAGAAATAGGTGGCGAAACTGTCGGAGTAGCGGCAGCGCCGGAGCCTTAGCGTCCTCTGCTCACGGGCCTTCGGAGGTGCTTCCATGGGCTTCCGCGTGCCCAGCAATCCCTCAGAAGCCTCAGAGGCAGGCAGAGGCATGTCGGAGGCCACTCACCCGCAGCTTGTGAAGAAAGACAGTGGCGGCTGCTGACACGCGCATGGTGGCCGATTTATAGTCGCTGCATTCCTTGATTTCATGGGCAGTCTCCACATCTGATTAGCTAAAATGCAATCCAGGGCACCTGTCATGAAGTCACACGTGACTTAGTCGCACATGATTGGATAGGCTCCTGGTTGGCATCACATCCACCAATCAGCGTGGGCACCCCTCGACCGCTAACCATCTGAAGCATGCTACACAGGGCCAAAGGCCACCTGACAAGGTTAGCTGGCTGATGCTCCACCAGGGGGACTTTGAAAAGACTTCATCAAAAGCACTCAAATTGTAGAAATTTCTCTTTTGGCTACTTTGGAGAGTCTGACCTTCATAATACAATTTCTGACTGCCCTTAGAATGATTCTGACCACTTTGGGCCCCTTTCCTCTAATCCAGAATCTACTGTTGTCCTGAGCTAAGCTGCCATGGTTTAAGCAGGACTTCTCTGACATGGTCGGTAGAGCACTCCTGGAGATCAAGGGACCTTGATGACTAACCAACATTCTCCAGTTCTGATCAAAAACCTCAGTGATTGGGGAAAAGGAGAAATAGCAAAATTACATTCTCCAAAATCATAACACAAACAGAAATGGGAGTACTTGTACAAATATTTTGAAGTTCCTAAACATGTATCAAGTTTAAAATTGTTTCCTTAACAATATTTAGATCCTAAAACATAATTCAAATGCTAGAATTGATAAATATATATATAATAGCCATTGTGTGAAACATATGTATATTAGTCTAATTGTCTAAGAAACTTTCTTGGGGAAAGAAAAGATTTCAATAAGATGAGAAATATTTTTTTATAAAAGCATAATCCTTTTGTCTACAGCCATGCCACCCTGAACATGCCCGATCCCATTTGATCTCAGAAAGTAAGCAGGGTCAGGCTTGGTTAGTACTTGGAATGCAGACCAGGTGCTGTAGGTGTTTAAAAAATAAACAAATAATAAAAGCATAACCTTTTTAATATTCTTTGGTAATACTTGCAAAGATATTTCTATATGTATAAATATAAAATGGCATAGAAATTGAACCATATTATAGAACCAAACAAATTATAAAATTGAACCAAACAAGGCCTTACGGATCAAGAATTGAAGAAATGGAAGTCCTCAAGGAACTATCATCCTAAAAGGCCAGGCTTCAAATGGTGTAACTAGTCCAGACCTTCAGGGAACAGATACATTCTAATGCAAATCTAATAGTTCCTTTCAGATAGTGAAGGGAAAAAGCTTTTTCATTTCAAGAAAATATAGTATGATGATAAAACCTAACAAAGGAAGCATGCTGAACAGATTTATGATCAGTCTCATGTATAAATAAGGACACAAATGTCCTACTAGAAATACTATTAAATAATCTTGTCTCACATTACAGAAAAGACTAAATAAGAGCAACAGCTTTATTGCTGTAAATAACAAATGAGAAACATCAAACTGGGGTGGGGGGCATTATACAAACAAATATCTCAACAAACTTTTTTTGACATGACCCCTATAATAGAATTCATTTAAATGAAAAATGAGTACCTAAACACAGTCCAGGAATAGCTAAATCAAAAAGTTCACAAAATTGTATTATTTTTTTTTTTCCGGGCTTCCTAGAAACTGAAGTAACTAGTCTAACTCGTTCAGATTTATTGGCATCTATACTTTTCCGGTCTATACTCTTTTGTGTTTTAAAATAACTTGAAAATATGCATCACTGGATGAATGGGAATGTACAATCAGAGCAGCCTAAGCCCCACCCTCCACTGGACCTGCAGGCCCTGAACCATAGCCATTAGCTCAATGTGGGAACAGGTGACCAGAGGCAAACCAGTAAGTACCTTCTTGGGTGTTCATCCTTGGAGACTGAGGAGAAAATTGGTGTGGTATTTTTTTTTTGTCTGTTGTTTCTCTGGGGATCCTAAATCTCAATCCTTGCTAATAGTGGGTTTATTGTGGGGAAAATATTCTTTTAGCTAAAAGGTAAGTCAATATAGTGACTAGAAGGGTCACTCCTCATTATGTATTAAGAAATGCTGAGTGAAACTGCTTTAGGTGAGCAATAATTTTTTCCACCTCCTGTCGGTATAGAGTACATACTTAGCAGCTATGGGTGTCTTTCACCTGCCACCATATACCTCTCATCTGCTCCAACTCAGTTCAACACTTACACTGCTCAGGATGGAACCAATATGCTAATAAAAAGAATGGTTACCAGATGTAACTGAAGAGCGGTAGTTATTACCTAACCCTAGCTCTCCTGACAATGTTCATTCTTTTTTTCAGGTCCTTTGAAATGAGCCTAATTTTCTGCTGGATTAGTGTGCAAATGCAGAGCTTGCTGAGTCTATCATGGATGTACTGTATCTTTCTCAAATTTGCAAATGGCAATCTTGAAAGGAAAGCAAATGTGTTGGATGATGGCATCAGGATGCAGAGATGGTCATGAGCAAACTTGAGCACTTCAGCAACCAGGACTGTTCACCATGCATATAACTTGGATCCAAAGGATCTGCAAAGTGTCATCAGGCAAAGACTTGGAGGTATAGAGGCAGGCACAAAACCACTGACTTCAAATACTGGAGCAGGGATTAACTAGGCTGTGTGGGTCTCTGGTGTACAGCCCTAGGACTATTGGATAGAAGGTATGGGGGTGTGGCAGGTTTGGGCACAGTATAAGCAGCTTGTCACAGCAAGGGGCTGAGTGACTCTAGTGGAAAATTGTTCCAGGCAAGAAGTAAGGTATTGGTGACTAACATGGTTACTTCTAAGTCTAAAATCTGTCTACACTAAGCCTTGTGATTGTGTCACCTCATTGACATTTGATCAATGTTATCAAATGTTACTTTGTTATCAATGTTACTTTGCTTATGGAAGTTAATGCTATTTCAGAGAAAACAGCTTCTGCTTCCTGTCAACCCAGTAATTATTTAAGGATGGCAGCCCTTAGAAGTGGGTGGTGAGATAATACTTGAGATTGCGAATAGATACAGACAGCATAATCCTATTCTATAGGAAAACATATGAATATTAATAGACCAGTCTAGATAGTTATACACTCAAAGGCTAACATGTCTAATTGGTGGTATTATGGATGATTGGCTCTTATAAATTTCAAGTCATGAGAGTACTGTTCAGGGCAGGGATCAGGACTCATCTATTTATGAGTATTCCTTATTGCATTAGTCTGCTCAGATTGCTATAACAAAATACCATAGAGTGGGTGGCTTAAACAATAGTAATTTATTTTCTCATGGTTCTGGAGGATAGAAGTCCCAGATCCAGGACCAGCAAGGTCAATTTCTGGTGAGAATTCTTCCTGGCTTTCAGATCACCACCTTTTTGTTATGTCCTCAGATGATGGGGGTGGTAGGAGGGTAGGGGTAGAGTGAGAGATATCTCTGCTGGCTCTTTCTCCTCTTTTAAGGACACAGTCCTATCAGATTAGGGTCCCACATTTATGACCTCAATTAATCTTAATTACCTCCTAAATACCCTATCTCCAGGTCAAGTCACATTGGGAGGTTAGAGTTTTAACATAAGAATTTTGGGGGGAAGGGGCAGGGAGACAATTCAGTCTATAGCATTTATGTTCACCACTAATACCAAAAATACGTGGTTCATAAGACAGTAAATTCTTTTCAGGACAGAACTAGACCAAGAGGTTCAGTGCTGAGGGTTATTAGGAGATATTAGATATCTAAGTTTATACTCAATAGAAAATGTGAAGTGTTCAGCACAGTATGTGTTATAGCAAGTGCTTCCTACTCCCCTCCCTATCCAACCCCAACCTTGGGTGTCCCCGCTCATTAAGTGGAAAACACTTTCCAGAAACCAAGAGTTTAGCTAAAATTCCAGCCCTTATTCACCTTAGATCACTTCATACCCAAGTTTTCTTTCCTTCATTTCTGAGATAAGAGGACTAGCCCACATGACTTCTTCTCTCGAAGGTTCTCAAATTCTGATTCCAATTCTACAGAAAATCACCTCGCATTCTCAATCAGGGACCATTTGATCTAGACAGAGAAGTGCCTTTTCCATGTGATAAATCTGTTAATGCAGCTTTCCTGTGTCTGGTGTTTGTTTGTTTGTTTGTTTGTTTTTTGGCTGAAAATAGTACCCCTGTTTACTTCCTTAGAAAATCACCAAGAATGAATCATAGGAGCCTTAACATAATGATTATGTTTATTATTTTACATTAGAAATTAAAATAAACCACGAGAAGCTGCAAGAGCATGGAACTTCATCAAGATTATGGAGCACTGGAGGCATCCATTGTAGAAAGTTAAAAGTGGCTTAACCTATAGAGGATGCAAGGACTACAAACACAGAGGTCATCAGTGGTGAGATTATCAACAGTATCTGCCATCTAGAATTTATGAACTAATGGAAAGTTTAAAAATATATGTAAGGGAACACTGGCTACCCCCAACCTCTTAGCCAGGGAGTATAGGTGAGAAAACATCAGAAGATGCCTAAAATCTCTACAACGCAAAGGTTTACAAAACAAACAAACAAACAAACAAACAAGCACTAATCCAAGATACTCAGGCAGTGTTGAAATCTGCTCTCGGGAGAAGATCCCCATTTTACGATGTTTGAACACACTCTTTCTGCTGCTGGATAGCTGAAGGGGAAAAAAAAATCATTAAGGGCATTTTCCTAAGTTCAGTTTCTTACAAAGTTGCTCTTTGCCAAGTCATTGAAGGCTGCCATACCTGCTTTAAATTTAGAATGCCAAAGTACTAAGCATAAATCTTCAGTTGTGTGTGTGTGTGTGTGTGTGTGTGTGCGTGCGTGTGCACGCACTCACGATTTAACCACCTGAGCATTCATTAGATTCTACATGAACTATATTTTTTTCCCCGTTTGAGAGGTAGATTTATGCTATTACCATTCTTTCCATAGATTATTCTGAGACTGAGGAGCAAGTGAAGCATTTTCCTCAGATTTATCTATCACTATGTAATTAGGAAGTTATATTTCAGACAATTTTGACTAACTTTGGAACTCTCAGGTAATGCTGACATGACAAAGAGAGCCTGTCAGTTATTTGAATATGTGTGGAGTTTCTCCATCAGGCTGTAACTCTCATGGGCGAAACTGATCCTTTGAGTCTGGGAGCCTTGAGTGCACCCCAGATCTAAACTTGCTCTCTGCCTTATCTTGTCATCAGGTAAAGAAAGCCAAAACTGCAGTTTGTGTGGTTCTTTAGGAATGAAATCATGGACCCAAATTGCTAGATGCAGAAAATTATAAATAACCATAAAGTGGACAAGACTAAGATTTTTGCTAATTCAATATTCCAAGGTTGGTTGTAATATGAGTTTTAGTATTTTTCGAACAAGAAATTAGTTTTTTTTTAAATTGCCACATTACTTCTTGGGTCTATCATGTGAGAACCACATGTATAACCCAAGAAGACAGCTCTTTGATATTTTTAACTGTGGCATTAAATAAAATGGTACTGTAATTATTTCTTACTTTATGGCAAAAATTACTAGGAAGAGTTTATTTACTGAGCCTATGGAAGTTCGCCATTGTTTTTCTTCAGTAGAAACCATTCCCGTGTCCCCTGCCCATCCCATGACCTACTTTCCTTTGAGGGGAGAGTATTTTTTTCTTCAGTATTAGTTTTCTTCAGTTTTGACCTGTCAAATTTCTCCACTTCAGACAAGTCTGGCTTATCGCTCATCTTGACTGAAAGAAAGACTGAAAAAAAAAAAATAGAGAATTTAACTGGCAGAACTATCGTCATATTATGGGACCACAGTCTGAAATTCTCACATTTACTGTCAATAAGCATTTTACTTGCAGCTTTTCAACAACAGCAACATAAAACAGCACACGTCTTTAAAAAAGTCATGTGTTTATTAGAATATTTTGAACTACACATCATTACCCCATTTCTGATAGGCAGTCCATGCTGTTGGATTATGGTACACTAGAAACCAAGATGCCCTAAAACCCAGAGTCAGTATGTCCGACTCTTAAAAAATAACAGGAAAGGTCAAATGGAGGTGACAGAAGCACAAGAACAGATAGAGATAGAGGAAAAAATAAAGTCTAGCTAACGACTTTTGAGACTGGAGATAAATAGCATTATTCAAGCACCTTCACCTTGTATTCAACCACTCGGGGCGGGGGGGGGTGGTGGTGGGGGGGCGGGCATTGTTCTTGTGGAGCAGCACACACAAAAAAATGGTAGCATAAGCTGGACTAGTTCTCAACATTTTATCTGCCCCCAAACAGCAGATTAAGGAGCTACAATAAGAGAGGGAGAAATTTAATCCGGTCATAAGTAATTACACATCTCCTAAAAGCTCCTGGTGGCACTGGTTTGTAAACGTTGTAAGAAGGTACAGGTAATTAGGATCAAACCAAGGACTTCGGCAGAATGGGACAGACCAAAGAGAGTTGACTTTTTATTTCACCACGTGTTCTCTGCAATGGGAGAGGCTAGGAGATGACGTGCCCTGTGACCATTGCAGGTTTGTCGCGGAGAGACACTAGGAGACTCTAGAGACCGGGGAGCAGAACTCTCAAGCGCGTATCTGACCCCGGCCCGGTGTGGGTAGTGCACATTCAGTGCCCGGAGTAGAATGGCGAGGCCTGAAGCAGCCAGAAGTCCCGAATGTGCCTCCCTTCCGTGGAAGTCACCCTAAATCCCGCCCTCGACCAGCGATCTGACACCCACCTCCAGAGGTGGGGAAACGAATGGATAACAGGGCTGGGCGCATGGGCCAGTTTGTTGGCAGCAGTTTGCTTACACGTTTTTAAATAACTGCCATTGGTGGCGGGTGCCCAGCCTCACCTATCCGCCGCGGGCGGTGAGGGGGCGAAGGGCCAGTCTCCGAGGGCCCATTCGGGACGGCGCCGAAATTCCTCTTCTTCGAAGCCTCACACCCGCAGCCACAGCAGACGGGAGGCTCTGGGGGCCGCCCCCTCAGGTCGTCCGGCCCAACTTGGGAGGATTCGGCATCATGCGCCGGAGAAAGACAGAGGCGCACGCGGACTCGCCAAGAGGTGCAGACCCGAAACGCCAGCCCGAACGCGGCCTCCTCGGGTGCCAAAGGCCAGACAGCCCCCGCCCCGCGTCCGCCGCGCCCCCTGCCTCCATTCCTCTGGCTCCCGCGGAACCGCGCATCCCTCCCTGAAGGCTTGATGGAGTCCGGACAAAAGCAGACAGGGAAGTCGGGCCGCTTCGCAAGCTGGCCAACGTTAGCCTTCCCGCACAGGACCCTGCAGTATTAAACTGCAGAGCAGACCCCGCCCGTGACCCCGCCCCAGCCCTCTCCGGTCCGCGGAGGGATCCCACGCCCGCTTCCTTGCCCCTCCCTCCTCCACGTTAGCCTTGCAGACAGGAGTCGGCTTCCCCTCTACTCAGGACCTCTGCCGCAACGACGGGCTTTTGATGATGTTATTTATACCCGACCCGCCTCCCCAGACCGGGTCCAAGCCCTCTCTGATTCGCCTAGGGATGGATCGCCGTTAAGCCTCCCCTGCATCTCCTGCTCCTTTCTTCAGGAGGCTCCCCTTACCTTTTTCCCAAGCGTTCGCAGTCCACGATAACAGGGGCCTCTACAGTAGCAGACACTTCTTGCCCAGTTAGCTTTGAAAGTGCAGAACTCCGAGATCCAAGCCAAAGGAACCCTAGTCAGGCCCTCTTGGCTTTTTACAGCCACAGGAGCCTAAGTACGCTACGACGACCAAACAGTTGTTTTGGAAGTGATGCTTAGTGTTGTTTGCCCAGTCCTTGGACAAGTCATGGAGGAGGGGTGTTCGTGAAGAGGGTGGGTGGTACAGGATCGTTCAGCCCCGGTGCGGGACATTTCTGTGATAGCGATGCCCTCCTATGTAGAAGTCACACTTTCCATTTTCTCACGCACTGAAACTGGTGGTAGTCAGTTTAGGGTAATGGGAGGAGAATCTACTGAGGCTATTCATCTTTATATCCCGATCCCTAGCACTTTGCTTGGCCCACAGGAGACACTGGATAAATACCCGTCTATAGAGTGAAGTAATAAATCCATGATAGAGCAGAATTTTTGGACAGCAGCACCACCCAGTGTCTCTGTTAGGGGAGAAAAGTGAGGATCCAGTAGTTACCTGAAAGGACTAAGTCCTCAAGGTCATTTTCTGGATACTCTCCCCAAACCTTAGAGCATTAAGGTAAAACTGAGATAGGACTCTGTCTCTAGTTTGCACTCCATATTTTCCGTATGGCTCGTGTATGGTGGTAGAGTACTATATAGATCAAGAATCACTCTCTCCACGGGATTTCGCAAGCCTTTTGCACCTCTCTCCATTCTCTTTTCTATGCCCTTGTAGCACATTGTGTTAACTCGGGAGTTGTGTTAAAAATGTCATTAATGTATTTAACTCATTAGACAAACATACTATTATTTAAACAGATTATCAATATGAAAATTATAACATATTTGCATTCTTTTCTACTAAGTCTTTGAAAGTTGTTGTGTATTTGACACTGCACATATTAATTTGGACTAATCACATTTGAAGTGCTAAATACCCAAATGTAGCTACTGACTACCTTGCAGGACTGGGTAGGTTTGTACTTTACTATTTAATCAAATTATAAATGCCTGATGTACCCTCATTAAATCTACTTTCTATGGACCAAATTATTGCTGCAATTTAGGAAATAGCTCAGCACTTTGACAGCATTTACATTTCCTAGGTCATTACCACCTGCTTTCAATAAGCATCAGTCTAAATGGAAAATTTATAAGCATTAGCACCCTCTATCTTGATGTGTAGGAAAACATTTTTGATGGAGAAACTTTTAAAAGAGAAAGGCACACTCATCCAACAAATAATATTCATTAAGTACCTACAACGTCCCAGGCATTAAATTGAATCAATGCCAGAGTTTCCACCACCCAGATTTGAATGTTGCTAACATTTGGATATATTTCCTTTTTCTTTTTCTCTTTCTTTCTTTCTTTCTTTCTTTCTTTCTTTCTTTCTTTCTTTCTTTCTTTCTTTCTCTCTCTCTCTCTCTCTCTCTCTCTCTCTCTCTCTCTCTCTCTCTCTCTCTCTCTTCCTCACTCCCTCCCTCCCTCCCTTCCTTCCTTCCTTCCTTCCTTCCTTCCTTCCTTCCTTCCTTCCTTCCTTCCTTCCTTCCTTCCTTCTCTTTCTTTCTTTTCTTTCCTGGAATAAAAACACTACTGAAAACTTGAGGCATCCTTGACCCTCTCTCTCCCCATGGCCATTCACCTTCCCACTTCCCCAGGGATAATCCTACCCTGAATGTGAAGTGTAGTTTCTAGCACCTTTTCTATCACTACAGATTTAGGTGACCTCTGTTTCCAGGAGCAGTATGGAGCATTGTACAAACCAGTGCTCCAGGTCTAGGACTGAACTTCCACATCACTGGGGTTCAACACGATGCCCCAGTTATCCACCCATCCACCCCCAAGCTCAAACTTCAAAGTCCTGTCACCCCTATCTACCTCGAATCCATCAGAACTCCTCCAATGATGATGATTGTCCCCATTTGTGCCGGTTATCACAAGAACCCCAAGACTCCCACGGTACCCGTCAACTCTCACATTTTAACCTCCGTAAGGCCGTGACCACATCCCCTCTGTAGTTCACTTCTCATACCCCTCCCCTCCTCCTAAAATACATTGCATCCTCCATGATCCTCTATATCCTCAACTTCTTCATCTTCCCCTAACAGAAACCAGGCTTTTCCCTAAGGACTCTGTGTCATCAACAGCCCACTCGGGAGGAGTACCTCTCCCACCTCCCTGAAAATTTCCAGCTTTTGACAGTTTGTCACTGACTAGTCTTCACCATTGCTGTCATCTACTGACCTTCAGTTTTATTCTTCTTATTTCTCAAAGATTTTAGCTTGTGGAGCATGGTCATTCTTAGTGATAGTAGTCCTGTATTAATTCCTGGTGAGCTCAAAAATGAACATTCTCAGGTACAGGCTTTATTAGTTTTGAACATTTCTCCTCTATGGCACTGTTCTTGACCCCTCCTCAGGTACTCACTCACATGGCTATACCCTAGTCTTATCTTACCAGTTATAGCAACTGCTCCATAATCTCATTTTCACGCATCCCTCTCTATGACCACCAACTGCTGTTTTGCCGGCTTTCTCCTTTTGACTGTCCTTCAACCTCAACAGAATCTCCAGTCTATTAGCTATACCAGATTTTCACAATCCCTTGCTCTCGTATTGTCTTCTCTTCCATCCTCCCTTAGCTCAAACGTCATGCTCAGTCATTATGATCACTCCTTTACATATTGCTCCACTCTTCAGCCTTTCCTCACTTTGTATTGCTTCCCTGGCAGAATCATAACTTTGAATAAGACCAAATACAACTCACAGCGCCTAAACCCACACAGCTAAAACAGGCTGGAGGAAAACACACAATCAGATGAATATTTTCAGTTTAAATTTTATGACCAAGAACTTCAATCAGGTCCTTGAGGCTGCTGGGCAATCACTCTACAGCTCTCCTGTCTCTTAACTTTATGACTTTTTTGTTGCTAAATTTTCAATTGCAGTTGATGTTCTATATTATTTTACATTAGTTTCAGATATACAGCATAGTGGTTAGACATTTATATAATTTATGAAATGATCTCCCTGATTAGTACCCACCTAGCATTATAGTTATTATATTATTGACAATATTCTCTGTGCTGAACTTTACATTACAGCAACTATGATTTAACTACCAATTTCTACTTCTGAATTCCTTCACTTTTTTTTGCCCAGCTCTGCAATCGCCCTCCCACCTGGCAACCAACAGTTTGTTCTCTGTATCCGAGTCTGCTTCCATTTTGATCTTTAGATTTCACATGTGAGATCATGTGGCATTTGTCTTTCTTGAACTTATTTCTTAGCATAATACCCTCTAGGCACGTAAATTTCACAAATAGTAAGATTTTTCTTTTTATGGCTGAGTAATACTCCATTGTCTATAAGTACCACTTCTTTATACCACCATTGTTTGTTGGGCACTTAGGTTGCTTCCCTATCTTGGCTATTGTAAATAATGCTGTAAACATAAGAGTGCATATATCTTTTTGAAATAATGTTTTGCATTTCTTTAAAGAAATACTTAAATTGAATTGCTGGGTCATATGATAGTTCTATTTTTAATTTAAGGATTCAGCATTCTGTTTTCCATAGGGGATGCAACAACTTGCTGTTGTGCCCAAAGTTGCGAATCCCAGAAGACCACCAAGGAGCCAAAACTGATGCAATCACATGAGAGTTTTTATTCAGACTCGAGTCCAGACTCTCGACCGACACTGATGCAGCAGTGTTGGAACGAGACCCCCGAACTCTGGGGAAGCAGGTATTTATACAGAGCAGGCATGGAAATTTCAGACTTGTCCCTACCTGATTGGCTGTATCTAGGGTGGTGTGAGGTTAGGTAGGGGTTGACTGGATTTTTTTCCTTTCAGCAAGGGGTCACAGCAGCTGAAGGCATTTTTACCTTTAACTAAGGGTCAGCAAGGGGTCACAGCAGCTGAGACTAAGTCCCTTTCATTTCCCCCTCTCTCTGGATCCTAACGAAGGACCCAATCATGGATCTAGTGAGGTCTCGTGGACGTGAGGAATAGGGATCATTGCAACCGACGCGTGCGGTGCAGTCTTAGCTTTAAGGGATTGTCCTTCTCTTGTTGGCTTTTCTATCCTGGAATGTAGTCTCTGAGCACAGCAGAGGGGTCATCTGGTCGGACGTGGGTGTAGTGGACCCAGGGGGTGACTCCATCAACCTCGAGTGCGGTGGGGGTTGTCAGGATCACAATGTAAGGTCCCTTCCTTTGTGGCTGAAGCATTTCTCGTTGGTGTCTCTGCACATAGACCCAATCACCTGGGCAGTAGCGACGAGGTTTCAGAGGGGGTCCAGTCTCAGAGGGCCTGTAGCTTAGGCCAGACCTGCTCTTGGGTCCGTTGTAACATTTGGAGGGAGAGAAGAAGTTGTTGATCAAAATCAGCAAGCACCTCAGGTTTAAGGTTGGGAATAATGGGCGGGGGATACCAAACAATCTCAAAAGGAGTAAGTCCCATTTTGTATGGGGAGTTACACCCCCTATAAAGGGCGAAAGGGAGGAGAGTTACCCAGTCCCCACCAGTCTCTAAGGCTAATTCAGTTAAGGTCTCTTTTAAGGTTCTGTTCACTCTTTCTACCTGCCCAGAACTCTGGGGCCTCTATGCACAATGTAATTTCCAATCTGCCCCAAGAACTTGTGCTTGCCCTTGTGTTACCTTGGAAATGAATCCTTGTCCGTTGTCAGAGCCTATCTTAACAGGGAAACCATACCTTGGCAGGATGTCTTCTAGCAGCTTCTTGGCCACTGTCTGTGCTGTCTCATGTTTGGTGGGGAATGCCTCGGTCCAACCTGAAAAAGTGTCTACAAACACTAGCAAATACCTGTACCTGTATTTTCCTGGCTTCACTTCTATGAAGTCTACTTCTCAGTAGGTGCCCGGCCTGTTTCCCTGAAGTCTGGCACCAGGGTTGGGTGCATGGGCAGTAGCATTTGTCAGTTGGCAAGCCTTGCAGCTTGCCACAATTTGCTCAATTTTGGATCGAGAGTCCTTGATAGTGATGCAAGCATGCTGCACCAAGTCTTCCATTTTTCTTGTTCCCATGTGTGTAGCCCGATGCATTTTAGTAAGGACGTGATGTCCCAGTTCCTCTGGTAGGATGATGCTGCAGTCAGCGGCTCTCCACTAGCTGTCTAAGCATTGAGTCATGGGCAAATGATTAATCCATTTTATGTCTTCGTCAGTGTAGGGATTGCACTGAATCTGAAAGTTGCATTTGGTCATATGGATATTTTAGCGCTGTTAATTCTTCCTAACCATGAGCATGGTATAACCTTCCATGTATTTGTATCTTCCTCAATTTCTTTCTTCAATGTCTTGTAATTTTCTGAGTACAGGTCTTTTACCACCTTGGTTACGTTTCCGCCTAGGAATTTTTTAAAAAAATTTTTGATGCGACTGTAAATGGGACTGTTATCTCAGTTTCTCTTTCTGATAGTTGTTGGTATATGAAAAAAAAACAACTGATTTCTGAGTTTTAATTTTATATCCTGCCACTTAACTGAATTCACTTTTAATTTTTAATAGTTTTTTTTTCTGGAATCTTAAGGCTTTCTTATTTATGGCATCAGGTCTTGTGCAAATAATGACAGTTTTACTTCTTCATTTCTAATTCAGGTGCCTTCTATTTACTTTTCTTGTCTGATTGCTGTGGCTAGGACTTGCAATACTATGTTGAATAAAAGTGGTGAAATAGGACATC
Source organism: Cynopterus sphinx (assembly GCA_030015415.1). NCBI lineage: Eukaryota > Metazoa > Chordata > Mammalia > Chiroptera > Pteropodidae > Cynopterus > Cynopterus sphinx. The sequence continues at coordinate 57,095,786 of CM057388.1, forward strand.
CTTGATATTTTTCTAATTTTGAAGTAAAAGCTTTCAGCTTTTCACCATTGAGTATGATATCAGCTGTAGATTTGTTTTATATAACCTTAATTATGTTGAGGTATATTTTATTGTATATATGTACCACCACTTCTTTACTTTTTCATCTTTGAAGGATACCCAGGGTGCCTCCATATCTTGGCTATTGTAAGTAATACTGCAATTAACATATGAATTCACATATTTCTTCAAAATTGTATTTGGGTTTTCTTTGGATAAATACCCAGAAGTAAAATTTACTGGGTCCTTCTTTGTCTCTGGTTATAGCCTTTGTTTTAAAGTCTATTTTGGATCTTTGCAAGATGGCAGAGTGAGATATGTCCCCAAACCTCTCCCCTTGAAACAATAATAAACTCAACATCTAAAACTCAACAAAAAACACAAACTGCACACCAGCATGTCTGAGTGTGTGATCTGCACATAAGAGCTACCACAAGTCAGAAATCTGGGTATCAGGTGGTGGACTGGGAGAAATAAAGAAGCTGCCTCTAACATCTACCTGACCTACCTGTAAGAGGGAAGGGAGGGGAGAAGGAGGAATGACTTCTATGAACAGCCCTGCCTGAAAAAGCTGTGAGCTCCCTATAGCTGGCCAATGGCATGGCCCACTCATCAGGGCAGAAGGAAGTGAAGCAGAATGGCCGAAAATCAACAGTTGATATATACAGACCGGGGTTGCAAAACTGAGGCAGAGCCACACCCCACAATCCCAACCCAGAGGGCTCCTTCCCCCATACCCTCCTAGACCAAACAATGCAGAGCCCCAGGAGAATCAGAACATATGCTACTGAAACTATTGCTAACACTGACAGGGACTAAAACTGAAGGTAGAGAGCATAATTACATATCAATCAGAAAATAAAGAGGTATTTATAAGGTTTATATACAGCAGGGATCCAAGAAGCTTAGACATCAACTACTAGAAAGCAAAAGAAAAGCACCTTCTTTGCAGCAGTCTAAAGAAAGACCTTTATATAATAAATCTTCATTCTGGAAAAACAGCAGAATAAATTTCCATTAATGTCCAGACTGAGAAATAGTCCATTAAACACCATTAAAACAAATGTGACAAGGCATCTTATAAAGGTAAAAAATATCGAGAAAAGAAGCCTACAGACATAGAAATATGCAGCTTAACTGACAGAGAATTCAAAATGGTACTTCTGAAAAAAATGCAGTGAGTTCTGAAACGAGTCAAATCAACAATTTCAGGAATTGAAAAAACACCTAGATGAGCAGAGCAAGGATTGAAACCCTCAAAAAGAATCAAATAAAACATCTGGAGATGAAGAACACACTGCAAGAGAGGAAAAAAGAAATAGCAAGCTTGGGAAATAGAGTTGACCAAATGGAGGAAAGGATCAGTGATATCAAAGACAGAAAATGAGAAATAAATCTGAAGGAAGAAGAGAGAACCTGAAGAATAAAAACTAATAAAAGAGAAATTCAAGAACTAGATGACACCATCAGCAGAGGTAACATAAGAATAGTAGGCATTATCAAAGGCGAGGAAAAGGAACAGGAACTAGAAAGCATTTTCAGACAAAGAGCTGATGAGAATTTTCCAAATCTAGGAATGATCTGGAGCTCGGAATTCAAGTCAACAGAACATTCAGTTGTCTCAACCCAAAAAAGACTTCACCAAGACCCATTGTATTAAAATTATCAAAAATCAATGACAAAGACAGAATTCTCAGGGCAGTCAGGGAGAAGAAAATGGTAACTTATAAAAGAAAACCCATTAGATTATCCACAGACTTCTCACTGCAAACCTTACAGGCCAGAAAGGAATGCAATAAAATATTTAAACTATTAAGTGAAAGGAACTACCAGCCTAGAATAATGTATCAGCTAAGCTCTCTTTTAGATATGAAGAAGAAATTAAGATCATTCCAGACACACAAAAATTGATGGAATTCTCTGCTACGAGGCCTGCACTACAGGAAATACAGAAAAGGATCAGCTCACCTAAAAAAATGACAAAAAATACATAATTAGGAGTAAAGTGAATATCAGGCAAATAGAAGCAGAGGGGTACAAACCTTACTAAGGGAAAGGGCATCATAAGCTTAAATAATAAGAATAAAATTGTTATAACAACATAGTAATGAATGTTCAGCATACATTGGGACAAACTGAGATGACAATGACTGAAAAGGGGGGGGGGGATTCAAACATCCAAATTTGCAAAGGGTAATGGAGATAAGGCATGCACAGAAGAAAATGGATGACTATATATTTAGAGATATCTAGATATATCTATCCTTTACATATTTATAATGGTAACTACACACCAAAGATTTGGAACTGTTGTATATAACATAAAACAAGAAGTACCACAGGGAAAACCCACAAAAGCCAACCAAAATAAAGAAAACAGAAACACAAGGACAAGGAAGCAGTGGAAACACTGAGCTATGAGAGAGCAAAAGATTAAATGGCTATAAGAAGACCTCATATTTCAATAATCACCCTAAATGTAAATGGACTGAACTCACTGATAAAATGGCACAGAGTTGCAGAATGGATCAAAAAATAAAATCCAACCATATGCTGCCTCCAGGAGATACATGCATGTCAGCTCCAAAGACAAATATAGACTAAAGTGAAAGGGTGGAAAATGATATTTCAAGCAAATGGCATTCAGAAGAAAGTGGGAGCAGTGGTACTAATATCAGACAAAATTGACTTCAAAATAAAAAAGGTAAAGAAAGATATTGAAGGACGCTAAATAATGATAAAGGGAATCATGCACCAAGAAGACATACACTTCTTAACATCTAAGCTCCCAATCAGGGAGCCCCAAAATATGTAAATGAATTACTAACAGAACTAAAGAGAGAAAGAGACCAAAACACTATCATAGTAGGGGACCTAAATACCCCACTGTCAGATATAGGAAAATCATCCAAACAGAAAATCAATAAGGAAATAACATCCTTGAATGACATATTAGACCAAGAGGACATCGTTGACCTTTACAGAGCCTTCTATCCCAAAACAGCTGCTTATACATTCTTCTCTAGTGCATATGGAACATTCTTAAGAATCGACCAATTACTGGAAAGCAGATAGCCTCAACAAATATAAGAGGGTTGAAATCATACCAAACATATTCTCCGATCATAATGCTTTAAAACTAGAGATTAATTGCAAAAAAAAAAATCAGAAAGAACTACAAATAATGGAGATTAAACAACATGCTAATGAAGAATAACTGTGTCAGAGAAGAAATACGAAGAGATCAAGAGATACATAGAATTGAATGATAATGATAGTAAAACATATAAAATCATTTGGAACGTGGCAAACGCAGTCAGAAGAGGAAAGTTCTTATCATTACAGTCCTATCTCCAAAATTAGGAACAAGTCCAAATAAACAAACCAATGCTTCATCTTAAAAAAAAAAAAAAAACCTAGAAAAGGAAGAAAAAATGAGGCCTAAAGTCAGCAAAAGAAAAGAAATTGTCAAAATTAGAGCAGAAATAAATGAAATTTAAAACAAAAACAATAGAAAAATTAAATACAACGAGGAGTTGGTTCTCTGAGAAGGTTAATAAAATTGACAAAACCCTGGCTAGACTCACTAAAGGAAAAAGAGAAAGAACACAAATAAATGAAATCAGGGACAAAAGAGGAAAATTACCACAGACACTGCAGAAGTACTATGAAAAGGTACATAACACCAAATTTAATAACCTAGAAGAAATGGACTAGTACTTATAAAAATACAACCTTCAGAGACTGAATCAAGAAAAACTGGAAAATCTAAATAGACCCATCAGTAGTATGGAAAATGAAACAATCATCAAATACCTGCCAAAAGGAAAAGCCCAGGACCAGATGGTTTGACCAGTGAATTCTACCAAACATTCAAAAATTTAATACCTACTCTACTCAAACTCTTCCAAAAAATCAAAGAGGAGGCAATACTTCCAAACTCATTTTGTGAGGGCAATATTACTATGCTGCCAAAACCTTGTAAAGATAATACAAACAAAAGAAAACTACAGATCAATATATCTCATGAACACAGATGCAAAAATCCTAAATAACATACTAACCAAATAAATACAGCAACATATTAAAAAGTTATACACCTCGATCAACTGGGCTTCATCCCAGGGGCACAGGGATAGTTCAACATTTGCAAATTGATTCAGGTAATACACCACATAAACAAATTAAAAAATAAGAATCATATGATCATATCAATAGATGCAAAAATAACCTTCGACAAGATACCACATCCATTTATGATCAAAACACTTAACAAAGTCAGTATAGAAGGAAAGTACCTTAACATATTAAAGGCCTTTTATTACAATCCCTCAGCCAACATTATATTTAATGGTGAAAAACAAAAACCTTCCATCTGAGATCAGGAACAAGGCAAGGCTGTCCACTATCACCACTGTTATTCAATATAACATTGGAGGTCCTAGTGAGTGCAATCAGACTAGAGGTAGATATAAAAGGAATCCAAATAAGAAACAAAGAAGTCAAACTCAGTCTTTGCAGAAGACATGATTCTCTATATAGAAAACCCTAAAGACTCCACAAGAACACTACTAGAAACAATAAGTAAATACAGTAAAGTCTCTGGATACAAAATCAACATTAAAAAATCCATAGCACTTCTATACTCTAATAATGAAGCATTGGAAAAAGAAGTGGAAAAAAAAATTCCTTTTGCAGTTGTAACAAAAAGAATAAAATACCTAGGAATAAATTTAATGAAACAGGTGAAGGACCTACATAATGAAAACTACAAGACCCTATTAAAAGAAATCAAAGAAGATACAAGAAATGGAAAGATATTTTGTGTTCTTGGATTGAAAGAGTCAACATGGTTAAAATGACCATATTACCTAAAGCATTATACAAATTTAATGCAATCCCCATCAAAATCTCATTGACATTTTTAAAGAAATAGAAAAAAATCATCAGATTTGTATGGATGCACAAAAGATTCCAAATTACTAAAGCCATCCTGAGAAAAGAGAATGAGGTTGGAGGCATCACTCTGCCCATCTTTAAATTATACTACAAAGTTACATTAATCAAAACAGCATGGTGTTGGAAGAAAAACAGACACATGGATCAGTGGAACAGAATAGAGTCCAGAAGTAAACCTATATTTATATGAGCAAATAATTTTAAACAAAAAAGCCCAAAACATACAGTGGAGAAATAAAAGCCTCCTCAATAAATGGTGTTGGGGAAATTGAAAGGCTACCTGCAAAAGAATTAAACTGGACTGTTGTCTATCACCGCACACCAAAAGTAATATAAAATGAATTAAGGACATAAATATAAAACCTGAAACAATAAAGTCCACAGAAAAAAAAACATAGGAATGAAGCTCAAGGCCCTTGGACTTAAAGAGGATTTTATGAACTTGACCTCAAAGGCAAGGGAAGTAAAAGCTAAAATAAATGAATGGGACTACATCAAACTAAAAAGCTTCTTCTCAGCAAAAGAAATCGTCAACAAAGTAAAGATACAACCATCCGAATGGGAAAATATATTTGCAAACAGCACCTCTGACAAGGGCTTGATTTCTAAAATATACAAAGAACTCATACAACTCAGTAACAACAACAACATGGGAAGACGACTGGAACAGACACTTCTCCCTAGAGGACATACAAATGGCCAACAAATATTTGAAAAGATGCTCAACATCGCTAGCTATTAGGGAAATGCAAATCAAAACCACAATGAGATACCATCTCATACCTGTTAGAATAGCTATAATCAACAGAAAAAGTAATAACTAATGTTGGAGAGGATGTGGAAAAAAAGGAACCTTCATATATTTCTAATGGGACTGCAAATTGGTATAGCCACTATGGAAAACAGTATAGAGATTCCTCAAAAAAAACTAAGAATTGACCTGCCATTTTATCCAGCAATCCTTCTACTGGGTATTTATCCCAAAGTCTTGAATACCCATATCCATAAAAGATATTTGCACACTGGTGTTCATAGCAGCATTATTCACAGTGGCCAGGACATGGGAGCAACCAAAGTGTCCTACAAAAGATGATTGGCTAAAAAAGCTGTGGTACATATATACAGTGGAATATTACTCAGCCAGTAGAAGAGATGAAATACTGTCATTTTCGACAACCTGGATGGACCTCAAGATAATCATGCTAGGCAAAATAAGCCAGACAGGAAAAGTTGAAAATCACGTGATAAAAACCTTAAGGCAACAAATTGAACAGAACAGAGACTCATGGACATGGGCTATAGACTAGTGGTTACCAGAAGTTAGGGTGTGGGAGAGGAGGGGTTAGGTAGACAGTTAAAGGAGGTCAATTATAGTGGAGTAAGGGAGAGGGTGAAGTGGATAAAGAGGATCAAATATATGGTAGTTGAAGGAAAATGGGTTCTGGGTGGCAAACACACAATAGAACATACAGAAGTCAAATTACAATGCGTAGCTGAAAATTTTATAATTGCATTAACCAATATTACCCCAATAAACTTAATTAAAAAAAGAGAAAGATTCCTTCAATGGAAGCTCTTGGCCTCTGTGTGAGGGAAAAAAGTTTTTCTCCATTTTCATCAAATATCATTTTCCATCCCTTAACTTTCAGTCCATGTGTATCTTTCAATCTGAAGTCTGTTTCTTATAGGCAGCATACGTAATGATCTTGTTTTCTTATCCAGTTAGCTACGTTATCTTTTAAAAAATATATTTAATGCCTACAGAACTTGGTATTCCTAGGTGGTCTCCCATCCAAGTACTAACCAGGCCTGACCCTGCTTAGCATCTGAGATTAGACAAGATTAGGCATGTTCATGGTGGCATGGCCATAGACCACACTATCTTTTGAATGGAACATTTAACTTTTATATTTGAAGTACTTGTTGATAGATATGTAATTATTGCCATTTTATTATTCATGTTTTTGATACTATTTTTTCTTCTTAAAAAAGTCCCTCCAACATATTCTGTAATACTGGCTTGGTGGTGATGAACTCCTTTAGATGTTTCTTGTCTGTGAAGCTCTTTATCTGTCCTCCATTCTAAATTATAGCTTTCCTGGGCAGAGAAATCTTGGTTGTAGTTCCTTTCTTTTCATCCCTTTCAATATTTTTTTCCAATTCCTTTTGCCTGCAAAGTTTATGTTGAGAAATCAACTGACGGTCTTTTGGGAGCTCCCTTGTAGATTACTAACTGCTTTTCCCTTGCTGCTTTTAAGATTCTCTGTCTTTAACCTTTGGCATTTAAATGATGATGTGTCTGGGTATGGGCCTCTTAGGGTTCATCTTGTTTTGAACTATCTGAGCTTCCTGGGATTGTATGTGTATTTCCTTCATCAAGTTAGGGAAGTTTTCCATGATTATTTCCTCAAATAGGTTCTCAGTTCCTTGCTCTCTTCTCCTTATGGTAGGTACTCTTATGATGTGAATTTTGTTATTTTTGATGTTGTTCCAGAGGCCCCCTAAACTAAACTTATTTTTTATTGTTTTTCTTTGTTGTTGCTGTGGTTGTTACTCTTCAGATTGGGTGTCTTCTGCTACCCCATCCTTTATATCACTGATTTAATCTTCCACTCCTCCAATCGGTTGATTCCCTGTAATGCACTCTTCATCTCTGATATTATATTCTTAATTTCTTACTCTCCCTTTTATGTTTCCAATCTTTATTTTTATATTTTCTATCTCATTGCTAAAGTTCTCACAGAGTTCATCTACTCTTCCCCTAAGTTCATTAAGTGTCACTATAACCAGTGTATTGAACTCTATATGTGCTAGATTGTTTGTCTCCATTCCATTTAGTTTTCTTTTTTTTTTTAAATAAGGAATTTTCTGGCTTTATTGAAATATAATAGACTGTTGCTCATATTTAAATTGTACAATTCAATGAAAATTTTTTCAATTAGAGTTTGCATACAATAATATACTAGTTTCATTTGTACAGCATAGCATTCAGAGATCCATATAACTTAAAAAATAATCACCCCACTAAACTTAGTATCTCTCTCTCCCCTTATATATTTATAACATTATTAATCATCTTCCCATTGCTACACTCTACATCTCCAGGTCTATTCTGCAACTATCCATTTGTACCTCTTAATCCCTTTGCCTTTTTTTACTATATCCAAACCCCCTTTCTTCTAGTAGCCCTCAAAATATTCTCTGATTCTATTAGTTTATATCTGCTTTTGTTGTTGTTATTGATTTTGTTCTTTAGATTCCACATGTATGTGAAATCATGAGATATTTATCCTTCTCTATCTGACACATTTCATTCAGCACAATACCTCTAAGTTCATCAAAGCAGTAACTTTTTCCATCCCCTTCCTTTTAGTCTGTGTGTGTCTTTTAATCTGAAGTGAGTATCTTGTAGGCAGCATAGGGGTCTTGTTTTCTTATCCATTCAGCCACTCTTTCTTATGGTTGGAGCACTTAATTCTTTCCAATTTGAGGTACTTGTTGATCAAAATGTGGTTATTACCACTCTTTATTCATGTTTTTGATACATGTTTATTCTTCTTAAAGAAGCCCCTCCAACATTTCCTGTAATACTGGCTTGGTGGTGACAAATTCCTTTAGCTTAATTTTGTCTGCAAAGCTCTTTATCTGTCTTTCAACTTTAAACTATAGCTTTGCGGGATAAAGTATTCTTGGTTGTAGATATTGGGTTTTCATCATGTTGAGTATTTTGTGCCAAGCCCTTCAGTCCTGCATAGTTTCTTTTGAGAAATCAGCTATCAGTCTCATGGATGCTCCCTGTAGGTAACTAACTCCTTTTCTCTTGCTGCTTTTAAGATTTTCTCTTTGTATTTAATCTTTGGCATTTTAATGATGATGTGTCTTGGCATGGGCCTCTTTGGGTTCCTTTTTCTTGGGACTCTCAGCTTTCTGGGGTTTTATGTCTATTTCCTTCACCAGGTTGATGCGGATTCAGATTGGGCACTAGTACTGAGCCTGAGGCCACTCAGAAAAATACACAGAGCACAATGAGGCTAGATGTCACCTGCTTGGGTCCTATAGACCCCTGACATTTGTGCCAGAAAAAATGCAAGTGGAACGCCAGTTGTCCACCACTGAAAATACCTCAGATGATATATGAATTGGGTAGGTCAGAATCCCAGGAGGTCACCAAGCCAATGCAGTTTAAGATTCGGCCATGTTGACTGAGGGCTTAAAACAGGAAAGTTATTATCTATCTGCTGGATGTGTGGTAGAAAGGCTCTATACTGGGACAATGGCAGCTGTCTCTCCAGCTCTCACCTTGAAATCATATAACTCAGCTTCTCCCCACATGTCTCTGGTGCCTCTCAAGTCACCATTTCTTCTCCAGAGCCACAGGGTGAGTTCCTGGGAGTGAGAGAGTCTGTGGATGGTCCCTTTACGAGGACACCTGAATTTCCAGCAGCTTTCCATTTCACCCAGGTGGATGGAATTGCTGCTGATTTTCACAAATGAATGTGGTGCTCTGAGCTGGGAAGCCAGGTGTGGGTTTGGGACCCCTCACTCCTCACGGGGAACCTCTGCAGCTGAAATATCCTTCTGCATTTTCAACTGCCACATGTAGGTGTGAAAGCAGCCCATCTTGCATCTCTGTCACTCTTACCAGTCTCAATGTGGCTTCTCCTTTAGATCCTTAGTTATAGGACTTATGTTCAGCTAGACTCCAAAATGTTCTCCAGGTTGATGGTTCTGTAATTTAGATGTAATTTTAATGTGGCCACAAGAGGAGGAAAACAGTGTTTACTGACCCCACCATCTCGAAAGGAACCTTTCTGACTTTTCTAAATTACTATTTCACAACTCTCTCTCCACAAACTCCCAACGCTTCCTCCACATTCCAACTCTTATTTCACTCTCTAACACACTATACAAATTATTTACTTATTATGTTTATATTTAATTTTAGTCTTTCTCCATTGAAATATAAAGTCCACAAGGTCAAAGACCTCCTTTTTTTTATTGGTCCTAAGTACTTTGAATTGTATGTAAAATGAAGTTTTGTTAAATAAATTGTTTTCTGGTGACTTTTTTGTCCCAATAAATTATATTACATTGTGTGTAATCTTCTACAGCCTGCTTTTTTCACCCTACATTATTTTTTAAGATTTATTCATGTTTTTAGTATAATATATACACAGTCATCTTAACTGATATATAATATTCCACTATGTGAATAATCCATGGTTTACTTATGCACTAATATTCTTGCAGACTTTTAGGTTGTTTCATTTTTCTTCTGTTACAAACAATGCTGCAATTAACATTCTTGCTATAGCTTCCTATTACTCTATAAAGATGTCTCATAAAGGTGAAATTGCTCAATGGCAGAGTATATGCATCTTTAACCTTCCTGGACATTGCCAAATAGCTTGCCACAGTGATTGCACCAATTTATATGCATATCAGCAATGTAGAAGATTTCTCATTTCCCCACAGTCTTGCAAATAAGTATTTTCAGATTTCTTTTACCAACTAATGTGTGGAAATGAGAATCTCATTAGTGTTTGAACCTGCATTGTTCAGATTATTTTATAAAGTGAGCATCTTTTTTATAGGTTTTCTGGCATACATAGTCCCTCTTCTGTGAATTGCCTTTTGATATCCTTTACTCATTTTTCTTTTTATTGTCTTTTTAGTATTGCTACTTATGAGTGCTTTATATACTCTATATTCTAATTATTGGTATGTAATATAATTTGAAAATTTTTCAGCATTCCTGTAACAACAAATATAACTGGAATAAACTTGTTTGAGGGGAAAAAAAACTTTCTAAACATCCAACTCAACTGGTAGGAACCATGTATAAAAAGTATTTGGCAGGTGGATTTTCAAAATGTTTTATTAAAGTATGATATGCATACAGAAAAATGGACATATCTTAAGTGTACATCTTGATGAATGTTCACAAAAGGAAGACAGTCATATTAACATCCCCCAGACCAAGACTCAAAAAAGAATGACCAGTTTCCCCCAGAAGACTCTCTTGTGCTCCCTTTCAGTGGCTAGGTCCAGGATGGTAATCCACCTCTTGACAATTAGTTTTCCTTCTTTTGTTCTTTAAGCAAATGGAATCATTCAGTATATATACCTGTGTCTGGCTTCTTTTGCTCAACATTAGCTTTATGAGATTCATTCATGTTGTCATGTGTATTTGAAGACAGTTATTCTTAGTCTACCATATATTTTTTTGAGCTTTCACAATGGTTTATTCATTCCATGAGAATAAAAACTGTGTTCATGCATCAAAACTTGTCATGAAGCCAATATTTCTATTAGAAGAAAAAGTAAAACAAGATAGAGGGAAAAATACAATTTGAGGGTGCAAAGGAAACACCATTTGCATAAGAAAGAAATTAGGACAAAAGCCATGGGTACTTACAAATATATCTAAATATTTATAAGCAAAATCTGTGCCTAGAATTTCTTTTTAAGCATTTCGTTTATTTGTTTTATAGTGACATTGGTTAACAAAATCCAGTAAGTTTCAAATGTACAATTAAACAGTAAAGCATGTATATATATGTGTGTGTGTGTGTGTGTGTGTGTGTGTGTGTGTGTGTGTATGTGTGTATAATATATATATAAATATATATATAGTGTGTATATACGTGTGTGTATATATGTGTGTGTATATATATATATACATACATATATACATATATATATACATGTATATACATATATATACATTGCATTGTGTGTTAACTGCCAATAGTTAGATTTCTTTCAGTCACCACATATTTAACCCTTTTTAACCCATCTGCCTCCCCCTTCTCTCTACCCTCTAGTAACCACTAGTCTATTGTTCATGTCCATGAGTCTTTGTTTGTTTGTTGACATTAGGTTTATATCTCGCATATAAATGATAGCATGTAATTTTCAACTTTTTCTGTCTGGCTTATTTCACTTAGCATGATTACCTCAAGGTCCATTCATGTTGTTGCAAATGGCAGTATTTCGTCTCGTCTTATGGTTGAGTAATATTCCATTGTATATATGTACAACAGTTTGTTTATCCAATCATCTATCAAAGAATGCTTCAGTTGCTTCCATATCCTGGCCACTGTGAATAATGCTGCTATGAATATCAGTGTGCAAATGTCTATTTTGATATGGATTTTAAAATCTTTGGAGTAAATAAATACCCAGTAGAGGAATGGCCAAATCATATGGCAGATCAATTCTCAGGTTTTTTGAGGAAGCTGAATATTGTTTTCTATAATGGCTGTACCAATTTGCAGTCCCACCAGAAGCATATAAGGGTTCCTTTTTCTCCGCATCCTCTCTAACATTTGTTATTACTTGTCCTATTGATAACAGCTATGCTAACAGTTGTGAGGTGATATCTCATTGTGATTTTGATTTGCATTTCTCTAATAGCTAGTGATGTTGAGCATCTTTTCATGTTTGTTGACCATTTGTATATCCTCTAGGGGGAAATGTCTGTTCATGTCCTCTGCCCACTTTTTATTGGATTGTTTGATTGTTTGTTTTTGTTATTGAGTTGTATGAGTTATTTCTATATTATGGATATTAGACCCTTATCAGAGGTATTGCTTGCAAATATATTTTCCCACTTGGCTAGTTGTCTCTTTACCTTGTTGACAGTTTCTTTTTGCTGAACAGAAGCTTTTTAGTTTTATGTAGTCCCATTCATTTATTTTTTCTCTTCCCTTGCCTTGGAGGTCAAATTCATAAAATTTTATTTAAGTCCAAGGTCCTGAATTTAGTTCCTATGTTTTCGTATATGCATTTTATTGTTTCAGGTCTTATATTCAGGTCCTTAATCCATTTTGAGTTAATTTTGGTGTGTGGTGATAGACAATGGTCTAGTTTTATTTTTTTGCAGGTGGCTTTCCAGTTATCCCAGAATCATTTATTGAAATGACTTTCCTTTCTCCATTGTATGTTTTTGGCTCTTTTGTCAAACATTATCTGCCCATATAAATATGGGTTTACTTCTGAACTCTCAATTCTGATTCACTGGTCTGTGTATCTCTTTTTCTGCCAATACCATGCTGTTTTGATTATTGTCACTTTGTAGTATAATCAAAGTCAGGCAAAATGATGCCCTCAGTCTCATTCTTTGTTCTCAGGATGGCGTTTGTGATTAGGGGTCTATTGTGCTTCCATACAAATCTGATAATTTTTTGTTCTATTTCTTTAAAAAATGCCAATGGGATTTAATGGGGATTGTGTTAAATCTGTATAATGCTTAAGATAATAAGGTCATTTTAACTATGTTCATTCTTCCAATACAAGAATGTGGAATATCTTTCCATTTCTTTGTATCGTCTTCAATTTATTTTCATAGGGTCTTATACATTTCATTATATTTGTCTTTCAGGTGTTTCATTAGATTTATTCCTAGGTATTTTATTCTTTTTGTTGCAATTGCAACAGGAATTATTTTCCTCTTCTTTTTCTGACACTTCATTATTAAAATATAGAAACACTATGTATTTTTGAACATTGATTTTGTATCCAGAAACTTTATTGTATTTGCTTATTGTTTCTAGTAGTTTTCTTGAGAAGTCTTTAGGGTTTTCTATATAGAGAATCATGTCATCTGCAAATAGTGCCGGTTTGACTTCTTCATTTTCTATTTGGATGCCTTTTATATCTTTCTCAAGCCTGATAGCACTCACTAGGACTTCCAATATGATATTGAGCATCATTGGTGATAGTCGACAGCCTTGTCTTGCTCCTCATCTTATAGGAAAAGGTTTTTATTTTTGCATTATTAAATTTAATGTTGGACAAGTGCCATATATGGCCTTTATTATGTTAAGGTACTTTCCTGCAATACAATTTTTTTAAGGGTCTTGATGATAAACCTATGGTATATCTTGTCAAAGGCTTTTTCTGCATCTATTGATATGATCATATGATTCTTACTTTTTAATGTGTTTATGTGGTATATCAAAAGAATCAATTTGCATATGTTGAACCGTCCCCGTGTCTCTGGAATGAAGCCCACTTGATCGTATAATCTTTTAAATATGTTGCGGTATTCAGTTCTCTAGTATCTTTTTTAGGATTTTTGCACTTGTGTTCAAGATATTGGTCTGTAGTCTCTCTCTCTCTCTCTCTCTCTCTCTCTCTCTGTGTGTGTGTGTGTGTGTGTGTGTTATCTTTACCAGGATTTTTGGTATCAAGGTGATATTGGCTTCATAAAATGAGTTTAGAAGTATTGCTTCCACTTCAAATTTTTGAGAGTTTGAGAAGAACTGGTGTTAAGTCTTCTTTAAGTGCTTGGTAAAATTCACTGGCGAAGTCATCTGGTCTAGGACTTTTATTTTTGGTAGGTTTTTTTTTAATTTACTTATTTTAATTAGTTTCAGGTATACAGTAAATTGGTTAGACATCTATGTAGTTCATAAAACAGTCTTGCCAATTGCTCCCTCCCTCTCCTGACCGTCCATCTAGCCAATGTATTAATGCTAACTGCATTCCCTATGCTGCGTTCCCCATCCCCATGACCTTCTATCAGCTACTGATTTGTATGTCTTTAACCCTTCACTTCATTCTCCTAGCCACTCAAATCCTCCTCCCCTTTGTCCATCACCAAATTGTCCACTATATTTGTGAGTCTATTTTTGATTAATTTGTTCTTTTTATTCCTTAGATTCCGCATATACGTGAAATCACATAGTGTTTATCTTTCTCTGTCTGTCTTAGATATCTTTTAGGTCCATCAAAACAATATCTTTTCCCATCCCCTTCCTTTTCATATGTAGTGGTCTTGTTTTATTATCCTTTCAGCCACTCTATATTTTGGTTGGAGCACTTAATTCTTTTCCATTTAAGGTGCTTATTGATAAGTGTAGTTGTTAACATTCTTTATTCCTGTTTTTTTCTTCTACCTTTTTAAGGTGATTTCTTAGATTTCTTTCTAGTTGTATGGCTTGTTCATCTAGATCCCAGGTGATATTTCCTTGTTGCTGCTCCTTGTTTCCATCACAACTTTGATGGAAACACCAGAGAGATTAACAGAGCCTGTATCATCTATGCCATTTTTTCCCCTCCTGTCTTTTTTATTGGTAGATTTTGTATTACTGTTTCAATTTCAATACTGCTGATCCATCTATATGGATTTTCCAGTTCTTCTTGATTCAGTCTAGGAAGGTTGTATCTTTCTAAGTACTTGTCCATTTCTTCTAGATTATTAAATTTGATATTATATGCTTTTTCATAGTATTCTTGTATGATATTTGTATTTCTGCAGTGTCTGTCATAATCTCTCCTCTTTCATCCCTGATTTTATTTGTCCTCTTTCTCTTATTACTTTAGTGTGTCTAGCCAGGGGTTTGTCAATTTTATTAATCTTCTCAAAGAACCAGTTTTTGTTGCATTTATTTTCTCTATTTTTTGTTTTGTTCTTAATTTCATTTAATTCTGCTCTAATTTTGATTACTTCTTTCCTTCTGCTGATATTAGACTTTATCTGTTCTTCCTTTTCTATTTTTATTTTAAGATGAAGCATTAAGTTTTTTTTATGGGGGGCGAGACTTGCTCTTGTTTTTTGAGATAGGCCTGTAATGATATGAACTTTCCTCTTGTGGCCATTTTTGCCATGTCCCAAAAGTTTTGATACATTGTACTATCATTATCTTTCATTTCTTTGTATCTCTTGATCTCTCTATTTCTTCTTTGACCTAGTCATTCTTTAGTAGCATGTTGTTTAATCACCATGTATTTTCAGTTCTTCTTGCTTTCTTTTTACAGTTGATCTCCAGCTTCAAAGAATTTGAATCATAAAATATGGTTGATATGATTTCAATCCTTATATATTTGTTGAGGCTATCTCTATGTCCCAATATGTGGTCAATCCTTGAGAATGTTCCTTGTGCACTGAAGAAGAATGCATAAGCAGCTGCTTTTGAATGAGAGGCTCTGTAAATGTCAATTATATTAAATTGGTCTAATGTGTGCTTTAAGGATGTTATTTCCTTATTGATTTTCTGTTTGGATCATCTGTCCATATCTGACAGTGGGGTATTTAGGTCCCCTACTATAATGGCATTTTTGTCTTTTTCTCCCTTTAGTTCTGTTAGTAATTGCTTTACATATTTTGGGGATCCCTGATTGAGAGCATAGATAAATGTGTTGTCTTCTTGGTGCAATATTCCCTTTATCATTGCAAAGTGTCCCTCCATATCTTTCTTTATCTTTTGTATTTGAAATCTATTTCAAAAAAAGACTTTTAGTCTATATTTGTCTTTGGAGCTGATATTTGTGTTCTGGAGGCAGCATATGGTTGGGTTTTGTTTTGTTGATTCAGTCTGCAACTCTGCTTTTTTATTGGTTAGTTCAGTCCATTTACATTTAGGGTGATTATTGAAACATGAGGTTTTCCTATAGTCATTTAATTTTTTGCTTTCTGGTAGCTTGGTGTTTCCATTGCTTCTTTATCCTTGTGTTTCTGTTTTTTTTTTTTATTGTGGTTGAATTTGTGAATTTTTCCTCTGATCCTTCTTGTTTTATGTTATATACTTTAGTTCTGAATCTTTGGTATGTTGTTACCATTACGAATATGTAGAGGATACAAACACACACACACACACACACACACACACACACACACACACAAACATATACATATAAATAAGTCCATTTTATTCTGTGTGTGCCTTATCACTATTCTCCTTCAAAAATTTGGATCTTTGAATCCTCCCCTTTTCTGTTACTGTTGTCTCAATTTGTCCATGTGTATGCTGAACATTCATTACTAACTTACAATAGCAAATTTCTTATCAGTTAAGCTTATAATGCCCTGTTCTTAAAAATGGTTGCACTCCTCTGCTTTGCCTGCTAGTCATCTTACTAATAGTTATGATTTTTAGTCACTTTGTTTTAGGTGAGCTGACCCCTTTCAGTTTTTCCTGTAGTGCAAGCCTCATAGTGGAGAATTCCAATTTTTATCTGTCTGGAACAGTCTTAATTTCTCCTTCATATCTAAAGGAGAGCTTAGCTGGATACATTATTCTAGGCTGGTAGTTCTTTTCTCTTAATAGTTTAAATATTTGATTCAATTTCTTTCTGGATTGTAAGGTTTGTGCTAAGTTACCATTTGCTTCTCCCTGGCTGCCCTGAGATCTCTGTCTTTGTCATTGATTTTTGATCATTTTAATAAAATGTGTCTTGGTGAAGTCCTTCTTGAGTTGAGATAACTGGGTGTTCTTTTGACTTCTTGAATTCCAAGCTCCAGATTATTCCTTAGATTTAGGAAATTCTTGTCAACTATTTGTCAGAAAATGCTTTCTAATCCCTGTTACTTTTCCTTTCCTTCAAGAGTGCCCATTATCCTTATGTTTCCTCTCCTGATGGTATTAGCTATTTCTTGTATTTATCTTTTATTATTTTTCATTCTTCGGTTTCTCTCTTTTTCCTTCTGACTTATTTCTAGATTTCTGTCTTTGGTATCACTGATTCTTTCTCCATTTTGTCGACTCCATTTCCCAAACTTGCCACTTTATTTTTCATCTTTTTCAGCATATTCTTCATCTCTAGATGTTCTATTTGGCTCTTTTTTAGAGTTTTAATCTTAACCTCCTTGCTAAAAATCTCATTCTGCTGATCTAGCTATTTGCTCAATTCCTGGAATTGTCAATATGAAATATTTTGGATCTCACTGTGTTTTTCAGAATTGCCATCTTGAATTCTCTGGCATTTAAGTTGCATATTTCTATGTCTGTAAGCTTATTTTTTGGATATCTTTCTCTTTATTTCTTTCTGAGATGCCATGTCACCTTGATTGTTCATGATGTTTAATGGACTATATCTCTGCCTGGGTATTAATAGACGAATATTCTGCTTCCTGCCCCCTCCCCCCCGAAAATTTATTATATAAAGGTCTCTCTTTAGCCTGTTGCTAAGAAGCTGTTTGTTTGTTTGTTTTGTTTTGTTTTTTAGTTTCTAGTAGGTGGCATCTAAACCTCTTGGATTCCTGCTTTATTTATATTCTTAATAATGCCTTTTTTCCTTATAGATATTCAATCACACTCTCTATCCTCAGTCTCATTCCCTGTCAGTGTTAGTAATAGTTTCAGTAGTATTTGCTCAGGTTTCCCTGGGGCTCCAAGGTGTTCAATCTGGGTTGGAGAATGGGGACTGTAGCTCAGCCTGATGTTTTGCAGCCTTGCCTGGTAATAATTATCTGTTGCTTCTCTGCCATTCCCACTTCTCTGCTTTTTGCCCTGATCCCTGGGCACTGTCACTGCATGGAGGTCACAGCTCTCTCAGGCAGGGCTGTTCAGGGACCCTAGTGCATCTTTTTCCTTCCCCTTCCTCATACAGCGAGCTCCAGCTGTGAGAGGAATTTTCTTTTTTTCTATCAGTCTACCACCAGGCTCCCCCATTTCTGACCTGTGGCAGCTCTTATTCATGTTCCCTTGCTCATATGTGCTTGTGTACAGATTGGATGTTTTTTTGTTGAATTTTAGTTATACAACTTATTGTTATTTCAAGGGGAGAAATCTGGGGACATCTTTCCCTCCACCATTCTTCTGACATCATTCTACCACATTTTAATATATGAATATCCGTAATTTATTTATTCGTTCTTCTGTTGATAGACATTTATTTATTTGTTTATTTGTTTGTTTATTTATTTATTTTCCAGTTTGAGGCTATTGTAAATAGTGCTTTGTGAGCATTCTTATATATGTCTTTTAGTGAACACACATTTGCATTTTTCTTGGGCATATACCAAGAATTAGAGTTGTTCTTCATAGGACATGAATATATTCAGCTTTAGTAGATACAGCCACCTAGTTTTCAAAAAATCTTATACCAATTATTGCTTAGTTTTTGACTTTAACTCTGCTTCTTTTTGGTGTCTTTTATTATATAATTTTCATGTACTCAAATGTATCAATGTTTTCCTTCAAAACTTATGTTTTGGGTTTTGTTTAGGAATTTTTCTATTTAGAGAACATTATATTTTTGTTTATATTTGTAATTGGTTTTAAATTTTTGGTTCTGTACTTTAGCTCATTTATACAGATAGTTTATTTTGTATAAGACATGGACCTAGATTTTTTCTATAAGGGAGACTGATGATAAATCATATTTACTAAATTATCAATCATTTCTACACCCCTTTGCAATGCCATATCTTTCATGTACAAATATCTCATGTATGTCTTTTCCCATCTTGTGATTAATTTGTCAAGTTCCACAAAAATCAGACTGTTCATATTTTGATTGGAGTGTTATCGAATTTATGAATTCATTAGAGAAGAATTGCTAACTTACTGACTTGAGGTCTTCCTATGCTGAATGCAGTATTTTTGAAGAGACAGTCCACCATGGGCCCTGAGCATCTCTGCTTGTTCTTACAATTAATTCCAAAAATGAAAGTCCCTCATGATTATTTACCCGAGCCACTTCTCAGAGTCATGTTTGCAGTAAGCAGTCCTGAAGGATGAGAAAACATCTCCCCTCAGAAAAAGAGCAGGCTTGCTTCTGTTTTCTGTAAAAGCAGTGGAACCTCATTGTTCATCTCCTATAATTCAATCCACTATGTATGCAGCCATCTATCATGGGTTTTTACATTGCTCTTGTGGGACTCGGGGGGAATAAACACAAGCCAGCATGATCTCTCGCTGCTGTTTTTTTCTGTACTAATGCCTTTTGTCTCTCATCTTAGGTCTGATGCTAGAATCAATGAAACTACAGAGGGCTAATGTATTAGCATGTATATAGGGTAAAATCCCAGACCCTGTGCAGTTCCTGACAAGTATATTTCTCCATTTGTAGATATTTTAAATTTTTCCTTTAGCAAAATTTTACACTTTTATGCATAATGGCTTGTTCATCTTTGTTAGCTATCTTTATAGCTGTGTTACAGATTTGGGGGCTACTATGAGTGAGTTATATTTTCTATTGCAATTTCTACTTGGTTGTTGAATTCTATATCCTTTTTCCATGTTACTAGTGTAGCTACTCATATGGAATAATGTATTGTTTCCCTTAATAAACTGTTGACTTCTCTTGGGAACAGAAACCATACTGTATTCATGTCTGTATTCTTCCAATGAAAGATTTAATTCTATTAACATTTATTGAACACCTAGTATGTATCAGTTGCTAAATAAGGAATAAGGGGTATATATCCATAAATAAAAGTGCGCCTGTTCTCAAGGAATTTACAAAATGTGAAGAAGACAGACATATTCACAAAATATTACCTTTAAGAAAATAGTATTATGTATCACAACAGATATATAAACGAAGTACTGTGGAAGTAGGGGCAATTTATTATGACCCTGAGGATTCTATAAGTTCTCATATAATAAGTAGTCTTTGAATTGGGCTTTAAAAGGTAACTTGGATCTACATACAGATAGAAAGTGGAAAAATGACTTCTCATATCATGTCTGGCATTCAAGGTATTCCACATTTTAGCCCCAAGCTACCTTTCCTAACCCCTCCAGGAAAAAAAAAATTAGCCTCTCATCCATTAATCATCTTTCAAACTTATAATGCTTGAGTTACTACTGTGTTGCTTTGCATTATAGCACAGTGATTAAAAGCAGAAAATATAGAATCAGACAAATTTGGATTCTGGCCCAGGCTCTGAAACTTACTGGCTATGAGATCATGAGCAAATGAAAACTAGTTATAGTGCTTATCTCACAGGGTTGTGTTGTAAATTAGATAATTCTTGTAAAGCTTTGGTTTTGTACCTGGCACAGGGCATGCATTTAATAAACCTTAACTATTATCTCTACTTTATCCATCCCTCTGGTATTAATGCTCAAGTAAATCAAAACACAGTTATTGTATATCCACTTTGTGTAATAGATTACATTAGGTATCATGGGGAACATAAAGGACTGTAGCTAGAATATATAAATAACTCCTACAAATTAATTTGAAAAAGGCACAATACCCAATAAGAAAAAAATCAAATATCTTGAATAAATGCTTCACAAAATAAGAAATCTTAATGTCCAACAAGCATATGAAAAGATGCTCAACATCATTAGTAATCAGGAAAATGATATTATGAGAGGCTATTTTACACCCACTAGATGGGCAAAAGTTAAAAATCTGATAACACTGTATGTTGACCAGCAGGTGGCACAATGGGAACTGTTAAACCCTACTAGTAAGGGTGAAAATAGGTACACTATTAGGAAAAGTTAGAAATCATATAGTAATGCTGAATTTTCCATACCCTATAAACCAGCAACTCCAGTCTTGGCTAAATATCCTAGAGATGCCTGCATTTGTATACACTACCAAGAATATTAGTGGTAGCACTCTTTTTTAACAGTCAAAAACTGGAAATAACCAGAATGTTCCTCAAAGTTATCATGGATAATGTGATATTTAATATACTATTTATACAATTATATATACAAAAAAGTGAAATAACCAAACAGCAATGAGATACCACTACATGCCTATTATAATGCCCAAAATTTGAACACTGACAATAGCAAATGCTGACAAAAATGTAGAGCAGCAGGAATTTTCATTCATTGTTGGTGGGAATGCAAAATTGTATGACCACTTTGGTAAACAGTTTGGCAAGTTCTTAAAAAACTAAACGTACATTTATTATACAACACAGCAAATTTGCTCTCTGGCATTTATCAGAGGATTTGGAAATATGTCCACACAAAAATTTGCACACAGATGTTTATAACAGCTGTATTTATAATTGTCCAAACTTGGAAGCAACCCAGATGCCCTTCATTAGATGAATGGATAAATAAGCTGTGAAGCACACAGGCAATGAATTGTATTTAGTACTTAAAAGAAATGAGCTATAAAGCCATAAAAAGACATTGAGTAAAGTTAAATGCACATTACTACCTGAAAGAAGCCTATCTCAAAAGGCTATAGACTATATGATTCCAACTATATGACATTCTGTTAAGGGTAAACTATAGAGATAATAAAAAGATCAGTGGTTGCTAGTAGCTGGAGGGAGATGAACAAGAAGATAACAGAGGATGGGGGGCAGGCAGTGAGACTACTCTTTATGATGCTATAAGGGTGGATACATGGCATTATACATTTGTCCAAACCCATAGAATGTGCAACACCAAGAATGAATCCTAATGTAAACTATGGACTTTGAGTGATAATTATGTATCAGTGTAGGCTCATCAATGGTAAATAATGTACTATTCTTGTAAGGAATGTTGAAATGGGTGAGGCTATGAATGTGTGGGGGCAAGAGTATATAGGAAATCTTTGTACCTTCCTCTCAAATTTGCTGTGAACCTAAACCTAAGAAACAAAGACTTTTTAAAAAAGTAAATTTATCACAATTTTAAAAAATGAAATAACTACAGCTATCTGCAACGACGTGGATGAATCTCACAAATAATGTGAAGTGAAAGAAAATAGGTACAAGTCCAAGTATATAAAGTATATAAAGCTCAACTATCTATAAAACAAAACTGTTGTTCAGGGATGCTTACTTATATGGAAGATAATCCTATAAAGAAAAGCACAGAAGTGATATTGCAGTAGTCAGGATAGGGGTTACCCCTAGGATGGCAGAGGAATGAGATCACTGGGGCTTGGGGGTAAAGGGAGTGAGGGAGTAGGGGTTATCAAGATATTCTATTTCTTGTCCTTGGTGGTCATTACATGGGTGATAGCTTTATAAATGTTATTTTAACTGGCAGTTCTCTTTGAATGCTTCTCTTTCCTTAATGAAATGGAAAGAAAGGTCACCAACTGAGATTGAGAATGGGGAAGGAGGTGTTGAAAATTTGATGAAAAGGAAGATGGTATGAAAGAAATAGAAGTTGGAGAGTGAATGGAACAGAAAAATATAGCATTTTTATCTTTTCTTTTATGAAAAATTTTCATGTTTTTCCTGATTTATTATGCTTTTCTCATGTGACATTATTTTATTAATATTAATATATTACACTATATGCAGTTATCCCAAACATGTAGTTAA
Source organism: Cynopterus sphinx (assembly GCA_030015415.1). NCBI lineage: Eukaryota > Metazoa > Chordata > Mammalia > Chiroptera > Pteropodidae > Cynopterus > Cynopterus sphinx. Next base: position 57,118,758 of record CM057388.1, read on the forward strand.
ATTATGCTATTTAATGTTTTAAAATACATTTTATAAGCAAAATTAAGTTTTAATAAACCATAAATTGTGATAATAGTTGTAATACAATAGTCATTCATTATTTTACCTTGTACTTTAGAAAAGCTAATGTAGTTTATATTTAAACAAAAATACATGGGGCTTATGCAGGGATTTTTACTAGTCTTCTTTCAACTTTTTATACTAAGTAGCTTTAGTGTTAAATTGTATGTTTTATAAGTTTTACACAGACATAGGTATTTATTACCTCCTTATTTTATTGCTCTCATGTCCAAAAGCAATTTTTATATGTCAGAAAATATAACATTAACAAAATAAATCTAGACATTTAAAATTACTAGACAACTATTATACTCTTAAACTTTACTCAGAAGATTTAAATTGAAAAAGTTGATAGGTTCACATAATTTTATAATTTTGTCTAGGTTTTTGTGTGAAACAATTTATAAAAATCACTTAAATTATAATATGTTTTAGTTGTAAATCCATGTTTTATATTATAATTGCATAGATTTTGGTATTAACATACTTAATGTAAATTTAGTTTTTATAAAGGCAAATATAGTAAACTGAAACAATTACCACCAATGTAGCTTTAAAATATGCTATATTTTTATTTTCTAATATTCTATATAACTGGGCCATTGTCATAGAGATAAAAGTCTTATATTGAATCTATAAAAATTTCAACTCTTGGATAGTTCAGGAAAAATAAGGTTTGTGTATAGAAAATGAATTCTCAAATAATAATGTTATAATGTTAACAGTTGATGGATTTGGGTAAAGGGTATATGGGTGTTCTTTATATTTTTCTCATGCTGGCAACTTTACTATGTTTGAAATTATTTCTAAATAAGAAAATGAAGAAAGGGACATAGACTGACGTAATGACTTAAGTGGAAATTGACAGCATACATGGAAATAAATACATCTCTTAGACAAATAGAGGAGTAGTTTATCCTCTTCAGCTTAAAAACCAAAACCATTGCTAAGTTATAAATGTGTATATTTTCTTCCAAGCTAGCCTTGAACTATAACTAGCTACTGTTCTATTTATTGTTCCTTCCCTTGTGTACACTGTGTCTCCTGTCCTTGAATTCACAAGCAGAATAAGGTTCCCCACCCCATTTATGTCTGCATGAGATCAGACATGGGAACTCATTTACAGCTAGTTATTCTTTCTAGACCAGCCACTTCCCATTGACTTTGCTGGCAAATGCTCTTTGTTCTCAAATCACCTACAGCCGCATCTTTAATTTCTGTGATATTCAGTGAGGAATTATCACTACCAGGTTCTATAGTCAGGTCATTGTAAATGACAAATTCAGTTCAGTAAGGAGGTGCAAATGGAGGTCATTATCACATCTATAGGGGAAAACTGCAACATGTCATCTTGGAAATCCTCAAAATTCCATTTGAAATGAATGGGATAGTTAAGCAATGTTTCTGTTGGTAAAATTTCAGTTCCTATAGCATTGCTAATAGCAAACAAGCCATCAATAACACATTCATCAAATATTCCAGTTGAAAGTCACTTTTTATTATCATTATTATCATCAGCAGTATCTGTATTATTAGCACAAAATTAAATCCACTAATAAAAGGAAACAAAATCACACCCCAAAGGCGTGTGTTTTGCCATGGTTGGGGTGAGTCAGTAACATTATCTTCATGTACAAGGGACAGTACCCTGAGAATGAAGACCATATCACAGCTTGATATTAAAACAATTCAGCCATTATTGAGCACCTAGGCACAATGACAGATCTAAAATGTGTACAAGAATCCCTGCTTTTAAGGAGTTTTACAGTCTAGTAGGAGGTATTCAAGAATACCAAGATCACAAGGCCACATGAGATCAGTGAAATAATGGAATCAGTGCCATGTATGAAGTGTTATTGGAGAGGGGCATCACAAGAAACTACCATTACATTCAGTTGCGGGAAATCAGGAGAGGCTTCATAAAGAAGGTGGCATCTGAGCTTGGCTTAAAGTTTTTCCAAGGATTTTGGCAGATTGGCATGTGAAGGGCACTACAGATGAAGACTAGTGTGGGCTAGAGCACGGCTGTGGGAAAGTTTGTGCCATGTTTGGGGAGAAAACAATAGTCCAGTTTGGCTAATGTATAAAATCTATATAAGTGAGTGGTGCGATGAAATGCTGAGTTACATGAGGACCATATTATGAATGGCTCTGAACTATAGGCTAAGATTTCTGATCTTTATGTCATAGTAACTGTATTTATCCAGTGATAAAATATGCAATGATTCGTGAAAAAAACATTATCACTTCACTTCTAGATTTCTTAGGACAACTCAAGTGGTTTCTAGGTAATGTCATTGCCTTACTATCAAAAATGTCCCAGCAGATAAACCAAAGCAATCTTTAGTATATTTTTTCTATTTCATGCAACTAAATCTCTTCCTTCAAAGTCTGTTTTTTTTCCCATCTATCCAGGGACAACACCTCTCCCTACTCCTACCTCCAACCCTACCATTTCTTGTGGTACCTAATCAATTGAGGCAAGTTTAATTTAGGAATTCCAGCCACGACTGCCACCCTGAAGTTAGAACCCACACACAGTCTTGAAATGTGAGAGTATTGGGAGTTAGGGATAGTCATGAAATGTCATGAAAACATAGCCATCTGAGAAGTTCTATGGAATCTCTATACTAAGAGTCAAGCTTAGTTCTTTGACATTGGATTTCCTGATCTTCCACTCAGTTTGGTCCAGAGAATAATTGGAGGGGTCCCAGAACTTATAGTACCAAATTAAAATCCTTTTAGAGTTTCTTCTATTGTCAAAGAATTTCTTATAGAAATGGCATTTCATCTAAGTTAAAAGTTATTTAAAAATCTCCTGGGTCTAAGGCTGTTGAACCTGTGGCTAGATAGCAGTGACTCTTTTTCTTATCAAAGAAGGCTGCTGGGCTTTGTCTATGCCCAATAGGCAGGTATTTGGGAACTTTTCTAGTGCACTGACAGTTCAAAGATGTTAAAGAATAATTATATTAGGTAACGAAGCTATAGAAGTAAGCTATTTAGACCAACCTGGGAAGGCTTAGAATAACTAAGGTGCCATGGCCACACTTCCTGCAGCTAGTCAGTCTTTCAGCTCTTTCCTGGAATGAGATCTCCTCTGCAGGAAGTCATGGATAGCAGTAGTGAGGCCCCATGTCACACTGGATCGCAGAATGACCAGGGAGCCTCCACGGTAGATCAAGAATACCTTTCGGCCCCGAGTGTCCCACACATCTTGGGCAGAGGCCCAAAGGCTGGGCATGCTTTGCCAGCCAATATGGGATTGCATATTGGCAACTAGCACAATCAGAGGATAAAGAATTAGGCAGGTGATTGTTCCATTAACACTCCCAGACACCAAGGCAGGAACCCAATAGGGCAGGCCTTGCTCTGCCAAGCCATCTTGGATGGGATCCTTGAAGGAGAAATACAGAGCACTCCCCAGGCTGTTCCTAAGAAGGACAGGCCAGAAACCACGATAATAGCCCAGGGACATCCGCCCCCAAAGCCCATAAGAGTTGAATTCCTTGAGAATGCTGAAGGTGCTAGGGAACTGAGCTTGCTTGCGACCATCCTGGAGCACATTTTGCACCCTTTCAAAGGGGCTGAGTGCCACAGCCTCCACCACACCAGACATGAGCCCTGCAGCCCAACGGTGTCCTAGGGAGTGTGGCCCATCAGGGGAGAGAGAGGAAAGCAGGCTATCATAAGTCCCAAACAGTAGAGTCCCTTGCAATGTCTTGGAGAGAAGAGGTGGGTAGATTCCCCTGTAGAAGTATTGAGGACCTTCATGCCAGAGCTGTCGCAGAGCCTCTGACACCGCCACAGCATGAATCTGTTGTCGGAACACAACCTTATAAATAGGAAAGGTGAGAAAAGTAGACATAAAATTGGAAATGGCCCCAAGGGCATAGGCCTGAGAGTGCCAGTTTTTCTTCCCAGGTGCTTCTGCTCGTATCCAGTGCTGAAGCTCCTTCCCAGGAGAGTGGTTCTGTTCCCCCATGCTGGAGACAACTGGGTGCAGAAACTGGAAAGAGCAGGAAAAAAAGAGGTTAGACTGACAATTAAATATGTTGGTGAGCATTTTCACTGCTTTATTAGAAATAGAGATCCAGGAAACTCAGCTCTAAGTGTACAAGCCACTCTTTGGGCCAGTTTCTGAGAAATAAACACACTCTCAAAGGATTCATCAACCTTAAATTAAAGGCAGTTAGTTTTTCTGAGCAGAGTCATCACCTCTACAATGTTTTGTTAACACAGCAAATATTTTAACATTCAAGGAAGTTGAAGATTGAAGAAAATAAAATTGGAGAAGGAGGCCTGCAAAACCTATTGCATTCAACTTCCACCACATGAAATTTTGCATTTGATAAACTACTAGAATAGTAAGTTGCTATTTTCTTTTCAAAAAGTTGCACTATCTTGTAGAGGTAGAAAAGCATTCAAAAGTTGTAGTCCAGTATTTTCTCTAAAAGTTGGTAAAAACTGTGGAAGCTGGGAGTCTCCTTGCCTCCCTTTCTGTAGATTCCTGCCTTTGTTGTAGCTGTTTCATGGCAACTCCCCCACCCCAATGAGGAATAGAAAGAGGAGCTGTTCCTAGAAATTCAGCATGAAAAGGCTCTATACCTGGAAATTTCCAAGTCTAACCTTGTAAAACTATAGCTATGTAATAGAGCATGGGTTCTCAATTATGACACATTTCACATCTTAGTCCAGTAATCATTTGTTCTAGTGCCTATCCTGTGCATCATAATGTATTTAGCAGTATCCTGGCCTTTACTTGCTGAATGCCAGTAGCATCAACTGTGATCTACCCAGCTATGAAAACCAAAAATATTTCCAGATGTTGCCATTTGTCCTGGGGGAGGGGCACAAAATCGCCCCTGGTTCAGAACCTCTACACTAGAGGATAGAGGCAGTGTAAAGACAACAAAAAATTGCTCCTACCCAGTAATGGTCCGGGAGCAGGTGGAGTAGTATGGGAAGTAACTGGGGACGCAGGGTATACGAAAGAAATTTGAAATTAAGAAGAAATGAATGCTTAGTGCAGATCTGAGGAACTGAGGGAGTTTGTTGTGAAGAAAATATGGGTTCCACTGGGCTGAGAGGACAGTATGCTGCAGTGGGAGATGGTGTGCTGAGGAAAAGAAGCATAGATGTATCAGCAGGGGGCAGGAGGAGGAAGGAGAAGGCTGGCTGGGGATTCACATGCAGATTAACAGGAAGCTTGGTAGGAACTTCAGACCCAGAGGTTTTACAAGAACCCTGGGCTGTGCGGTCCTGAGGAGAGGGAGGTGTTAGGGCTCTAATTATGCTAGCAGTTGATGGCCACTCAATAGGGACAAAGGGGTCCCCCTGGGGCGGGGCAAGGAGGAGCCAGGCACTGCCAGAAGCCCACTGCAACTTTCCATGGGCACACGGAACCTGCCTTGAAGGGCTTCTCCCAGAATCATCCCCATCAGATCCCGCCTGGCTTCTTGCTCCTGCTCCATCCATGACCCCACCGTCTGACCTCACAACCACCCCCCACCAGCCACACTCTCTTGGAGGAGGAGAGTGGAGGCTCAGCCTCCCTTGTTATGCCATCGCCCCTCCCTCGCCCCACATTCTATGTTTGCCTTAAGCCTCACCTCCTTAACCTCATGGCCAGAAGGAGACTGGGAGAGACCAACTGCCCTCGACCCTTTAGCTGAGAACAGGCCAGGAGCAAAGGCTCAAGAGACCTACTCTTTGTTTCCCTCTGGGGCACTTCTGGGACCCTGGCAGCCAGCTCCATCTCTTGAGAGCCAAAAGTGACCACTACCCCAGGAAGGAGGTAGCTCCACTGAGGCCACTAAAGCCACAGGGGCCCCCAACATTTCACAGTTGTCCTCCTGAGGGATTTCTTCCCCAAGTTTTACCTGCATCTAAATAAGGACAGGTGGTAAGGGAAATGTTTGTCCCTTCTATTATCTCAGAGTGCAATAATTTTTCACTTCCTCCACATGTTTCCCCAGAGTAACCTACAAACAACTATTGACTAGCTGCATAAGGTAAGGTGACTTAACAGAAAGAAAGCAGGCTAGAATTTGGTGGACCAGCATTCTAAGTGCCAATTCTGTTATCAACCACCTGTATGAGCTTTAGAAATTCAGTGACAACTTGGGGCCTTCCCCATCTTTTATAAACTGAGCAGACAGAGTGAAATGCTCTCTACGCATTTTCATACTGTGCATGTCACAAGGGTTTAACATGAGGGAATTCAGGCAAATATTTGACAGAGGAATTAATTGTGCTTTTTCATCCCCAATTCTGCCATTTTTGCCAATCATTTTCATGTAATTTAGCAATACCTTACCTTAAATATCTAATTTGCCATTTTATAAATCTAATTCTTCCTATTTTATGTGGGAGAGTTAGTATACTTTTCTCCCATGTATTTTTTTAGTTGAGATTTTAGGCTTTGGGAGGCAGACAGATATGAGACTGAATTTTGCTTCCACCACTTATTTAGTTGTGTTACCTTATGCAAGATACTTCACTCAGTTTTGGGTCTTCAGCTACCCGAGAGACAATAGGTCTCCCTTAAAAGGTTGTTGCAAAGATTAATAAAATCAAATGAGATAAAATGGTCGAGCATCCATGGCATGGTGGCCTCAATAAAAAGTATTAAGAAAAGATGCTTCCTGGTCTCACCATCTGTCTCAATAGAACACATGTTCCTACAGGACACTTTCAGGCCAGCCAGAATAAGATGATGTGTATGGTGAACCAAATCCCATGTTTACTGAGAGGCAGAGAAGACCTTTCTTCTGTAAATGCCAAGTCATGGATAGCCTGGCCCCTTAACATGAGTTCCAAAGTTGAGATCATAGGATGGACCTGGATTCAACCTTGAGCTGTTATCCCCTGTACCCTATGATGTACCTCCTATATTTACAGCCTAGTAAAGTGAGCCCAGGGGATTTCAGATCCCTTTGGTCAGTCTAGTCCAGATGGATAACTTGTGTGACCACCCCAGGATCTAACCCCACATTTGTTTGTTCATCCAGGGAGTCCCTAAGCCAGTCCTTTGGTCAGTTCACAGACACATGTTGATCACTGTGGATAAACCACCATGGAGCTGGAGTTGAATAGTAATTGGTGCCTGCCTTCAAGGGCTTGAGAATCTAGTGGGGGAGTCAAGTCAACAATAAGCTAAACTATACTAGAAAGAAAAAAAAAAGGTGTACTAATCATGGTCAGAGAGAAAGACAAGAACAATGTATTTTACCTGAGACAGCAGCCAAAAAAATTCTCCAAGGTGGGGTATCTGACTTGATCCTTAACCAATAAGCAGGCTCGTTAGGTGGAGGAGTGAGGGCAGGCATTGTAGGCTGAGGAAGAGGACTAAGGCACAGTGGCCTAAAAGCATGAGAGGTGTATGGTGCTGAATGCAGGCCATGGGAAGAAGATGGAGCTGTGGCCGACAGAGAAGAGCTGATTTAGAGTAAGGGCCATATTTGTCTTCCCCACTGCAATGCATTATGGCATACAGATATGGGCTCTGGAGTCAGACAGCCCTGGGTTTGAATTTTGCAGTGCCACTTCCTAGCTTTATGACCTTGGTCAAGTCTCTTCACTTCTATTAGCCTCATTATCCTCAACTATAAAACGACTGTCATGAAGGTTTATGAGATAAAGTATATAAAATGTTCAGCACACTACCTGCTATTTAAGTTGTTCCATGAGTTATGTCACTAGTTTCATTTTTTTTAAAAATGTGATCCCAGGAATCAATGTAAGATTACAACTGCATTGATCTAAAGGCTGAAATTGGTCTAATGCACTAGGTCATCTGCAGAGTGTGTTTTCAATTGTTTGGAAGACAGCAGAGAAGAGTTGTTCGTGGCCTTTGGAGTTCAACAGCCTTGGACTGGAGTCTCAGTGCATCCATTTATCAATTGTGTGGCCTTAGACAGGTTACCTAGCTTCCCCTAAACAAAGTTTCCTTATCTGTAAAATCGGATAACAATGCCTGTTTCAACAGGATTGCTGAGAAACTGAAATAACAGAGGGAAAGTTCCTGGCACAGAGGAGGAGAGGTAGGCAGCCAAGGGCAATTGTTACTGTTTCAACTGAAAGCTTTATCCCCCTAACCTTCAGGCTTTTAAGGTTTCTTTGTGGAAATTAGAAAATGTGGTCTCCTTAGAGCCATAAATTGGAACACACTCCCACATGAGGCCAGAAATAAAGGATGCTCTGTACCCAACTGGAGCCAGACTAGCAAATCATCCTCCCAGCCTTGAAGGAAGGGACCCTCACTTTGTTCGAATGGCCCAATTCAGGCATCTTTATACAATCTATTTCCTTTCACCATTTTTTTGTCAGAGCTCTCAGATTTATTCATTTTCCTATTTGATTCCACCCCTACCAAGTCCAACTTCAGATCACTGAATTTGGTGACAAAGTCAATTTAAAAACAGAAGAAGAGTCTGCTGAGACACAGAATCAGATGTAATGGGATTGGGGAGCAGAATCAAGAGTCTAAAGAAAACCCAAGAGCTACTGCCAATATCACCTGACTGTGAGGTGAGGATTCTACCCCCACAACCTCCCCCATTGATCCACAAGAGAAAGTCTACAGTCCTCATATGGAAATGGCTTCATCTCCAAATTTGAATCGTTTGTTCTAAGGAATTCTAGATATTGGGGTTGTAAATAAGAAGGCAGAAAAGAGCAGGTGAAGTATCTTGGCAGGTTGAAGATAAACTCAGCCATCAAAAGGCATCAGATTGTTAATTTACTTTCAAGCATCAGGAAACAAGAACAAGCCCCCACATGGGGCCTCCATAACATAAGGGAAGCAAAGACTTGCTCTTCAGGAACCAGAAGTTGTGGAAAATGAAGCAGGTTTCCCAGCCCATGGTTTCATGGCCCCTTCACTTCCAGACAGATCCCTGCATGCTGTTTCCATGGAGTTGCTCCTTCTCTTGGGCAGTGATGGCAAATCCAGCAAAGGAAAGGTCCTCTCAAGAGCTCACAGAAGGGCAACCTAGCAACCTGTCCTGAGGCCAGGAAATGAAAGCTCTATCAGTGGCATTAAGCTGTGGTTGGAGGTTAGGTCAAATTGTACTTCATTTCTCACACTTCTTTCTCAAGTTAAAGTTGAAAGAGGAAGATGTTATGAAGAATGATTGTAGAGTGGTTCTTAACCATTTCTAGGCCACTGACTCATTTGAAAATCTACCAAACTGTGGACTCTTGGCTAACAATTTCAGGAAGGACTCTGCTCTGGAGTTACATCTCATGACAGATATCCTTTGGATAGGTAAGGTACATTGGCAGAAGGCCTATTTAATTATTACCTTCAGCATGATGTGGTGTTTTAGGCAAGGGTTCACAAACCTCTCTATACCTCTGAATTAAGACAAAACTGTTTAAAAATGTAAATCGTACTCCTCACCCCTGGTCCTAGTAAATCAAAACCCCCAAGATGTTCAGCTCAGTAATCTGCATTTCTCACAAACTCTCCAAAATGCTTCTGAGGCAGCCAGCCTAGTACCCATACTTTGGTTAACTGCATGGGTTCTGGCATCAGACAGACTGGGTCTGAATTTTGGCTTTGCCTTGTAATTTCAGGCAAGTCATTTCACCTCTCTGAGCCTTATCTCCTTTGGGGTCATATGCTGTAGAAATAACGTTGTACATTTTTACTAAATTGGTCATTTGTGATAGTGTAAAAAGACAAATAAAATGTGTGTTTTCTGTACAATGTATATGGTAAAAGTTGCCTACCTCTTCCCCCAGCCCTCTACCGGCGGCCTCCTCATTTCCTCACTCAGAACTATGAGCACACTAAGACTGCTGTTGAGATGGTTTGAGACCACCAAAGTAAAAGGACTCTCTAGGCAGCTCAACCAGACAAATAGTTGGCATTTGGAGAACAACAGACTTGTGTGCAAAATTGGATGCTGATACTTATTTGTTGTGTGATGCAGGGCAAGATGCCTAACCTCTCTGTGTCTGTTTCCCCATCTGTGAGATGGAGATAATAGTCCCTGCTCACTAACTCTATACTGTACCAAATGGGCTCTCCCATCTCCACTTTGGCTCTTCTCCACTAACCTTAAATCTTAGAGAACAGAGGTGTGTTTACAAGAGGCAGTCTTTGAAACCAGACATGTCGATTTGGGCGTGAGCTATTAGCTCTGCACTCCCTAATCGTAGTGCCTGGGCCCCCACCCCACTCTGTTAAATGGTCACGCTGCTACCTCCTTCCTAACGCTGCTAAGAAAAACCAATGAGAGCTGCTAAGAAGAATCAATGAGATGTCCATGCAAGCACATTTGCATGCAGAAACCTCTCAGTAACTGCTCCCTCCCCCCACCCTTCTCCCTAGACAAAGGTGAGGAACTCTTAACTGATTTGTCTCACCTCGTGTTTAAGGCAGCCGGTCTCAAAGCGCAGAGGAGAATGAGGTGGAAAGGGAAAGAGAGAAGGGAACTGAGGGGAAAGCAGGAAACTCACGATTAAAATGCAAATCGGCCTGGTAGGTGCGTCCAAGCTGCACTCGACACCGCCCTGGCTCCCACGCCTGTGAGCCGCAGCCCTGGTCGGCAGGCTACCCCTTTTGCTAGCAATGGCCTTGCGGCCCGAGACTGCGGAGGGAGGCCGCCCCTGCGACCCACTGATTGGCTGTGCCACCCCGCTAATCACGCTCTTTGTCTCAATGAGCTCAGGCTGAAAGAAGCAGCGGCTGCTGGGAGGGCCCAGTGGGTGGGGGTGGGGGTGGGGGTGGGGGCGGGGTGGGGGTGGAGGGGCGACCACAGCTGTTGTGGGAACCATGTAGCCTCCACTCAGTTCCTTGGTGTGGAACAGCTCAGTGGGGCAGCGCTGGGTCGCTAGGGGCTGAGAAGGTGTCATCCTTTTCCCCTATGAAGGGCCACGGAGACCGGAAGGCTGCATCCATCGTTGTCCATGAAGGACCATCCGGGGCCCACTGGCAGAGTACAGGTAGAGAAAGGGGGTGAGACTACCCAGGGCGGAGTTAGGAGCAGGAAGTGCCACCAGAGCAGGGCTGTTCGCGCTTGGGGAATGGAAAACTGTGGAGCAGGGGAAGGAGCACTCCCGTAGCCTGGCTGCGCTGAGGGAGGAGGTAGGGTGCCATTGGATACTACCCTGTGGATAGGATTTGCCTGGGTTTAGAAGGGGCGTTTTCGTGTGGGGCGCGGGTGTTGTGAGGCGTAGGGTGGAGAGAATCTCAAGCTGCCTGCCTCGAACCCCCTTTTCATCTCCTCACCTCCTCCTTGGGAGGAATTTGTGGGTGTGTGTGGCCCATCCAACTCCTATTCCCTTTCTCCGAGCAAGACCGTCAAAGCCAAATCTTAACTTGAATTCTGTACGGCTGATTGCAGAGCTGGTAGACCAATGGTTTCCTTGGGAAAAAAATGTAATGGAAGGGTCACTTTGACTTGTTTTCAGAAGATGGGAGAGGGAATTTTCCTTCTGGCTACAGCGGAGGTTGGGGGTGGGGGAAGAGGGAGAGGGATGAGGAAATGAGACTACTTCTGACCCTTTTCTTCCCTGCCTTGTCCTCTGTGATGGCATAGGCTTGATCCCCTGAGGACTGGGATATTCAGTTTCTGATGGATGAGGGTCGACCTACCCTGGAAACAAGCTTTCGTAGGAAGGGCACCTGTTGCAGAGGCTAGAAGTGAAAGTTGCACACTTGTTTTTGAGCTCATGTAAGAATCTGAGAAATAACAGGGTAAACTTTGAAAAAGGGATATAGTTAAAAAATATGAGATCATGAGTTTAATGGAGATCTTTTTATTACCACAAAGCCATGAGACTCAGACTACTGCATACTATTTTGATAGCCCAATTCAGCTCCATGCACCATTTACCTAGAATTAAAAGCAACAGTTGCCTTTCCCTCTCCCTCTTGGAGGACTGATGGGAGGAGAAGGATGTGGCTCAGAAGGCTGTAATTGACAGTTTCCTCCAGGGTAGTTTTAGGGCAGTGTGCAAATATAAAATGTACTGCAAGACATTAAGGAAGGTAGAGAAAGCAACTGCAGACTGCTTCCCTGCACTCTGCTACCTTATTGACCTACCTCCTCCTGCCCCTTTTCTTTATAGTTCCTATTGAGATACAAGGGAAGCAGAGCCTGGGAACTGTTCTGGGTATTCCTCCTGTAGACGAGACTTTTCTAAAAAGCCTGAGCATCTTGTCATATATGGATGATCACTCTGTCATGGCTAGCATCATTGCACATGTGGGGAATAGCCGGTGGCAGAATGCACCCATGTTGAGGTCCCAATAGAAGAGTCTTGGTCCTTTAAGGCTCAACATGACAGAAAGAAACTTTAAGTTGTTTTCAGGGAGGATGATGCCAGCCTAAGAGGAAGAAACCTTTGAAAACTGGTTGATCCAAGTCGATGGGGTCCTGCCAGATTGTAGTATTCAGGAAGAGGAAAAGCTCAAGCACCTGATGAAAACCATTACCGGCCCAGTCCAGGAGGTCATGTTTTTGCTCCAGGCAGCCAACTCCAGCCATAAGTGTGGCAGATTTCTTGTACACAATGAAATTGGTGTTTGGGAAGTCTGAAAGCAGTGTCACTGCCCATGGTAAAATTTTCAGTACTTTGCAGGCTCAAGAGGAGAAAGCCTCTCTTTATGTGATCCATTTAGAGGTGCAGCTCCAGAACACTATTCAGTCAAGGATCATAGATGAGAAAAGTGCAAACCAGACGCCTGTACCAGCTCTTTTTATGGGCTGAGATGAATAGGGACCTGCACTTCAGGCTGAAGCATCTTTTCAAAATGTATGCAAATGAACAGAACTGTCTTCCCAGTCCCTGGAGTTAATCAAGATGATAAAGGAAGAAGAGGATTGGGATGACACTTTTATGAAATAGAAGCAGGCCAAGAGATCTGAGCTAATCATGGAGAGGGCAGCCAGCCCTGTGGCATTTCAGGGCCCACAGCCTACAGTGATCAGCAGTGCTGACTGCAATGTGATAGAGTTAGATGATATCCTCATTGACTCAGATGAAGATGTGATCCTGGTGGAGTCTCAGGACCCTCCATTTCCATCCATGGGTGCCCCTCCCCTCAGAGGCAGGGTTAGACCTCAGGATCAAACACTGGTCATTGATTTCCCCAACAATTCCTAGGGTCAGTCTCCTTTTAACAGTGGGGGTCTCTGGGGATATGCACAGGTCCAGGAAGTGAAAATACACAATCCAATGTTCATATTTGGTGAGAAGGGCCACTCAAAGGAAACCTGTGACAATGAAAGTAACATGGCCAAAGTATTTGAGAATCTAATCATCACCCTACAGGAGCTAACACATACAGAGAAGAGGTCAAAAGAGGTCCCTGTCAAACACAATGACCCCTCTTAGCCACAGTAGGGAGTTACATTCAGCCTTAAGTGAACCCTTAACTATATTCAAAGACTGGTGATGAGAACAACAGGCATGGAAGTTTGCATAGCCTTTATCTGCATAAATTAATTCACAAAACAGTTTTCTTTGGGAAAGAAGAGGTCTTAGACACCAGCAAAGTAGAGGGGGTGGCCCGACCTCTGTCCCCACTCTCTCCTCTGTCTGCCTAAGGGTCTATTCTCTATGTGTCTATTTCCTTGATGACTTTAGTCCTTTGATGAAAAAAGGACAGCTCTGTTAAACTGTAAAAATGGAGGAAAATACAAAAACTAATTACTTATATAATTAATTACTTATATAAACATTGTCAATTACTTATATAAACATTACTTATATAAACATTACTTATATTACTTATATAAACATTACTTATATAATTATTTATATAAACAAATTACTTATATAAACATTGTCAAATCATTTATTATATATACTTATATAAACATTACTTATTACTTATATAAACATTTTATATAAATTACTTTTATATAAACATTGTCAACCCTATGATGAGTGTCCTAGATATTTACTTATTCCATATATAAACATTGTCAAATTACTTATATAAATTACTTATATTAACATTGTCAACCCTATCATGAGTGTCCTAGATATTTACCTATACCTGTGTACCCAGATAGATATATGTATAGGTAAAAGTGATGAAATTTAAGTGCCGTTCAATACTGTATATTTTTTCACCAAACAAAATATGTCGTGTATGTCTATATTAATAAATTTATATAAATATCAAGATTAATATCTCTGTATGATGTTACTTTTAGGAATAGAAAGGAAAAATAAGAAAACTAAATATAGAAGCTATATTGAGGATGGTCATAATGTGACATGGAGTTTTTCTCAACCTCATTTACAGATGAGGAAAAAGGAAGCAAAATGAGCTGAGTATTTCTCAAAGAGCCCTTTATCACAGCTGACCTGTTTCCTAACCTAAACAAATCTGCACCCACTAGTTAATAATGTCGCAGAGGTTTTCGCACAGAACCCGGGGCTGTGCGGTCCTGAGGAGAGGGAGGTGTTAGGGCTCTAATTATGCTAGCAGTTGATGGCCACTCAATAGGGACAAAGGGGTCCCCCTGGGGCGGGGCAAGGAGGAGCCAGGCACTGCCAGAAGCCCACTGCAACTTTCCATGGGCACACGGAACCTGCCTTGAAGGGCTTCTCCCAGAATCATCCCCATCAGATCCCGCCTGGCTTCTTGCTCCTGCTCCATCCATGACCCCACCGTCTGACCTCACAACCACCCCCCACCAGCCACACTCTCTTGGAGGAGGAGAGTGGAGGCTCAGCCTCCCTTGTTATGCCATCGCCCCTCCCTCGCCCCACATTCTATGTTTGCCTTAAGCCTCACCTCCTTAACCTCATGGCCAGAAGGAGACTGGGAGAGACCAACTGCCCTCGACCCTTTAGCTGAGAACAGGCCAGGAGCAAAGGCTCAAGAGACCTACTCTTTGTTTCCCTCTGGGGCACTTCTGGGACCCTGGCAGCCAGCTCCATCTCTTGAGAGCCAAAAGTGACCACTACCCCAGGAAGGAGGTAGCTCCGCTCAGGCCACTAAAGCCACAGGGGCCCCCAACACTTCACAGCTGTCCTCCCAAGGGACTTCTTCCCCAAGTTTTACCTGCATCTAAACAAGGACAGGTGGTAAGGGAAATGTTTGTCTCTTCTATTATCTCAGAGTGCAATAATTTTTCACTTCCTCCCCACATTTACTCAGATAAACAGTCTATGCTGTCATAATTACTTTCTGAGCCCAGGTAGAGTAAAAAAGAATAATAAACAATACTATACCTTTCCCTGCCCCCCCTTTTCATTTGAGTTAGCTTGGGGATCAGTATAGACCACTGCTTTGAAAATTGTTCTGTAATTCATCCCCTTTGGCCCTCTCCCATCCTCTTCTCTGTAGTGTAAATTTGAAATAAAATTGTCTAAATTTTTATTTCCCCAGAATGATGCAAACCTAATACTTTATTTCACTTCGTGTGATACTGGTTTTTCTTTTATTCTGGAAATGTGTATTTTCTCTATTTGGAAGACATGGGACAGCTGGGCATTCAGGCCAGATTAAGGAAATCAGCCTAAAAAAGGCTTTTTGAGAATTTTGTATCTGATAACCTTCATTTATGATTATAAATTGTTGGTTTTTTCCTTTCTTTCTCCCCTTATTGTCATTAGTTACTCAGAGATGAAATGAGTCTTTTGTTAGGAGAAACTAGGCTTTGAATGACCTTCTTTGCATTATCTTCCTCCTTCTAGATACATTTTCCCCTTGGTTTCCATGATACCCCTGTCTTATAATTTCCCTCTCCCAGATCTTTCTGGTGATGACTTCTCAGTAACCTTTACTGAATCTTCTTTCTCTTCCTGACCCTTGCATAGTAGGGATGAGAATTTTAATCCCCATAACTGTGATTTATTGAGAGCTTATTTATGTGCCAGGCACACTTAAAATGCAGTCAGTAGCTCTTTAATCCTCCTAGCAATCACATAAGATAGCTTTTTCTCCTACTTTGTAATTTACTATTAATGTTAATTAATATTAGCTGCCACATACTTCAGATGAGGAAACAGACTGGAAAATTAGGAGACTACCTAGGGCCATGCAGCTAATTGGTGGTGGATTCAGAAATGAGACACCTAGCTGACCAACTGCAAAGCCTGTGCTCCTCCTTCTTTGGTTAACTCTCACATACACAGGACCCTATGATGTAGGTACTATTGCTATCTGCACATGATGCATGAGGAGACTGAGGTCTATGAAAATGAAATGATTAGCCAAACGTCCGAAGAGCAAGTGACCTGCATGTCACATACAAAGGATGGAAGCTTCAATGAGCACTTGTTTGGCAGAAAAGAGGCTTTTATTAGGCTCTTACTACCTTTCTTTTCCTTGCCCTCTGTGTTGCAGCTAGCCCACCTGCTGCTTGGCAACCACCCCCTCCTGCCTTCAGTTACATTATCACATTCCATTCAAGTACTATTTTGTTTCTTGTCTTGGCTTTATAAATTTAACCAAACCAAGAGAGACAGCAGCCAAAGTCAGTGGAGAAGAGATGAATTGTTCAATTAGTAGTGCTTGGGAGACTTCAGTAACTGATTGGAAAAAAGATGTTTACTTCCTTCCATCAAACTAAATATGAATTCCAGATCAATTTGGAAATAAATGTAGATTTATGTGTGTACTAATTCTTTAAGAATATATTTATCATTATGAAAGGAATAAAAAGAACTGCTCAAAAGCATTCCCTTTTAAAATTACAAAAAAAACCCCACACAAATATTTATTAAATCTCAGGATTGGAGAAGGCCATGATTAAGAGTGATGAAAGAAATTACAAAGGAAAGACCAGTGTAAATAAAAATTAATTTTAGACTCTAATAAAGAATAAAAAGCTTTTATTTGAGTAAAAAGAACTGAAGTCTGGGAAATAGATATGCACTGAGGTAGCAACCTAAATTGTGTTCCACTGAGACAAAGGGGAAACTGTCATTTATAGCAAAAGTTCACATCCAGGTTCTTAATTAGGTCTGTTTTATGTAAATGAGGTATCCAAATTGTGCAGTTCTGATTGGACAGGGTAGGTCTCAGTCAGTAGGTAAAAAGAGGAAACCAGGGTTTCCCTACAGTTGTTGACTCAGACAGTGTAAACAAGTAGGGTAGAGTCTGTGGAAACTGAAAGTTCAGTCTGAGGTTCTTCCCTGTATACAGAGTACTTGAGGAACCCTTGTCAGCAAATGGCCATAAGACTCCTATTTATAAAATTTGGGCCCTCATTTGACCATGGGGAGTCCATCTCAGCAGAAAATTTCTTCTCACTGTTCACATCAAATTAATCTTTCTTCTCAGGTTCCACACCAATAACCCAGAAGACAGCATTAACAGAAATAAAAGACAAACAGCTGCTGCATTGGTGCCTGTGAAAAGATTGTGGCAAAGTGGGGCCAAAAAAAAAAAATGAAGCAGTTTCTGAAGTTTATCTTTGACTGTACTTACTCATCCTGTAGATGATGGAATCATGGATGCTACCAATTTTGAGCTGTTTCTTCAGGAGTTAATCAAAGTGAATGGAAAAACTGGGAATCTCAGTGGAGAGGTTGTAATCATCTTGCAAGCACAAGATCATTGTACCACCTCCTCCTCCTCCTCCTCCTTTTATATTTTTGTCTACAGCACCTGGTCTTCCTAGGTGGTCTTGTCTTCCATCTTCCATCCAAGTACTAACCAGGCCCAACCCTGCTTAGCTTCTGAGATCAGATGAGTTTGGGCATGTTCAGGGTGGCATGGCCATAAGATCACACTGTACCTTCTGAGGTAACTTTTTCCAAAAGATATTGAAATATCGCACCAAAAATCTTTGAATAAGAATAATCTATATGATTGATTGCATGTAGTTGCTAACAACAAAGAGTTATGAATTGTGTTATTTTCAGCTTCACCAGGACAAAGAGGAAGATAAGGATTAAAACTCATTTATCTGCAATATTTTGTATAAATTCTTGAATAAACCTTGGGAACCTCACACCAAAAAGACAAACAGAAGGCTGAGAAATATTGGCAACAAATAAGAAAAACTATAATAGCAAACTTACATTGTTTAGTTAGCTAACATTTATTAAGGTCTTACAAAGTGCCAGGTATATTCTAAGTACTCCATATAATTTTATTTCATTCTAACAATAAATCCTGAAGTAGATCCTAATATCTCCAGAATCCAAAACATTCTTATTTAAGGGGGAAAATCCAGAAATACATAAAATGTAAATATATAGCTTAATAAGTTATAAATCAAACCACCACAAAGATCAAAGATAGGACACTGCCAGAACTCTTGAAATTCCTGTGAGTCCCTGCCCAATCACAACCTTTTTCCTCTAGAGGAAAATACTCCTGTGAGTTATGCCTTTTACTTTCTTGCCTTTCTTTAGAGCTTTACCATTCAACTATGAATCCCCAGACACTATTTTGTTTTTGAACTTTATATAAATTGAACTATAGTGCAGGTATCCTTCTGTATCTTCCTCATTTCCCGTACAATTATGTTTTTGAAATTCAACTTTGTTGCATTCAGCGTTAGTTCATCATTTTCAGCATTGCATCATAGCATTCTATTCCATGAATTTAGAAGGAATCATTTATCCATTCTACTGATGTACATTTGGGTTGTTTCCAGTTTGGGGCAATTATGAAAAAATGTCATTATAAACTTTTTTTTACTGTCTTCTGGTGACCATGAGCATGAGTTATGTATCTACAAGTAGAATTGCTGGCTCGTAGTATATGTGTTTTAACTTTACTAGATACTACCAAATTGTCTACCGAAGCTGTACCAATTGCCACTTATGCCATCAGTGTTTAAGAGTTCTTGTTGCTCCTCATCCTCAGAAACACTTGGTATTTTCAGTAAAGCTTTACAATTTTCACTTAAGGTTTTACACATTTTATTAAAGTTAGTTCAAGGTACAGGTATCTCCCACTTTTAGAAAGTTTGTGTTACACCACTTAGCTTTTACGAAAGATCTACATTAGTACCTGTTTTCACTAACTGATAAAAACCCAAAGAGGATTTTGCTTTTACAAAAAAAAAAAATGGTGAAAAGTGAAAATAGCATTCTGTGTTTGTTTTGCAGTGAGCTCTTATAGAGTCTCTGGGAACCCTGGGCAGCAAGAGTGGCCCTGCCAAGCCCAGGCCCTGGAACCACACCCAGCAACTCAATATAGAGCTGCCAGACTTTCGAACTGTGTCTGGGAGCATCTGTGCTTTATCTTGGTTTATTTTGTGCACCTGTTAGCAAGGTGTGTCCTAAGGTATCAGAAAAGTCTAAGAGAATTTTTATATGTGTTATGCTTACCATAAAACTAGATGTAATTACACATATTTAGTATGATTTGGTAAGTTATTTTTTGAGTCTGGGAACGCTCAAAAATGTTTCCATATAAACTAATTGTAATTACATCTTCCCTTTAGGCCATTTGGGTTTACAAAAGGTAAAGTAGGAATGTTCTACTTCTGATACCAGAGAAAATCTGTATTTGATTTTATATGCTATTGTAAATGTAATGTTTGTTTAAATTTCATTTAAGTGCTTGCTGATGCTATATAGAAATGTAATTGATCTTTTGACATTGATTTTATATATTGATTTTGCAAATCTCTTTTAATAATTGTAAATTTTTATCTGTAGCTTCTTTGGGTTTTCTGAATACACGAGGAGGATATGATCCACAAATATTATAATAACAGTTTTATTTCTTCTTTTCCAAACCATATTTATTTCATTTTTTATTGCCTTATTGCACTGGCTAGAACCTAGAGTACTATTTAATGTCAACATTAAATATGACACCAGATACAGGTTTTTGGTATACCATTTTTCATATTAAAGATGTTTTCTTCCATTCCTAATTTATTAAGTTTTAAAAATCTTCAGTGGATGTTGAATTTTACTGAATGATTTTGTCTGTTTCTATTAAGATAAATAATTTTTTCCTTTTATCTCTTACTATGTTAAATTATACTTTTGCTTTTCTAATAATAAAGCAACCAGGCATTCCTGGAATAAACCCAATATGGTCCTGATTTATCATAATTATTATATGTTACTGGATTCGATTGATAATATTTTGCTTAGCATTTTTGTATCTATGTCCATAAGAGATAAGAGGCTATAATTTTCCTTTTGTGTAATATCCTTGCCAGATTTTGATATCAAGGATTTGCTAGCCTAGTAAGACTAGTTCAGGAAAACAACCTCTTTTTTTTCTATTTGCCTTTGGCTTTCTCCATTTACAATCAAGGATTCTGAGCTCATATGTATTTAAATAGATTGCTTTATATATCTGCATTCTATCCATTTATATGCTTATAATCATGATTTATTGAACCAGCCTCTTTATATAGCCTTGTTTCTAACGTTTCACTATTATAAACCTGCAGAGAAGGTCATAGTCATTCACATACAGGTTTGCACATGTAGCCAGTTATTTCCTAAGGATATATTCCTAGAAGTAGAGTTGCTGAATGAAGGACTATGTTCCACAGGAACTGGTGGGGAAGGTGGCACATGGCATGACCTACTTTGGCAGCAGTGGCTCACATTCAGGGCCTTACCTCATTTCTTAGTGTTCCTTTGAAACTCCTTAATTCTGAGCTACTAGAGATTTTAATATGTAATATTTAAAAGTTGATTCAGCTCTAAGAAATCACCAAATTACTGAATTTTTCAAGTGATTTGGAAGTTTGTTTTTTAACTTTTTAAATGAAACTTTTCAAACACACAAGTATAGAGAATGGTATAATAAACCTCCACATTCCCATCATCCAATTTCAAGAATAATCAATGTTTTGCAGATCTTGTTTTATCTATATCCCCCATAAATTTTTAATGGGTATTGTAAAGCAATCTCTAGACATTATATTAAATGGGATAATTCTTTTGTATTCTATCCATAGTTATAGTTCCCCCTTTTTATTCTAAATATTTTTAAAGGATTAAAGTTCATATAAAATTCACCATTTTAACCATTTCAAAGTATACAATTCAGTGGCATTTAGAACACATTTATTTTTTTCACGAGTTTCTCTTTATTCTGGGTTGGTTTTTTCAGGTGTTTGTTTACCAGTCTTTTGGAAAAATTTATACTGGTTTAGCTGAAATTTCTATTGTTTCTTTTCTACTTCATTGATTTCTACTCTTACCTTTATTAGATCCTCCCTTCTACCATAACTAAGTTATATTGGATATTTGCTGCATATATTTTCTGTCTTCTTTTTAAATATACACACATTAGCTTTAAATTTGCTTTTGAGTACTGTTTGACGTGCATTCTACAAGCTTGGATGTAGGGAAGATTTTTCTTTATCATTCAGTTCCACATGTTTTATTATCCATTTTTAAGAGATGCAGGCACTTCTCTGGATGAAGACTGATGGCAGAATTTAGTCTCAAGATGGACACAGGCTTCTGTAAATTTCCACATCCATGATTCCATCCATTTTACCTTCACCCTAGCTAAATACCACATCTTGAGGCTTATCTCACTCACCTTTTCTGGAATGAGACTATATTACCCCTCTTTTGTTTGGCTATCCTAAATACTCTTTTTATTTGGATATAACTACCCTCAATAATATATTGATAATAAAGAAGGTAATCACAGTTTAATTTCAAACAGGACGTTTTGCTACACTCTACCAACTAAGCCATGTTCCTTAATGTAGCTTTTGGGAGTTGGGCACTGGCTGAGCTCTATTTAGAAGCGATATTATGATTTTAACCTGAACATTGTACTTTGTATAAAAGTGGCCAGTTAAGTTATCTATAAGGTGGTTGGGCAGTTGGATTAAAAGAGGAGGGACATGATTTGGTTATTCCTGAAACTCTAGCTTCTCACAAGCATGATCTTGGGCAAGGTAGTTAACCTCACACAAAAACCTGTATGTGAATATCATAGCAGCTTTCTTCATAATAGCAAAACCAGGAAACTACCCCAATTGTTCTTCACTTACTGATTGGATAAACAAACTCATGTATACCCATACAATGGACTACTACTCAGCAATAAAAAAGAACAAACTATTGATATACACAGCAACCAAGTGGACCTCAAAGACTTTTCACTTAGTGAAAAAAGCCAATCCCAAAAGGTTACATACTGTATGTAGGATTCCATTTATATAACTTTCTGGAAATGCCAAACTATAGTGATTGAGAAGAGTTTAGTCATTGCCATAGTATAAGGATGGAGCAGGAAGGTGCACATATAAAGGGGTAGCACAAGGAAATACTTTTGAGATAAATGCACAGTCTCATATCTTGACTGTGGTGGTGGTTACATAAATTTATACATGGGATAAAACTATACAGAACTATAAACACAGTCACACAAATAAATGCACATAAAAATGATAAAAACTTAATAAGATCTGTAGTGCAGTTAACAATATTATACCAATTTCCATTTCCCGGATTTGATATTATCCTATAATTACATAAGATACCACCATTGGGGGAAGCTTGGTGACAGGTACATGAGCCTCTTTGTATTGCTTTTGCAACTTCCTGTGTGTCTATCATTAGTTAAAAGCAAAAAGATTTTTTTTTTAAGTTTCTATGGGGTTCCAGAGATTCAAAAAAGTAGTCTTGGTGAATTTAATTACTAGAACTGTTCTGTGTTAGTTGCTTTCCATGTATAGCTGGAGTAGTTTAAACATTCTTCCTCTTTTTGGAAAATTTTGCAGACGTGATCAAAGGAAGTATAACTCTGACAGTTATTTTTATGATATATTTTAAAATAAAATTATATGCACATGGAAAAATGTTATTAATATTTTAGACCCTAAAGAACTTTTGCTTGCATAGGTTATAGATTTACCAATATTTACCATGTTGCAAATCAAAACTGAAGAGGTCTAAAATATTTAATTCATTAAAAATAATAAGCCTACCACCTATTAACATAAATGACATATTTTGTTAAATTAACTACTTTACAAAGCAAAAATTAATTTAGAAATGTTTTATATTTTGAAAATATCTTTAATGTCTTCCTTAATACAAGAGAGATAGATTCTCATATTTGCTTTTGCATTGTGATATGCCTGTGGTAGTTTTTCTTGAAGTATATGAAGAAAATCCAACCTTATGGAGCTTTGTGGTTGGAAAAAGGATAATTTCCCAGATAGTTTGAAAGGTGTCAGGTGTTTGCAGGGTCCTCACACCATACTTAAAGAAATGCTATGCTTAGATACATACTGAAATATTTATAAAAGAAATATTAGGATGTCAGCAATTTACATGAAAATTATCCAACACACACACATCAGTTCTCATTATATGTGGTAGTTATGTTCAATAAAGTCACCACGAGCAGTGAATTAGCAAATACTGAGTCATTGCCTCTAGTGGAAATACAGGGTAAGGTTCCTGCAAGCCTCTGGTCACATTCTCATCAACCAATCAACATATAACCTTGTTTCATTTGTGTTTCTATTTAAAGACACCTTATTTTATATTTCTTAAAATATTAATTGTATGCAGTATTTCTTTACAATAAAACACAGCCAAAAATGGTTTACCATTTCCCTGACCCTGGGTAACATGACCTTAATTTTTTTTTTTTTTTGGCTCTCAGCCTTAAAACAATGTTGTGTACTACACTTTAAAAAATTCAGTTGTCATCTCATGAATCCACAAATTTTGCTGCTTTTCCATCTTTTCCATAGTGTCATTACATGCCATAGGTCCTTTAGTGCTTTCTGTGTCACACATCAATCAGCAAATTTCCACTTCCTTTCTTCGGAATTCTAATTCAATAAATTGAACTCACAGCCAACAGCACCACAACTCATGCCTGAATGAAGCTTATCTAATGCATTCATTTTCTCTGTACGGCACATCACAGCTTTCTTGCTGTCAGTTATTGACCCCTGCTTAATCTCTTACATGCATTGAGTGATATGGCATCTCAATTAACTTCTTCTTCACCATCCCAAGTTTTTCCAATATTTTAAGTGATTTCAAGTTCAACAGGTTTACTTATCCAACACCCCAATCTCTCACTTTCTTGATCATCTTATCTTTAATGACCTTGAACTTTGTGATGACCTAGAATTCTTTACCCTTGAAACAATAAACTTTAGTCTGCTACTATCTTTCCAGCTCATTCTTATTCCCCCTATATCAATGTTTCAACCTTATCAAGACTTCCTTGATACCTCTACTTTTCTCCCAGAATGTCTTTCCATTTCCTTATTGATTTAGTCTACATCTTATAGTCAATTGCTTCAACCTCTCTGACCAATATTTTTATCAAAACTTGTCCCCAAGATATCAGCTCTGAATCTACCCAAATGTTACTGAACTCAAGGGGTTTGCTGTTCGGGGTATTCTATTCAATAAAAAGAAACACAGTTATCGTTAGGTAGTTTTATTTACTTGTAGCAAGTAAATGAGACAGGGGATTCACATCTAAATCTCTGTCTCCCTGAAGAGAGAGGCTTAGCCATTGTTTATATACACTATTTGGTTAATTACATGTTGAGTTTTTTGCCCTTGGCTAAACTTATCTAATTGGGTTCCAGTCAAGCTTACCCCATTACAGCTATGCCTGCAAAATACTGTGCTATATTTTAACATTTAGCAAGAATAGTATTTAGTGTGAATGGCTCAGACCTTGAGACCCTTGTCCTATATAACACAAGGATTGTCTTTTTTATCTTATGCTATGGCTTCTAAACCCTGATAAAGAAAATATCATAGGTATGATGATTAGTGTCACCCCATTTTTGTGGTTTTCAACTTAATAATAATACCTAGGAATCCTCCCACAAAACTTTAGTTGGTTCATGCTCTCATTTCTCACAACACCTCTTCCAAATCTTCATCATTACCCTCAAGACTGACACCTATTTCTGCTTTCAACATTCTCAGTCGACAGAATCAACTCTTAGTTAACAGAGGTAAAATAGAACAAATGGTGTGAATTCAAGTCATTTCCTGGCCTGTTTTAAGTGAATAAGCCAGAAAAAGTGCTTTAGTCTCTTGGGAGATCCACTATTGTCCAGCTAACTTTCATATATTCTCTCAAGTCCAGTAGATTGGCAAACTTGACGTTTTTAAAGATCCAGAGAGGGCAGACACCTCCTATTTTGGAGGCTGAAGTATCCCACTATCTTTGTGTCCAAAATTCCAAATCCCTTCACTGCAGTTTTGGATCTCATCCCTTACCTTCTCAGAAACCTCATGCAACAGCTATCTCTTCTCTCTTCTGCATCTTCAGCCTTCTCTTTATGATTTTCAGTATTTTCTTTCTTTGACAGCATATGAATATTCACAAGTCTCTACTATCTTTTAAAAAATTTTCTCAGTCTTATGAGTCCTTCCAGCTACTTTTTGATCTTTCGCTTTCCAAACTTATTGGAAGTATAACATATATTTATAGTTCCATTACTTCTGTACCCAATGATCCAGTCATACATCTCTGTGTAATAACTTCCCTTAAAACTTGGGGCTGAAAACAATAATTATTTTATTATATGCATGATTGCATGGATGAGAAATTTGGGCAAAGTTCATTGGACAGTCCTTCCCCATATGGCATCTACCAGAGGTACCCAGTGTTATTCAGCTGGTGTCTAGGTTGATATGAAGGGTCCAAGATGGTTTCCTTCATGCCTGGTGCCTTGGTGGGATATCTAGAACACTGGGTGCAGCTGGGCTATTCTCTCTTTACATACCATCTCATGTCCTCTCCATGTGATCTCTTTAGCAAGGTGATCAAACTTCTTACATGATTGCTCATGGTTTCAAAAGACCAAGGCAAAAGTTGCAAGTCTGCTTATGACTTACCCTTGGAAGTCAAAGAGCATCACTTCTATGCATTCTATCAGTTAAAATTATTTACAGGGCCCACTAGATTTAAGAATATGGGACTACACAGGGACATGATTACTGGGATGAATGGTTATAGGAGCCACATGCTAAAGTCTACCACACCCAAACACTCTCAAACCACTGTAATCTGGCATCACTTCTTGCCACTCCACTGAAATTACAATCTCTGAGGTAAAGACTTCTTAGTTGTTAAATCCAATGCATGATTTTCAGGACTTGCTTTGCTTACTTTTTCGTTGAATTGGACCCTATTAACCAATTCCTTGGTGGAACTCTCTTCCCCTGGCTCCTGGTTTGCCTTTTACTTTTCTGGCTGTTTTTCAGTCTCCTAAGCAACTTATTTCTTATTTTCTCCCCTTAACTACTGTTTTCTTTTCACTCTGCACACAGTGGACCTTGGGAAAGGAATCTATCTACCAAGAAGAACTCCTTGTGGTTAACTGGGCATAAATTCATAACTAGAGTGTAATAGATATCAGGGGAAAACCCCTGAGTAAGTTGCCAAGCCTGCCGCATTGAGTTCCAGCTGTTTGAGCCCAACCTTATAAAGCAAAGGTCTCCAAACCCCATGCTGCAGACCAGTAACAGTCCGTGACCTGCTAGGAACTGGGCCCCACAGCAGGTAGTGAGCAACAGGCATGGGAGTGAAGCCTCTCTTATATTTGCAGCCACTCCCTGATGCTAGCATCACCACCTCAGCTCTATCTCAGATCATCAGGAATTAGATTCTCATAGGAGCACCAGTCCCTGGTGCCAAAAGGATGGGGACCACTGCAATAAAGGAATTCCTGGAATCATATTTTGATCAATGGGCTGAGACATGCCCTGTCCAATTGGAACTGCACAGTTATGTCCTCAGTTGCATCTTTACTGACCAATCAGGGTGACTCCACAATGACCAATCAGGACAGTGCTATTTGAACAAATTAAACTGTGTAAATTTACATAAAAATGGACCAGTGTCCAAGGTGGGTACTTTATATAAGTAGGCCTCCCCTTTGTCTTGGGTGAGTGCATTTATGGTTTCTCACATTTGCAAACTGTTTACTTGAATAAATGTGCTCTTTTTACTGCACCCCAGATTGGGGACTCCTGTTGGCGTTAGAATGGTGTCAGTGAACTTTTGTTGAAAACATGCTACCTGGCTATATCATCTCTACCTAAGGCCTCTCTATCACTTATCTACTTGTGATTCCTCAATATACATCTCCACCTCATATCTTTCTCCAGTCCTCCAGATTCATATGAACTCTGACTGGCTGTCCTACAGGTACCTCAAATGTGCCCAAAGCTGAATTCATCTTCTCCCTCAAACTTGTTCCATTTCTTATATTCCCTATTCTGTGCTGACCATTCTTCTAGATGCCCAAGGTGTAAACATGGAAGTCATCCTAAACTCTACCCTCTCTCTAATTCTTCTTCTAATACTTTGTCACCAATCCCCAACCATTCAACCTGCTATAAAGCTTTTCAACTTATCCACTCCTTTCCATCCAAGATACTAGATCTGATAAAGGACTGATAGGGGCTTTGGTTTTTCATTCTGATTTACAAATTGTATAGAAATTACAATTGACTACAATAAACTTAAATAATGTTTCTTTTAAAGCAGAGGTGACTAAGAGATAACAGGATAGGAGGTATTATTTAGAGTGAAACTCCTCATGGAAAGAGGCACTCAGGTTGGTGGCAGCAGGATTCTGCCTGTCTAGAGTAAAGTTAATTCAGCTCATGTGAAAGCCCAAGTAGGAGCTGCTCAGTCTCCCAAACCTGTCATCCTGAAACTTCAGCACATTTAGCTTATAAAAACTGCCTTTATCAAACCACATCATAGAGAGTTGATGTCCAGATCCTGGATAAAATTTCTAACTACCCCACGAGAACATTCTTGCTACATTGGCCACAGATTACATAGTAGTGACCAGAAAGGTCTGGATTCCAGTAAATGGCCAATTAACTATCAAACCCACCTTCCTTCAGATATAACAACAATATACTCTGGACAAAATATTAAAAAACAGCTACCTGAAAATATTAACAAATAACCCAAAGCAAGCAGAAACTGGAAGACAGAGCCAGAACTAGGTGAGAGTCCCATTTTCAAGGATTTTTGTTACAGGGTAGACCTAAATCAATCACCTGATGGGTGGATAAAACTGAATCTTTACCAGAGGACAGAGTTCAGGGTTTCAGCTGCTGAAACATGTGGAGGTAAAATCCTGGACTGGAGGGCTCCTAACGGGGGGAAGCCTAAATTTTGTATATAAACTCTTTTCAAATCTCTGGCCAAACTCTGAACCATGTGTGCAGAGGCCAGTCTCTAAACAGCCCATATAAAGCTAAAAGAACTCAATATAAATTTTAGCTGCTGCTTACCACAGGGGAAAGTGTATATGGAATTTGAATACAGTCAAGTTAACAGCCTGCTAAAACAAATAAAAATTAATACTCTTCAGAGGGACATAATGGAATCCAGATTCTCTACAGCATGTCCTCTGCAATGTCTAGACAAATCAAAATGATTGGCTTATCAGAAACAGAAAAATGTGACCCATACTGAAGAAAAAAGGCTATCAATTAAGACTGGCCCCCAAACAACCCAGATGTTAGAATTATCAGAGAGGAGTTTTTAAGCAGCTATTATAGCTATGCCCAAGGACACAGAAGAAACTATTTGCATAATGAATAGTGACCAACTGCATTCCATCCAGTTAAAGATTACCAGACTATAGATATGGGCAACTGGTTCCAGGTCCAGAAGAGACATGGCAAGCTCAGCCAGGAGCTACAATACCCACTGACATTTGCCTTGATTCAGATTCTCATTCATGTTTCTCATGTAGATTATTAAAATGGTCTCATAAACAATCTCCCTGCTTCTGCTTACTATGACCCCACACACATACTCAGACACTGAACACATCTACATTGATTCCAGAATTAACTTTTAGAACATAGCTTTAATCGGGACTTTATTGATTGCAACTGACAGAAGCACAACTCTAACTTGAGCAAAAGGGGAAATTTATTGGAAGTCTCATGTAATCACAGTAAAAGCAAGGACGTAGGTGGGACTCAAAGAAAAGACCAGAGACTTGAACACAAATAGGAATCTACTGCTCATCCTGCATGCTGACCACATTCTCTCCGACAAGCTTCCTGTGGCTGTAAAAGGACCACCAGCAGTTTGAGGTAACACAACTTCCAACTATGCCACAAAAGTGGGACACAATATTTCTCCCCATTTAAGTTAGAAAATATCTTGAAGAGAAAGATTCTCATTGTTCTGATCTAAATCATGTGCCCATATATCAATCAATAAAATCAACTGTGGCTAGAAAGATGGGATACTGTGATTGGAAGCCCCCACTAGAACTATATGGCTGGACAGGAGGGAAGCAGCATCCCCCCCAAAACAAAAACAAAAACAAAAACAGATGGTTATATTTCCAAGGGAAGGTAAAGACAATGGATAAACAAATAATAAAAATCTAACAAATTTCCTATATTCTTTATTTCAACTGGTTGTAACACCCATCCTCTGTACAATCACCCATGGCAGAATTTCTTATAGCAGAGACTGCTAATTTTCCCTGATATCTGTTCTCTTCTTCCCTCCACCTGGCATTTTGCTGCTTGGAACATGTATGTGATGGTTGGAACTCTATCTTGTACCATGAGGACATCTGTGGAGATGACAGGACATTAAGCTCTTTAGGGTTTAACATGAAAAAAAAATTCTATTCTGTTTAATTCACTGTTATTTTGGATGTCTGATAACTCACAACTGAACCTAATCCTGACGTCTACCTCACTTCCCATCTCTAATCAAGGCAAAACAATCTAGAAGAGTGGCATGCAGTAAAACGGGTTGGAATGAATTAGAGTCAACCACCTGGGCTTAAATCTAGCCTCTGTCATTTATTAGCTCAGTGATCCTCAGAAAATTGCTTTTTCTCTCTGTATCTCAGTTTCCTCATGCATAAAATAACATTAATAATATTACCTAATCTCTAGGTTTGTTGTGAGAATTTGATTAAGATAATTTATGTAAGCATTGAGAATAGTGTCTGGCACATAATAAGTGCTCAATGAGTGTTAGCTACCATTTTCAATGCCTGCCAACTTTACCTGCCAAAAACCTTGAGAGGTAGACCCTACCTTCACAGCTCAAGTACCACTTTATTCCACTCCAATGATCCATGCCTCCAGTCCCATTCCCCCATAGCATCCTTCATGCTGTCTTAGCCCGACCTTTATAAAATAGCCCAATTTTAGAAATTTCCAAATTAGAAATACCCCTTGATTACCCTTTATTATCCACAGAATGAAGTCTTAACTCCCTAGCCTGGTAACCAACACCCTTTTGGATGAGGATCCAAGTGGCCTTTCTGGGTTCATCTTCTGCCACTCCTCCACCACCAACCATATATTGACTGCACTATTATTTATCACCACCTCTTTACCTGCTTCAAAACATCAACCAGTCCCACTCCTCCCCTCCTGAATTCTTTCCTCCCTTGGCTTCTGTGGCACCACACTCTCCTGATCTTCCAATCTCCTTTACTCTTCCTTTTCCATTTTTCTTACAGGCATCTCATTCTCTAATCCCTTGGTAAGTGTCAGGGGTTCCTCCTTAGTCCACTCTCTGTTTCACTTCATATACTTACCCTGAGTGATGGCACCCACTGCCAAGTTTTCAAGCTCCACTGTACTCTGTGGACTTCCAGATCTTCTCTGCTGACCTCTCACCCAGTAGGTAGTAACTACTGAAGATCACACAGACAACCTGAGCCTGTCCAAAATGAAAACAGTCTTCCACATTCCAAACTCGCTTCTCCTTTTTATTCTGAATCTCTTGGGGAAACCACTATCGCCCAAACCAGGAATCTGGAATTCTTCATTCTCTCATTCTCTACATCTAAGAAATTGCCAAATCCTGAAAATACACATATTCGGTAGCTCTCTAATCTGTCTTCTCTCCATACTCACTGCTATTGTCCTAGTTTGGCTCTCATATTCTTTAACATGATCTTCCTCTCTGCCTATAGTCTGTCATACTTCAAACCCAACCAACAACCTGAGTTACCTACCTACAGTGAAAACCTTATGCCACTGCCCTGCTTGAAACACTTCACTGCTCAGTCAAACAAAATTACTCCTCTCCTCATAGTTGCTAAATACCTCCCATATACAAGGGATTAAGCTAGGTATTAGGAATACAATATTGACCATTAAGTGGCCCCTGCCTTTTAAGTAATTTGCCATCTACATGGAAGGATAGATGCATAACCATATACGAATAACATAATATAATAAGCCCTGTGATATATACATTCACAGAGCATCACAGGAGCACAAGACTGAGTTCCTTGAGCACAGAGATGTGTGTCTTCCTAATGTTTGTATCCCTAACATCTGGTACCAGGTCTGATTCAACAGAGAATTGTTTTTAAACGCTGAACAGATGATCTTCCCTGATCTGCAGTTTCTCTCTATATAAAATGGCTCATAACTCACGTATTACAGGAATGCAATCTATGAACCTTTTCTGAATCCTAATTTGAACAAACCAAAGGCAATTTTTAAAAATGAAATGACCAGGTAAATTTGAACACTGACTAGATATTTTATGATGTTAAGGTATTATTGCTTGGGGATTTTTTAGTGTTATAATGGTACTGTCATGTGTTAAAAAGTTTTTATTTTTTAGAGGTATGTAGAAAAGAGAGAATTTAAAATGAAATGATTCAACAAAATATCTGGGATTTGCCTGAAAATAATATAGGGGTATTGGGTGCAGGTATAACTGAAACAAGACTGGTAACATCTATGTTCATAATTGCTAAAGCAGGGGGATAGAGAAAATGAATCAAAATTAATTTCTCGGTATTTTGTGGCAATTCAATGAAATGATTATATAAAATTTCTGATATAGTGCCTGCTGTCTCAAAAATATGCTAGTTCGGCTTCTCCCCTCACCCCTTTAACTCCATCCATGAGGGCACAGCAGATCAGTGGTGTGGGAATTAGAAACCAACATCCCAAGAACTAGAAACATACTCAGCATCATTTCCCTCCTTTGCCAGGAAAAGAGAGTGGCTAAAGCGCCAAATGTCTCCTAAACAGTCTCCTTTGGGTAGGAATGACAGTGCTCCAAGACAAGTGGAACAAGGGAAAGGAATCACAGCTTGAATTTTCCTGGAGAAGAGAGAAAAACTACCTCAGATATAAATATGAACTGGTTGGAAAGAACTAGTGTTTTTCCTCTGCTGCCGGAAACTCTTTTCAATACTGCCACCTAGTGGCACCTTAAGAGCATCGCTTTACCTAGTTTCCAGATGCAGTGTGATATCACAGTTCTGACTGTACTGTGAAAATTCTGGAAGGGAATAGCTCCTCTCAACGAATGTTCCCTGAACTGTTCAAACCCAGCATATCATATCATATTCCTCATGTCCTGATAAGTGCCTTGTATTCAAGCTCTGTGATAGCACTGTTAACTGTATTAGGATTGTACACCTGTGAACATTCATTCAGTCACCCAACAAACTTATTTTAAAGTGTAGCGTTTGGGACAGACACTGAGTTAGGCATGGGAAACACAACAGCGAACAAAACTAGTTGAGTATATAAACAGAGAACAAACATGTAAACAGAATTAAAATAGCCATCTCCCCCACTATAATGTTATTGTAATATTTAATATTTGTTGTGCATTTAATATATGCCAGGGAATTAAGTTCTTTATATATACGAGCCTGGTCTGAGTTCAGAGCCCATGCTCTAGTTTAAAAAAATACTACTGCACCTGACCCAATGCCTATTTGATGACCGAATAACCACCTTGGACCTCCCAAACCCAAAGAAGGAAAAGTTCAGGTAGCATGATGTCCTAGTAGAAGGTGTGGGCCTCAAGAAGAAATGTATCAGCCAAGAACTCCTTGTGGTTAACTGGTAAAAAATTCATAACAACAACCTAGCAGCCATTGCCTCTCAGAGAAAACTGAAGACTAAGATGCCAAGCTTTCTACACTGTGTTCCCGCTAACTGAGCCAACCCTTATAAAGGAGTTCCTGGAATCATCTTTAAACCAATAGGCCAAGACCTACCCCATCTAATCAGAACTGTGTAGCTATATACTCATTTGCATTTATATTGACCAGTCAGAGTGGCTCTATAAGAACCAATCAGAATACATGAAGCCGACCAATCAGGCAAGTGCTATATGGACCAGACAGTGCTAATTTGGATTCCTAATTTACATAAAAATAGACTATTTATGGATTAAGGTGGCAACTTTCTCCATAAAATTTAGACTTTCCTTTGTCTCTGTGGAGGGCACTTTCCGTTTCCACCAAAGGCTACTGTTCCCAGGTTTGCAAAATGTTCATCTGAATAGTTTCTCTTCTCACCCCTGGTCAAATTGGGGACTCCTTTGGCATTAAATGGGCATCAGCAACCTTTTATTGACATAGGTTATGCCGATCAAGAACTTGACTCCATCCCTCTCAACCCTACCTAGTCCTCTGGGATTGTCTCTGCTGAATCTCAACCTTTATTGCAACCCTTTGCCCTCTGCCCCTAAAAGAGTGCTCTTGCTTTAACGTTCTGTGGCAAAAACAAACAAACAAAACAACAATAAACCACACTCCATATGATTCTTCCAACAAGATGGAAACATGCTGGCATTTCCAAGAAGATTCTAGGAAATTATAAAGGTGAATAGAACAGAAATAAAGCGATTACAGGAAGCACTCAAAAACAGTTTGATTCTGACTACAACTACATGGCTTCCAGGCTTTGTCCATTTAGTATCTAGATTTGTGGCTGGACTCACAGATTTAAAATATGGCTGCCCTGTAGGGTGAGCACTTACTCTGTACAAGGCATTGTGCCTTGCACTGTTGATGCATTATCCCATTTAATCTCACTAAAACTGTGAGGCAGGTGGATTTTCCCATTCCACAGATGAAGATAATAGGGCCAAAGGGATTAAGTAAATTGACCAGGGTCATACCACTAATAAACATATAAGCAGAAGATCTGAAATTTGAATTTAAGCAGTATGACATCAGAACTTGATTTCTTAACCACTATGATATACTGCTTCTCCCCTTATATTTTTGATCATTGCCTGATCTCTGGCTTTCTCCCAGGGACAAGCATGGGATTTATTGTAGTGGCTTAGTGAAGAGATTTAATTACAGATGTTTCAGGTGGTTGCATTAAATGTAACTGCTTCCTACTCACCACCTATTTTCTTCGACTAACCAATACATACCCATTTTTTCAGGACCAGGTCAAATCCCATGCCTCCTGATTTCTCTAGCCCACCACTCATGGTTAATTCAACAAATTTGTTTCTCCATTTTTAATATTTTTCTCTCCCAAATTCCTTCTAAAGTCTGAGCCCAATAAACTTTGGGAATACAGTGAACAGTAAAGGGGAGTTGGTGGCCTATCTCTGGAGAAGAAATTAGGCTCAAATATATCTCCAGGCTTTCAAGGGCATAGAAACAGTCCAGTAGAGGCAAAAACATGATCTCACTGGCTGCAGATAGTTGTCACCCACTGGCCTACTCATGATTACAGCCTAGTCTCAGCCCCAGGACAATCTTTAAAAGTCCTGAAGACAAAAGAAGAGGCCACCTTTGGTATTTTCCTTAGTCCAAATCCTGATAACAGCTAAGAAGTTCTGACCCAAATATCCACACACATTAAGGTGGTTAGTTTAAATGGAATCTGATTGCATCCTGAATAGAATAAAAATCTATGAGTAGGGGCTTTCAGAATGGCATAGTAAGAACCTCTGAAGATCCACTCCTCCTAAAAAGCAATTAAAACACAGAGAAAATAGTTAAAATCAGCTTTTTAAGAACTCTGTAAAAGTATCCAAAAGTTTGCAACAATTCAAGGAGCATTTGTCTAAGAAAACTATTGAATCTTGCTAAGAACACTGATCTTTGAGATCTTTTAACCTACCCTATTCCCATCCTGTTCTCCCCTGTATTGGTAGTCTTGAAAACCAGCAGCTTCAGACTCATGGAAAACTATGAAAACCAGTTGCCCAGCAGTCACTGGAGGGGTAGAACAGCTTGGAGCTCTTCAAAAACTCCCATCACCAGAGCACTGTCACTGTGTGATCTGACAGGTCCCCAAAATTTGTTTTTAGTGAAAGATTAAAATGACCAAAATATAATTCCTTAAAACACTCTCCTAGATAAAATTCCTTATTTTCCTCAGATATGTTCACCATGTTTTGCTTCTCTAACACCTATTTGTTACACATATGGGAGCCATTCATGTCTCTGCTCCAGGCTTCTGATAGTGCGTACACACAGAGTTCTATATCAACAACAACAACAACAACAACAACAACAACAACAACATCAATTATGACAGATACAATAATACCTAACATTTAAACAGTACTCACTATTTGCCAAGTACCATTCTAAGTGCTTTACCTATACTAACTCTGCAAATGCCCCTAATGGCCCTCTATTTTCCAAATGAGAAAGCCGCAACACAGAGTTTAAACAACTTGCCCAGGGTCATCAAAGCCTATAGTGTGTGGAGGCCAAATTCCAATACAGGTAGTCTTGCTCCAGATTCAGTGCACTTGATCTGGGCAAGCCCCCTTAACTCTTTAGATGGAGGGGTTTTTACAAACCATGTGGCTTAGGACGAGTATAAGACCAAAATGGGTTTTCTATTCCCACTATCTCTCCCCAGATTTTAAATCTTAAAAACTATAATTTCAGGCACAACAGACAACAGAGGGGACAATTTTTCTATATAATTTTGTTCCACTCAGTTTGGCTCTGGGGGTGAGAGTTGGACAAAAGAAAGAATAATGAAAGGCTAGAGCTACTGAAAGGGTATCATCTTCACAACCTATTAAACAAAGTCAGGAGAAAAAAAAAGGCTATCCATATTTTTTTGATCAATGTCTAGTCTCTGGCTTTCTCCCAGGGATAAGCCTGGGATTTATTCTTGCAGTGGCTTAGTGAGGAGATTTAATTACAGATATCTCAGTTGGTTGCATTAAATTTAACCAGGGGAGGAAAGATTCATACATGGGACAGTGATTCCCTCAGAGGCCCGAGGCAAAAGTCACCAGGAGGTAGAAGTTACCACAGTCCAGTGAGTACAGGGGCTAAAAGGTATGTGGTTTTATTCATTCTGTTTCTTGTTTTCATCCACACTGATGGCTCTATTGTGTGGGTCAGCTCCACCAAGACACATGGGCCTCTTGAGCAACCCCAGACTCTAACCACAGTGTCCTGTGTGAGCAAAGCCAATAAAAAGGCAGCCATAGTAATGAGCTCTGTTTTTTTTCCTTTTTCAAAAAAAATAATGAAATACTAACTTTCCCAAGAAAGTTTTTACATAAAATGAAGACTTTTGTGCCCATCACACCACATTTTTCTTTTATCAGAACACTACTGCAAGAGTATAGTGGGAGCTGCCTCACAGTCCTCAAAACTGCTGCCAGGGAAAGGTAAATGGTAAAAGAAAATGGCGGAAAAGTATGAGCACAATAAAAACTGGGGTTTCCTGGCTCTGTTTCTCTTTCCAGGGGCTCACTGACCAGTAGTAAGGCCAGACATGTGCCCAGATAACTGTAATGTGAAACCGAAGGTGACATAAAAGAGAAACAAGGAAAGTTGATGAAAAGGAGAACAAGATATCTAAAAGGTTCCCAAACAAGTGGCACTGACTTTAGGCCTTGAATGTTGGATAAGATTCAGGTATGCATGAATAGATAGGAATCCTTTCTAGTGTAGAATGTACAGAGGGAATAAGCAGCTCCAGTAG
This sequence comes from Cynopterus sphinx, assembly GCA_030015415.1. Lineage (NCBI taxonomy): Eukaryota > Metazoa > Chordata > Mammalia > Chiroptera > Pteropodidae > Cynopterus > Cynopterus sphinx. Next base: position 57,155,448 of record CM057388.1, read on the forward strand.
CAGGAGATGGATGATCAAGGGTCTCTGGGAGAAACACAGAGTAGTCTAGTGTGGCTGAAACACATTGAAAGAGCCAAATATCAATTCATATTAAGTTTTACAATGAAACAAGAGGCTGAGACATTTTGTACTTTGTCCATAAGCATGAGGTCAGTTGGTCATTGTACTCGACATTTATAACCAGTATCTTTGAATGCTCACAGATTATACAATTCCAATACTACAAGGACTTCTAATTTACAGATAGAATGAGTTACCCAGTAAGAGCTATTCATGTGTATGAAATACATATAAGCACATATGGAGGTTTTAAAAGTGAACCAGATTCTGCCCAATGAAAATAATTGAACTCCTGTACGTCATTGGAAATAATGGTTTCCTCCAACTTCATACAGTAAGATAGAGGAGAGAAAACATCCCTTACCCTCTACAGAAGTTTCTTATAGCATTCCAAGTAACTTCTCTTTCCAGTATTCTATCTTCTCTTCACTTCTGCCCATTCTGGGGTCTTTGGGACCAAGAGCCCAGCAGCAGCAAAACTAAATGCTTTGTCACTAACTCATTTTCCCTCTACCAACTACTTGCCTTCCTCACTCCTTTTACTGCATTGCCTTTGTGTTAACCAAACTTCCTACCTCTGTTTGGGTTACTATTGCTTCGTGATAAAACTTTGGTATAAAACAATCATTTTACTTTGCTCTTGGATTCTGTGCTTCTGGAATAGCAGGGATGGCTTATGTCTATTCTATGGTGTCTGAGACTTCAGCTGGGAAGGTTCAAGAACTGGGAGCTTTAATCATCTAGAGATGTCTTTGTTCACATGCCTCCTGGTTGATGTTGGTTATTATCTGGAACCTCAGCTGGGGCTGCTGCCCAAAGGACCTTTAGGTACCCTTACCAACCATAGGCCTGAAATTTATCAAAGCAGGACAGCTTCAGGGTAGACAGACTTCTTACATGGCTTCTCAGGACTTTAAAGCTCAATATTCCTGCAGATAAGGCAGAAGCTGCACTGCCTCTTATGGTCTAGCCTCAGAAGTCAGAGTCTCATTTCTCTTTATCTTATTGGTTAACACAACCAAAATCTGACCAGATTGAAAACAGAGGAGACATCAACCTTGTTTCTCAATGGAAGAGTGGCAAGGTCACATTATAAAAGAGTGTGGGGTGGACAACACTGTTTTGGCCAACTTTGAAAAATATAATCTGCTACATTCTCCCATCTACTTCTCTTGCTTAAGGAAACTCTAATCTGATTTTTAAAGGAAAAACAAGCTGAGCAGACTACTATTTTTACTCATAAGTAAAGGAGGCTCCTAAGTTCTGTTAGAGGGTAACCAGATTCTTTCATCCACATCCAGCCCCCAATCTTTTCTGTTCAGCACATCTAAACCTTTCTCTGCTATATATGGCTCCTGGTGGAAAGGGAAAATTTATGATCTAACAGACTTCACAGACAGTTTCAACACTAACACCAGTTGGTCTCCTATAGGTTGCTGGACCCGGCACTGATCACTCTGAGAAGAAAAGCAACCACTGACATATGGGAGCTGACCTGGCCCTCACAGCTAGGCCTTGATATTCTCCTGATGAACATAAACAGTTTCACAGACCATCAGAATTGGACAAGGCTACTGTGTGACCACAGTCACCAAAACAAAAGGAAGACCACTGCACAATCATGTCTGAAAAGAGAAAAAACACGAACTTTGACCAAATCACAAAATTGACCATATGTTTTCCCATCCTGGCTAGTAGTAACTGTTGCTGCTTTATCAGTTACCCTCCTTCTAGTCTATCTTCTTATATAAGATACACTATATGATACCCAATTATAGAATTACCCACATGTATATTCTTTTACTTCCTAATAGAATCCAATACAGAGAAAGCCTCACTTCTTTAAACCCTCCCGGAAATCACCTAACATAAGTCTTAATCCTATAATAAATCCTTTCTTTCACCTCTGAGAAACCCTCCTCAAGCTCCCCATGGTGTACATTATTCCTCCATGCACTGAGTAATCAACCTTACTCGTTCAACTACAGGTATGAGCCTGGTGGTCTTTGGCTAGAGGGCTCTGACAACTCCTCTAAGGACTTTGAAATTAGAGAATGAATTTCTGCCAAGGTCACTTCTGATTCCTTGAACAGCTTTCAGTAAGACTCTGGGTTTGGCTCTTTAACAATGACATTTTAGAAGACAACTATATGAATTTCTGAGTCTTCCAGAAGCTATTAAAGTGCCCATATTGAGAATATACATATATTCTCATGTGTGTGTGTATTTATATTTATATATATATATATTCTCATATATAATATATAATATATGTAATATATAATATATATAATATATATATATAATATATAATATATATAATATATAATATATATGTAATATATATATATATTATACACACACACTGACACGTGTGTGTGTGTGTGTGTGTGTGTGTGTGTGTGTGTGTGTAAAATTAAGTCCCGATTTCCTCAACACCTTATCAAGTGCAGAGACAGGTTATTGTGATAACAGTGGCACTGTCCTCAACATGGTCACAGGACCTAAGGGCAACCTGGCTGCATGCATACGGGTACCTAAGCTTCTGCTATGGGGAAAACAGGAGGTATGCACCCAGAAACTGGTTCATCAGTTGCAGATACCAGATTCTAGAATATATTCCTGCCTCCTCCTCCTCTGAGTTCTTTATTTCTCTTTAAGATTTTTGCAAAGAAAAAAATGTGACATTATTATAATTACTCTTTTTCTCCTCCTTTACAGTTCTCACTCACTTGATGCAAGGACTCTTATCCTCAGAAAAACTTTCAAATTAAACAATGACCTCCCATAGCCTTGTGGTTAGGTGCCAAACCTAAAATCCCACTCCAGGTCAGGTTAGAGATATATACTGATTTAAAGTTGTTTGAGGAATCAGCTGTAGAAGCAGAATATGTAGATTGAAAACAATCCTGTCCAGATTTGAATTCTGGAGTAATGATGTATTTGTTGTTCTGATACACATGTCCCAAAAATCTCTTTAGCATCCATCTGTCCACTCTCAGGGTCTGTGAAATATTGAGTGTTCAAGCAAGAAACTTAAATCATTCCTACTTAGGAATCACTTAGGACGAAGTGATGTATATTTCAAAAATAGGTTTATTTTATTTTATCTCCTCACATTTCATAGAAAACTATCCTGTAAAACTAGGTGTGGATTAGGTAGAGATGAGGACTGGTGTGAAGGAGAGGAATCAGGGCACAAGTATAAATGAGAGGCTCACCAACCACATGCAAAATTTGGTTAATATTCAAGTGTCTTGTATGTGAGTGTTGATGGGGTTCAGGAAATGCTGTACCAAAATATGACACCTTAGCATACTGAATAATTTAAGCTGAAGGAGTTTGAGAAAATGGCAGAAGCAGTAAGGTCATTTTGACCTCCTACCCCTCTTCTCTCTTAAAACAGGCCCTAAAACCCTCCTGTGAGAGGTGCCTGCCCTATACCCAGAAGAAAGGAGAATCTTTATCTCCATAGACAAAGAGATGCTTAGAATATTCCTAACAGGCTTTGCTAAATTTACTTAATACTTCTTAATCTCTCCTAATCCTCCATGACTGTCCACTCTTTATCAAACCTAACATAAATTAATTAGGTCTATTTCTTTGAGTCTTCATTTTCTTATGAAGGCTCCTGTGTCACATAAAACAAATACATTTGTTTGCTTCTCTCCTATTAATTTGTCTTGTCACTTTAATTTTCAGACCCTGTCAGGGACCCTAAGAAGGTTGAGGAAAACATTTTCATCCCCTGGTGTTCTGCTGACTCCCTTGGAGTGTGGACATGACAGATCTTTAGATTTCTGGAACACTTAGGGTACTGGTCACCCTAGCATCTTGCTCGTTCCTACAAAAGTTCATAATAGACCCAGGCCAGTTTGTTTGGACTTTTTTTGTGTGTTTTGTGTCTATATGCACATTTGGTTTTGGGATTTTCTTTTTTTGGTAACTAGTCTAGCGAGAGATTTGGAATTCAACATTGACAGGAGTCTAGAATTAGTACCATTTCTAAAAATGTGTCCTAGCCTTCTTTTGGGCTCATGGGAAGGTTTGGAGGGCAGGTAGAATTGTGGACTGCCACCCTCCAGGAGACTGTTTAGTCCAATACCTAAAGGAAGATTTCAAGTTAAACTCTGGCACAATAGATTTCTGCTCCACCCACCCCCAACACAACTCTAGAGTGAATGAAGTAATTATTTCTTCTGAGAAGGGAGGGGTTTCATTGAGAGAGAAAAAGCAAATCTACTCATCTCACCCTCTCAATTCTGTCTCCTTATGTTACTTTTTCTGTGTTAGATTGTCATAACTGTACTTTCCTTTTTTAACTTCAAACATAATTTATTACCAGAAATGAGGAACATCTCTCTCTTTCTCTCTCTCTTTTGGTGATGACACAAGTGGGGGTATAAGTTCCACTGTAAACAACTAGCTATATGAACATAACTCAGCAAGAAATCTGAGGAGGAAATAGCTATTTGTTCTTTAAACAATTTATGGTAGGAAGAACTCTGACACCTACAAGTGAAGAAAAAACTGATGCAAACCTTGCTTTGTTTAGTTCAGGAGGACTCACCTTTCCTTCTCCACTGAAAACATACAAACAACAAAAACGGCCATTTTATTTCATATCTACTATGACTTAATTCAGGCATGTCTAACCTTTAGGAGTGTGCCTAGTCTTCCTTTAAGATGTCGTTTCTAGTTTACTAACATCAGTTCTGTTTAGATCAGTAGTTCTCCAAGTGTGGTACCAGAACTAGCAGCAATAGCATCTCCCGGGAACTTGTTAGAAATGTAAATTTGGAGTTTATTCCAGACAAAATTAATTAGCATCTCTATGTGTGGGGCCCAGCAATCTGTTTAACAAGCCTTTCAGCTGATTCTGATGCACAGTAAAGTTTGAGAACCACTGACTTAGATTCTCTGCTATACTGTTGTTTCTCTGATATACCAAGCAGCAGTTTTGAGGATTCAAAAGTTTGAAACTATTGCTTAGGATTCTAAGAGGATACACAGTTTCCTACTGTGAATTGAGTTTGCCAGAAAGTGAAAGAACTGGCACAAAAGTGTTTCAAATGCTTAGGCTAAAAAGCCGTGCTTTGTAGTCCTACCCAGAGCTTGCAGTTCCATGTGCAAGGGGAGGCCTTTCTCAGGTAAAACTGACTCTCCAGCAGGGTCCTGGAAGTGTCATTAGGGTGAACAAATGCTCTCACCAAGAGTAAACTAGTTTGGGCCTCAATTCTACTCAGTGTCACTCAGTTCTCCAGGTAACTACACATGAGCTATAAACATGGGAGAAATGTGTCTTGGAGAGAATTGCACATATTTTTACTCTTATTTTATCTTTAAAATATACATTAAATCACCATATCAAAGACTGTCCAAGACCACACTTTCAGGTGAGTTTGGTGGCCACCATTAGGTTTTCAAAATACTTGATGTCTCTATATCTCCTTGTATTATAATCACCGATCTCTAATGCATGTAGTAACTGACAGGCTGTAAGTGTTGAGCATAAATGCTGTCTAATTTCTTTCCTCATCTACAGTCTCTATTGCAGTATACAGCACAGAGCAGGTACTTGGTAATTTGAAGGGAATCAATCAACCCGTCAAAAGTAGAATCTGGAAACAGGGGCCCAATTAACATTCCAGTAAAACCATTTGTATGGGTGGTACTCATATGTGCTGGTGCCCAGCTGACAACACGTTTTAACCCTGCTGATTTTCTCTCTTTCATCTGTTTGCTGCCTTCCCCACCCAAAAATAACCAGAAAGTTCACATACCTTTAATGACAACATCTACACAACATACTTACTTGCCCCCTTCCATCATCAACTTCATCAACTCTGGCTGCAGGGTCCATCAGTCTGTCAGTTCCCCCTACTCCTTATGCCTTCCTACTTCTGTTCCCTCTCCCTGAGTGGCTGGAGGCAGGACATGCCTATGCCTTTAACCGAAAAGAAGTGCTACAAATCTCTGACTTGTTTGCTTGGCTGACATCCCCTGCCTTGTGGTTTCAGTAGTCAGACTTCAGCCTGCCAGCTGCCCTCACTTAAGGTGGGTCATAATAGAGAAGTGCACTAAATATTTCCCAGGCACCCAAGGGGGCTACTGTACAATGTAGCTCCCACTATTCTCTTTGCCTCGGCTCTCTCCACCTACCACTTTGGTATTAAGCCCTACACGTCCACATTCAGAGATCCATCCACTCCTCTTGCACTAAGGTTGCTTGGTTCAGAGATCCAGGTTGCTTATCTGTTAAAAGACATAAAAGCACAGGCCTGTCCTCTTAGCCATAGCCATCTATTGAACCTTGTCTCAATTGGCTTATAAATTGACTTGTAAGTTTCACCTTTTTAAATAGGAGCTTAACTATGAAGTTAGCAACATGAACAGTTCATAGTGATACCTTTAAATTTCCAGATCAAAACAAACTCAGAATTTGCAATTTATGGCTGTTCACCTTGCACCTGTGCCCTTTCTACCTTTCATTCCTGTCTCTTTTTCATTCTTGTCTGACTACTTACCTGCATACTTCAATGGTTAAGAGCACAGTCTTTGTAAACCTGAATTTCTGGGTTTGAATCTCTACCACTATCCAACTGTGGAATCTTGGACAAGTGATTTAAGTACACTATTCTTTGGCTTCCTCATCTGTAGAATAGTACCTGCTGTCAACAAAAGCCACAAATCATGGGTGTGGAAAGAGGAGAAACCTTATTCAAGAGAAGAGTTTGCAAACTGGGGAAATGAAGCCTCTGGTGGAAACCAAAAGTGCATCCCATGGGGACAAAAGGGAGGCTGCCTTTTATAGAAAAAATTTCCAACCTGGATCTTGACTAGTCCATTATATGCAAACGAAGAACCAAAAACTGCAGTCTGATTGGTCAGTTTTGTGTGTTCATATCAGTCGTTATTGGAGCTACTCCCATTGGTCAGTATAGGTTCAAGTTAGAATATAACTGCGAAGTTCCAATTGGATGGTTCCTATTGGTTAAAGTAAAATTAAAAGAGCTCCTTTTTGAGTGTCAGTTTAGCTGATAGGAACATGGTTCAGGAAGCTGGCAGCTCAATCTGTGGCCTTTTCCTGAAATTCAGTGTGCTTTTAAAGGTTTACATGTGAGCAGCACCTAGAACATTGCCTGGCACGGAGATAAGCAGTATTTTGAAATAGAAATTATAATTATTGTTTTGATAAAGTTGTCTTCTCTGCTAAGACCTTCTAGTTAATAAATAATAAATGATAATAATGATTAACATATGAACACCTATGGACCAGGTACAGTGTTAAGGGCTCTAAACCCTTTTTTTTGTTGTTGTTGTGTAATCTTCATAATTATGGGTGGTAGTTACAAGTATTGACCTTCCCTCCTCTCCTCTTTGTTTTTCTAAAGCAGCTAAGAAGATTCAGGTCAGTGAGACTGCAGATAATGCAATATAACTTGCCCATGGTCACAGAGCTAGTCAAACAGAGCCAAGACTTAAACTCATATATTGTGGTCCTTCTCAAATATTAGAGAAAACAGCCATAAATTATTTTCTAGTGTTCTTTTCCCCCAAGAGTTGCCTCATTAACCATGCAAGTCAGGAAGGTTAGGTTCTCTTCAGAGCCAGAAGGGCAGCAGACAATAAAGCAAAAGGTCTTTCTCCCTACCAGGCTGGCAGCAAAGGTGATGACTAAAATAGCAATTGTAATAACCAGCTCATTTATTGTGCCCCAGTGTAACACACAGGCCCTATTACTGCATAAGACCACCAGAGATAAAGATGCAGGATCCACACCTCACCCTGACATTCTGCAAAGCTTGGATATTATCAAAGATTATACTTGTTTTAGGAAGGTACCATAGACTTTTCAATATACTATCCTTACTTCAGCCATATGATACTATTTTCCATATTATCAGTCCATAGAATCAGGTATTTCTATCTCAGCCCAAGAGCACAGGGAAATCTCCTCTTTTCCAGAGTAAAGCAAAAAAGGAATTCTCTCCTTTCCCTCAGAGCCTACAGTAACCAGGGTCTTGTCATGCTTGTTGCAAACCCATCTACTGCTACTTCCCAACTTATCAGGCAGTCCACAATGGTGTATTCAGAAGGGCTGGTGATTGTAAAGGGACTGGAAAGGAGGAGAAGGTAAATACCCAAGTTTGCTGAAGGTAAACCAAGCACTGCCTGTACCCACCCCTGTACCACTTTTGTAACTTCCTGACTTTTATCCTCTCTCTTGGCACTTCAGAATCCATTACTTTGCACATCTCTGGACTTGAAATGTAGAAGAATCAACTTCTTGTCTCCCTGCCTCATCCCCAACAATAGCACACATATTTGGGATAGGTCTTACTTAAAGTGGATAAGTTTAAAAAGAAAAAGGAGATAACATAAGAGGGCTTTTTACTTAGTTTTCCCTATATTTCTAGCTGTCAAACTATTAGAAATTGTCAGCATAATGGTAAAACTGCAAAAAGTCCAGTTCCAGAGGCCTAGAAAGATAAAAATCCTGGTGCAAAGCAAAAGGGTGAACAGAGGAAAAACAAGCAGATGTGGGAGGATCTAGAGCCAGTAGAAATAAACAAAGAAGGAGCGGTTGGGGTGTAGATCTCAGACACAAATAAGAGACCCTGCTCTTACAGCTTCTTTCACCATAAACTCCATATCCCCATTCCAGAGAACTCATCCACCTTAACCAACCTGGTTCTTTCATTGCTAGGCAAAAATCATGGAATCCATCATCAGCTGCTAATGCTTAGCAAAGAGAGTGGAGGGGGAGGATAATCCTAAACTGAATGTTATAAAGGGAGGTGTGTTCCAGTATCCCTAGTTGTTTTCATGACATATATTTTAGAAAAAAGAAAAAACATCACACACAGTTTAGGTGTTCAAGTTCTTAGCCTTTCTGTAGTGTGTTTCAGGGATGTTTCTTAAGTGCTGATCTGAGGTCCTAACATACATATAGCAGTGCTTCTACACTGTAATGTGCATACACTCTGCTGGTGACCAATTCAGGCTCCCTTTACAAGACAGACTCACCTGCTGGAAGCTGTATTGCTAGCCGCTAAATACATCTGCCCTCTTCTCTGGAGAATTTCACACTGCAGAGCAATCCCAGGTACTCTAGAACACCCCCACTTCCCACATACCCCTGCAACCTGCAGTCAACAACAAATGACTAGGGTTCATAATGCCAGCCACATTGCCTCAGGTAGACCAATTCTACCTGGTGCAAATTCGACTCTGGCATTCCTTATTGGGTCAGGCTAAAGTGTTCTCCAACTAGCTTAGTTTTTTCCCCTTCTGCCCTATCCTACTTCTTTCATTCTCCCAAAATAGAACCCAAACCTATCTGAAAACCTATTTCTGAGTACATTTGAATACTTTCCTTTTGGTATAGCCTCTCATAATTAATTTCCTTGATTATTACTTTTATTTATTTACATATATTTATTAACATATTATATTTAAAGTTTATTATTTAGCAAAATATATTGATTATCTCCTTCCTCCAAAAATATTCAGATTATGGAGGGTATTTTAATTGACTGCTTTTGATTTTCCCAATGTAACTGAAATAAAGATTTTCTATTCCAGAAGAAAATATTAATTAAAATTTTCTACTGATGTGATAAATGTTGGTTGTTTCTGAAAAGAAAGCCCTTTTTTAAATAAATCGCAATATTTATAGGTCTTGTGCAGTATTTTAGTTGTGCACAAGACTTCGATATAGCATTGGAAAGAATACTTTACTTACTTGCTTAACACATATGCATGCTGAAGAGGAAATAGGACTTTCCTAACTTATCAGTAGCAATAGTTAAAAGAAAAGCTTGGGAAGAGCAACTGAAAACTGGTGAATTACCCATTTATTTAAATTCTCTAAGTACTTAAACATTAGGATGGATAGAATTATACAGGGGGACAATATGTCTTGTTTTCCTTTCAGAAATAAGAAAATTATATGAGGTCAAGTATGTAAAATTTTTTATAATAGTCCTCTTAGTCTATATTTCCCAAAATATTTTTGGCCACCAACCTTTAAAGGTTTCCATGATTGCTTATGATTAGTGTCACATCATTCACTTCTAATCAAAAATGTTTTCTAAGTCCATCATCTATCTTTCAAATTCACCAGTTTTACCACAGAAATTATATAGAATTTCAGTATTACACTGTTTCATCTAAAATACCCATCTTTCCCAGCCTAGTAGACAGCTATTCATATTCTAAAAGCTCAGATCAAATGTCACTCCCTTTATGAGTCCCTATTCAATTTTTTTTCTCCCAGGTAGAGCTCATCCTTTCCTTAAATGTGCACTCATAGGACTTTTGGACCTTATATCTCACTATATTATAATTATATGTTGCATCAGTTAGCAATTGTGTTTGGCTGTCATTAAGAACCCATTATTTTCTATCACATACAAGAAATCCAGAGGTAAGCAATTCAATATTGTTATGGTGGCTCCTTTCATCTTTCTGCTATGTTTTCCAAGATCAAGCTGTGTCTTCCTAGCTCAAGTTTTCCTCAGTCTAACATTATAATTTCTGTAGCTCCCGCTATCACACTCATATCTTGGGCAAGGTTGAGTAAAATGGTAACACAAAAGGGCCCCAAGCTTAGCTACCTCATAGGCATTACTACTCCTGCTCCCCTACTCCAGTGCATACATGTGCCTGCGCGCGCACACACACACACACACACACACACACACACACACACACACACACACACACAAAAACACACAGACAAAATTATGAAGCTTCCCAGGAAGCCCCACCTACAACTTCCACACATACCGTTGCCCTATATTTAGTCACATGGGTGCTCCTATCTGAAAGGAAGGCTGGGAAATTACATGTTTTCATTTGGGTATATGGCTCCCCCCCCAACAAAATCAGGCTTTGTTATTTAAAAGGAACCGGGAAAAAGGATATGTGATAGTCAACTAGCAATCTCTGACCCTACTTTTGCCATATCTGTTTGTTTAGCTAGATTGTTAATTCCTGGAATGTTTAGTGTATGTAACATTAAATTTTCATTTCCAGAGCCTAGCACAGTATAAGACACTCAGTAGTTTGCTGTTTATCTCCTTCACCTACAATATGAAGGGTTATTCTGAGTAATCTGCCTAGATGAAAAAGATTCTATGTTTTACCAGAATAATTTTCTGTGCTTTACTTTGACTTTCTTATGTTCTTGATTATTTCAGGAAACAAAGCTTCCTCACTTATGAAAGAGCTAAGGTTCTTGATAATCATGTTACTTTATATTTTTATTTTTAAATGTTTTATTGTTACTTTCTACGAATAGTGAAATATTGTTTTTCATCACCAACTGCTTTGTTTTAAGTGTTCACATATCCTGACAACTTTTGATTATGTGTCCTTCTTAAGATTGAATCCTAAATGTAAGATGAAATAAATTAACTTTCAGGATATCTTTGGCACCTAAAGCTATCTTTGAGATTTTCCAGAGGGCCCTGGGACAATCAGATTTTTTCTTTAGCTTTATAAAAAAAGAGGGATTAAAAACTATTATGTTTATTCAATGTTACTATTGATGATGAGTTGCATGGAACAGCTGTTTAATCAGAAAAAAATACTCAGCCTTCCTCAGGTTAAATTTATATGGACAAAATGTTATTAATATAAAAATTTCAGAAAATATATGCTGTATGGGAAGTTCCTAGAGATTTCTCAATGCCCTCAGTTTCCATGATGTTTCTATTTATCAGTCTTGGTAGTGTTTTGCCTGGGAATATTAGGCAACAGCAGTATACTGTTATCAGTCATAATTTCAATTATTATTTAAAATGTTTACTTGACCAAAAATTTATTTCTTAATTTGAATTTAGCATCTTCAAGGCCAATGTTTTTTTTTAACTGAGGATGTACATGATAGTTTAATCAAAACACAAATTTGTGTATACTTGCTCCAGACTTGAATCTATTTACTTGATATCCTTAGTAGTAGCTCAATATATATGTGTTTTTTCTGTATGTTTGGTATATTCATGGTGTAGAATGTATGTAATGTCTTTATTATGTCTCTATTATTATATATTTTAAGATATTTTTCTTTATAAAAATTATGTTCATCTTTTTTGTACTTAAATATAACATTTATGGTCTTCTTTGAAAATAGGCTCAATCATAATCTTCATAGATATTTTGTTTAAAGCTTTGGGAATTGAATTTTATTGGGATTGAAACTAATACCACATATTTTTGCCCAATGGTTTGTCCTCTAAAAAAAAAAAAATATCAGTAGATAATTTAATCCAAAAAAGAAAACAAAGAGAGGAGGGCTCTGACTCGAGAACTGAAACATTAAGTACTTTAGAGGAATTCTGGATTTCTTTTATCTCCTCTCATCCCTCTTAATTTCTTGCCTTACAAGAGGCCCATGAAGTAGAGCAAATCCTACATCCTGTGGTTCAGAGAATAACAAGCAATTCAGCCAATGCCACTGCAGTCAGCTAAATGATAGCCCTCTGCCCCGCCCCCCAATACATTTCTACTTCTTAATACCCAGAATCTGTGATTATTACCTTATGTGGCAAATAACTGAATACTATCATATATGGGAAAAGTGTGATTAAGTTAAGAATTTTGCAAGGAGAACCTTATCCTGGATTATCAGGGTAGACCTTAATTCCAAAGACAAGTGTCCTTATAAGAGTGAGGCAGAGAAAGATTTGACAGGCACACAAAAGAGAAGACTATGTGAAGGTGAATATAGAGATTGAAGTGATGAGGCCACAATCCCAGGAATGCTGGGGCAGCCACCAGAAGCTAAAAGGGGAGACTTTAGAAACATGGCAGAGTGAGACACATCCCAAGATCTCTCCCCTTGAAACAACAATAGCTGAAAATCTAAAACTTAACAAAAAACACCCAAACTGCACACTAACATATCTGAACATAGGATCTGTGCATAAGAGCTACCACAGGTCAGAATCCGGGTGTTGGGCAGCAGACTGGGAGAAATAAAGAAGCTGCCTCTCATAGTTGCTGGAGTTTCCTGTAGGAGGAGGCAGCAGGCAGAAGGTAGGACAAGTTCCTTGAACAGCCCTGCCTGGGAAAGCTGTGAGCTCCCCGCACCAGCCAGTGGCAGGGCCCAGTCATGAAGGAAGAAGCCATAAAAGTGGGATGTCAGAAACACTAACATTGATTTTTACCAGACACAGTTGCAAAACCGAGGCTGACTGCAGCCCCCAACCCCCAACCCAGAGGGCCCCTCCCCTAATACCCTCTGAGACTGAACAGGACAGAGCCCCAGGGGAATCTGAGCAAACACTACCAAAACTGTTGCTCACACTGACAGGGACTGAAACTGAGGGAAGCAAGTGTAATTAAATATCTATTAGAAAGTAAAAAGGCATTTTTAAGGTGTTATATAAAACAGGGAACCAAGAGGCTTAGACGCCACCTACTTGAAACCAAAAGAAAAGCACTTTCTTTGCAGCAGGTTAAAGAGAGACTATTTTTTTATAATAAATCTTTCTGGAAAAAAAAGAAAGAATACATTTCCATTAATGCCCAGGCAGAGAAATAGTCCATCAACAACAAAGGTGACAAGGCATCTCAGAAAGAAAGAGAAAAAACTCCAGAAAATGAGACTATAGATATAGAAATATGCAATTCAGGATGGTACTTCCAAAAAAATTCAGTGAGTTCTGAAACAAGTCATAGCAACAATTTCAGGAATTGAAAAAACACCTAGATGAGTAGAGCAAAAAGATTGAAACCCTCAAAAAGAATCAAATAGACCTTGTGGAGATGAAGAACACACTTACTGCAAGAGTTGAAAAATGAAATAGAAGCTTGGGAAATAGAGTCGACCAAATGGAGGAAAGGATCAGTGATATTGAAGACAGAAATCTAGAAACAAATCAGAAAGTAGAGAGAAACAGAAGAATGACAAATAATGAAAAAGAAATTCAGAAACTAGCTGATACCATCAGCAGAGAAAACATAGGAATAATAGGCATTATTGAAGGTGAGAAAAAGGAACAGGGACTAGAAAGCATTTTCAGACAAATTGTGGACCAGAATTTCCCAAATCTAAGGAATGAGCTGAAGCTTGGAATTCAAGAAGTCAACAGAATACCCAATTATCTCAACCCAAAAAGGCCTTCACAAAGACACATTGTATTAAAATGATCAAAAATCAACTATGAAGACAGAATTTTCAGGGCAGCCAGGGAGAAGAAAATGGTAACTTATAAAGAAAAAAACCATTAGATTATCATCAGAATTTTCAGCACAGACCTTACAACCAGAAAGGTGTGAATTCAAATATTCAAACTATTAAATGAAAGAAACTACCAGCCAAGAATCATATATTCAGTTAAGCACTCATATAAATATGAAAGAGAAATAAACAAAACCCAATGCTTTCCTGCCTCCAGGAGACAAATCTCGGTTCCAAAGACAAATATAGACTCAAAGTGAAAGGGTGGAAAATAATATTTCAAGCAATGGCATTGAATAGCAGGAATAGTGGTACTAATATCAGACAAAATAGACTTCAAAATAAAAATGTTAAAGAAAGATACTGAGGGATAATTCATAATGATAAAGGGAATCATGCACCAAAAAAGGCATAATACTTATTAATATCTATGCTTTCAATCAGGGAGCACCAAAATACATAAAGCAATTAGTAACAGAAATAAAGGGAGAAACAGACCAAAACGCTATCATAGTCAGAGTCCTAAATACGCCACTGTCAGATATGGACAGATCCTCCAAACAAAAAAATCAATAAGGAAATAACATCCTTAAAGGACACATTAGACCAAATGGACATCATTGACATTTACAGAGCTTCCATTCCAAAACAGCTGCTTTCACATTCTTCTCTGGTGCACATGGAAAATTCTCAAGAATCAACCACATACTGGGACACAGAGATAACCTCAACAAATATAAGAGGGTTGAAATCATACCAACCATAATCTCTGATCATAATGCTTTGATATTAGAGATCACTGCAAAAAGAAATCAGGAAGAACCACAAATACATGGAGATTAGACAACATGCTACTGAAGAATAGCTATGTCAGAGAAGAAATAAAAAGAGTGATCAAGACATAAATAGAAACAAATGATAATGATAGTACAACATATAAAAACTTTGGGACACTGTAAAAGCAGTCATGAGAGGAAAGTTCATATCATTACAGGCCTATCTCCAAAAATAAGAAAGAGCCCAAATAAACAACCCAACACTTCATCTTATAACACTAGAAAAGGAAAAACAAATGAAGCCTAAAGTCCGAAGAAAGAAAGAAAAAATCAAAAGTAGAGCAGAAATAAATAAAATTGAAAACAAAAAACAAACAATAGAAAAAATAAATGCAACAAAGAGCTGGTTCTTTGAGAAGGTTAATAAAATTGACAAACTCCTGGCTAGACCCACTAAGGAAAAAAGAGAAAGGACACAAATAAATTCAGGGATGAAAGAGTGGAAATTATGAGTGATATTGCAGAAATACAAAGGAACATACAAGGATACTATGAAAAAGTATATACCAGCAAATTTAATAACCTAAAAGAAATGGACCAGTACTTCGAAAAATACAGCCTTCCTAGTCTGAATCAAGAAGACCTGGAAAATGTAAAAAGACTGATATGGAAATTGAAACAATCATCAAAAACCTACCAAAAAGTAAAAATCTATGTCCAGATGGCTTCACCAGTGAATACAACCAAACATTCAATGTAGATTTAATACCAATTCTCCTTAAATCTTTCAAAAAAATCAAAGAGGAGGCAATACTTCTTAACTCATTTTATGAGGCCAAAATTAACCTGATACCAAAACCTGGTAAAGATAACACAAAAAAAAAGAAAAATACAGACTAAAGTCTCTCATGAACACAGATGCAAAAATCCTAAATAAGATACTGGCGAACTGAATACAGAAACTGATTCAAGAGATTGTATAC
Source organism: Cynopterus sphinx (assembly GCA_030015415.1). Classification (NCBI taxonomy): domain Eukaryota; kingdom Metazoa; phylum Chordata; class Mammalia; order Chiroptera; family Pteropodidae; genus Cynopterus; species Cynopterus sphinx. Next base: position 57,171,461 of record CM057388.1, read on the forward strand.
CATGCTTAAGTGGGCTTCATCCCAGAGGCATAGGGTAGGTTCAACATATGCAAATTGATTCATGTGACACACCACATAAACAAATTAAAAAGTAAGAATCATATAATCATAGCAATAGATGCAGAAAAAGCTTTTGACAAGATATAGCATCCATTTATAATCAAAACACTTAACAAAATCGGTATAGAATGAAAATACCTCACATAATAAAGGCCATATATGACAAACCCTCAGCTGACATTAATCTTAATGGTGAAAAACTAAAAACTTTTCCTCCATGATCAGAAACAAGGCAAGGCTGTCCACTATTGCCCCTTATATTCAATATAACATTGCAGGTTCTAGTGAGTGCAATCATACCAGAGAAAGATATAAAAGACATCCAAAGAGTAAATGAAGAAGTCAAACTGTCACTATTTGCAGATGACATGATTCTCTATATAGAAAACCCTAAAGACTCCACAAGAACACTACTGGAAACAATAAGCAAATACAGTAAAGTTTCTGGATACAAAATCAATGTTCAAAAATCCATAAGGTTCCTATATTCTAATAGTGAAGTGTCAGAAAAAGAAGTGTAAAAATAATTCCTTTTGCAATTGCAACAACAAAAAAATTAAATGCCTTGGAATAAATTAAATGATACATGTGAAGGACCTACACAATGAAGACTACAAGATCATATTAAAACAAATCAAAGAAGATACAAAAAATGGAAAGATATTCTGTGTTCTTGAATTACATGAATGCATATAGTTAAAATGACCATATTACCTAAAGCATTAAACAGAATTAATGCAATCCCCAGCAAAACACATTAGCTCTTAAAAAAGAAATAGAACAAATAATCATCAGATTTGTATGGAAGCACAAAGGACCCCGAACTGCCAAAGCCGTCTTGAGAAAAATGATGAGACTGGAGGCATCACTCTGCTCAAATTCAAATTATACTACAAAGTGACAGTACTCAAAATGGCACTGTATTGGCAGCAAAACAGAAACACAGACCAATGGAACAGGATCGAGAGTCCAGAAGTTAATTCACATTTATATGGGCAAATAATTTTCAACAAAAATAGCCAAAAAACACACAGTGGAGTTAGGAAAGCCTCTTTAACAAATGTTGCTGAAAAAGCTGGAAAGCCACCTGCAAAAGAATGAAACTAGACTGTTGTCTAATAGTGCACACCAAAATTAACTCAAAATGAACTAAGTATCTGAATATATGACCTGAAACAATAAATTGCTTAGAAGAAAACATGGGAGCTAAATTCATGGACCTAGGACTTAAAGAGGATTTTATGATTTTGATCTAACAACAAGGGAAGTAAAAGCTAAAATAAATGAAGGGGACTACATCAAACTAAAAAGCTTCTGCTCAGCAAAAGAAATTGTCAGCAAGGTAAAGAGACAACCATCTAAATGGGAACATATATTTGCAGACAACGCCTCAGATAAGGGCCTAATATTTAAAATATACAAAGAACTCATATAACTCAATAACAGCAAAAAACAAACAAACAACAAAAACAAAACAAACAACAAAACAAAAAAAACAACCACAAATGATTTAATCAAAAAATGGGCAGAGGACCAGAACAGACCATCTCCCTAAAGAACATACAAATGGCCTACACATATTTGAAAAGATGCTCCATTTGCTTGCTGTTAGGGAAATGCAAGCCAAAACTACAATGAAATATCACGTCACACCTGTTAGAATGACTATAATCAAAAGGACAAGTAATAACAAATGTTGGAGATGATGGGGAGAAAAAAGAATCCTCATACACTGCTGGTGGGACTGAAAATTGGTACAGCCACTATGGAAAACAGTATGGAGATTCCTCAAAAGATTAAGAATGGATCTACCACATGATCCAGCAATCCCTCTACTGGGTATTTACCTTAAAGACTTGAAAATCCATATTTGAAAAGATATTTTCACACCATGTTCATAGCAGCATTATTCACAGTGGCCAGGACATGGAAGCAAGCAAAGTGTCCTACAATAGATGATTGGCTAACGAAGCTGTGGTTCATATATACAATGGAATATTACTCAGCCTTAAAAAGAGATGAAATACTGCCATTTGTGGCAACATGAATGGACCTTGCGATAATCATGTTAAGCGCAATAAGCCAGACAGAAAAAGTTGAAAAGCACATGACATCACTTATATGTGGTATATAAAACTAAAAGGAACAAATGAACAGGACAAAGAAACAGAGACTCGTGGACATGGGCTACAATAGTGGTTACCAGAGAGTAAAGGGTGGTGGAGGAGAGGGGAGGTAGATGGTTAAATGGGGTCAAATATAAGGGGATAGGGGGAGGATGAAGTGGGTAAAGGAAATCAAATGTGTGGTAGCTGAAGGAAACTGGACTTTGGGTGGTAAACACACAATAGAATATACAGTTGTCAAATTATAACGTACATCTGAAAACTGTATAATTGTATTAACCCATGTTATCCCAATAAACTTAATTTTTTTTTAAAAAAAAAGAAGCAAAAAGGGGCAAGGAACTACTTCTCCCTTCGAGCTTCTGGAGTGACAGTGGTCCTGCTAGTTTCAGATTTCTATTCTCCAGAACTGTGAGAGAATAATTTTATGTTATTGGAAGGCACCACGTTTGTGGAAAGTTGTTACAGCACTCTCAGGAAGCTTAATATAGTCTCTAAGGATATACAAATTCTTGCCCAGAAATTTATGAAATTGAACAGGGAGTGGTTCAGAAGAGAGCTTTCTTAGATATAAGATTGGCTTTTTGAGGGAGAACGTGGGCTATTTTAACAGTAGAATCTTGTGCTTATATCCCTGCCAATCTCTCTGAGATCTTTAATACTACTGAAAATTCCAGAAGTGAACCTAGAAATCAGAATTAATTAAATCAGAGAATAACCTCATAGCTGCTTTGGCAGACTCTTCAGGTTAGGGATGATATTTATTTCCTTGGTTTAATATGGGGACTATTGGCTCTGGGTTAAAAAGTAGACTCTGAACTCTTGCCAATCTCAAGAATGTATCTGCTAAGAAGGACTCCTTGTAGTGAACTGGACCCAAATTCATAAAGAGAGTCTACCAGCCATGTTTGCAGAGGCCTCTCATGCACACCCTGTGTTGTAAGAGATGCCTGCAGTCCTGGCATGATGCCTGGTGCTTGGAGCAACAAGGTCATCAGAAGCAGGTGTGGACTTGCACACAAGGACACATTGTAGGGAGGGCACAAACGCCTGACCAATTCTGAGACTTCTTGCTCTAGGGATGAGGATGGGAAAAGCATACTTGAGAAGAGATAGCTGAAAACACGGTGGTGGCCTTGAGGTTGAATGTGGGAACCGGCTGTAGTTTGTATATACTAACTTGATAGTAGCTAATAATAAACTATAAAGCAAACATTGTAAGAAAGAATAAAGAGCCATGGAAACAGGGGTGGGGAATGCTAGCATTGCCATTTCTTGCCATTCCTCCTCTCCCTTATTCATGTTAGTAAATGCATTTCCAGACTCCGACTCTTCTTCCAAACCATCTCCACAACAATTGGCGCCCAACGTGGGGCATGAAGAAGAGGGTGCAGAACTACACTGGAAACCGAAGGGGCAAGTCTGCTCAGAGTAAGCGATACCTTCGGCAATAGTTTTAGCACCGAAAGGGGAATATCCGCTCAGAGAAAGTGGTACCTTTGGCATAGTTTTTTAGCAGTTTTCTTTATTTCCTTGGCACATTGCCAGATCACACTGGAAGCCAAAAGGGATAAGTTCGCTCATAGGTAAGCGATACTTTCGGCATTGCTTTAGCATGGGGAATTTACCGTCAAAGGTAGAGTCCCAATATATTAAGTTGTTACAACACTTATTGTTGTCTTCAGGAGTAGAGTGAAGAAAAGTCGATTTTATGAATTGTTTTTATATATAGATAGACATTGCTACTGGTTCAAGCCAGAGGGAAAATACCAATTAAATGCTAAAGTGTGAAAACAAATCATAGGAGCTTTGCGGAGAGCTCATCAACAGGAGGATCCCATCCCTGTTTCTGTTTGGTCTTTATGCACTGTAATTTCTCAGGCTTTACAGCCTCTGCAACTGACTTGGCAACACGCCAAGAAGAACTTGCACCTGTTTATGAAAATCCTATAGAAATAGAGTCTAAAAATGAGCAAAAGGAATTTACTGAGTCTTTATCTGAACAGGAATGTGCGGGACACATTCCTCCTAATAAAGAATTATATCAAGATTTTTTAGCCCAAGTAAAAGCAATAAATCAAAGGTTGAAGCAACTGCAATCGGGGCCAACTAGAGGATATTTTCAAGAGCTTAGAAAGTCCTCTGCACCACCTGTAAATACTTTATTTAGGGCTAAGCCTTCAGTTGCTGGTCCTGTTTTATTTACTTTTCCCCTTTCACCTGAGTTAACTAAGGCAATAATGGATGAAGAGAGTAGTCGAGAAAATCTTCCTAGACAGACAGCTACTCCCTTAGTTAATAGAGTTCCCTATAATGAGACAGGCATTTCCCCCCAATGATCAATTTCCTCAGGGGGTATCAATGTACAATATACTCCATTAGAACATAAATTCCTAATTAATCAATATGGTATACAGTTCACTTATGTAACAGGTCTTTTAAACATTATAGCCACAGAACCACAATTATTAGGGTCAGATTGGGAAACTATTATAAAAACTGTGTTAGAGCCAGGTCCTTATTTGCAAATGAAAACCCAGGGGAGAGAGGAAGCCCAGCAGGTAGCTCGTAGATACGCTGCACGTAACCCTCCAGGGGCTACTCTTGAAGAGCTGACAGGTACAGGAAACTTTACTACCCTTGAGCAGCAATGTCACTCGACAGAAGAAACCTTGCTACAAGTGAAATTAATAATGTTAAGAGCTCAGTCTCCAGTTGAGACACCTAGGAAGCATCCTCAATTGTTCACTAAAATTACACAGAGTCCTGGGGAGAGTTATACTGATTTTTTTTGTCTGGGCTACATATGGCCATTGTCAGGGCAGTGGTTCTTCCTGAAGTCCAAGATTTACTCTTAGAGTCTTTAGCTTATGAAAATGCAAATGCAGAGTGTCAAAGGGCTTTAAGACCCCTGAAAGCTCAAGGGGCACCTTTAGAAGAATATATTAAGGCTTGTCATGATATTGGCTGTTTGACACATCAAGTTAATCTGTTAGCAGGAGCTTTACAAAAAGGTTTCAAAGTTCTCAAATGAAATGTTATCAATGTGGGAAATTAGGGCACTTTTAAAGGGACTGCAGAAGAGGAAATAAGGAAGGAGGAAAAGTGATGTATGCAAAACCCCCTTGTAGGGGACAGGCTCTCACTGAACCCTGTCGGAGATGTGGGAAAGGATATCATTAGGCTAGTGACTGTAGATATCAAAAAGACAGATATAGAAACTGGTTGTCGGGAAACGGGAAGCAGGGCCCTTGCCCCCGGGGCCCATGGGAAAAACAATTTAGGGTTTTAGTTTCCCGTCCACTCAGGTCTTCCCCATCAAATGATGCAGAATCAGAACCCACCAGGCAGTGTGTTAGAGATCTAATTCATGCTACTACAAAAAGTACTGCCTTAGATATTCCTACACCTCAGCATTTTACTTTAATTCAGGCTGGAGGGGTGTACAAATTATCAACAAATATTTTTTGGACCTCTGCTTAAAGTAATAGTAGGCTTAATAGTAGGACGAAGTAGTTATACTTCCAAGGGAAGTTTTGTTCATACTAGAGTAATCAATAAAGATTATAAAGGAGAGATAAAAGTTATGTACCAGGAGAAAGATTTGCTCAAATGTTATTAATATCTTATATTCAAGGGAAAGCTGCTCCAGTTAAAAGAACTGGAGGAATTGGGAGTACAGGGAAACAGATATTCTGGCAAACTATGATTGGTGAACAGCGTCCTAAATTAGAAATATCTATTAATAGTATAGAGATTAAAGGCTTAACACCAGAGCAGATGTTTCTATTATTTCTCTACAATCTTAGCCATCCCAATAGTTATATAAACCTGTGCAAACACATTTCACAGGAATTGGACATCTTACAGAAATTTTTCAAAGTGTTAACCTGCTGAATTGCCGTAGTCCTGAGGGGCAAGTAGCTTCCTTTAACCCTTATGTTGCTAACATTACAGTAAATTTATAGGGAAGAAATTTATTACAACAATAGGGAACGTCTTTAAACATTCCTACTTTCTCACAGGCTACTCAAAATATCATGTTCAATATGAATTATAATCCTTTCAAAAGTCTAAGTAAGACGGAAGAAGGCACTGTAGATCCCTTGTCCACTTCTCCAAACTTCAACATAGTTTAAGGTTTCCAGATTTAGAGTAGAGGCCACTACTCAGCACTTCGCCCTTCTGCTTAAATAGCTCAGTGAACAGCCTGTCTAAGTCAAATAGTGCCCTCTGACAAAAGAAAAATTAGAAGCATGACAGCAATTAGTAAATAAACAATTAGCCAGTAATCATATTGAACCCTCCTCTTCTTCATAGAGTTCACCAGTATTTGTTATAAAAAAGAAGTCAGGAAAATAGAAAATGTTAACAGATTTAAGAAGAATCAATACTGTCATTTAGCCTGTGGGAGCTTTAAAACCTGGGCTCCCTAACCCCGCATTAATTCCCTGAAATTAGTTTTTAAAGATTATAGATTTAAAAGATTGTTTTTACACTATCCTTTTACAGCCTCAGGATAAAGAAAAGTTTGCATTCACAACACCTACTTTAAACAAAGTTCAGCCTACTCAGTGATATCAATAGGAAGTATTACCTCAAGGCATGCTTAATAGTCCTATCATGCGCCAAGCATTTGTGAATATGCCTTTGCAAGAAGAAAAGGAAAACTTTCCTCAGGGACTTGTGTATCACTACATAGATAATATTCTTTTAGGGCATAAAAAAAAGAAATATTAAAATAAATGTTTTTATTTAGAAAAATTGCTCTAAAAAAGTATAGGCTTGAGATGGCTTCTGAGAAAATACAAGAGTCTATTCCTTATTAATATTTAGGATATAAAATTTCATAACAAAACACTACTCTTCAAAAGATAAAAATTAGATGGGATACTCTCAATACTCTTAATGATTTTCAAAAATTATTGGGCAATATTAATTGCTTTGTCCTTCCCTCGGTATCTTCACATATGCTTTAACTAATTTGTTCTCTATTTTAGAAGGGCCCACTGCATTGGATAGTCCTCGGGAACTAACGGTGTTGGTGGAAAAGGAATTTTGAATGCTGTATTATTAAAAGACATTCTTGTACTCAAAAACTTGTATTGCTCAGGTTTCATTATTGTGTGGTAAGGGTTCTTTCTTTAACTTGAAATTTAAAAACTATTAATAATTTACTTTATTTTTATTAGTTAATCTAAAACTTAGGACGTTTTAGCATAGAGTCAACAGTAAAATTAAAAAAAAAAGAGTGAGGCGGGGTAATGACTAAATTACAAATTTCGGTGCTTTTTAAGGTACCTTTCTGTTTCAGTTTTTGTTGACCGGTCACTAGGGGTCTGTGGAGAGACTGGACGCAGTCATATCTCCCCGACCATGGCCAGGCTGCGGGACACCGCCTCCTGTGCCCTGTTGTCGGGTTCTGTTTATTATCTCTGGTCTTGTCTAGGTTGTAGGTGGCAGATTTCTCTGGGTCCACCTACACCCTGGTAATTGTTCTTGTCTGAGTGTTTGTTTTTGTCTGAGTCTCTTTTTGTGTTCTCTGCGCAAGTGATGTGGGGGGGGGCGGATATGGAATACCGTAAGACAAAGGTTTAATAGAGCATTATATACTTTGAATTTTTTAAATTAAGGTGAACAATGTAACATAGCGGCCCATGGACATTAGGTGAAACAGGCCAATTAGCCTCTACAGCAGCCTGTATACTACAAAGATCTGAAAGGGCATTAGGTGCCTGCTGGGGTACTGAAATGGGGCCGAGGTTTTGTTTATATTTCTACAGGAACAGAGAAGCTTTGGGTCCCAGCCAAGGCTCTGGGAGTGGAGAAACATGGTGGGTTGTCAGTGAGTCAGGTCAGGAGATGATTCCAACTCCCCTATTCCTAGCAATGATGGTCCTGATTATGGCACAGAACTTATGATACTAATGGGCCTCTCAGGCCTGAAGAAGAAGGGAAAATAATTGAGAACTATATGGTGGAAATGGAAGGGATGCCAATTTGCATAGGAGCTGGAGAGCACTGTTTACAGCTAGGTGCTCAAACATAGTTGACAATTTTACAGACTTCTGAACAGAATACCGGGGTAGGTCACTTGCTTTTTTTTTTTTTTTTTTTTTTTTTTAAGTATAGAAGGATTTTAAAATGTTACAGAACCTGTGGATGACACTGCTCCACCTGATTTGCCGTGGTATGCCACTCCGAAAATTCAGGTGCTTGAACATTAGGTTCAGTGGACTCAGTATTGAGCTGAACAGGCTCGGGTTTTAGTTAATACTTCCTATAGAAGAGTCATTGATTAGAGTCCTTCTGGCTCTGCTCGAACAAAAGGAGAAAAAGTAAGTTTACGGTGGCACCAAAAGGTAGAGAACGGTTCAGTAAGCATTTCATCAGATAAAACTAGCAATAACACAGTTGTCTGGCACAATAGAGGGTTTCCCCCCACATCTCAACTACCCCATCAAGGGCTACAGAATCATGTATAGAAGTTAGGAGCTGCTTTATTTCCCATACATGCCTGGAAGGGTTCCGTAAATCAATCTGGGAGTTCGTTCTTCTCATGTCACCTTTCATCAGAATCTTACTCACTTTGCTCGAGCCTGTGTTCGGCTCCCCTATATCATTATGAAGGGTACAGAGGGGTGGAATGAAACTTTAGGTTATGTTTCGTGTAAATACTGTTCTTTTTACACTTGTATTAACTCTTCTATTACTTTTAACAAGTCACGTGAAAGCTTATATATTATTAGAGCTAGAACTGGAATATAGATGTCAGTTAAATTGTCTGGACCCTGCCACTATGATATTGCAGCAACTGATGGACCATGTTAAAAGAAGAACTAAAAGATTCCTTGGCATGTTAATTGCTGCTGTCATAGGTATTATCATTGTTGTTGTTGCTGCTGCTGCTGCTGCTGCTGCTGCTGCTGCTGCTGCTGCTGCTGCGACTGGAGTGGCTCTGCATCAATCTGTACAGACCGCTGAATTTATTAGAACCCAGCATCGGGATGCTAAACAATTACGGACTTCTCAAAGACAAATAGACTCTGTATTGCAAAGTCTAATAGCAGATTTGCAGCAAACAGTTATATTGTTAGGAGATCACATTGTTAGTTTGCAGAAACGGATACAACTTAAATGTGATTGGAATACTACTTCCTTTTGTATAACTCCTGTACAATATAATGAAAGCATGTTTAAATGGGATAAAGTAAGGCAGCATATTTTAGGGTATGGTAATGCTTTAACCTTAATTATAGACTTACAAACACATATTGCTGACACGTTTCAAAAACAGCTTCCTGAATTACAGGGGATCGCAATGCTACAAACTATGGTCAATAGTATTGAAGACTTACATCCTATTCCACAAATTCATGGGTTAATGGGCACATCTATTGCTTCTTGGATAGTAATTTGTTTGTTACTTGTTTTTCTTTACCTGTCTGGAAGAGATTCGCAAGAAGCCAAAGATTAAGAAAGACTCAGGCCTCTGTGTCCTCAGTAATGCTGAATAAAATTCAGCAGAAAGAAAAGGGGGATATGTTGTAAGAGATGCCTGCAGTCCTGGCAGGATGCCTGGTGCTTGGAGCAACAAGGTCATCAGAAGCAGGTGTGGACTTGCACACAAGGACACATTGCAGGGAGGGCGCAAGCGCCTGACCAATTCTGAGACTTCTTGCTCTAGGGATGAGGATGGGAAAAGCATACTTAAGAAGAGATAGCTGAAAACACGGTGGTGGCCTTGAGGTTGAATGTGGGAACCGGCTGTAGTTTGTATATACTAACTTGATAGTAGCTAATAATAAACTACAAAGCAAACATTGTAAGAAAGAATAAAGAGCCATGGAAACAGGGGTGGGGAATGCTAGCATCGCCTTTTTCTTGCCATTCCTCCTCTCCCTTATCCATGTTAGTAAATGCATTTCCAGACTCCGACTCTTCTTCCAAACCATCTCCGCAACACCCTGTATCTGGGAAAAGCCATGAATTGAGCTGTTAAGCCTTCTGCATTGTGTTCCTGCCATCTGAGCCAAACCTTATAGAGCAGCATATGGTACTGTATTTCCACCAATGAGACTGCAACCTTCCTTGTCCAATTGGAATTACGCAGCTGTATCCCCACTTGCATCTTTATCAACCAGAGTGGCTTCTCAAAATCCACTTACGATGGCGCTTTTTGGATGAAACTGTGTGAAGTTGGGGACACCATTTGCCTAGAAATGGATCAATCAGGGATCAGGGCTGGGAACTTCTCCCGATGTAAGTCAGCCTTCCCTCCATCTCCAGGAGTGTACTTTCTGCTGCATTTCCCTGACTTGAGCTGTGAAACTGGAGCCATTTCTCTTAAATAGAGTTCCTCTCTTCACCTCATCCCGGATTCAGGACTCCTGTTGGCACTGAATTGGTGGCAGTGACTCTTGTTGACCGGTTCAATGTACTTTTTCAATAAAGCTAAATATTGTTGTTATATTGAGAGATTATGCTCATCATTTTATGTGAAAATGTACTTCCTTTTATAAACATAGTAGTAGGCAGTTTTAAAAATTGCCTTCATTTGGCAAAATAAGAAAATTGGCAATCTTGTATTTTCCTCTAAATATTTTCAAAAGATTTATGTGTGTAAGATCTGGAACTACTAGTCCAGAGTAAGAGAAAAGAGAAAAGAAGACTAACTGTGTAACGCCTAGTAAGTCGATTTAGATTGAACAAGGTAAATGCCCTTTCTAAAAGAGCATTGGCAGGAATACCTAAGTCTCCTTTGGGAGTCAGGGAAGGCTTCACCGAGGAGGTAACATTTGAGATGGGGCTTTATAGATCAGCAAGGGAGAGACTGCAGGGCCTTCCAAACAGAATTTATAATGCAACTGACAGCACAGAGCATACACACACACACAAAAAGCTCTACGTGTCTAGCAGCTCTGAGTAGCCTGGTGGCTGTCGCGTAGAATTCTTGGGGTTAGACGATCAGAAATGAGATGGGGACTGTCTTTCTCTACTTGGCCGGTTTTCCTTCCAGCTCATTGCACAGTGCCGGGCACACAACTGCAGGACCTCAATAACTACTTGTTTATTTGGGACAGGGTGCTCGACTGTATTGGGAACCAGGGCATCTGGATTCCTTCTCACGCACCCACAGTGTGACCTTGACCAAGTCCCTTTTCTAAGGGCTGCAGCTTGCGGTTTAGTAATCGGCCAGCGGAGGAGGGTGTCGGCTCCAAGCGCCTGGCTTTCTAGCGCCTGGAATATCTGATTGGCTGCGTGGAGGGCGGGGCGGACAGCGCCTTACGGGCCGGCGGAGGTTCAGTTCTTCCTCCGCTCCAGCAGAGGGCGCTGGGAGAGGATCAGCGCGGCCGTTGTCGGGTTGAGCTCAGGGCGGACTGCAGTAGTCCGGGTCTGTGAGCGCAGTGGGCGGGGCGGGGCAGCCTCGGCGGGGCTGGGCTGGGCTGTGCTGGGCTGGGCAGCGCAGCGGCGGCGGCCACTGGGCCGGCTGCAGAGGCCGCTGGAGCAGCGTCGTCAGCACTCCTGGAGCAGCGACTGGCAGACGCGCTCGGCCTGCTAGGGAGCCGCAGCGGGCACACCCCGGCTCTGCGGTGACAGGGACAGGTTAGAGTGGGGGCAAGGGCGGTCGCGAGAGCAGCCGGGGGCCAGAGAGGGAACACGAGCCCTGCCGTCTCCAGCCATGTCCGACGAGGCGTCGGCCACCACTTCATACGAGAAGTTTCTGACCCCGGAGGAGCCCTTCCCGCTTTTGGGACCCCCTCGCGGGTTGGGCACCTGCCCTAGCGAGGAGCCGGGCTGCCTAGACATCAGCGACTTCGGCTGCCAGCTGTCCTCTTGCCATCGCACTGATCCGCTCCGCCGCTTCCACACCAACAGGTACAAACTGCTGCTGGGGACAGGGGCGGGTTACTTACACCCCTTTCTCAAGCCGGGGACCACCGGATCGCCCAAGAGCTTGGCGTTCCGCCCTGGGTCTGTGCTTCTGTTCGCCCCCTCCCCCATCCTTCTCTGACCGCTGCTCATTCCCGGGCTCTTTCGCTCTCCCTGTTTTTCACCCCTGCCCTCCTGATTTTCCTTTCGGCTGTCATTTTACTCTTTCCCCCCATTTGTCTTCTGACGTTAGCGACCCCTCCCTTCCAACTCCGTCCCCCGTCTGTCCCCTGCGAATCCCAAACCCCCCACCCTTAATATTTAGCTGCTCTTGTGTTTCCATCCACTGGCAAAAGTTTAACCCCTTCCATTTCCGATATGCTATAGGGCGTGTTGCGGATGGCTCAAAATCGATCCGTGGATCTTTTGAAATGTGGCACTTTTTAAGCTAGAACATCCCTTTTCCCAGGCCATTAACCTGTTTTACAACCCTATTTCCACTCCCATCCCCCTCCCCTTTTTTTAGTGAAGCCCTGGGAAACCAGACAATTCTTTGCTCCGTCCCTCCCTCCATGCCCCTCTCCCCCTTTACCAACTCTGCCTTCGCGCTTTAGGCCCTGACAAAAACTATAAGCTTAAATCTGGAAGATTCCTTCATGTGGTGTATGTATCCCTCTGTTCGCTCCCTCAGTAGAAGGATGGAGCTAGGCTTAGGATGGGCTTGCTTATACAAATTTATTCAGAGTGTGCATCTCCTAACTGGTTTTATTGGAAGGGAGTGTTCTCTCACGCAAACATTTATGCGTTGTACCAAATGTGGGGTGTTTAAAGATGTTTTAAACGTAGCCCCAACCTTTAATATAGGTGGACGTTTGAGATACATATTCAGAGGCCTGGGAGGGTTTGTGAAGAACAAGGGAGGAGAGGGGTTCAGCTACAAAAAATACTGGAGTTGAATTAAGGAGTCTAGTTCAGATTTCTGATCCAGTTTACAATATGAGCATGAACAAATCCTTCCACATATTAATGTCTTTTCTTATGATCCCTACCATCTCTTACATCAGTCTACACAGGTTTACTGAGCTTCAGCCAGATACAAGGAATGTATAAAACATGATTCTTACCTACCTAAAAAAAAAGGTATATACTCAGGGAGCAAGGTGTTATAAACAGTCGTATAGAACATGAGTATGACACATTTGAAAAGAAAGAGGTAGTAAATGTGTTATGACTATTCCAAATCCCAATTGCAAAAATGAGGAACCTGAGGCCCAGAGAGAAAAGGCTGAATTCAGTGTCATAAAACTGAGTTAGGCAAAACACCAGGACTATTCCTTTGGAGCGAGTGCTGAAACTTGGAGCAGAACTAACGTTTCCAGTGTTACAAATGGTTGTCATAGTTTCTTAGACTGTCTCACAGAAGCCTTTTTAACCCGTGAAATGACTAGATCATGAATGCAACATTCATGAAATTAAGTGTGCTTAAGATTGTATAAGTTGGAAAATAGTATAAAAGAATACTTTCGCACATGTTTGATATGTAAGTTTTGTAGCATTGCAGCAGGAAAGTGAAATGATTTCAGAATTATGTTGCTCTGATGTTGAGGGCAAAGGAGTGGAGACAGATGCTTAGGGTAAGCACTGCCAAAATGGGTTGAGGTGATGGTGACTGAAGCAAGGAGAATTAAACATTTCTTACAGCTTGTTTGTTCTTTCTCCTCTCCATTTTTTCCTACCCATTTTCTTAGAGACCACGGTAAAGTCAAGGCTGTTTTGCAGAATGGAGCAGTGAAAATAGAGGTGAAGGTTCCTGTTCAGCCCTTGTTTTTCCAAGTCAGACATTATTTTTCCTAGTTACTGCCCGCTTTTTAAAAACCTCCCTCATCAAACCCTACTTTTCACAAGGCTTGAACTGGCAGTAGGAGGTCTAATGTATTTTACTCTGTATCCTTTTCAGCAGAGATTAGGGGAACCAGAATTAGCAATACTTATAGCAGATAATGTTTCTGCCCTGGGCTACCTTGCTTTTTAAATCCTTTTTCTTTCCAAAATGTTCTCTGCCTTCTTATCCCTCCTCAAGATGGTGTTTGAGAGGACCATATGCTTCTAGCCATTTCTTTTCAAGGAGAAGCCAAGAGCTAAATCATGTAGGTGGGCAAAGTTTGGGGAATTCTTTTATTTTGGAGTTTTACATGTAACATTTTTCCTCACATCACATCATTCACCAATTCAAGCAACAATCTAAAAATAAGATCTGAATAGTTAGGTACAGGTATTCTACTTTGGGTTTAGTCATTATAAAATAAATTTCATTGAAAGTAGAAATCTTGTCAGTGGATTGACATTGTTTTACCTTAATTTTGCTTCTTCCATGTTACTTGATAAGAAAACTGGTGATTGTTTAAATAATGCTCTTGATAAGGGCCTTAGTATGATGACAGTTTTGTGGCTGTTCGTTTATTGGACTCTGGACAACATTTGTAACCTTCATTAACCAGGAGAGTCAGGCACTATTACTTGTAATCCCTAAGGTTAAGAATGTTTGCAGTGTTCAGATTAGAGTCACCTGTGAATTAGGTTGTTTCACTGTTCATAAATTATATGAACACAGCCAATTTCCTAAGAATTCTTACTTTCCTGGGAGTATCTTTTAGGATTTTGTGACCAAGTAGGGTTTGTCTGGAATTTTGAAATAAATTTCAGTAAGCAAAAAGACAATTTTTTTTAATTGAAATGTCAGTATGGAGTATATACAGTGATTAAGATATTTTTCTTTGGTTTTGGGGACAGGATTTTTCTGATGTAGTTGTGTATCTTCTCTTATTCTTTGTTCACCAGAACCTCCACCATCATCAGAAAAGAATGTCATTTAGCAAATTGAAAAAAAATTATAATGATATTAGTGGATCCTATAATTAAATTGAGAGATGAAGGTGATTAATACGAACTACTCGATGTGTTATTTTCTTTATCTTTCAGGAGTACATCAACAATTGTATATTGAACGAATGTGAAAAGTGGATGGGAGGACAGTGCCTCACTTTTGTATACCCTATTGGCAGGATAGAAAATGAACAATTGTATAAAGCAGATACTCAGTTATGTGATTTTTTAACCCTGTTTTCAACCAGAAAAACAACAAGGCTACTGTGTACCTTTGTACTACCCACAGTTTTCCTATCTTGATGTAGAATTAGACATGCAGAAGAGCTATGAGTTGCAGGTGGGAGAACCACATTCCATAAAGTGAGATAGGTTACAGAGACAGAAGGAATTTGGTTTGGGGACTTGTTGAGATGAGATAAGAATGGGAATTGGGCTTTGGGTAACTATCTAGGCTAGAAATGTAGATTTGGGAATAATCAGACATTACAATGGGATGACATGAGTAGAACTGAGTTACAGAGGTTGAGATGGTAGATGAAACTTTTCAATAAGCTTAAGGAAAGGAAGGCGAGGAGGTGTGGTGATATTAGAAAAAGTAAAGCAAAGTTTCTTTGTGTTTTTTTTTTTCTTGTTTAGTTTTTCTCCAAAAATAGATATTTTAGCTCCTTAGAAGCATCCCACAGGAAAGGGAGAAATTGAAAATATAAGAGAGGGCAAGATGATGAGATGGATGGGATGAACTCAGGAGTCCAAATGAAAGA
This sequence comes from Cynopterus sphinx, assembly GCA_030015415.1. Classification (NCBI taxonomy): domain Eukaryota; kingdom Metazoa; phylum Chordata; class Mammalia; order Chiroptera; family Pteropodidae; genus Cynopterus; species Cynopterus sphinx. The sequence goes on from CM057388.1 coordinate 57,187,167, forward strand.
ATTAGTGTTAGAAATGAACTGGAATGTTTTTATTGTCAAGACTGTAGAGAGGGTAGGAGGGATGTGTGATGATCCCAAGACAATTGAGGTCATTTGGAGGAGAGCTGGGAATTGGAATGAGTAGGTAAGGAGGTTGTGTTATCTCCTCTTACCTGGGACCTTAATAGCCTGTTGGACTCCAGAGGAGTAGTGGAGGTTATGGTGGCTGTGTGGGGATTCTGGCAGGGAGCCATGTGATGACAGGGGACTGTTCCTTGAGAATGAATGCGTGGTATGGATTTGTTCTCAGCTTTACCTTATAATTAAAATTTGGTCAGCAAGCCTAGTTATCAAATTACATCCACTTCATTGGGATTCTTTTCAACATTTTTAAGATATGGAGAAAGACTTCTTTGTGAATAATTTTATAATTATGTCTAGGATTTTCTTAGGTAGCTTTCTCTTAATGGAATAAGGTGTAATGTTACGGCTTTGTAACTTAGAATAGTTTATTGCTAAGCACATGCACACAGTGATCATTTGTTACACTTTTGAAACCTACTGAACAGTCTAAAAGAATCACACTTAAATTTTTATTATGAAAATTCATTATAGAAAACTGTGGGCATATACAAAACTATAAAGACCATTCATGATCCCTTTCACTAAAGATAACTGTCCACATTTTGATGTTACTTTTAATGTTCTTTCTATGTATCTATAATTTTTAAAAATCAGGATCAGGCAGTATATGTAATTTGTGGCCAGGTTATTTGCAGTTATATTGTGTTTTACTTTTCAATAAATAGTCTGAATGTATGGTTTTTAATTATAAAACACTGGTATTCATATATATTATTTAATTATCACCTATGTTTTGGAGGCATTTATTTTCCCTTTTTTTTGGCTATTATAATATTGTTTAGACATGATTGTACCTACATGATTTTTTTCCCAAATTTCTATTCAGAGAAACCAATAGATTCCTAGAAAAACAATTACTGAGCCTAAAAGAATGAAACTTTTTAAAGCTCTTCAGATATGTTACTAGATGACTTTTCAGAAAGATTATCCTAGTTTAACACTCTCAACAGCAGTGGATAAAGGTACTTCCTACTTTGTTTTTATCTACATTGCCTTAAAATAATAATAAAAGTATTTACAAATTAGAATTAAAAAATTCTAATAGTAAAAAGTGCTATTTTTCTCTTTTGTAAGTGGTTTGTTTCAAGTATGAGCCCTGTTTCCTTGCCACTGTTAACTAAAAAGAAAGAAAGAATAAAAAAAGAGCAAAGGCTTCTAAGAATACACAGAACCCTGTTATATCTGTTATAAAGACATGGATTTGCAAAACTGAGGAACATACTGATTTTGCCCTAAGATAAGAACACAAAACCAATAATAAATCAAGTCTGCAAATTCTTGACTCCCTTGTTAGTTATCTGATCATCTGATTATTAAATATGGCAGTTTTTTAAAAAGGAAAGTCATTATTACTCATAAAGTGAGAAAGACATTTCTATTAAGTTTTACAAACTGAAAAAAACTTCTCATTTAAAACAATTACTTAACAGCTTTTGCTAGTGCGTAACACAGTAGCAGTACTCGGCACATAGAAGATACTGACTAAATGTCTGTTGATTCGGTGGTGAAAAAAGGTTTAAAAATGTTATATACAATTTGAAGACAAGAGAAAAAATTGTTCACCCAGGACACAATGTAGATATGGTTTACCTGTGTCCAAGACAGAACTTACGATTGCTATTCACAGCTTTTATATTATCTTATTGCATGACCTGCACATTTTGGTTAATTCTACTAAATTTATTGATTTTTTAAAAAATGAGGACGCTGCCTACTGAGCAATCATGTGATGAAACTAGGTAATAGTGAAACTAGGTATATTCTTGGATTATTAGATGAATTTTAGATTTTTGCCTATTTATAAAAATTTATTGTCCTCTGCTTTTATATTTACTGAACCAAAATAGTTTAGAGTGTGTGTGTCTCTGTGTGTGTTTCAATGCTTTAAAATACTCTACCTTTAGCTCAAAGGAAAAGGTGCTATAGAATTTGTTGGGTTGCCTGAATTTTGTAAATCAAAAACTTTGGAATTAACCTTAGTCATACAAAATAAGAGGGTGAGTTAAAAAAATGAGATACACAATTAAAGAAAACATTGCATTTAATGAAGGATAAGAAACAACCTAATAGTAAGTAAATAACAGGCATTTCTTCAGGAAGTCATTATTTCAGTATCTTATTAGTATCTTAGTATTGAATATACTAAATCATTATCTTAGAAAGATTAATTCCCTAGGCTACTGCCAAAACAATGAAAATTATCTCATTACTGGCATAAAGCTAGTGGAAATTTATAAAATAAAGCAGATTTATAGATTTTAAGAACAACAACAAAAAACTTTATTCCTGCAACAGATACTACCAACAAAATGTTAATATCTTTAATGCATAAATAACTCTTTACAGAATCAATAAGGAAAACATTAACAGAGAAAAATGCTATAGTGAACTAGCTAATAAATATTTTTAATTTTGATCTTGCCAATAATCAAAGAATTAAAAAATTGATACAAAAACGTTTTTCTTCTATCAGGTAAATTTTTTTTTAATGAAAATTCCAGTGTTGTTAAGGTTCTGGTGAAATGAGCACTTTTATATGCTGCTTTGGGGAGTATAAGTTGGTGCAGTCTTTCAGAAAAAAATTTGATTAAGTATACTATGACCTTTAGAAATGTTTGCATTCTGTGACTCAGTATTTTCCTTTCAAGTAATCTACCTTGAGAGATTATATATTTGGATAAGTAATTATAAACAAAAAGTTTCATCTCAATATGATTTATAATACCAAAAGAATTGGAGGCAGCTTAAGTATATATTGAAGGAATAAGGTTAAATAAATTGTGATACATTTAATTAATGGCATTTGTTAAAATGTTTTTAAGTAATATATTTTTGGAAATGTTCAGTATGCAATGTTTAGTAAAAAAAAAAGCTGGATACTAAAATATATGCAGAATGCTGATCCTGTAAAAAATATGTATATGTATGCAGAAAATACCAAAATATTATGGATTAATTATTGCTGGGTATTATTGGTCATTTTAATTTTCTTAATTACTCCTTTCTCATTCCAACATCTCTTCAATGATCCTGTATAACACAAATATGTAAAAGCATTTAAATATAAGAGACACTTTTGAGCTTCTTCCTATGTACTTTGTTGGTGCTTTTTCCTGCCCTGCAATGGTTGTCCTCTTCCTTTAACAATAATATTTGCCATCTACTGAGCACTTTTTAGGTCTGCTAAGTCTTCTCTATGTGTCCTCATGTAATCTTCACAATGACTCCATTTTTAAAATGAGGGTACAGGCTTGGTGAAGGATGTGTTTGGCTTAAGATAAAAATAAAAACAGGCTAGTGACAGGCAGAGCAAGAATTTGAACTCGATTTGACTCCAGAGCTTACTCATAACCACTATGCTATGTATTTTGTTTGTGGATGAAGGTTTTACTTTGTTCCTAATTTAAATACATTATTCTTTTAAAATATTTTATTGTAATATTTTCAGACAGGTAGAAAGGTAGAGAAAATAGTGTAATAAACCCTACATACCCATCACCCAGCTTCAACAATTATTCACATATGGCAGTGTGCTTTATCAATACCCCTACTCATTTAACAATCTCTTCCTTATTATTTTGAGAAAATTCCCAGACATATTTCATTCATAAATATTTTAGTATATATCCTTAAAAGGGCTCTTGAAAATAATCACAATATCATTATACCTAAAAACATAAATGTCATAAATATATACTATTAATATCTTTTAATTGGATGGATTCTGTAATTCCTGTTGTTATTTCTTTTGTATTGTACTTTTAAGGTGGAACTTAACTTCTTGTGGAACAAGTGTTGCCAGCTCAGAATGCAGCGAGGAGCTGTTTTCATCAGTTTCTGTTGGAGATCAAGATGATTGCTATTCCCTGTTAGATGATCAAGATTTCACTTCTTTTGATTTGTTCCCTGAGGGGAGTGTCTGCAGTGATGTATCTTCTTCTATTAGCACATACTGGGATTGGTCGGATAGCGAGTTTGAATGGCAGGTAGGTTTTTTTTCCCCCTATGTTGCCATCATTACCCCCTAAATAGATGTATGAATTTCAATTTTGATATTTTCATCTCTACTTCAAAGCAAATTTCTCCGGTGTTTATTCAATCCTACAGATTCTCTGATATCATTAAGAATTAGGTAGAATATGTATCCTTTAGTTTTGCTAACATACCTTTTAGGCTTCTGATGCTACAGATATCCTTTTGTAAATTTTGGTGTAATTTAATACTTGTATAATGTTGCCATTATTATGTATCATCAGTACCTTTCCATGCATGAATCTAAGCCAATTTACTCTTTCTACATTATAATAAAAAGGCTTCGTGTCCTTTTAGTCACAGTATCCTTATATCAGGGTCATGTTACATATCTAGGATCACAAACCACTATTATCATGAATATATAATTTTGAGTCCTGTTATCAGACATACAATATAAGTTTTTATTTTGTATTCTCTTCCTATGTAGGTATGTTTTTTGCCTGTTTGTCTTCTGGTGGCATGAATACCATGTAAAATGTCTTTGTGGCCAATTGTTTGGAACCAATTCCTTATAAAGAGCACAGTCTCTCAGAAAATGTAGCTCTTGTTATTACAACATCCATTTTCTATTTGCAAAACACTGACATTTAAAGAAGCTTTCCTCGCATACAGCAAATGTTGTATTCAACAGATACCTGAATGTTTACTGTTTTTGCAAGCCATCTAAATACCTCAGGTTGTATTCCAAAAGAGGAATCAAATATTATTTTTTATTTCCAACAATTTTTAATAAAAAAAATCCAATGGCATAAAATTAAAAATAGGAGTCACTGAGTCCCACTGCACTGTGGTTAAGCACTGTGAAGAGCTGGTGCAGATACAAGTGAAAACATACACAGATGGGATCGTACTTAAGCCACTGTTTGGCCCTTTGCTTTTTCAACTAATATTGCTTATTCTTTTTGATGGCTGTATCACAATTTAATCAGTTCTTTAATAATGGATATTTAGATTGGTTTCAGTTTTTTCTTGTTATAAACAATGCTACCCTGAAAGTTAAGTTTTTAAAGAGGATAAATAATCTATAACCCCTATTTTTCTATTTTATACAATTTCAAAGGCTTCTATTTTATATATAGTTATACATACGATTTGAGTCAAAATTATGATTTTTTTAAACTTAAAAAATGAGATAAATTTTACCATTTAAGTACTTTTAAAGAGAATAATTTGGCAGTTTTTAATATATTCATAATGCTGTGCAGCCATCACCACCAAGTCCAGGATATTCCCATCATGCCAAAAGGAAATCCATACCCGTTAGCAGATAGCCCCAAGTCCTCCTGCTCCCATCACCTGGCAATCACTAATCTTTAGCTTTCTCTGTGAATTTGCCTTTCTGGACGTTTCACACAAATGGACTCGTATATGTAGCTTTTGTGTCTGAGTTCTTTCACTTAGCATATTTTCAAGGTTCATCCATATTGTAGCATGTAACAGTACTTCATTCCTGTCTTAGTCAGTTTAAATTGCCATAACAAATACCATAGGTTGGGTGGCTTAAACACCAAACATTTATTTCTATAGTTCTGGAAGCTGGAAGTCTGAGATCAAAATGCTAGCATGGGCAGGTTCTGGTTAGGGCCCTCTTCCTGGGATTTAGATAGCTACCTTTTACTGTGTCTTTACAAGGAATGGAGAGAGAGAGAGCTCTGGTCTCTTTATCCCTTTGTCAGGTCACTGATTCCATCATGGGGGCTCCACCCTCATGAACTATATAAACCCAATTACCTTCCCAAGGCCCTACCTCCAAATATCATCACGTTGGGATTAGGTCTTCCAGATATAGATTTTGTATGGGAGGCACACAAACCTTCAGTCCATAGCAATTTCTTTCTATGACTGAATATTCCATTGCATGGACACACCACATTTTGTTTATCCATTCATCAGCTGATGGATGTTGGAGTTGTTTCCACTTTGTGGCTGCTATGAGCATTCAGGTACATGTTTTTATATGGATGTATATTTTTAACTCTCTTGGATATATACTTAGGAGTGGAATTGCTAGTTCTGATAACTTTATGTTTAACTTTCTGAGGAACTGCCAAAATGTTTTCCAAACCTTCTGTACCATTTTACATTTTTACCAGCAATACAGTCACACCCCACTTGGCGGTAATACATTTTGAGAAATGCATTGGGAGGCGATTTTGTTGTGCAGACATCAGAGAATGCATATACAAACCAATGGTACAGCTTACTTTACACCTAGGCCTATTGCTCCTAGGCTACAAGCCTATATAGCACGTTAGTGTACAAAACAAAGGTTAAATCAAGCACTAGAGGAAACGGTGCAATCTAGAGGCATGGTAAACACAAGATGTATGAGGCTGCTGCTGACATAACATGGTATTCTGTCTAACAGCAACCTTTTTTTTAATAACTAGAAAGAGTACGCATTAAAATAATGATGAAAATACAGCAGTGTTAATAGAAAAACCAGTAACATTTATTATCATTATTATTACATACTGTACATAATTGTGTGTGCTATACGTTTATGCCACTGGCAGAATAGTGGTTTTGTTTACATTAGCATCACAACAAACATATGAATAATGCATTGCACTATGATGTTATGATGGGTAGGATGGCACTCACTCGGCAATAGGGGTTTTTCAGCTCCATTATAATCTTACAGGACCACCCTCATATATTGAATGAAACGTTATGTGGAGCATAACTATGAAAGTTCCAATCTCTCCACATTCTTGGAGATAACAATCCTTGGTATTGTCTGTCTTTGGTTATAGCCACCCTACTGCATGTAAAGTGGTATCTCATTGTGGTTTTGATTTGCATCTTTCTAATGACTAATGATGTTGAGCATCCTTTCATGTACTTATTGGCCATTTGTGTATCTTCTTTGGAAAAAATACCTATTCAAATCCTTCGTTCATTTTTAAAGTTTTTTATTCATCTTTTATTGTTGAATTGTAAGAGGTCTTTATATCTTAAGGCTACTAGACCCTTATATACATAATTTGCAAAAATATTTCCCATTCTGTAGGTTGTCTTTAAACTTGATAGTGTCTTTTCACTTGATAAATACCCTTTGACACACAAAATTTTTAGTTTTAATGAAATCCAATTTATCTGTTTTTTTCTTTGGATGCTGTGCTTATGATGTCATATTTTCAAAAAAATCACTGGTTATGCAGATTTTCACCTATTTCCTTCTCAGAATTTTAGAGTTATAGTTTTTAAATTTAGGTCTTTGATCCATTTTGAGCTACTTTTTGTTTGTGGTGTAAAATGATCTAAATTGGTTCTTTTGCATGTAGATATCCCGTTCCAGCACTATTTGTTGAAAAGGCTGCATCATTTCCTTATCAAATGATCTTGGTACCTTTTTGGAAAATAAATTAGCTATAAATGTATAGGTTTAGTTCTGAACGCTCATTGACATTTCATTGATATGTATGTCTATCATTATGCCAGTACCACACTGTTTTAGCTAGTCTGGCTTTGTAGTAAGTTTAGAAATCAGGAAGTGAGAGTTGTCCCACATTGTTTTCTTTATCAAGATTGTTTTTTTTTTTTTTCCTATTTGGGGTCTCTTGTGCAATTCTATATGAAAGTTAGGGTTAGGTTGTCCATTTCTGCAAAAAGGGTAGTCAGAATTTTGATAGGGATTGCATTCATTCTATAGATCTATTTAGGGAGTATTGCCATCTTAACAATATGAAATATTTCAGTCCATGAACATAGGATGGGGTATTTTTGTTTCAATTTTCTTTAGTTTCTTTCAATGATGTTCTGTAGTTTTCAGCGTCTAAGTCTTGTACTTCCTTGGTTCAGTTTATTCCTAAATATTTCATTCTTTTGAAGCACTTGTAAATGGAATTGTTTTTCTCATTTTCATTTTGACTGTTCATTTCTATTATATAGAAATACAACTGATTTTTTGTAATTTGATTTTATATCCTGCAACTTTGCTGGACTCATTTGCTAGCTTTAATCGTTTTTGTTTTTGTTTTTGTGTTTGATGTGGATTTTTTAAGATCATGTCATCTATGAAAAGAGATAGTTTGTTTTCTTCTGTTCCAATCTGGATAGCTTTTCTTTTCCTTTCTTAATTTACCTGGCTAGATCTCCAGTATAGTATTGAACAGAAGTGCCAAAAGCAGGCATACTTGTCTTTTTCCTGATGTCAGGGGAAAAGCTTTCATTCTCTCACCATTGAGTATAATGTTAGCTGTAGGTATTTCATAAATTCTCTTGAACATATTGAGGAATTTCTCTTCCTAGTTTGTTCAGTGCTTTTATCTGAAAGGGTATTACATTTTTGTCAAATGCTTTTTCTTCATCTATTGAGATGATCATGCAGTTCCTTTCCTTCATTCGATATTTTAATACAATACATTGATTTTTGTATGTTGTATTCCTGGAATTAATCCTAATTAGTCATGGTATCTAACTCTTTTAATATGCTGCTGGATTTGGTTTGCTAGTATTTTGTTGAGGATTTTTGCATCTGTATTCATAAAGGATATTGGTCTGTAGTTTTCTTATGATTTTTTTGTATGGCTTTGGCCTCATAGAATGAGTTAGGAAGTGTTCTCTTTTCTGCATAAAATATTGCAATAAGATTCTCTCATTTAACATAAACATTTTCATGATCTTCATTATGACTCTTTAAATGACTACATAATATTCCCAATCCTAGATGTGCCAGAACTTGTGAAATCATTCCTCTATGTACATTTGTTTCAGTTTTTTTTTCTATTAAAGATAATGTAGCTGTGAGCATCTTTATCTGGGTACCTTTTTATTCTTCAGTGCCTCATTTTTTAAGTGTGTACTTTGTATTTAAAATCAGACAACAAGGATTCTTAATAAAGTGTAATCAGATGGAGTCCTGATAATTCTGAGAAATAGTTTTCTGCTTATTTCATGTGATTTATTTAGAGTTTTTATAGTGTTGCAAAATGGCAAGGTTTTTTTTCTTTTTTCATTTTAATTGCCAACTTCTTCAGTCGTTTCATGAGCAGAGTGCAGAACTGCCCTCAACCACTCACTGTTCATATACATGACTGACTACAACATTGGAACAAAAAGCAGGCCTGCCTCAGTAATGTGTTTTCCCACTTACGGAATTGGAGGTTGGGTACTCTGTTGCCATGGATATTTGCTATTTAAATATGCTGAAAGGTTTAAAATGCTCTCTTGTCTTTGTGGGACTTCATAATGATGAGCAGTAAATTATCCAAGAAGATAATTGCAAATCATGTGTTAGGATTAATATAGACTAAAAATTGTTGACTATGGTTTAAAAAAAATTCATGTTACCTCTGTTGTGATTAAAAACTGCATCTCTTTAAATCTGCCTTTTTAACATGTTTTGGTTATTGCTAAGTAACTATAAATGATTCATAGATTCTTGGAAGAGAAATACTAACTACTTAATAAGGCAGAATTTTAACCTTAGAATGAAGTAGCATCTAAGCATTTGAAGTAGCCTTGAAGCATTTCGCTTCACCGATAGTTTTCTTTGTAGCAGTCCTTTTATTATTAAAAATATATTTGACTAGACTTAGAGCTTGAGAAATTATTTTATTGTTGAGCAGGAAAGCATAGAAAATTTAAAGAATAATTCAGCTGTCTCTTGAAACCTAGAAGTGCATTTTGAAATTGCACATCAGCTGTTACAGATAGGAGCTTACTCATAAAATTTTGTTGCACATTGCAGAAAATATGACAGAGGTTTGATTTAATTTTTCCTATGTGTTACAATTACTGATTATAATATAAATATACCAAATATTGTTGTCTGTGAAAAATATAGCATGAGAATTATTAAGCATTTTTATCCTGAAATATTTTCTTGGTAATAAATTGGAAAATTGCTGACCTAATAAATATACAGGAGCCCAAACAATTAATTTTTATGTACATCTGCTACTCTCACCCCATATCTCCAATTGACTACTTGACATTTGGACTTGGATGGCCTTATTATTTAATGCTAACCCATTATCTGATGCCAAGTCCTCCATCAGCAATGAAACTCCCAATCATAGTGGGGGGAAAACAGACTCTGCTTTGTGATGTGTATTAGGGTATAGTGACAATGACTATTGTCATTTCAAAGGACACTTGTACTTGCTTCTATCCTTATCACTAAAATTCTCCGTATCCCAAATTGCATTCTCTCATTCCAAAAACCTGCAAGGCAAGATGTCCTTGTATATTTGAAAGCACTAGACTTGTATCCCACTTTAGATGTTACCACTAACCATGTGACCCTCCCTGGACATCACTTTTCCTTCTTTGTAAAATGAGGGTATTAGACTTGAAGATCTGTAACATTGCTTCAAGTCTCTTACTGTAAAAATTGATATGTTTAAGTGTGTCATCCTGAATGGGTTGTATGACTCAAGTGTTGCCAGTTTTCTGCTGCTCTCATGTTGGTCATCTGACTATTGTTCTTATCCATTCAGTTATCGACAGCCTTGCAAATTGTTTTTCATTTGAAATTTTATATGTTCCCATTTTTTCTTTCCATTTTTGCTGGGCCTAGATCAAACAAAAATTGTCTAATTCCAGTCTTTTCTCACTCTATTTTGTTCCCATACAGCTTTTGAACTCAACTTCCTTCAAGACCAGTTTCATCAAGTTATTTCTACTTAGGAAATGTTATTGGCTTACTTCTACATATCATATAACAGTTTCTGGTTTTTCTGTTCGCTTTCAAATTCCTAGCACGATTTTCTGTTTTAATCACATTGGTTTTCTGAACTTCATCCTGTGTTTTTTCCATCTCTTTTACTAAATTATTCCCCATACCTGAATTCCTTTTCCTTTTATTCCTTCAGCCATTTGAGAGACTACTTTGTGAAACTTAACCCAGCTACTTCAGTAACATGTGGCATTCTCTTAGGGTTTATGTTACCTTTTTTAAAGGTCTAAAACCATGGCATGAGATGGAAAAAAGCAAAATATGCCTATTTATTGAGTGTCACCTATGTTCCAGGCATGTTAATTCATTTAAACCTTTCATCAGTCCTTTGACATGGATGGCATTAACCATAATTTATACTGAGGATTCTGAGTTTTCAAAGAAGCAAACTAGCCTCCACAAGATCACATAGCTAGTGAGCAGTGAGGCTAGGATTTGAACTCTAGTTAGGATCTTTTTACTTCCTACTGAAAAAAAAATGGCCAAAGAATCATTGGTTGCCTTTTTTACCACCCCTCACCCTTGCAACAGATACATAAACAGAATTAAAGACAGAGATTTAAGTATTTAATATGGTCTGGTATGTGGTACATATTTGCTAAAGAATTAGATGAAAAATTTTCTTAAATTTTGAAAGTAGATATTTTGAGAGTTCCTTTCTCTACCTAATTTATCAAAGGAGCTTGAAGTAGGAGAGGACTTTATTCTGATGAGTATCTCATTTTCTTTTAGGAACCCTGGGGAGATCTTTAATGTAGTAATGTTTTGATTTGAAGTCATTCAAGGGGAAAATAGCAAAACATTTTTTTTTTTGACATTACAGCCTAACACTGACTAGCTAACCTTAAGGCTAAGGGTGAGCAATTAAAACAGTTTAGTTAATGAGATTTTAAAGGAAGTCATACAAATTGTTGGAATTTACTTATGCACTTGGATTCGTTAATGCCTGTCAAAGTGAAAGTATGGTTTTTAAAAGTAGTATCGAACTTAGACAATTTCATTCTAAACATCATGGTCACCTTGCCTAGCCATTTTTTTGGCTTCATTCCTCTCTTCTGTGCAGTTGACTACCCAATCAATGCCTGACCTCTTGTCGCTCTCCTAAGCTTTAATCCTGCAGATTCAAGCTCACTGCTAGGTATTTCCATTGATGACCTGTCATCTCATCCCTAACATTCATCATCTGCTATGCTATATAATTGTACATTTATGTGATTTTATTATTTTCCCAAGTAGAGTATAAAGTTCTTGTGCAGAGACCACAACTTACACGCCTTTGAATCCCCTATACCTATTATGCTGCTGTGGGTACAATAGGAAGCTAAATAAATGTGATTACAGTAATCATCATGAATGACTTAAACACTTATTTCAAATTAAATACATTCTGAGTTTCGGTGTTTATTACCTTGCTTGTGGTGATGGTTTCATGGGTATATGCATAGGTCCAAACTCATCAAATTTTATACATTAAATTTGTACTGTACTTTGTATATCATTTGGAACTCAATAAAGTTGTTAAAAATTGAATTCATTCTCGCTGGCTTTTAATAGGCAATATAAAATTATAGCACATATTTTTGCTGTCCATCTCACTTTAAACTGTTTTGATTTTCTGTGTATTAGACTTGCTTGTATTTCTCCTTTGTACATTGTCTCTTACATTTTTATTCGAATTTTTCTTTTTAATACTCCTGGATTTTAAAGTGTTTTGCTTTATATTAACAGTATATTTTAATTGTCTCAAGGTTGTTAATACAGACTTGAGAACAAGGACCATGATTTATTTGTCTTTATATTGACAGTATTTCTAGCACAGTGTCTGGCAAAGAGCCAGGTAATGCCGGATCACTCAGGTCTCCTGAAATGGAGACCTGTGCTCCTTTTTTATTATGCCATGTGGGCCCTAGTCCAGGGGTTCCTAACCCCCAGGCTGCAGACCAGTACCAGTCAGTGGCCTGTTAGGAACAGAGTTGCACAATAGGACGTGAGTGGGAAAGCTTCATCTGTATTTGCAGCCACTCCCCCAGCGCTAGCATCACCGCCTTACCTCCACCTCAGATCATCAGGCATTAGAGTCTCATACGAGCACCCGTCCCTGGTGCCAGAGAGATTGGGGACCACTGTCCTAGCCTATATTCACATTAAAATCTTAAGTTAGCATTTTAACAAATCTTGATTATGATTTTAAGCTTTTGGAAAATCTCTCTCATTAAATAAGTGACTGTATACAAAGAATATATGATTCTGTATTTGTCATTAGTCTTTTTATTAAAATAATTTTAATCAATGTGAAATATGTTGTATTTAAAATCCATTCTTTACAAATTTTCTCTTTATATACCCTTCTCCTTATTTTTATAAAGTTACCAGGCAGTGACATTGCAAGTGGGAGTGATGTGCTTTCTGATGTCATACCCAGTATTCCAAGTTCACCTTGCCTACTTCTGAAAAAGAAAAACAAGCACCGGAATTTAGATGAACTTCCTTGGAGCGCAATGACAAATGATGAGCAGGTAGAGATTTAAACATTCTTAATTAAAAGCATATATATAGAGAATGTGCAAAGCTCAATTTATTGCCTGTTTAAAGTCACTGGGTAAATGTGGATTGCTTAGTAAATCTGAATTTGACTTTAACTGTTTTTGCAGGAAACAAGTATAATATTAAGTGCTTCAATATTTAAAACATATTATAAATGACACACTAAACGATCAGAGGTTTTAGCAGTTAATCTCATTTATTATAATTTTTCATTACTTAGGTGGAATATATTGAGTATCTGAGTCGTAAAGTCAGTACTGAGATGGGTCTTCGGGAGCAACTTGACATTATTAAAATAATTGATCCTTCTGCTCAAATCTCCCCTACAGACAGTGAGTTTATTATTGAACTTAACTGTCTCACAGATGAAAAATTGAAGCAGGTATGTAAAGAAAATACAGATTGTTTAGCTATCAAAAATACCATTGTTTTATAGCATGTATACTTGAATGATCATATGTAAATACATAGGTAATTTAGGTCAAAATCACTGCTGTGAAATGAAACATTAGAAAAAATGATGGTAATATTT